>JAULUF010000025.1:31957500-33157500 GCA_031834385.1 Semotilus atromaculatus
GAAGCGTTTCAAAACCATGATGAAGAGAAATAATGTCAAGGAAGGAGATTGTGCCATCCTCAAACCTAATAAAGTCATTAAAAAAAAATGACACATTAAGCAATATTGTCAGCTACAGTAGCATCAACAATGCTGCATGCCAACAATTAGAGGTCAGATATCTTACCTGCTGACTACATTTGGCTTTGGTACAAAATAGTTCTCTTCTACAAGATACGCTGCTGCGGTCCCTCCTCCAAAGTAACTTTTTCTCAAGACCTTAGCAGCCTCATTCCTCACCAGCAAGGCTCCGAGTCCAGTCGGGAACCCAAACATTTTGTAGAAAGATATCGGCACAAAGTCAGCGGGACACTGGCTTAGATCCAGAGGAGAGCAGCCTACAAAACAGGCAGCGTCGAGGAGAACAAACCATCGACCACGGTGCTCACATGCTGGATAGAGCTGTTGAGACTGAATCCCTTTCACGTAGCTGAGGGGATATTTTCTGCCTGAGAAGTTACTCTGGGCAGGATAACAGAAAAGATGAGGTGTAGAACACTCCTCCTCTCCATTTGTCTGAGTCTGGTTTTTTTTTGCTCTTGCTTCCACTTGGTGAGGTAGAACAGAAACTGTGCCAACTCCCTGGAGTGCGGTCACACCGCGGATGCCCACCACTGAGGTGTGGTTGTCAGTGAGGAAGCAGAACTGACTTCCAGGCTCTTCTTTTGACACGGCCTTCCAGGGGAAAGTGTCCGCCACTAATTTCAGTGCTGCGGTACATCCTGAAGTGAAAATCACTGAGTACTCTTCAGGACATGTATTAAAATGTTCCAGTATCCTGCAGGCATTCAAAACAAAGAGCTATCACATATAATGTTATCAAGATCTTAACAAAAATATTAGCTGCTATAATACTACTAAATATTACTCAATCTGTCTCAATCTATTATATTGCTTTTGTATTTGTTTTTAATAATAATAATAATAATAATACATTAAATGGTAATAGTCTTCTTTGTTATGACTGATGAAAAATTCAGAGTGTGCAAAAAGGTCTTACCTGTATCTGATACTTTCCACAGTGTCGTGTGTTAGCCTACTGCTGGGATTATGACTGTGAGGATTGCCTAAGAAAGAAAAGAATGTTTGCAACTGCAAATTATTATTTTGATGTTATGTAATATGAAGTTGTAAATTCAGCAATGCATTGTGCATACGATTGTTCATCAGTTTAAAAGGAACTCACCATAAACATTCCTAGATATGTCATCATAAAATTCTTTAATCTGAGAATCAGGAAATAGCGTGGTCCCTGCATGATCAAGGTATGTAACACCTTAAAAAGAGAAGGAAGAACATTTCAGCGTCCACTACAACTCAGCCACTAGGTGCAATTCACAATAAGACCAACGGAGGGCGCTGCATTCTAACCAAAAGACAACAACTAAAGAGAAAGTAAACAGTGCAGCAGAGGCCCAAGCTCTCAACCGCTGAACAAACTTAGGAGGACTTAATCCAAAAATCGCTTATTTACTACACAAACCTTATTGACATTGGTACATTTTAAAACAACATGAGAGTAGGTAACATCACCGCATGCCGTTATTGACAAATTCACTGAAAGGGGAAGGAGGTTTTAAGGACTTTTTTTTATTTATTATAATTTTTTACCTTTAATCCGTTTAAATTCCCGATCTATCAGCTCTTGTTGATCAACGCCGTAACCATAATAGTTCCAGAAACTCTTAAAACTCTCAAAGGTACACAAGTCCTGGAAGTCCTGCGAAGTCTCCATTTCTGTAAAAGCCAGGAAGACACTGACGTTAGAGCTCCCTCTTTCGCGCATTTATGTATCACTCACCATGTCTAATTGATAGAAGCGAGACCAAAGTCCAGCTGCAGTGTGACTGTTGATTTTTTTTCTGCAGGAAAAACAGAGTGGAGTTTCATTAGAACCTCGTGAAGTTTCTGAAGCATGTCTGGTGGACTGGATTTAGTTAACTAATCAGATATTATGTAGCCTAAAGAACACCGAAGTAGACCTACAATTACCTGAACAACTTATTATTTGACATTACACTACAGTTCAAAATACTGGGGTCAGTAAGATTTTTTTTCCAAAGAAATGAATACTTCATTAGTAGGCTACTTCATCAAGGAAAACTGAAACAAAATGTATCAGTTTCCACACACACACACACACAAAAAAAAAATGAAGCAGCATAACTGTTTTCACCATTGATAATAAAAAAAAATTCTTGAGCAGCAAATCAGCATATTAGAATGATTTCTGAAGGATCATGTGACACTGAAGACTGGAGAAATTATGCTGAAAATTCAGCTTTTCAATCACAGGAATAAATTACATTTGATAATATATTAAAGGAACACTCCGACTTTTTGGGACTTTAGCCTATTCACCTTATCCCCCAGAGTTAGATAAGTCCATACATACCTTTTTCATCTCCGTGCGTGCTATAAGTCTGTTTGACGCACCCACCGCTAGCCTAGCTTAGCACAAAGACTGGATGTAAATGGTTACAGCTAGCATACTAATCCAAATAAGTGACAAAATAACGCAAACATTTTCCTATTTACATGTTGTGATTTGTATAGTCAGTGCTTCGCCTTCAGAGAATATAGTTCCCAGTATTTATACGGTTAAAATATGTCTGTGTCTCATGTGACTTTGTTTTTTGTACACTCTGTGACTATACAAATCACAACATGTAAATAGGAAAATGTTTGCGTTATTTTGTCACTTATTTGGATTAGTATGCTAGCTGTAACCATTTACATCCAGTCTTTGTGCTAAGCTAGGCTAGCGGTGGGTGCGTCAAACAGACTTATAGCACGCACGGAGATGAAAAAGGTATGTATGGACTTATCTAACTCTGGGGGATAAGGTGAATAGGCTAAAGTCCCAAAAAGTCGGAGTGTTCCTTTAAAAGAGAAAGGTTATTATTTCACAAAAATTACTTGGGGGTTTTAATTATTTCAAAAAAAAAAAAAAAAAATCTTACCAACCAATTTTGGATAAAGAATTACAATCCCCTTTTACGAACCATATTTTCTGCATGTTTTTTTTAAATTTTAAAATTTTAAATTTTATTACCATGGTAAATCTTGTGATCTGTTGTAACATAAATTTGTTGTTATTTTTCTGTTTTTAGGCTTAGATTAAATTCAGGTCACAATAGTTTTGATAATGTATACTTTAGTGTTGAATATAGAATGAGACCTTGTGAGACCAGTAAAATTTCGGCAGCTAATAAAAGATCCAGAGAAGATATAGTATTAGCAATACATGTTATGGGTGTTTATGAAAATAGATAAACAGTCACACTCAATTCACTTTGTTGTAATATAACAACAGTTCTATTAGCAATTTTGGGATTTATGGATAGAGTGCAAAGGTGTTGTAATTTTAGTTCAACTTATTTCAGTTATTTGCCAATGCAACATTTCTATTTTTGCTTAGTTTTATTTTATTTAATTTCAGCTTTATTTAAATTAACAAAAATGTTTGTTAATAGTTTAGTTTTGGTTTTACTTTTAGTTAAAGGGGACATATAAGACATATAAGAGGTCTTTGTACCTGCAAGTTTAAAACATCCTCCTCCTGATAAACCATTTATTAAATCAAGCACCAAAAATGGCTGGTTTTGATATTGCAGGATCTGTGATGTCACACAGGTAAATACATTTTCATATAACTGCCTCCCTCCAGAGTAAGACATCAAAGAATAGTTGCACATCATACACAGGCCCTGCCAATGGCATTCAGTTGCTTATTGGCTGATATTTGCCTACACTGGATTTAAGGCAAATGGAACCCATTATAATCACTACAGTATACAGATGCGCCATCAGCTTCTGACATACTCCACGCACTTGTGTCTGTTGACAACAGGACAAATGGAAGAGCGAAAGAACGTTCGCTTTGACGCGTCCATCTTTGTAAAGACTTTAGAAGGTTCCCAGAGTTGGAAAACACAGTAGATGGTTTAATTTAATGGCGTCCCGGTTCGCGTCAGAGGATTAGGCTATATGTTTGTTCGGTGCATTTTGTTTTTTAAATGAGGAGAGTTCGCTAAGAAACTTTAGTTTTAAAGATGAAGCAGTCAACTGTATTGGATCTGACAGGAGCTGCATCACAAACCGTAAGTAAATGATTTCATAATGCTTTGTCTGTAAATGATGGTTTTATATGGATAATATTTTCAAAACACTTACTCGCTTGCAATAGTGAGGGCGTTAATACTGTAATGACTTTAGCCAATCATAACAGTGGCCATTTACTGACAAGCCTCTAAGGAGCCACTTCGCTTAAAAATGTATCTTTTTAGACAGATGGTCAGAATGAAGGTTGAAAAATGAAAATGTATATATATATATATTTTTTTTTTGTGCAAAATAAACTGAACCT
This sequence comes from Semotilus atromaculatus, assembly GCA_031834385.1. Classification (NCBI taxonomy): domain Eukaryota; kingdom Metazoa; phylum Chordata; class Actinopteri; order Cypriniformes; family Leuciscidae; genus Semotilus; species Semotilus atromaculatus. The sequence continues at coordinate 31,961,909 of JAULUF010000025.1, forward strand.
CAAGGAACATATTAACATAATTAAAAAAAAAAGCAATGTCCTGATCCCTTTAATGATAACAACAACACTGTAATGTAACAGTTTTAGAACTTGATTTTACACTATTTATCAACACATATGCAGAGAGGGAAAGGAGATCCACAGAGACCATTGTTCATTTCCATCCCAGACAGCAGGCAGTGATTAAATATGCCACTTCTGCTCCACTAATTCATTCACTTTGAAATTCTGTTGCAGAGCAGAGTGCATCTTTTTCTGTTAAAGGCCCACATTGTTTTCACAGGACTTTGGCCTCATTAGCAGGAGTAGATGCTTGGTGTGGGGGATGGGAGTCCGGCCACTGAGACTTTGTGTCTTTCTGTACATAATGATGTGACACAGTCAATTTGGAGATGCATATGTTGATTGGGGGTGTCGGCAAAGCATTTTGGGCATATTCTTCTTTCTCTGTGTCATTGTCCATGCATATTGTTCTTACCAAAATGGACAACGTATTTCAAGATGAGTCTCTTGGGACACACAATTAGACATTTCTGTCTTTTTCCTGTCAATATTTTCCCTGACGAGGTCAGCTGTCTGTATTGCAGCTGTACCAAAGTATGGAAAACCTGTTGCCTTCTGTTCTTCTTGGGATTCCTTAATACCACAGGGACCATCCATTCTCGGGATGAAGGTGCTGTGTGGCATCAACTACGTAAGTATTAAGTCCTGAAAGAGTCTCTGGGCTCACGTATAGCCTGGTCTAAAGGCTTATCAGAGGCTAAGCCAGAGGGGGGAAAAAACAGTAAAGCTAGTCTCAGTCGACCAGAGGTACGGGCACAAGGCCATCTGTCCATTCTCTGAATCCAACTGACAACAAAGGAGGGCAACTCCGTACTCGGGGAATCATACACACTCTGGATCCGCAAACGTTAACTCATCCTGGATTGACAGGGTAAGAAGAGCTGGTGAAGAGCGTAACTGGCATCTTCGCGCTGTCTCAACCTCCATCACTTTTCAGGTCAGTTTGCTAACTTCAACCCAAAGCTGCTCATCACGCGCAGGGACTTCCAAAAGAAACAAATAGGCGTGTTAATTCTTTTCTGGCAGTGTTTCATCTCTGATGGGGATTGTTTATATCTTTTATATACTTTATTTTGTCTATATATACACATTATACGATATTCTATAGCCTAACGCTGAGTTGTTTTTCATATAATATAACACTATTTATAAAGGATTTTAATGTTAATAAATAAAAAAAAATTCCAAGATATTGTTCTAAATTTGGGCAGTAATATTACATGTTGTTGTTCAATGGACATATTCATCGATAGATTTAAAGATGTGATGTGATAGTAGTGTCTGTTCACACTAAACTTTTTAATGCGTTTTAGCCGTTAATTTACATGACAATGGCAGTTTGGGGGCCTGAAAATGTGAACTTTTGAAAACGGATTTCAAAGTGTAATTTTTTTAAAATCAACAACGTTATCGTTTCCGTGTTTTTGTCGTTTTTGTGTATCAATGTAAACAGGGATTTTTTAACGCCGTTGTCGTATGCAAAAACTCAAAGGAAAAACGTATCCGTTTTAGTACATTGTTGTCTTGTAAACGTACTCTTAGTTTGACGTTAAACGCGATGTACTGAATTCACAATATTGTTTAATATAACATAAAACACTGTTCACAAACAACAAAGGCTAAGCCATTGGAATTACGTATTTAAAGCAGACGGATCTTTTTTGAACACTAATCTTGAGTCACCAATTTCTCAACATTTTCTTCGTACATCAACATTTCAATGCCAGTGGCATAAATTATTTTAATTCTTGATTCATAAACACATTTGACATGTGAAAAACAGCGTGTGTGATATGTTCGGGCTTATTAGTGCTGTGCTATATGATGGCAGAATGTTTTCAGATTCCTGTTGACAAGCTTTGGAAAGACAGAAATGGGTCAAATGGGATTTAGCATTAGCCAAACAAATCCGGGCCTAGAGGATTAGACAGGATGGTAGCAAGCAGTGTGTTTTATGCATTTACCTGATGAAACCGCACAAAACTATTAGCCACACAAAAGAACCGGCTTTTAAAAAAATATATTATTCAATTCAGACACCGTATTTTATACTAAGCATGCTGAATAACTCATTTTGTTCATGACTGGGAATTGAATTCTCAGTATTTGAGAATACATAACCATAATTTAACAAATAACCCTTTTATTGTTTTTTATATTTCACAGAAGTAAAAAAAACAATTATATATATAATGATATATATATCATTCTAATAATATGCTGATTTGATGCTCTCAATGTAGAAAACAGTTGTGCTGCTTAATATTTTTTTGGAACCTGTGATACTTTTTCAGTATTCATTGATGAATAAAAAGTTAAAAAGAACAGCGTTTATTCAAAATGGAAATCATTTCTAACGATATCAATCTTTATAACATTTCTTTCTCTTTGAATCTACTCAGCTGTTCACGTCTCTTTAGCAAGTTCCTCTGCTGCCGGAGTGTCATGGAAAGAGGGACCACGTTCCATTTAACAGCTTATGTAAGTCTGAAAACATTTCAAAAGCGGTAGTTTTCAGAGAGGGCTAACAAACGAAAGCATCGGGACTTAATTGGAATAATAGATCTGATAAATAAAGAAAATGCATTCATTTATTTGTCATCGCTGCAGGGCCTCATTAGAGGAATATAAGGAATGAATAAGGCCTTATTAAAGGGAAATTCAAAACAATCCACTAACACTTCCTCTGATCTAATGCTGACTCATTTTTTAGTTTCACCCATGAATGTTCTCTGTGATCTCATCTGGCTTAGAATCGATTTACTGTAGATGTAGATGGAAATAAGCTCTGTTTTAAAGTGCTCGCCATCACGAAGATGTGCGGAATTTGGGAACAGACAACATTGTGTTCCCTCACTGATGAATTAATGGGCCTTGTTAGACATGGTCACACAAACGTCACTTGATCCACAGGCCTAGAAAGACACAAGTGGCTCTTTTGAGTCTTATCAAACAACGGTCACACCACTTCTATTAAAGCAGAACCATAAAGGCAGGTCCTCGCCCACCCGAGTCCAAAAGGGAAATAACATCCAACTTAATGTCAGAGCACACAACAACGGCTACCTACAGCTAAACAAAATGAACACACGGCTGAATAGACATTTACATCTGAGAGGGGTAATGGGAGAGAATTATGAGTTTTCATGGCTGAAATGTTTGCGCAGTGAAATTCATTTCATTTCTGCTCTGACTGATTGGGTAAATTTGTCTGTTTGTGTGCACAGAGACAGTCTGTTTGAAGCATCTAGACCCAGGAGAAGAATGAATATGAATGAGAAGGAGGGAGGAGTATCGGAGGGGGGGCTAAATGTCACCCTCACCATCCGCCTGCTAATGCATGGAAAGGTAAGACACATCTCCAATCCTCACAGAGCTGCACTTGTTTGCTTTCAGCCTTGTGTTATGCAAGCGCATCCAGTCAAGCAATAAATACAGTACCCGAGAAAGATTTATAATTGTATAAGAGACATTCTAGATTACAAATCGTCAATATAATTGTTTCTAAAATGTTATTTTAGACGACATATTCAGAATAGTATTGGCAGCATAAAGTGGCATTTACGCAATCTTTTCTTGTGGAAAGAAATAAGTCACAATCTTCCTGCTTATAAACATCTCTGCTTATCTTCATTACCTGTTAAAGGTTTGGAACAATTGCTTTTTTTGAATGCGTTTGAAAAGAAGTAAAAAATTCAGCAAAACAGTAATATTGTTAATTTTTTATGACAACTTTATTCTATTTTAATTTATTCCTGTGATGGCAAAGCTGAATTGTCAGTAGTGCTCAAAAAATGTTTCTTATTATTATCAATGTTGAAAACTGCTAAATATTTTGATATTCCTTAATTCCATTCAAAAGTTTGGGGTAAGAACTTTTTCTTTTTTTTAAAGAAATTTATATTTTTATTCAGCAAGGACGCTGTCACGATCTGTTGTATTTTCAAGTATGTATCCTTCACTGCCTTTGGTGTCCCACAATCCTGTGCTTTCCATTCTGTGACAGTTGAGCTAAAGAAAGATGGCATCTGAAAGTTGCTGTTGCTGGTCAGTTTGTGTGTAAATGGATGTTTTTGACCACTTCTGATGTCATTTCTAGTGAGAAATTACTACTGTAGTAATTTAATATTTGTTTAGTTTTCATCAAAGCTCGCTCTATTTTGCTTTAGATCATTAAACGCCATAAATGCCATAGCACAATGTTATAAATGCCATAGCACAATGTTAGGTTTACTCTTCTGTTCTCGAATCTAATCTGGTCTAATCTTTTGTTTTATTAGATCTGCTGCCCGTAACCTTCCTCAGCCCAGTTGTGACACGCATTAAATTGATCAAAATACGTTTAGAATGTTACAAAATACTGCTACAAAAGATACTGTTCTTTTGAACTTTCAAAGAATCCTGAAAAAATGATCAGTTTCCACAAAATGTTATTAAGCAACTGTTTTCATCATTGATAATAATAAGACATGTTTCTTGAGCGATGTATTTCTGAAGGACCATGTGACACTGAAGACTGTAATGGTATGATGCTAAAAATGTAGCTTTGCCATCATAGGAATAAATCACATTTTAAAATATATTAAAATAGAAAACAGTTAAAATGTAATTACAGTTTACAATATTACTGTTTATTTATTTATCAGTATGCATCCTTGGTGAGCATACATTTATTTAAAAAAAAAAAGTGAATAGTATATAATATAGTGTATAATATTCAAACCCTTTAAGAAGTCAGATGAAACATCATAATCCAGTAGTTCTAGTTCAGCATGCAATCATTTAGATTAACCACGTTTTTTGTTTGTTTGTTTTGTGTGTGTTTCTAGGAAGTTGGAAGTATCATTGGAAAGGTAAACAAAGTCTCAAAGCTGTTCTTATTGTGTTTAATTTGGCTTACTATCTAATCTTAATATACACATTCTGACATAATTCATTTGTTTTATATTCAGATAGTCTTTTAAAATTATTTTTCCCTTGTTTGGTTTTTAGAAAGGAGAGACTGTCAAGAAAATGAGAGAGGAGGTAAGTGCTATTTATCTTTATGATTAAATAAAACAAATCTTTTTTAATTTATTCTCGAATATCAAAACTTTTTATATTTTACATATTAAAGTTTTTAAAACTGATGTTTTTCTTGTTACCTATAGACAGTGCTGGGTAGAAACTTGTTACATATAATCTGGATCACACAATCAGATTCCAAAAAGTACTATTATAACTACACTATATTAAGTACTTATAATTAGATTATAATACTCATAATCAGACTACAGTTAATTTTTATTGATTACATAATTACGTATTATTCACACAATGGCAGTGATTACATAATTACATATTCACACAATCATTCATAATATTGATTCTCCATTCATAATTTATGTTCTTCTCATGTTTTAAATGGCCCTTTCTAAAAAATAACATACATTCAGAAAGTCTTCTAGTTTTGTGTAATTGCAGACAGACCAGCCACTAGTCAGGTGGCTATAATTACACGGAAAATTGAGAGGCCACAAAGCATATCGACATTGCATATCAAATGAACTCCTGACAAACACATTAATTATCATTTTAATTATTACTCAGCAAGTAATTTAACCATGTATTGACATGTCTTTGGAATGCATTTTTCTTTCAAACACATTGTTAATATCATTTTGATTATTTTAAAATGATTTATTTTAATTTTAAAAATGTGAAGATTTTTTTGAACTATTAGCTTTTCATTAAATTCAGGAACCCCCTGCAGTTCCTTCACAAACCCCAGTCTGGGAAACCCTGACATAATGTAATGTTTGATGCACTTCATGTTGTTGATAAAGAATGGATTATATTTTCTTTCTCGTTGTATTTTTATATCAATATGCCACATATTATCCTATTCAATTCACTGTGATAAATGAGTTAGGTCAAAAGTAATGTAAAAGTAATCCAGATACTAGTCCAGTCCAGATACAGATCCAAGTAGTCAGATTACATTACCTAAAATGTGTAATGTAATGGATTACGTAACTAACTACTATTTTGTCATGTAATTTTACTATAACTACATTTATAGTCATAATGTAACTACAATTTGTAAGGGATCTACCCAACACATGGACTATTGCTTTGAAATTACACGCAGTACACACTATTAATGCTGAAAAGCTGTATAAAGATTAAAAGTAACTCATTTGAGTGGCCACATGTATTGCAAAAATTAGACAGCAGAAAAATGGGATCATTTTTAGTTTGAGCCAACTCATCTTATTATCTGCATGATATGGTATTTAACTGGGAGAGGGTGCAATTGTCAGGCCAGAGGCCAGAGTGATCAAATGTGATGCAACACAAAAACTCTGCTTTTCTCTGTGGATTCAGAGTGGAGCCCGGATTAATATATCTGACGGTTCCAGTCCAGAGCGCATTGTCACCATCACTGGACCGTCTGAGGTCATCTTCAAAGCCTTCGCCATGATTGCAGAGAAGTTTGAGGAGGTAGGCGGAATTTTTCCAGCAGTAATGAGCCAATAATGCCATGGGTGATTTGATTCAGATTTTAGTACAGTGTAAAAATATCTGTGGGCTTATATTCCTAGCTACTATTTGCTATACTTTCCCATTAACTTTACAGAAGTAGTTGCACAACTGTTACAGTTAAATGATTATTGTATAAAGTGAATGATATAGAAGTATTATACAATTGAATCACATTTGTCTATGTCAGAATTACAGTGAACTTGATATTACCATATAGGTTTCCATAGTAATGTGCCTGCATTCCATACACAAATTATGCTGTTGCCTTTTTTGTACTATTTGATGGTTTATTATACTGTTGTTCTTGTTTATTTTACTTATGCTTATTTTTCTGATGTTAATGAGTTTTAAATGCAGAGAGATCATATTAAAAATAGTATAATAACTCCTCCTGCCTTAATTGTTAATACAATTATTATTTCTATAACTTACAATGTTGAAGTTTGTAAGATATGATCTGAATTATGAGTCAGTCACTTGCTTTATTTTCTCCATGTTGCACAGCGCAACCAATTGTGTTGTTCTGTAACACTATTACACAGTCTTTTAATTAAATGAATTAAAAGTCAATTAGGTCCCAGCCAAGGGGAACACTAATTATTGTAATACTGACTTACAACTATTTACGCTTTTGTCCCCCAATGCAGCCTGATATGGTTATTTTTTACATTGCTACAGCCCAGCAAATGCATTGATCTCCCAGTAAACATCTAAATGCAGTATTTTATTGTAAAACGAATCTTTGTAGAGCGATCTCTACTTTGTAGAGCTTTCATTTCAATACTGTCAGCACGTATCCCTGAACTTTGGCTTATAAACTTGTTTTTATTAAAAAAGGAGCTGAATTGAGATGCTTTCTGATACATATGCATCTCTTTCAGGATATCCTGGCATCCATGATAAACAGCACGGTGACAAGCAGGCCTCCTGTGACACTGCGCCTCGTCTTCCCTGCCAGTCAGTGCGGTTCTCTCATTGGCAAAGGAGGCTCGAAGATCAAAGAGATCAGAGAGGTAGATATTCTAGGTAGAACTTTAATTGTTTGCAAAGGCACGGGTTTGTAATGCAGGTCACAGCGGCTCCCAGATGATGCACCGAATGATCCGTTAAACAATTAGTTTCCATTGCCTCAGCGGCAGGCAGAAACACTTAACATCAGCATGATTGATTGTCCTCATCAAGACAGAACTTTTTATTCCTGAGCACAGGGGGCCGCTCGGCTCAGGCTTCCGCTAAATCCACGTTATGAGACGGTTGCACCCCTGAGCTGTAATTTCCTAAACTCTTGAACTCCCTCACTTTTCCTCAAACTTATCTATTCATGGCTTTCGTTGGTGGAAAACAAAGCGATCCATCTCACAAGCCCAACCATTCGTTGTCATTTAGCTGCTGAAATTGACATGAGGACAGTGGCTTTAGCTTGAAGGCTTTGTTTTTTTTATACGGCTGGTGGATCACATTGAATAAATATAGCTGTCCTCACTGCTGAGGGTTGTGAGGGGTGAACTGGCTGCTTTTATTCCCAGTTGCTATGAATGTCTAGGACAGGATGGCCCACCAAGGCCTAAATAGACTCACATTTATATACAGTATCCAAATAGCTTGACCTACATAACTGGCCAGACGATAACAATGTCAGTTCTAGACATGAGAATAGCTGTAATACCAAAAGGGACTGTATAGCACACTTTTTTTTTTTTTTGCAAGTGGCTTTGGAAAGCAAACAAAATTTGTAAACCTCCTCAATGCTGAGAACTTACATTATGAAAAATGATAATTGATCATTAGTAGCCCTATTGCAATTGTTTTAATATGTGGAATATGATCACTGTAGTTTAAAATGCTATACTCGCCAAACAAAATGAGAAATTCACTCATCCATATTCTCTCATCTATTTCAATATCCCATATTACAAAAATATCCATATCACAACTCTCTGGAACAATCTAATGTGATTGGTTAATCGCATCATGATATTTTCTTAATACTCCTGTGTCTATGAAAATGGATTCACTGCGTTTTCCAAAAGAAAGCTTCTTGGTTTTAAAGTGACTTCAATGGACCTTTTTTGGCCACAAAATTTAGTCGAAATTTACGTCACATGACCGTTACATATACACTGTAAAAAAAGATTTTTCGAAATTGGAAATAAAACAGACTATTGGAGTACATTTTACTAGACAAAACTATTTCAGTATTTCTAAATTTGGCAAATTCTTTGTTATTATTTGTGCAATTTATTATATATGGAACATACTGTTCACTGAACAAACTGTCGGAAAGTTCATTCCTCTTTAAATGTAGTAATGCATTTTTGGATGCACAACATCTCTCATTTCATACAAACGCAACTGGTGCCATCTTGTAGTTATGTCCCAAATGACTCACTGTCCAACATTCCACACTTTGTTTTGCATTCTCCAGGTATCTAAAGTGCACTTGCATTTTTCAGTGTGAACACACTACTAGCATTATTTATAATACAAAACTCAATGGAGTAGTCAAAATAACCACAAAAGATTTCAAAAGTAATGTTACTTTAATATCATTTCAGTGCTATAGTTTTGTTGGCTGATTTTTTTATACATCATAATGGACTTTTTTTTCTTATCAGAACCTTAAAGATAACATACTGGATTTCTTATTTCAACTTATTTCAATGGTGACCAGAACCGGAGATGTGGAGCAGATAATGACCTTCTCCTTTTAACTGTCATTATTTTAAGGAATATGAATGATGCCATTTGTGGCTTTTTTAATCATCCTGTCCAGCATGTGTTGACCAGAAGTGTTGCTATGTGTCAGAGCACAGGTGCCCAGGTACAGGTCGCAGGAGACCTACTGCCCGACTCGACTGAGAGAGCCGTGACCATCTCAGGAACCCCCCACGCCATCACACAGTGTGTGAAACACATCTGCACCATCATGCTGGAGGTTTGTGAGTGTGCACATGAAGGTGCATCCATCTTTTAATTGAAAATCTGTGCTATTATGCATGATTTGCCTTGTGCCTAAATGTTATTTCAGAGGTGGGGGAATATTCTCCAGGTCTTTTTCACCTTCACACTTCATTTGCATTCGCTTTGAGCGCATGCACTACATGTTAAATGTTCCTGTTTGCTTCATTAGTTCCCAGAATCCAACCTTGGATGCCTTTGTTTTACAGACTTTTCCCTGGCCCGCATTAACTTTGGGCTTTGAACAGTGAAATCCAGTGAGGCTTAACAGAGTTCTAGAAACATGCTGCCTAAATGCCTTTCCTTTTGTCCTGACTGTTTATCTCCTTTATTTAGTCGCCACCTAAAGGAGCCACCATTCCATACCGACCTAAACCCTCCGTAGGTGGCAGCCACACAGTGTTGTCGCAAACACATGCTGCGCCGGTGAGTTCTCCATCCTTCAGAAACCATAGAATCGAAAACACTTCACGAGGAGTGATGTTTCCATAGTTTCCTGCAGTCCCAGTGGGACACTGAGTGTGGATATTTACATTATTTTGCCAGATCAGCTGGCAGAATAAATCTAACAGATGCAATCAGTAATACAGTCACCAATGGGGGCATTGGACCATTCCAAGTGCTCTTGAACATGCAGATCAGCCTGACTTTTAATTGCTAATTCAGATCTGTAGGTGTTTGAATTGGTAAGCTTGTGACTAATCATTGTAAACACAGCTGTATATAGCTGGACTAAACAATTCATTCATCAGTATATCAGATTCTATTCAGATCTTGTGAAAAATACTAATTAATACTAACTCTGACCCTTTTTTTTTTACATCTCCTCTTGGTATGTCATCCAAAGGGCTTCTGTTGTTCATTTGAGTGATCATGACATTTAGTTTGACTGAGGTGAGGATTGCAAAGGCTAGTTGTCTGTATAATGAAAAATCATGTCAGCTACAAGCTCCATTTGTCTGGAGGATTAAAATGCAAAGAAGCAATTAAGTTCTGGATTTATTTTTTTTATTTTTTTTTTTGTGCTATGTCTGGTGATAGCATGGGATGTTCATGTGATGCCCCCTTGTGGTTACATTAAGAATAATTGAACATAGTTTAGTCATAATTCCACCTGGCACTCTTAAATGTGTTAATGACAAAGAAGTCTCACATGGACAGACTTTGACTTGTGGTGTAAAGTCTGGTCCATTTTGCAGCTTATTCTGGCCAAAAGCTACCCACTGTAAAATGAATAAAGCAACCAACTACTGTTTGTTTTACGCATTCTTTAGGGGTTAATTTATGTGAAATTTTGTTATTACAACTATTAAAAGCATCTAAAAAAGTGAAAATATGGATCAGCAGTCTCCCCAAATGGTTATACAGAAACCTGTGTAGACTTGATGAGCAAAACTTACATGATTATTTTACACAGCAAAATAGGTTTGCCTGTGGATTACTAGTACTACTAAGTGTCTCAACAAGATTTGAAGCCACTAACATGGCAAACCATGGAAAATCCAATAATTAGTTATTTCACAAAAGTGCTCATAATATCAACCTGTGATACCTTTTAAGGCCAATTCACACTGCGCCAACTAACACAGACAATCACAAGATTACCGTACTTCTCAGGCATTTCACAACCCAACAAATGCCGATTCAACATGTTCAGTCGGCAAAAATGAACGCCAACAGACGCCAACAGGGATAACACACTGATCCAACAAAACCCAACAAAGTGTCTGTTGCATCTGTCGGCTTCTGTCGGCGCAGTGTGAATTGGCCTTTAAACACTATTTTATTTGAATTCTGATTTACACTTTTGATTTTCACAAAGGTTTTCTAGGTTTTTAATGAAATATGCATCAGAATAGACTGCAGGCGGTCCATGGGCATACCATGTCAACTGCGACTAATGACCAAGGAGCAAATTGGCTGTTATGATTTGCACTAACCTAAACGTGTTATCTGTTTCACAGGCATTTGCTATTCCAGGACAGTTTGCCATTCCACCCCAAGACGTGAGTGTTAGTCCCACTGTCTGATCAGTATCATTTACAGCATTCACAACACCACTGCAGTGCCCGAGCCACATCCCACCCTTGACACTGACACAATTTCCTCCACTGCATTCCTCACACACACCTAAGTGCCAATATCCCTGTCCCTCTGGTCACACTGGAGCCTCCACTATACCTTCCTTCGAGCGAGGATATCAGAGGCATAAGGAATGAAGATGCTCTCTGTCTGGCCTTTTCTTTAATATCTCATCTAGCATCACTAAAATCGGTTACTCATTGGTTAAGACATAAGTAAACAATATGTGTTTAATGAAACACTCACATATGAATGCTGTAATTACAATGGTTGCAATTCAGTTTGTAAATTAAATTCAGGTCAAACTGTTCACCATGCAAACTCCATTCTGTGGAGAGATATAAAATACAAATTGCGACATACAGTAAAGGTACAATTATGAGACTTAAAGTCAATGCGAGATATACAGTAAAGTTTCAGTTAATAAAAAAAAGTTGCAATTGTAAGATACAGTCACATTGCGAGATATAATCACTTTGTGAAATATAAAGCTGCAGCTGCATTTAAAGTCAAATGCGAGAGATACAGTAAAGTTGCAGGTATAAAAACAGTCACAATTGTTATATATTAAGTCACACTGCAAGATATAATCACATTGTGAATTATAAAGATGCAATTGCAAGATTTCAAGTCAATGCGAGATAAACAGTAAAGTTGCCGGTATGAAAAACAGTCACAATTGTAAGATAAAATTTCATATTATGAGATAATCACACTGTGATATAAAGTAGCAATTGTGAGATATAAAGTCAATGTGTGATATACAGTAGAGTTTACTGAGGCACAAACCATAAAATACAGACTTCCAGATCATTGAGACTTTGTTTAGAAGATCATTTCAAGTGTTATATATTTTTAGTTTTGTAAAAAAAATGTGAATTTTTTTGAATACATTTTATATTCGAAAATGTCCCATTGACTTGTTTGGCAATAAAAATATAACCAACGGTGATAACGTAATCATAATATTTGCATAACCAATTGTGATCGGTCTTCTTTCTTTCATCTATTTGCAATCTGATTTGTGATTGGTCCTGAATGAATGTAACTCATGTAAACACTACCTCTAAACTGCAAAGCCGGTGTCACATTGTCTGTTGATTCTCACAGACAGCTGGCAAAGAACCAGACGCGTGTCATGACGATTTCAGAGCCTAAACGTACCTCGAACTTTAACACAATCCTTTTCCTACCCAGCAAACACTTGAATTCCCTTCAGGAAATGCAAATCTGTTTTTCGATCACATTATTTGGAGAGGTGGACGGTAAGTCCAGATAGGGAACCTGATAACTAATCCAATTTTTAAGACTTTATATGGGTGCTGTTCTGTCTGTAGATGTGAGTGTCCTCTGAAATAATTCCATTTTGATTGGCTAGTTCTAACCGCCCTTCCTGCCCCCGCAGTTGACCAAGCTTCACCAGTTGGCTATGCAGCATATCCCCCTTACCTCCCTTGGGCAGAGCAACCCCACCTTCCCTGGTACGTACCCAAAGCTCCCCAGGGAAGTCTGTCTCTCCCTTTGTCTGTCTCTCTGCCTGTCTTTCTCTCGATCTGTCTCTTTCCCTCTCCGCTCTTTCGTCTGTCATGTCTGACCACCGCATGTTCTACTTTTCCACTCTGAAGAAAATGAGGGCGAAGCCATTTTGTGGTAAGGCAAAAAAAAATCATAACACTTCCAGCACAATGCCGCACATGCCGTGCCATGATACGACCACTAACCAGTCCTGATAGCTCTAGTTATTCTGTGTTCGGATGCCAGCCGTTGATGGCTGCTTTGAGCTGTCAAAAGGAATGTGTCGTGCCACCATAACGACAGCATCATGACGGCTATGTGATGCATATGTGTCACCCCTCTTTCTCCTTATATGTGAACTCATCATGAACATTTAACATTCTTCCCCCCTCATGTCACTCCATACCTCCACAATACCCCTGACCTGTTCAAACCACCAGCATTTTCCTAAGCAAACCTGAAGCCCACTCTCACAGCAGCCCACATTTATCATGAAAAACAGAGTCCACACATTGCAAGTGCCAGCCCATAATTACTACTATGGAAATAGGGAGTTGAAGAGAGACAGCCTCTCCATAGACGTTTCCGATAATGTGTGCTATCTGGAAAAGCTTTTATGGGTGTTTTTAAATCCCAGGCAAGCATGAATTTACCAGAAATGCATTCATGACTCATGTACTGAAGCAGCATTAATGTTTTTATACATTGTGTAATTTTAATGTGATATTTTTCGATTTTATTTGAGCAGTGGCAGTGAGCAGTGGCAGTGTAGCAATATTAAAATGTTTCTAAATCAATTTTTTTGTCAGCCATTTGGTTGTCTTTTGCTTACCCTCCCATTTCCCTGCTTAGGTCTGGAGGCCTCCTTTGCAACCACTTCTCATGAGCTGAGCATACCTAACGATGTAAGTTATGTGATATAGATTTAGGATCAAATAATACACTTATCTTGTGTACAGTAGCCCCCCAAAAGTATTTGGACACTTGAGTCACACTTCAATTGTTTGAATATGCAATTGCATTATCTAAAATAAATGTGAAAATTATTAATACATTAGAATTATAAATTATGCCATATTTGCAATTACTTTTAACCAGGTGCTCCTAATAAAGAGTATTTATGTTTGCATTTTTTATATATATATATTTAATAATACAATTTTAAAGATTTATTAGTGTTTTTGAAAGAAGTCTGTTATGCTCACAGGGCTGCATTTATTTGATTTAAAAAAAAAAGAATTAGTGTACTTAAATATTTCACTTGACACCTTTTTTGGTCTGTTTTGCTTGAAAAGTCTGCTTGCCTTATATATCTAACTATAAAATACAAGCCACTTGGTTTGATATTTAGTTTTTTATTGCAAAGACATTCATTCAGTTGTAAGAGAATCTTTCAAATGGGGCCATACAAATAAAAATGTATGCTTTACTATCATGCTGTACCATGACACATTGTTACACTGATTAAAGTATCTGTTATTGTAGAATTTATTTAGTAAAATTCAAGGCATGCCATATAGTAGAGAAAAACAACTTCCATGTCCTAGAGGTTCACTCACTGTCAGCCTCCAGTCTTTTAATGTCCAGATGTTGTTTGCCCCTCACCCGTCTGTCTCTCTGTCTCTCAGCTCATTGGCTGCATCATTGGCAGACAGGGTAGTAAGATCAATGAGATTCGCCAGATGTCTGGTGCCCAGATCAAAATTGCCGGAGCCACAGACGGTTCGGCAGTGCGCCACGTCACCATCACAGGCTCCCCAGCCAACATCAGCGTGGCTCAGTACCTCATCAGTGCAAGGTGAGACCTTTCCCTCTCACAATTTTAACAGATAGCTCAGTCAAAATGAAATTCTGTTATCATTTACTCACTCTCATTTAATTCCATTTCTTCTGTGGAACACAAAAGAATTATTGAAGAATCTTCACTTTTCTATACTGTGACAGTTCAGAATGATCATGTCTAACAAACACCAAAAAAGACAAAAAAAAAAATAAATAATCATAATATAACTTCTGAAATACACCGTTCAAATATTTTTTCTGAAAGAAATTAATACTTTTCAGCAAGGATGCATTGCATTGACCAAAAGTGGCAGGAAATACATTTATAATGTTACAAAGAAAAGAAGAAATGTTTCTTGAGCAGCAAATCAGCAGAGGATGATTTCTGAAAGATCATGTGACACTGAAGCCTGGAGTAATGGCTGCTGAAAATTCAGCTTTAGAAATGTCAGGAACTCACTGTGCCTTAAAAATTGTCCAAATGAGATGTATAGATCAAAAACTCCAATTAGGGACACTTAAAAAAAAAGCCCACACACTCTAACAATGAACGGGAACCACCAATTGAAAAATAAAAGGACTGCTTTAATGAAGAAGTGGCAAACGTTTCAGTCACATGTGACCTTTCCAAATGCCTATAGTTAACTAGGACCGAAACGTTTGCCACTTTTTAATTACAGCAGTAGTTTTATCTTGCAATTGTTGGTTCTCTTTCATTGTTAGAGTCTGTGGGCTATTTTGAAGTGTTTACCTAATTGAAAATTCAGCTTTGCCATCACAGGAATGGAACACATTTTATTTAATTATTTAGTATTACAGTTTTACTGTATCTTTGATCAAATAAATGCAGCCTTGGTGAGCATTGGTGAGACTTCCTTCAAAAACATTTTTAAAAAATCTGTCTGACCCCAAACTTGTTTTACAGTAGTGTATATTCCAAAACTTCTGAGGCCATTAGACAGCTCTGTGTGAAGTAAACCGTTATTCAATGAAACCCTTATTAAATCATTGTCTTCAAATCAAATAGTGTGGCTTTCAACGCATCACATCAGTCGTTTCTAATGTGTTTTCATGACCAAATGCATTAATGTCAAATGTAACGTCTGCCATTTGAGAGCTACAGTGGAGGAGAGGAATAACAACTTAAATTTTGGCATTTTCCTCATAAACTATGATTCAGAACACTTATAGTTATAGAATAGCACTTATAGAATATAGTGTACAGTATATCCTTTCATTGTGAACCTTGACAACCCAAGTCCCCATGCGCTTCATTATATGGTCAAAATAAGAGCAGCCAGTACATTCTACATTTCTCCTTTTGGATTTGACAGAAGAAAGTAAGTCATGAGAGTGAGTAAACACAATGACAAAAAGTACATTTTTGGATGAACTATTCTATTCCCACAATCTATTTTACATAACGGTGTAATATGTAGGTTGTAGACAGCAGTCATGTGGTCTGTTTCATCTCACCCATTTGGCACTCCTTTATTAATTCTCATCCAGGCATGTTAAACCCTTATTATTATTCCTTCTTGTAACACATAACATTCCCTAAATTGATTATTCTTTTCTCTATTTCTCTCACCCCCCTCCCATGTCACTCTCTCCTCTTGTGTGCAACCGTAACCCCTCAATTAACCACACACTTGTCCTCACGTCCCTCCTTGTTTGCGTGGATCTGGATGTGTGTCTGCAGTTTAGAGATGGCTAAACTGAGCATCCAGGCTGCATCGTCCTCCTCTTCCAGCACACCTATCGACCTCAGCCTGGGCTTCCCCCAGTCCAGCTCCTCCATTAATGTCCACTCGCCCTCGTCCATCTCCTCCCTCCCCAGTGCCCACTACGCATTGCCTGTTTCCAGCCTGTTTGGCATGAAAAGCGTCCCCCTGCTGGCAGTGCACGCAGCAACCTCCGCAGGCCTCCCGGCCGGCCTCACCCCCTACACCGCAAAGATCCCCACCTCATCCAGCATCAAAAAATCTGAGCGGCAGAAGTTTGCCCCATACTGAGCGTCCACGGTCTATTATCTCACCAATTATGTTGTATCTGTTTGTCATTCGGTCATTAATATTAAGTAGATTGAGAGTGTCTCTCACTGCCCCCTCTTTGTTTTACATTTTCAACTCTCTTTAGTCAGTAATGTTGATGTTTGAGCAAAAGGTCTGCAAAGTTACAAAGCACAAAGTCACTCCAAAAAGGAGTTATTCTCCATATCAGTGCACACTGTTTAGGCCTCAATTGTAGATTTAAACGTTCTTCCAGGAACAAACACATTTCAATATTCACCATTTAAATAATTCCCACCCAAGCCATAGGCCTGGTTGAGTTGCGTTACTACTGTGCTGAAACTCGCGGTTATGGTAAGGGGCGTGACATTTCCTGAAACACTCAACCAATCAGAGCACATCGTGCTTTTCGGAAGGAGGGGCTTCATAGACACAAGAACTAAACAGAGCGTTACTGACACACTGGGAAATAAGGTGCTGCAACAATGTGAAATATTTGAAAAATAATGACTTTTTTTAACATTCAAGCATGAAAACATTCAAACTAGATGAAAATCTAGTAGACCCCAAAAACAAAATCAAGACTTTGTAAAAGGGCATAATACAGCCTCTTTAATGTCTCTGTGCAATATTTCACAAACTAATGGTGAGTGCATGACAAGATGAATCGCTCTTTATATTGTCTTCCATTTTGTTTCCCGTTTTATTCTGAAGTTTTTGAGATATCCATCTCGCTCCATATAATTTATCTGACACTGCTCCCGTTTTTTGTTTTTTTTTAAGAAAAGCCAAAGCCAACAGGAACTTGATTTATTGGTACTATGCAGCTCACAGTGTTGTGCGTGTGTGTCTTAGATAAATATATCTTAAAGGGATATTAAATGTGCTGATTAGAATGGCTGTCATCATTGTTATTGTATCGCAATGCAATATACAAAGTAATTTAAAAGAGGGTGTTATTGTCGGTTATTCTGATGATGTTATTCTGACTTTAACCTACTATAACATTGTCAGAACATACATCAATATACTTTTTTTGTAAAAAAAACTCCAGAGAAAATTACAGTAAAACAAAGGCACAGCAGGGCCCAGTGTGGGGACAATCCTGGGCCCTGTGATGACGTCCTTTTAATACCATGGAACCCCTGATATGATTGAATTAATATATTTAGCAGCTCTATATTTTCATGTATTAAAACCTATTTATACTGTGTGGGAAAAAATGTGATATATTGTGTTCAAAATTAAATAATTGGTTTTTATATTGCCACTGTATTAACGACAAAAACTATTTAAAATAATATCTGGAAAATATTCACATTGAATAGTGTTGCAAAGCAGTTTTATACGAATAATATCTTAATTATAACATGTTGACAGTAACTGTTCAAACATTTGGGGTCAGTATGCTTTTTCTTTTTAAAGAAATTAATACTTTTATTCAGCAAGGATGCATTAAACTGATCTAAAGTGACACTAAAGACTATAATATTACAAAAGATTTCCATTTCCAATAAATGCTGTCATCAAAGAATCCTGATTAAAAAAAAGTTTCCACAAAAGTATTAAGCAGCATGTTTCTTGAGCAGCAAATCAGCATATTAGAATGATTTCTGAGGGATAATATGACACTTTTTTAACATAATAAAATAGAAACGTTATTTTAAATTGTAATATTTCACAGTATCACTGCTTTTACTGTATTTTTTGATCAAATGAAAGCAGCCTGGATAAGCATAAGAGACTTCTTTCAAAAACGTAAGAAAAAAACCCCCCAAACCATTTGACAGTAGTGTATGTATTATTATTTTTTTCTCTCTAATTTTCTTTGAACCCCCATAGCACTCCCTTGCAACTCCCAGGTCACAGGACACCAGTTTGAAAAGCCCTAGTAAAACCTATACTTTGTGTTAAATGTAAAGCAATATCTACTAAAAGCTGTTATTTTTCTCTAAGCTAGATAAACAATGACACTACGAAACTGTGACAGCAGATCTATATGCTTCTTATGCCCAGCAGGGCTAATTATCAGATGTACAACTGTTTTTAACAATAATTTGATCTGTTCTTGTATGATTGTGTGTTTTCCTCCTAGGCTGTCCTCAGTGATAGCAAGTCTGAGGCCACTGTAGTGCAACATTTACAGCTAAACATTAATCTCTGATTGGATTACCCTAAAGACATAGTGGACTCTTATGGACTCAGACACTACTCAAGAAATCCTGGCTACATTATGAGTAAATTGTTTTCTAACTATGTATTAAACAGATGCGCTGTAACTGTAGTTTCAACCATTCAATGTGACATGTATTTGTGTTTGATTTTAGATTGCTTGAAATTCTGTACACATTTTACTGTTTAAGTATGACAAATCAATGTGGTTTTGACATTTGACTTTAATTAAACAACAGCTTTTTAATAGTACTCACACTCTTTTGGTTTAATTTTATATCCAAAGATGACTTTTCTTCAAAGAAAATGCCTTGGCATTGCATTTATAAAACTTTTAATTAAATTATGCTTTTTTAATGCCCTATTTCCTTGCATTTCAGTGCCTGACCTGTTGTGATTGAAGTTAAAAGGTAAAAGAAAAGAGTTTTCATGGTGCTGATGCGTATCTGCTGCTGTGAGTCTTTCAATAATACATGCAGTGCTTAAAACAGGGTTATTCTGGTAAAAGTAAGGGTCTCTAAGAACCTGGAAGTACATTCCCTCATGGGAAAAGCTGTTTTCATGCCCTGTATGTGATTCATGTTTGTCTTTTGAAGAGCTTATTTTGTCCTGCTTATCAACCATTTGTTTCTGGTGGATGTTTGCTGTTTTGTAAATGTCATCAGCACTCACTGGTTTACTGGAGAACAGACACTGTGACAGGCTGAATGCTATTCATCTCAGTCAGCCCCAGAACATATCATGCGCATAGGAACCGGTGATAATGCTTGAACCAACATCAAAAACACTGCATGTTTTCTTATGACCTATTACATGCGTTAATAATTTCCCAAGACATACTGTATGAATGCCTTGTGACAAATATTTTACCTTTGTCTTGGATGTTTCACGACAGACTTCTTTCTAGGGTTCTTTGACACAGTTTCCTCCCATAGAAGAAAGGCCTCTATGAATATTAAAGCTAAGGTAGGCAATGTTTTTTTATAAACACTTTATACTTTTGGTTGAAACTGTCTTGATAGCAATCAATAATAGAAGTGTTCTCAGGACCAAAACATTTTTATCTAAATGATAGGAATAGGATGTCAATGTATAATAATGTTACATTTATATAGCGCTTTTCTGGGTACTCAAAGCACTTTACATGGAAGGGGGAATCTGGATGATGCGACGGCAGCCATATTGCGCCAGAACGCCCACCACACACCAGCTTACTGGTGGAGAGGAGACAGTGATGAAGCCAATCATTATATGGGGATGATTAGGAGGCCATGATGGACAGAGGCCAAGGGGCAAATTTGGCCAGGATACCGGGGATCCTGGGATTTTTAATTACCACAGAGAGTCAGGACCTCGGTTTAACGTCTCATCCGAAGGACGGTGCTTTTTGACAGCATAGTGTCTCTGTCACTACACTGGGGCGTTAGGACCCACACAGACCACCGGGTGAGCGCCCCCTGCTGGCCTCAATAACACCACCTCCAGCAGCAACCTGGTTTTCTCAGGAGGTCTCTCATCCAGGTTTTTAAAAAAGTAGTCAAATGACCTACTACTTCCAGTGAGATTCTGAAGTGTATATACGACAGACACTTTACTATCCCATGAAGCCACAGGAGAGGATTTATGAATGGCAGTGAAGCGACGCAACTGACGCTGGTATGTCACGTGATAATGACAACATGGTACAGGTCAATGCTCTTTAAGCTGTTTACATTCATTATTATTGTAATGTTGTGTGCTTTGACACAATGTAGTTTAACGCTGTCTCACGTGATGCTTTGCAGTCTCTGCTGTGTGTGAGATCATGTATTTTGAAGGTGGCGTGGCTTTGGAGACGCTCTGAAGGGAAGGTGGGATCTTATGCTTTTGAAGCTAGCTTGCTATTGCTAATGCTAGCCTCTCCGAAATTGCCTACTCCAACTTTAATAGTTTGTCTGAACTTTTTTACCCTTTAGCAGAAATGTCTCCAGAGAGTCTGAGACATCAGTTGGTTCTAGACAATGAACTTTGTCAGGCAAAAATCAGAATGAACTTTTCGTCACCCTTGTTTTAGATACTACCTTTTCACAGGTTCTGCTGAGACAGGTTTCCCTGCAGGTTGCTCAATCATGCATGTGGTCTGAGTGAACCATTAGCACGCTGTCACTCACTGCACGTAGAGCCCTTGTCCTTTTCTCAGGGAGCAGAGGCCCCATTCAACTTTAATAAAATAACTTCCGCTTTTAGAAAAACACTCTCACACTAAGACGTTTTGCCAAGCCGTAAGAATTTGACCCTAACCCTGTCTGCTTGAAGATCTGAATCACGTCTGCTTGCTAAATGCAGGTTTGGAGTGGATCAATTCTTAATGGGCATGGAAATGTGGTGTCAGAAGGGGACCTCCTCTCCTCTGTATGGAGGGGTCGTGGTGCCAACAGCGTGTGCTCTGTTGTGAAATGTAATGTTGTGGACATCTATCCCTGCCTCTTTGTTAATGTTGAATTAATGATTTTCGCCTTTCACCCCATCAAAAGAAGATGGTGGAAATGGCTTCGACCGACCCTGAATAATCAATTATATTAATGCAGGCCTGTGCTGGATATGAAGAGCATTTCTTTAAAAGGACGTAATCATCTGGCCTCAAGCACCACTGTCGTTCTGTGTTTATGTGTGCGCGACGTGTTTCAAAATTGTCCCCAGAAGTTGGCTAAATCTGACAGTGTCCTTTTGGAGACATCTGGATGTTCTCTTTTGGAAAAACAATTCATATATAAAATAGTGTTGTTGTTTTTTTATTGAAAGAATGTATATTATATATATATATATATATATATATATATATATATTCTCTAGGGATTAGGGTTTGGGTTAGTTAGAGGTCATTATTATTAACTTTATACAAAAGCAACAGATATCTATGGTATGTTCTCATTTGGATAATGAACAAACGTGTGTTTACTATAGTTTAGGGGAAAATGTGCCCTGAAGTTAGATACAATAGTTGACTCCCTGACGAAGGCTTGTTATTTTTTAAGGTTTAAAATAACCAAGCCATAACAATAAAGGCTTTTTAATCTTTCTAAAGAGAGTGCCTTGGAGTTTGATCAATTTAATGCATCTTTGCTGAATAAAAGTATTCTTTCCCAAACAAAATCTTACGGTCTCCAAATTTTTTAATGGTAAAGAAAATCTGACAAAGCTTATTTGAAAAAACAAATCAGTAATAAAATATTGTCAATAATGTCTTGTCTAAAAAATTACATTTATGGGTTAGTCTGCAGTCATTATAATCAGATTTATGCAAAAACAACAGTATCAACATGTTGAAAAACTTTAAATCAAACAAAGCTTTCTATGTACTGATATCAACTGGTTTGTAGGGTAGAGTAATGGTTACGGTTTAACAAATATCATCTCATTCATATTAAAACTAGCTGTGTGTGTGTTTACTGGTTTGACCTACATTAGGTTTCAGGACACGCACCCTAAATTTTAAGGACACAATGATGTCCTCATAATTCAAATCGCTAAATAAAAATGCTAAAACATTTTTTTTATTAAAATTGTAAACATGCAGAAAGTTTTCTGTGATGGGTTTAGGGGTAGATAGATAGGGAAATGTCAGCTCAGTATAAAAACCATTACGCCTATGGAATGTCCTCACAATGAGGTGTGTGTGGCCAGGTAAACCCTACATTATGGGTACAAAATGTGCCTACAAAGATGGCAAAATACAAAATCCTTGTCCTCGTGGGGACATTTTTTGGTCCCAATGAGGAAAACAGCTTATAAATCATACTAAGTGATTTTTCTGAAATGTACAAATGCAGTAAGTTTTCTGTGATGGGTAGGGTTAGTGTAAGGGGATATAGCCTAATATACAGTTTGTACAGTATAAAAATCATCGTCTATTGAAAGTCGCCATTAAATGTGTCCACGTGTGTGTGCGTGTTCTGATTTCACAGATCCCATTACAGTGCAACAGCAAGCAAATAAAATCAATACAAATCATGGCAGAAAAGTTCGATCCTCATGTGCATTTTCATCAGTTTTATACCTGCAGTTTTATACCTTATCTTCGTCCTCAGAATCTCGAGATGAATGCCAACACGGCAATCTGGAACACAGACACGTCGCTCATCGCACATCTCACGAACAATCTAAGAATGGATAGTCTCTGTCAAAACATCGTGAACAAAAGATTAATCACACGTTGAAATGTGTGAGTCCAGTAAGAGAATGTGCCACCTGGTGGTCGGAAAGGTGACACGCTATTTTCATTAAACTCCTCACCCTGTGACGCAAGTCTGCCGGTTTATGTTTTTTTTTTTTTTTTTTACTGGTGCTGAAGAGTCCACTCCTTTCTTTCAGTTCTCAGACTAGAGCTGAGGAGACATTAACAGCCCTGTCGTCCTCTTTAGTGGCAACATTTAAATTGTCTTATTTCGTGAGCGCAGTTGAGAGGTGATGTGGAGTGTGCAGAGACTGATGAACGAGCCTCGATATAAACTGTGTGACAACTATCTACACAACACACCAACAACACCGACGGAAAGATGCAGGTATGGACGTCTAGTCAGTTTTAATGTATCTAAATGGCATTATAAAGTTACAGTTAAACGTTTAAAATGAGTCAAAATAGTGTGTTGCGTGACCGATACTTAAATGTGGCCAAAATGAACAGAACTGATATTTACGGTCGAAGAATTAAGTATGACATAGATAAAATAGAGCACTCGCTATGTTTGGTCTCTGTTAATGTTTTACTTTGGGTTACGTTACGTTAATTAACTTGTGTGTGGTATGAATATTGCAGCTAATAGCGTCAGTGTTACAGCGCAGACACAGATTTAGTGTGTTCTTTATGTCGCATCATTATCTACGCCTCTTTTTCTCATTCTCAGCATCGTGTGAACTCCAAATGATTGCCTCAGTTACACTTTGTATCGTTAAAACGCGAAGCTGAAAATGTGATTTTCGAGTGGATATGAATAATGCTGTGAAGAGCACCTGTGCATTGCATCAACAGGCTCCAGCCCACAGGGACTGAAATTCAAATTTGGCATGGCTTTTTATGCATTATGCGAGTTAATTTTTTTAATTAAATCGAGTATATTTTATATTTTATGAGTTGATGTAGGCTACTCTTGTTTGATATCATATTTCCACTAATCTTTTTCCTCTTCAGATATTTTTTTCTTGGTTAAAGGGTTAGTTTACACAAAAATGAAAATTCTGTCATTAATTACTCTTCATGTCGTTCCCTCCAAACCCGTAAGACTTTTGTTCGTCTTTGGAACACAAATTTGAGAGCTACTGTCCCTCCATTGACAGCTACGCATCTACACTTTGACGCTTCAAAAAGTTCATAAAGAGATTGTAAAACTAATCCATTTAGTCCAAATTTTCTGAAGCGAATCGATCGCTTAATATGATGAACAGATTGAATTTAGGCTTTTATTCACATATAAATTAACAAACCTCTTGCAGAAAGCTCAAACGTGCTGCGTAACATGAGAATGATTCTCATTGGTTCTTGCAGAAGCTCAAATGTGCTGCATAACACAAGAATGAACTTCATTCGTTCTCGCACATCAAGTAAAAATGCTTGAGCTTCCGTTTACAACAACTGTTGTGAGTTGATGAATGTAAATGTGGATAAATGCCTAAAGTAAATTAAATCCGTTTATCCTATAAAGTGATTGTGTCTCTTCAGAAATTTTTGGACTAAAACGCTCAATGCATATGGATTAGTTTTACGATCTCTTTATGCACTTTTTGAGGCATCAAAGTGGTAGTTGCGTAGCGGTTAATGGAGGGACAGAAGTTTTTTGATTTCATAAAAAAATCATTTCATTTAATTTATGTTCAGAAGATGAAAGAAAGTCTTACAGATTTGGAAAGACATCAGGCTGAGTAATTAATGACAGCATTTTCATTTTTGGGTGAACTATCGCTTTAGACTATTTGTTGTTAGAGTGTTTTTTAAAACCTGCTTCAGAGGGGGAATACAAGTTTTTACCTGCTGCGACTATCAGTTTTTTTAAAACTCAGAGCTTGGGTGTTTTCTCTTCATGAGTGGGTTTCTCTCACTTGTGAGCTGGAAGCATGACATGCGAAACCCGGAGTGGAGCTGGAGCCGAGTGGAGAGATTATTACGAACCATTGTAATGGCTCCGATGCACTTACATAGTTCCTGTCAGGTTTTCAGTCTGTAAATTGCTTTGTTGATGTTAAAATCCATAGTGGATGTATTGGCTTCTTGTGAAACTATTTTAGTTGGCAAACTTGGCAGAGAAGAAATATACAAATTATTAACTGGCCAGTTTTTGTCTGAAACATAAGTTGATTGGTATTAATGACTTTGTTGAAGTGTATAGTTGAACTGTTATATAAACACAATGGAAATTTGGCATCAGTTTCATTTCTTTGGTCCAATCTGTTATTTAAAATGAATGAAATGAAAATTCATCTTCAATTTTCTAAATGTATGCATGTTATATATATATCATCTGTGCATTTGTTGCTTTTTTCCCAATTGTTTTAACCTCATCATAATGTTTATGTCGTAACTGTATCTTCCAGTGAAAACAGACTTTCTCTCTCTAGTGATGAATGCTGGAAATATCTAGTCATTTAATCCATTTAAACTCCACCACTGCAAGCTTGATCTGCCTCCATTTTTGACCAATGGATAGATTTCCCTCCCTCCGATCTTTTACACTTAGATGTAAGCCACAGTAATGAAGAAAAGATCTGTCGATACTTCCGTTTCATTACAACTTTAATAATAGCACAGCTGTGATTACCTGCAGCCTTGTATACAGCATAACCACAGCCAAGCTGATATTTAGCACGACAGCAATCTTGCTCATGTGATAGTGCTGAAATATTTTGTTCACCTAGGCCTTTTCCTCCCTTATAAAATCTATTCCTCGATTAACCTCTTCGTGTCGTTTAACAGATTCAATTGAAGTGAATTGATTGCGCTTAGCTGGACGGAGAATAGGGGAGTTATTGAAGTGCCTGTGACTCAAGTTCCCTTGAGGCAATTTACTTTCGTGTCCATCACCCCCGTGAAAATTGATGCGTGGAGGTGCGATTGGAAGATTGCTGTCGCTATGTGTGATTACACCCGAGGCAGTCAGTTTTCACAGGTTTCCAGCATGGGAAAGTTGTAAAGGTCTTAACAAAACAAAACAAAAAACCAAAAAAAGATTGGAAACAATTTAAGTAATTATATCATTTTTGGTTATTTCCTGTTTCAGCGCAGTATGACAATATTCTGTTAGTTGTAAAATAATCTCAATAAAATGAGGGCAACAAACGACATGCACTAAATTAAGAATTCAATCAGTATCAGTCAAATCAGCTCCTTAAACATGAATAATTCTGCAAATTAATTGAGTGAAACAAACATTGAGAAACTGCTTATTAATAGTAACAATTTGTAATTGTAACTATACCATTTATACTGTGTTTGCTTATATTGTACTTCTCATTTTTCTATGTACAAGTGACAGCGAGCAAAGTGTTTGGTGTGTATTGACTACGTCACACGGACCCTCACCACACAAACTCATGTAATAAAAAGCATTAATTTAATGCTCAAAATCCTCACTGACCTGTTTCGTGAAAGGTGTACAAGGTTAACAATCAACTAATTATTCACTGTGGAACAAATCCATCCTGGCAACAAGTTACAATAAACTCAACAACAACAGAAATTAAAACAGTCACAAAATGCAATCACATTTGTTCATACACCAGTGCGTACTAGTCTGAGTGCAAATGGTCTGAACTACAAAACTATTGCAGGAATCTAGATTGTGGGCAAAAGGAACATTTAGTTAGCCAATGCTTATAAATTCAAGATGGATAATTCACATTATTTTGGATTTAGTGAATGATTATACTTAGTAGAACAACTTTTCATGAAATCCACAGAAGCACAGAATCCATTTCACAGCCTGAACGATTTTCGACTGAAAAATCAGTGTTGAGTGTTTAAAAGAGTGTAGTAGATCACTGTTTCTAGCGTTACACTCCTTAAGAGAATTGATTTTTGGAAGCTGTTTGGTATTTGATGTAGCCAACTTCTCTGACTGATATTACATTGCCCCTGTCCATGGTGCTGAAACCTGTAGTTTGTTTCTTTTACAGATGTGACGACGCTTCTGCTGTAATACATGCAATTTAAGGATTGTAATGTGAGTCCAGGTGCAGTCCCGTAAATTTATGCTGGTGGAGAGGAGTGAGATGCTTCACTCGGCTGCCATGACAACAGGACTTATCTTTGTTACTTGGCTCTTGTATACAAGCGCACGAGGCAATCCCATTGTGTCGGTGCCGGAGGGTGGGGAGAAAGAGCGTTTGGAGCGCGTTCTGACCCAGGCCAAGGAGGGTGCGCTGAGCCCCAGTGCAAGGCAGCGTTTGGAGGAGCTGAGTAATCTTGAATTGGAGTTGATCAAGGGCGTGAACAGATCCAGTGCCATCAGGGCCCGACCCAACTCGAGCCCCTTGAGACGAGGGTCCAAACTGCAGGGTAAGACCCTCGAAGGCTGGAGTGAGCAAGAATCACTCAAGCAAACTGAAGAGGCTCCTACGGAAGAGTCCAACGTCTCCCTCGATGCGACCGATGAGTACGCGTATCCCGATTACAGGGGTAAGGGCTGCATGGATGAGACAGGGTTTGTGTTCGCCATCGGGGAGAAATTCACCCCGGGACCCTCCACCTGCCCCTGCTTGTGTACAGATGAAGGTCCTTTGTGCGCCCAACCAGAGTGTCCAAAACTTCATCCACGTTGCCTGCGTGTTGACACCAGCCAGTGCTGCCCGCAGTGCAAAGAGAAGAAAAACTACTGTGAATTTCGAGGAAAGGTCTACTCATCTCTGGAGGAGTTTAAGGTTAGAGTAATCACATTAAATGATTCATTATCCATTCCAGATCCCATCTTTAACTAGGTTTATTCTTCTCTTTTATCTGTATTCAACAGTGTCAGGAGTGCTAGAGTGACCTTTATTTAATGGCAGATTATGTGAAGACTTTGAGTTTAGATCTTCACCCTTGTGAATCTGTTCATTATTGAGTGGAATCGAATTTCTGTGGTCCAGTGGAGTTTTCTGTTCAGTTAAAGAAATCTAATGTGTGCACATCATGTCTTGATTATGTATTGATTCCAGCAGGCCAAAAATTAGATTTTGAAATTCCACTTTTTTATTCATTTTTAATCCATCACTCTTTCTCAGCCTGAGCCTTTCCCCCGGGAAGAGGCTCGCAAGAAGATAAAATATTGTTTTTTCCTGCTGTGAATGTGTGAAGAGTTCAATTATTATGCGAAACTAATGGTGACTTATGTAAGAGAAGACAGGCCTTTTTTCCTGTAAGGCCCTATTATGATGCTCTCTAATTTTGCCTTTAGTGGAAAAACGCTTGTCATCAGTTTCAGAGTTAGCAGCAGGTGCACGAATGATTCTTTTTGAACTGCATGTGTCTCACAAAGCCATTAGCTGCTTCTACAGCTTATGCTCTTGATTTAATTTTCATTGGTTCCTCCTCCTGTGTCATTGGAGTCCTTATCCAAAGCACCTGAGCTTTATGGTAAGCAGTGAGATTTATTAATGCAGAAGTCAGCATAAGTGCATTTCACAAAGAGTGGTAATGATGACCAAGCACTGAATTTATTGGTTCTGCTCGGCTGTACCTCATGCATATGCAGACTGCAAAGGTAACAATTAAACCCTCTGCAGAATGAAATGAGTCCGGTATCATATCTGTTTAGTCTCACAATGTGCGGGCTTCTCAGGGGGAGACGCTTTTCAATTTTAGAATTGTGAAATTTTATTTTCCATCACAATTGGACGTGACACATTGTCCTCTGTTTGATTTGTTAAAGATTGTCTAAGGAGATACTGTGTGGAGAAAGTTCTTTTCACAGAAAATGCTAATGCCAGAAAAGTCCTTTGTACTTTATGCTTGGTAGCAGAGAAGAAGCAGTGAGCAAAACTGATCGGTTTGTTCATATATATATACGTATATACAGTATGTGATTTCTGAGACATCTGTTGAGTCACATGAATGCTTCAGAAATCCACTGTGTGACAAGACTTTGAATTTATCACATGAATACAGTTCGGTTTAGGTTCATAAAATGCATATGGACACTTTTGGTGCCTTGGATTTTTTTTTAAAACAAAACTGTTTTTGAACTCACTAGATTATATTTGTCTTTTAATAATGTCCAAAAGTTGATATACATGAACCACAGCAGAATTGTGTAATGTCTCTTGTTTTCCCTAAAGCATAATTTTCACCACATCTGAAATCACTATTCAGTGATGGAAATGACATTTTAAACATTTATGGAATAAAATGGCAGACTCATTTTTCTTACTAAGGCTAATTTAATTTTCTCTATTATACATTTGCATAAAAAGCAAGGGATCAAAAATACGTTGTCCATATCATTTTCACTTAAGTTGTATTTTGTCGAATCATAATGGTCATACAACTTTATGTAAATTATTAGCACTTTACAATATAGTCCAATTACTTACCATTAGTTAATGAGCAATACATTTGTTACAGTATACATTTATACATTTTTGTTTACATTAGTCAATAACAATACAACTGTTCATGTAAGCCCAGGACCATTAAATAATATTATACTATGGGTCTGTTGAATGCTTGAATCTGATTGGTTGACAAACAATAAGTTAAAAACAACAAATCCGCTTCGCTTCATTTCCGCATTACCACCGAATTTTTTCGCACTGTGCATTTTTTTCTAGTAATTCAATGGCCCGTCGTCAATTATTCCTTGCTTAACAGATACAACTTTTAATAATGTATTAGTAAATGTTGAAATTAACATTAGTTAAGATGATTTAGAAGTATTTGTTAGCTAACTAATGTTAACAAATGGAACCTTGTTGTAAAACATTATAAAAATGAAATGGTTCATATGTTACACTTTCTTTTAGATGATCATAGTTTTAATTTATTGAAAGTCTGTGTCTACATAATAAAATATATTTATTAAAGTCATTCGATAAATAGAAAATGTAAATTAAGGCATGGTCAAAAAGGTTCCAAGACAGTTTTAATGTGACCTTTTTAAAAAGTTTTAATTAAAAAAATTAACCCTTGGGACACAAAAGTGCCTGTAGCTGAAGAATCACTCAAATAAAGGAGACAGGTATTGATTTTCATTCATAATGAATGGGCTCGAGGGTAAGACATGACTCAGAGTTCCCCTTGGACATAAATATGGAAAGAAAGGAAGGGAGATGAGCGATGCCAGAGGTATTGCCAGAAGGAAGTAGGTAAGCATTGTTAATATACTCCAAGATTGGCAGAAATGAAGCATGCTCATCAATTAAATTGAACACTCATCAGTTCCCTCAAAGAAGCACTCTCTTGTTTTTCTTGCTCTGATGATTGAACCTCATATCAATCCTAATAGTATTATAAATGCTGCAACATAGGGTTTTTGTTTCTTGTCTGGGTATGTTTCTAGGTGTCTCCGTGCGAGAAGTGCCGTTGTGAGGCCAGTGGAGAGGTTCTTTGTTCTGTGTCCGCTTGCCCACAGACAGAGTGTGTTGATCCAGAATATGCGCCTGAGCAGTGCTGCCCGGTGTGTAAGAGCGGTAAGTAGTCGTGTTCTTCCAGCCTTTCTCTCTTTCTCTGATTCTCCTCCTCACAGCTTTCAAACCACCATCCCCTGAACTCCAGAACCCCTGCTGTGTCCCCAAAGAGCGAGTGAGTTAAGTTAGAATCACATCTGTAAAATGACCACTGAGACTCCTGTCCACTACATCCAATTACCACACCACAAAGAAAATTCGCAGAAAGCATGCACAGAGAAGCAGATCTCACCACCTCTTGTATGCCTTACGTGCGGATCCATCTCATTGTTCTATAACCGCCAGTTTACCATCAGTGAGGTGATCCAAACCCAAAGAGATTATATTTGTCTGCAGGCCTTTGTTTAAGTTAGTTGCCGAGATGCATTATTCAGACAGCAATAGCACTAATGAACCAGCAAAGTTGCTCTGCTTGTTTCCAGGAGGTGAGGTGATTAGCACAGGCAGGTGTTTCGGTTGCAGCCTGCTTTCTCCAGCCCTAGGGCGCAGATGATTAAACTTTTACGCATGTTTTTTTTCCCCTCCATTTGGCTGGAAATACAGAAGTATTAGGTACATAAATGTACTCTCGTCAAAGGGCCCGCCGCAGAGAGGGGGAAGAATTTTCAAAGCCACGCTACATGAAAAGCACCCTTTGCATGGCACACTTTTTTTATTTTTTATTTATTTTTTTAGCTCTGTTACAAAACCTAGTGAGCTGCCTACAGAAGCAGCATTTTAAGATTTACTGGGCTTGCTCCCGACAAGAAGGCTGTTCCACAAGGAATCTGAGATACCTTCTTTTGGCCGAATTCTTAGGCAGTGTATTATGTGTTGCAGAGAAGGCAATGCAGTGGCTGCATCCGTAATCGCATACTTCCCTTCTATTTAGTAGGCAAAAAAAACAGAATGTGACTAGAGTATCTCCGAATTCACAAAAGAGTAGGTAAAAATACCTGGGTGAGGTACTATTTCCGACAATATTCTGAAGTGCACATTTGATGGATGCTTTACTATCCCATGAGGCCACAGGAGAGGATTTGTAAATGGCAGTGAAGCGACGCAACTGACGCTGGTAGGTCACATGATAAGGAAAACATGACGAATGTAGTACGTCCGGATTACATTCACTCTACACACATTCATACTATACAGAACACACTTTTTTAGTGGTCGCAAAGTAATTACTCATTCAAAATAACTTTAATTAGCTAATATGCTGATATGGTGCTCAAGAAATATTTCTTATTATTATCAATGGTGAAAACAGTTGTGCTGGTTATTATTATTGAATAGAAAAGTGCCAAAGAATTTATTTGAATAGTCTTTACTGTCACTTTTTTTGCATTCCTCGTTGAATACAAGTACTAATTACTTGAAAAAATGTAAATGGTAGTGTACAGTAATGATCTGTTCATTCGTGTCCATTCATAATACATGAGCTAATGCTAATTTATACATTTTGAAATGTAAAGACGTATTAGAAGTTAGAAATCAACATTAACCTAGATTAAGACATGCTGTAAAAGTATTGTTCATGAATACTTAATGATACCTAATGCTTTAGCTAATGTTAAAAAATGTATCCTTTTTATAAAGTACAGGTAAAATATAGATAAAAAGGAAATATTTCATTTTAGCATCATGCGGTTAGCATAGCAACATGTTAGCGTCAAACTATTGAAATCAATTGAAAGTCAATTGAGGAACCCCATTTGTGTGGTCTGTTCAATGACAGTTTAGATGCTGTCTTGAAAGGCTGCTGCCTTTGTTGGCAGTAGACAGAGATGCGACTCACTAGGATACTGAACAGATCTTTTGTCTGCCTTGTGCGTGCTGTTGTTCTCTTTTTAGCCAGAGGAGTGTTTTTCAGGAGGGGGGAGGAAAGAATGGCTGTGACCTCAGGTTAGTATGTGAGCGTTCTGTGATTGGAACACATTACAATGTCTTGGGAGAAGTTTTCTGATTCAGTGTGGGTTACAGAGCTGTTTGAGATGCTTTTAGACAGCATGTCCAAGACTGTTGCTTCTTGTGTACGCCTGGATCCTGATCTAATATGGCACCGGCAGCCACGCTGCCTCCTTCAGCAGAAACGAAATGATGACTTGGTAAGTGGATCTCTGACTCTGCAGTTAAACTCTCAGCGTAGTGTGGACAATGGGGGAGGGGTGATGTGGGCCAATTATTTTAAAGAGCACACATGTTTAAATAAATCATCTTGGCATTTACTGAGATGCTGCCAAGACTCCCTGATCAAATGTCTCAGTTGGTGTTTGGGTGTGAGATGGAATCCAGGGAACAAAAGCGGGCCAATTTCATCAAGTCGTGCCGTTGTGAATTCAAACAGCTTTACAAATGTATGTGCACACTCAAGCAGTCAAGCTGTATGGTTTTATGATGGATTGGAAACATTTTTGTGCAACGCACAAGATTACAGCCGCCTAGTGATTTCATGGCGTGGCGTAATACCGCGGCGCGGCTCAGCTCCGTCACGCTTGCCAGGTAGTCTGCAATTTGATCTCGGAATTGTTGCCATCAGTCTAATACTCTGTTTGTGCTTCCTGTGGTTCTTGTGCATATCTTGTGGGGGTGGATCACAGAGTTGAGAGTGTTTACGATTTCAACCGAGGGGGACAACCTGTAGGCAGAAACCTGCACTGGGGTCCCGGATGCCCCATGTGGCACCTCTGATTTGCTGCAAATGTCTGAGGTACAAAGACTCCCAACGCAGATGCAGTGCAAGAAGCAGATGCTCTGACCCCATGAGATTTGCACTCTTCAAAAGTAAGACTTCAAAGCGTCGTGCAGTGACACCGTAGGATGGGTGCCGGCTGTGATTCTGACTTTGCTTCTGATGAGGATAATAATCGCATACACAAACTTAATGACGCGAGAACATCAAGGAGATCCGTTAATGTTCTCAGCGACTGACACTGGATCCCCCCGGAAGTACATGATTAAAAAAAAAATCTGTCTGTCGAGCCAACCACTTTAGCCGGAATAGGCTAATTTCATTATGATGATTGGCTTGTGACTGCACAAGAACACCAAAAACAATTTGAATTCAATTGATGTTGAAAACAGGTATGTAAGAAAGTAGAATACAAATTAATTCATATGAAAATTAAAGATTGTTATGACCAGCTTTGAATAATAGCTTGTCAAAGCCTCGAGTTTAAAAACAAAATCTAATTTGAAGGTTTACAGGCAAAAGGGAGGGAGGGGAGGCAGATGGATGGATGTATGTTCAAAAGTTTCAGGTCAGTAAGAATTCTTAAATACTTTTATTCAGCAAGGATGCATTAAATTGATCAAAATTGACATAAGAAGGTAATGAATGAAAATGACAATTTATAATGTTAAAAAAATATTTCTATTAAAAATAAAGACCTTTTTTTTTTTTTTTTACTTTTTGTTAATCAGAGAATCCTGAAAGAAAATGTATCACTGCTTCCGCAAAAATAATTTTAAGCAACTGTTTTCAAAATAAAATAAAAAAAAGAAATGCACCAAACCAGTATATAATGATTTCTAAAGGATCATGTGACACTGAAGACTGAATAAATTGCAGAAAATTCAGCTTTGACATCACAGGAATAAATTACTTTTTAATATATATTAAAATAAAATAAAATAAAAACTGTTATTTTAAACGGAAATTATATTTCATAATATTACTGTTATACTGTATTTTAACAAATACAAATATTTGACCTTGGTTAACATAAGTCACCACAAGTTTTAGAGAGAGAGACAGAGACAGACAGACATTGATTCTATCTCTATATCTATCCTGAAAATTGACACAGTCCCAAAACCTTTACTAGCAACTATCCTAATCTGTGACGTCAAAGGCAACAGATGAATATAAATGCAGTTCACTCAGTCAGGCACAGTAATGTACTGAAATATTAGTGCTATACGTTTCTTTCAACAGAATGCACAGCTAATTTCAAATGTCTTTAACAGCGGTTAATGTATCTACAATAAGGGGGTAAAGAAGCCATGCTAGCCAGCTTAAACTTGACACCCTTGATCAATACAGAAACTTTCCAACTTTCTGTGCAAGTGACTTGTCCAATAAATCAGAAGGAGAATGATTATTTAATTGGTACCATTAAGAGTCAATTACCATCTGATTGACTGTGCCTTTGTATGAAAGACCAGCCCTTTGAGAAAAATGTGGTGTCTAAGGGATGAAATGATAATAGCTGAAGAAGAAATGGGGGCTGTCATCTTCATTTTGGTTGGCAGACTTGACACTGAATGAGAAAGCAGTGAGGAGAATCGATTTCTAAATGGGTTGCAAGCATTTCTCTCATAATCATAATCTTGTGCTCGTTTCACGCTTACCACGCCATACCCAGCAGGGGCTACAAAAGCCTCCCCCTCCAACTGTTTTAGAACAGGTCACAGAAACCACACCATTCAAAGGACGTAAATGCTTGTAATTTGTTCGGTCATTAGAACGCCTCATCACTGAGCTGATTCATCCGTGGCCAGCATCGGCAGCTTGGAGAAAATGCGGTAAACACAGTGCAAGGCCACCTAAACCTCCAAGACAGTGGAGGACATTTCATCCTATTAGCCACAGTTTCATTAATTTTAAGTGGTTGTTAACACATGAAAAGCACAAAGGGTTTGTAAAGCAGTCATGAGGGCTGATATCTCTATTTTTTGCGCATGAAGAGCAGAGGCAAGCACCTCTTTCTTAGCTGCTGAATGAAGTATTATGTTCCTGTGCCTGGGTCTGTTGTTGGAAGAGTATGCTGGGAGACACTTGAGGAAGTGCCATGTGGGGAGATGAAAGTGAACGCTATTGCTAATATCCACCCCAGGCAGTTGTTCATGAATATCAAAGAACATCTGCGAGCAGCAGCAATGTTGGGACTCAAAAAGCAAGGGGGGGGGGGGGCATTCGGATTCATTCACAGCACTCTGCGTTCTTTTCACTCACTGTGGGACTGTCAGTAAATAAGAAACTTGGAATTGAGTGATTTTTCTGAGTGCTTTTTGCTGCTTTAAGATTCAGAGAGAAAGCTGCACCAATATCTCAAACGTTTTTGTTTGAGTTACAAGACCCTCTTTTAGGAAAGAGTAACTGTGCTATCATCAAGAATACTTGTCATAATTAACCCCATCTGATTGTGAAAAGACCAAGGCTGTATCTGAAATCACCCCCTTTACCCTTAAATAGGGCACTATTTGAGGGGACAGCAATTTGTAGTGGTGTCTGAAACCATATTGGACGTTATTGACTGCACTCATTCAATCCCACAATGCACAGCAATAACAACTGTACAACCGTTGTACCCTTATTGGCTAGAGAATACTCATAATGCACCATGACTGTCGCGTCTAATGAATTACCGTATTTTGCCAGAAGATACCACCCGCAGCTGAATCATCCATCCATTCATTTTCCAAACCGCTGGTCCAATGTGGCTACAGCGTAATATCATACAGGTATAATTTCTTTTTTTACTTTACTATTAAATAGTTTAATTAAGGTTTAAACATGCTAGTTTCCATTACAGAGTTCAAGATACATCTTTTAATTTTACTACTGGAGCTGTTAGTTTGCTAAGTTTAAAATTATTATTAAACAGCAAGCACAAACTCAGTGTATGAATTCACTCACTGTTGCTTTCATTGATCTCTTAAATATAGCACGGGAATTGAAGATCGGATTTATGTTTTGCATCGACACATTTATATGGTGTAAGTGTAAATGGAACCGTTTTAACAAATTAAATATCCAATCAGTAAAAACACATGAAGTGACCAGGTGTAAACGGACCCAAAGAGAGAAAGTTTTTGAAAAGTGGATGACCAATCACCATACACAATTATGTAAAATATTTTTTTTTAATTTAATGAACACCTACTGGTATAAGGATATAGCCAGCAGAAAGAATCAGCAAACAGATCAGTGAATGAATCTAAACACATCTTTTTAAGGAACAGACTCAAAAGAGTGATTGCTGTGGTGAATCAAAATCCCTACTAATAGCTTGCATGTGTTACAAAAAGGAATAGATGCTTTTTATTTCCTCTGAAGCCCTTTCCTTTTTGTCGACCTCCTCTCATGTGGGCCATCGCCTTGGCAACATGCAGGGAAACAAGCCCTCTTCTTGAAGGGCTCTGACACTCGGGTCACTGCTAATCTGAGGAGGTTGCAATAAACATTTTGAGCATGAGCCGAAAGCCCTGAAAATCTACGGTGCTGCTGGGAG
This sequence comes from Semotilus atromaculatus, assembly GCA_031834385.1. Classification (NCBI taxonomy): domain Eukaryota; kingdom Metazoa; phylum Chordata; class Actinopteri; order Cypriniformes; family Leuciscidae; genus Semotilus; species Semotilus atromaculatus. The sequence continues at coordinate 31,998,861 of JAULUF010000025.1, forward strand.
CAGAAAGGGACCACTTGCATTTTCAAGAAGAAAAAAAAAAATGGGAGAGGGAGAAATATTCATGGGGGCTTAACAGAGGGCCCAAAAATCACTTTCAGGCCTGAGCTCATCTTAAATACTTCTTTTTTCTTCCTCTGGAGAAATATGTTCGCCCGGATTTGTTGCGGCTGATGGTTTTATCCGTTTGTAATGGGGCTTGATTCTCTGTGATACTGAAGGAGAGAAGTAGAGGACAGTGAATTTATATGCACAGCACCTCCAGCTCTCTTTACATTCTCCTGAAACACTACTTTTCCAGTCTTTTATGCCCTAGAGATGCCCGAAACTAGGAGAACAGGATTTGAAAAGCAAACTGTATGGATAGGAGTATGTTTTTAACAGATGTCTGAAGCAATATGACCAAAATCTTATTTCGCAATATGAGAAATTTGATTTCACAATAACGATATATATCACAATATAGTTCATTTTGTTATTTAATATATTTTTGTAGCAAATTACAAACAATAGGACACATACAATAATAAAGATTCAAATTAAAATATAGCTGCAAGCAGCAATTAACGGTGTTCAAGCGGTTTAAGACCTTTAAGCTTAATTATAAGATATTACATATTATATAGCAAGCCTGTAACTGTTTCAGTTGTGTGGCTATAATGAGAGCACAACACTGGAGATTAAACAGAAAGTCCAGGTAGAGAGTAATCAGGAGATAATCAAGGTTAAACACAACAGGTATGTATATAATAAGGAACTATGGAAACTAACAAGCACTGGGAACTCAGGCAAACCATAACAGGGACATTTTAACCAAAACACAATGAAACTAAACAGACATGGAACTACACGTTACAGTAAACACCTAAATCAAATATAAAAAATAACCTTTTTGCAATTTCAGGTAATTTACCATAGAAATAGTGTTTTTGAAACACCAAGTTATAGTGCCACTTATGGTACGATCTACATAAAAGTTTGCAGGCTTATTTACAATCATATGCCATAAGTGCTCACCTTATTTTGTGAAGTTCTGAGTTTTCATTTTGGAATTTTGTGTACACTTGGCCACCTCCGTTTTTAAATTACCCTATTATAGCTATCCAAAGTGTAAAGTTTAAAAAAAAATGTATTATTATTGACCTAGAGAGTTCAGAGAATCGTACTGCATTGGGTAAGCGGAAAAACCTAGGACAAGGTCACACAAGTTTTTTTTTTTTTTTTATCCTCAAAAATTTAACAAATTATTTGATTGACATTAGCGGTTCTTGAGGCAAAGTTCAGAATGATGAGATCTATCATATGATATGAAGATTGGCTGTGTCCGAAATCAAATACTCTCAGTCTCTTTATAAGGACATTCTAGACTCTCCAAGCTGTTATCATGTGAGCGACTGACAAATCAAGTCCTCCCTCGAAATCGAGTAAGACCCGGCATCAGTTTTGTCGCTTCACTGCCATTCACAAATCCTCTCCCGTGACCTCATGGGATTGTAAAGTGTCCATTGTATGCACACTTCAGAATCTCTCTTGAAGTACTTTGTCTACTGTTTTAGGAGTATGTGAATTCAGACATTCTTCTTTTGTCACGTACTGTTTTTCGCCTATTATAGAGTAGGGAAGTATGTGATTTCGGATGCAGCAATATGAAACACCACGTGATTACAGAGCTGTTAGACCCCCCTCCAGTGGCCGATTTCTTTCAGACCTCTCACAGACCTCTAGGGCCATGAGGCAAACAGGCCCAACGAGTTTTGTTCCAAACGATCTCTTTTAACCTTGTCTAACAGTTGATCATACTTCATTGGTGCCCGTTTTCTTCATGGCACCCTGGACAAAGACACTGCATGCCAATTTTCAAGTCAATCGGACAGACATTTTTTTTCTCAGATTTTATAGCGCCTCCAACTGTCCAGTTTCACATGACCACAGACTGTGCTCATACATAGGTGTACCGACTTTGGTGAAATTATCTTATTGTGTGATTATAGCTGTTTTAGTAAAAAAAAGTGACCACGCCCACGTCAAAACTGTTGGCGTCCCATCGCAAAGGTGAATGGAAATTTCGACTTTATTTTTGGTAGTTATTGACACTCAGACTCCAGAGATACTTTCTGCACTGGTTTGGTTCTAATTGGGCAAAATAAACTAGGACTAGTTCGCAAAAGTAGCTTTTTTAAATAATCCAAAAATACTGTACTTACTACTTATTACTTATGGTCTGCCTGATCACTTTTAGGGCAGAATGTTCAATAGACTTTCTGTGCTACGCCTGTAGTAATAAATACTAGAGAAATTAAATAATCATAGACTTCACTCTGTGAATGAAATAGATATCTATTCTTTAGTGCTGATTTTATCTGTCTTATTTTGTTTGATTAACATTAATGACACAGACAGCAGCAGGTTTATTAGGCTGCTGACACTTTAAGACCAAATACATGGATCTAATTTACTGATACACATTCGATTTTTTCCCCAACTGTTAACGTGTCAATAACAATAATAATAAATGATAGAGCAAAATCTATAAAAATAGACTTATATATATCGTCGCAGAGATATATTGCCATACTGCCCAGCTCTAATGTAAAGACATCTTTCTCATACATAAAAATTTCAGGTCTGTGGGGAATAGCGTGTGACTGATTATGAGAATGTTGAATTTGTTCATTAATATTTCAGTAAAGTCCATCCACAGACACTTCCAGAATAAAATTTAACCTGCAAATCCACATAAACCTTCTCCATCCATTCCAGTCATCATTTCTGCAAAAGTAAGTACATTTAGTGGTATTTATAATGCATACATACTAAAGAACTGCATTAGAGGGCTTTCTTTTTACTTATTCTCAGAGCAGTGTGAGCTATGATCCCGGCTCTTTTAGAGAGCATCAGCTCTAATGAGCTTTAAAAGATCATGTCATTTTCAGGATCCAAGCTTTTCTTTCCTCCTCCTTTGCTTTTTATCTCAATTACCACTGTACCATGGGGAATGCAATTCATCTCTGAGTGGACCAAAGTCTTTAATGGTGCTCTTTCTTGAATTTAGCCTCTACAGCAGCGCTTTGATAGGCGGCGGGGATAAGGGTCTGCTCAGCGTGATTAAACACTCCTTTCTGCTGCCAAAATGCAGCAAGCAGACTTCTCCTCCGCCCATTTGTTTGCTCCTGCGTGCACTGAACTCGTTTATCTTCCTCCCTATCCTCTTCTTCCTCTTTTTTTCAGCATTGTCTACCCCCTCTCTTTGTACCAATGATAACATATAATGTGACAATGCATAATCAGTTAAACAAATGGCAGCAATATCAACGGACATACAGTATACAGTAGGCATAGGGTGATCTGAGCTATAAATGTTCACGATGAATCCGCTTTTGCTTCCACAGTCTTGATATTTGGAGGTAGGAATGTGAAGTGTTTGCTCTAAAATTATTATAAATATGGCTTGGATGATGTCCTGACAGCACCAGCCAAATACTCAAGATGATTGATGTGCCCGTGTTTTTTTTATGTAGTCTTCCATCTTTTATGATAATGTCTTTTAGAGGATGAATACCAATTCATCCTTGTTTGGCGCAAGTAAAAAAAAAAGGGGGAATTGGAAGCTGTGCCTCGGTAGCATTTCGCCTTAATGGAATCTTTTTTTTTTTAATTAATCATGTTGGCTTGAAAAAGATTTTTTCAACATTTTTTAACCTAAGACTAAACATTTAACATCTAAAATGTAACCTAAGTTTTCAAGCTTCATCAAACAAATTCGGCACAGTTCTACATTCTAATGTCAGTTAATTGGGGCCTATCAGGTATAATACATGACACATTTTCTCAAGGAAAAAAATCTCTCTCAACTAATGCTGCAAACTATACAGGGAACTCCATTTGGTACATCACTATAATATTAAATTTATTTTAATAAATTTTTCTAGCTGACTAACAAGTTTTTGGACTTTGAATGCCTTTTCTAAGGTAAATTTAACGTTACATGACATTGATTGAGATGATTAAATGTGACGATACGGATTTCGGTCAGTTGTACTGTATCTCAGTTGAACATACCTTCTGATGTTCAGGGAGTAGTGAATGAGTGGGTGATTTCAGACATGTCCAATTTTACACGCCAATTTATTTGGTTTGTATTCTGTTTTACGAAGAAATAAAACTTTTATTGAGAAATACATTATTTATAATTTACATTTAGCACAGAATGCAATATTTTTCATATACTGCACTGTATAAAATGACTGTAAAATCCTGTTAATGGGTTAACAGTAAGTTTCCTTACTATATATATATATATATGGTAAAAACCTATAATAAATCGAACGTGGCTTTTTATGTAATTTTACAGTAAAATACTAAATGGTTTTCATTGAAATAATTATGTTACTTCATAGTTTTGTTATCTATTATGTACATTATGGTTTTATGTTACATCTTATGTTAAATTTTTGTTTAGTGCTTTTAGTGTTTTATTTTGAGTTTGTGTGTATGACACACGTACCATCTGTATATTATTTACAGTACCTCAGTTGCAATGAACTTTGATTCATCATGTGGCTTTCTCTTTACCATGCTTTTTATGGTTGTAAGTATATCATAAAGGTACAACAGATTTTTTTCAGTAGGTTGGTATATTAACATTACATTAATTCATGAAATATATGTTTTTACTGTACCTTTTTTACCATCATGGATTTGAAGTTGAAGCAGTTGCACACAATGTTTCACACACCCTCTCATTTATATGACAAATGAATGTAAAGCTTGCTGCCTATCGAGTACTGTGTAAAATACCCTTAATTCCTGCTAGAGCTTTCAAGCTGTGTTCACCAAACTCAACACAATACTTCATGCTGTTCTGACTTAGTAGGCTTTATTTTTTTCCAAACTAATCAGGCTTGATTGTCCTGTAGTGAAAAACCACCCAATCCATTCAAGCTTTGAACCATTTTAAAATTTAAGGCAAGGTTTTGTCTAGACAATGTCCAAGTTTGCCGTGACAAATTTTATTTTTCCAGTTAACGTATGCCTCAGAATGTGACAAGCCATAGAATTTGTCTTGATGAGTCATTTAAGACCTCCATGGTCCAGTGCAAGATGTGGCATAGCAGTGCCATTCTATCTTCCATTGAAAGCTGGCCATAGTTGGATGGGTGTTTTTTTTTTTTTCATGGTCTTTTTGCCTTCACAGTAATGATAAGAAAGTTAAGACCAGACATGAACATGGAAGGACTTGTTTATGTGTCTTGCACATGCATAACCCATTGTTTCATGCTTCAATACTGTAGCAGGATGTTTGCATACAGTAACTATTTATCTATTTTCTAATTTATATTTATCAGTGTTGGTTTCATCAGTTTCAACAGCTATTTCCAGAGACCAGCTTTACTATTAAAGCAGTAGGCCTATAGCTGGATTCCATTTTAAACTCATAGGTTTGTATATTTTTTTTTACATTTTGAGAGAGCACTTGCATAAAAATATAAAAATAAATGTATGCCGTGGAAGGAAGAGCTTTATATATTAGCACACTAAAGGTTTGAGTCTGCACTTGGGGCTTGATAAATGTTTATGGTGCAACATAAGCTCAGCAATTACCTCCTCTCTGAAGTTATGACACAGTCATGTTTAATGGAAGGCCGGATATTGAACTGTGCTCTGTAGTGAAAACATCTTGAGAGGTGCTATTGTCATCTGTGGGTTTAAGATTAAATGCCAAGACAAAATGCCGCTGCCTTGATGAAGTGAGTTGATTGACTGCAACTAAAATGGTCACAAATATGACAAAAAATCTAGTTGCAATTGGGTAAAGTGCGACAATTGGTAAAGCTTTATGTGCATCCATATTCAGTTTCATCAGATACCATCTTGTGCACGCTGGTGTTGAATGGTAATGAAAAAAAAGACTCTCATGAACTGGTTGTTTGTAACAAGTAATTTAAAAAGATACACAAAGTTTTTAGTTTGAATCTGCAAGTCATTTTTCATGTGTGAATACAAAATGAAGCAAGAATTGTTAACTGGAAGCTGTGCCTAGGTAGCATTTTCTGTAATGGCATATACTTTTTCTTTTCTTTTTTTAAATGAATCAGATATCATCTTGTGCATGCCAATAATTTTAAATGCCACTAAAAGTAATTACTCGCATGAACTGGTAGTTTGTAATAAGTCATTAAAACGGCCTCAAAACATGCTCATAAGTTATTGGTTTAAATAAGATTCAGTAAGTGAATCATTTAGAGCTGTTACTGAGTTCACAACTGACTTACTCACTGAACTGTGAGTCATTTTTAATTGTTTAATTGTTACTGTTATACTCGTATATATAATATATAAGTTCATAAGACATACATTAGTCTGTTTACTGACCAACTGATCACATGACAATGTGTAATTGAAGAAACAAATATTGTTTATCACTTAACAAATTATGTCCAATTATACAACTGAATCAAGTGTACGTCAAACACTTGTTGACATGTTAGCATAATCAACAACATTTCACTTTTTTATAAAAAGCAGTGATATTGGCACAAATATTATCATAATCACTTGAGTTACAGCAATAAAATTATTTACTAAATACAACTAGAATAACACCTAATTTTATATACCTTTAAGTCTTCTTAGTCTACAAAAAGCTATAGCAATGTGAGCTGAAACACATCAGGAAAATGTGTTATCCATGCACAAAATGTGGAATCTTTATTAAGCAATTTTGTAATTTGTCAACTCAAAAGACATTTGGCTGTTAAATATTTAATTCGCTTCTTCATTTCTTTTTATGGCCTGGCGCCCTGTACATGCAGGGCAAGAATTGACTTCTGTCGTACTATTGTGTTTTGATTGACTGCTAACTCATAAAACTTACATGAGGTCAGCTGACATAATTTCATTTTGATCCCTGACAGTTACTGCCACTCAAAGCCAGGCGTTGCAGTTCTGTTGGCTGGTTTTAACAGGCTTTCTCTCAGTTTGACACAGCCTCTCCCATCTGTGCACAGGGCCGAACTGCTACGCGGACACGGCGGTGATCCCGGCCGGCCGAGAGGTGAAGATTGACGAATGCACCATCTGCTACTGCACGTACGAGGAGGGCACCTGGCGTATCGAGCGGCAGGCCACCTGCAGCAAGAACGAGTGCCAGCCGAGCTAAGGCAGCGACGGGGGGCTCGAGACCCTCAGCCTTCACCCGGACAGCTGTGGATCTGGATCACCCGTCCCAGCTGTGGTCTGTACGGGCTCAGCACGCCAGCCCTGACCCTCACACGCAGCCAAGACACCAGCACCGTGTGGCGTAACATCAATCACGGTCATTTGTGACCGTTCATGACTATGAACTCAGAGTGTCCCGTAGCATGCAGCGGACAGGCCAATTAACCTGGGAGTGCGAAGCGCTACATTCCTCTCGCTACGACGGAGCCTCTGAGTTGGCATAGCGTCATGACGAGTGATGAGATTCATACATTAGAGTTACATGTATAGTCTTAGGAGGCATGGAGTTGAATTCAACTATATTAATACTTCAAGTTTGTATTGAGATTTATAACCCATATAAAGGATATTTATTTATGTATGTGCTGGTTCGACAATTATGATTGGATTCAAGTATCTGATTTACAGTGAAATGATATTTTTTATAGCCCCTGTATTTTGATATGCCGTAACGTTTAATACCGGATCATCTTATTAGAATGTATAACGCACCTACAGCTGTCAATGTGTCTGGGGGAACGTTTTGAATAGATGATGCCGCTGTCAGGACGCTGTCAGGATGCCGCTGACACATAACATCTAACACTATGTCAGGGTAGTCAACAGAGCAGAATGGATTTGATGTCCATTTGAGGCAATCAAAAAAGGAAAGAAAGCTGCTTGCAGATGTTTGCATTTATGTTAAGTCTCTATCGTGCTCTTTTCCTGAGGTCCGTTTTGCTAAGACGTGTTTCTATGTGTACGTGTTTTCATGTTCCAAATAAATCATTACACTGTGCAAGCTTGTTTGTGACTAGACGCTGACTCTAGGTCAACTAAGGTTAGTTACCATTTTTGAACGCAGGGCCACGCTTGAAATGTCAAGTAAAAACATGTAAAATGGCACAGATTTCACGAGGAATATTGAAGACAGGATTCTCCAAGTCAAGTGGTGATTCCAATAACTCCATGTTTTTAATTTAGCTGTCAATGAAGACCATGCTTTTAAACCACTAAATCCCAGGTTTTCTGTTCCTGTAGTTTGTGTAACTAAACTTTAGGGTAAGGGTGCGTTCACACGACAGCGTTTTCAACTAAAAGCAGAAAACCTTTTATGCATTTTGGGGGCCTGAAAACATAAACTTTTGAAAACGGGTTTCAAGGTGCAAGTTTTTGAAAATGATACCGTCTTAGTGTAATCTACAAAAATGTGAATTTGTGAAAATGGTGACGTCATACACATTCGTATTATGTTCAGTTTATAGCCGTGCAGTTTCTTTGCAAGGGCCAGCTGCTGGCCTGGCATGAATAATAACGCGTTTTAATTGTTTTCTTAGATCAGTGTGCATATCGGAATAGCATGTACAATTATTGACACTGATTAAAGGTAAAATCACATTCTTATATATTTTTTTACTGAATATTGCATTATTTATTATAAATCATTTATCCATGCACATAATTATTTGTTAAATTCATATGCCCTTATAATCTTCAATCAAAAAAGTTCCCCTGCCTCTTGCACTGACATCTCTTCTCTTCTCTGATGACGTGTTTATTGGTGTGAGGACAGAACAACCTGTCAATCACAAGAGCAAACTACACTAAAAAATGCTGGGTTAAAAACAACCCAATTTGGGTTATTTTGGCAACCCAGCGCTGGGTCAAAAAGGGATGCACCCAGTGCTGGGTTGTTTTAATGATCTAACCAATTCCGTCACAATTCCTGAGAAAATTAAGTCACTCGCCACATTTTTTCTAGTTTGTGAAGCAGTTTTACTCAGATATGACAATAGAGAAGAAAAGACTATTGCAAATTCCATTTCATGCCGACTTTATTATCAACCATGATATCAAATTTGAGACTGGAAGATGTGAAACTGCAGCTGTTATATACATTCCTCATGATCTTACCCCTTTAAAATTACTTTTGCTGATGTGACCTAGATTGATTCTGTCATATAATATTTCATTTTTAGGTTACATGACAAAATATGTTTTACAGTGAGAGCAGAAGTGTAAAAATACTGTGAATCATACCCAGCTCTGATTTGCTCATTTTAATCAAACTCCCACCCTGAGGAAACTGTCTTGTTGAACTTCATCACGCTGAAGAGAGAGCAATACTGCTGTTTATGTCAGGAAATGGTAAGGAATATCAACTGCACTGCAGTATTTCTCCCTTTTGAGACCTTAAAGGAGATGCAAACATGAACATATTTTAGAAATATCGGATTTTTATAAATCTGCTCAAATGTCATTTGATAAGGATAATGATTACAGCTGATGAAGTTAGTTAATGTATATGAAATAATCATATCTTTCTTTCCAGTTCAGGTCTTGGAGCCACTAAATACTGACAAAATGAGTGGAAACATCCAAATGTGAGACGTCCAAAATGTGCAGTTTTGGACTACTCCAGGACCCCGAGACTGAGAAACACTGGTCTAGATGATTCAGTCAGCTCAAACACCTCCCACTGATAGAGATGTGAGATACATGCAAGAGGCTTCATGCCTGAACAATAAGCAACAGTATCTTGTTACGTTAATAGTGTCACTGCTCGTATGAATTCAGTCAGTGGGATTAAAATAAGGATATTGTCCTATTAAATTAAAATGAAATATATTTTAGTTACTTATAGATATGATTGAAGACCAATTTTATTTAGTATTATTTATATACTATTTTAGTATTTATTCATATTTTGACTTTTTGTTTTTATAATTTCATTTTATTTTAGTTAAAATTTTAGTACTTACTTAGTTACTTTTTTAGTACTTTAACATACTGTATTTCAGTTTGTTGAAAAAGTCATATTTAATTAAATTAATTTTTCTAAGTTTAAGTTTATTTTATTTTAGTTTTATTTCAATTACTGGACCTATTATTTTAATTACCAAACGTCTTATTTTCAATTTTAGTTAAAGTCACCATGAAATCAAAATGACCATTCTTATTGCAGGATTTATTATAAATGATTTATCCGTGCACTTTTTTTTTATTATTATTCATGGGCCCTTAATCAAAATAATCAAAATAACTTTACCTCCCTCTTGCAGTGACATCTTTTTTCTTCTCTGCTGATGTGTTTACTGGCACGAGGGCGGTACAATGTCACTCACATGAGATCGACCAACAGCAAACCACAACCATCCAATCAGGTATAGTTGGACAAAAAAAAGTCCCGCCCTACATTTTTTCTTGTTCGATAAGCCGTTTCACTCGGATATATGTCACAATAGCAAAGTTTAAATTCAATTTATATTATTATAATTATAAATTATTATAAATAAAAATGATAAATTTCATGACAACAAATTTTTAGGCACTAACATGGCATTTCATCATTAGTATGCACCAAATTAGTTTTTTTTTTAATTTGATTAACCATTAGATTAGGGTCAAAATATTTTTCATTAAAGGTCAGAATATTAAAAAAAGTTTTCTGTAGCAGTTCACAATGACTACCGTGATTTGGTTTAAACAAAACAAATCAGTGTTAAAAATGTTAATGTGAGAGGATCAAAGTAAAGTTGACAAATCCATGTGACGGGATAATATGCCCCAACATCAGGTGTGATATCAAAGAAGCACAACCTGAATCTTGCATCAAAGTTATTCAGTCAGATCCCTCCTGCCATATGGCAGCTCTTAAATGCAGTTCGATTTGATGTGAAAGGGCTCCGCCGCTAACTGAAAGCTACAAAGAGCATAACACGGGTTAGCTGAGTAGATTAAACAGTTCTAGATTTGATTCTGTTGCCACTTCAGTGCGTTGAAGCTCTCAGCAAACAAACAGCCAGTCTATCTTCAGGATTTTCTGCAGCTGACTCATTTAGGCATAGTAACGGCAATTAGTTTTTAGGATTAAAGATGAGGGTTTACATAGAGAGGTTTATATTTCCCTCATGATGTTTTATCAGCAGTTAATAATGTGTCCAATCAATTAAATAAGCATAAAATTACACAACATAATTACAGGCAGATTATGAATAATGGAGCAGAATTATTATAAGAGTCTTAAAAGGAAATGTTACTGGGTTATACAATATGAGCTCAATATATACATACTCATGTTCATTGAAGATTTTGTTTACTTGGTCCCCTTCACGCCTACCCAAATAACCGAAATGTTCTGAAAACGTTCTGCTTAAGTTCCCATTAAGCTAAGAAAATGTCCATGTCCAAATTATTTATACAAAAAAACGTTTATACAGATGTTTAGGGAACATTCCATTTTATTATTTTGCAAAATTATGGGAATGTTACTTTTGAGTTTTCTCTAAAGATTCTAAAAGTTACATTTAAAAACTTTTTTTTTTTGACTATTAAAGCATAAAAATACCAGAATATGTTTGCAGATATTTAGGAAACATGCTGAGTTCACATACTTGTTTCTCCGAATAACAATGCAGCCAGTTATTCTACTTTGAAATGTGCGTTGTGTCGGAATGTCTGTTTTTGTTTTGGTCTGTGTGATCTCGCCCACTGCCAATTTAGTATTTCGACACCCCTGTTGCCAGTTGGTGTAAAACACAGCGTATTGCATCCTTGCAAGCCAAAAAATTAACTGGGTCAGAGATCACAGTTATACCCGATCTAAAAAGCCTCGGCATCCATCTAAAAGCTCAATGACCAGAGGCCAGATAAATCAACTTATCAATTTACAGTTTAAAGCTCGTCACCTTCCATTGTCAATTGCGCTCTTTCCAATTGCGTGGCCTCAATCTGGCAACCCGCGAGAACGTCAAGTCGGAGGAGAAGGGGTCAGGAGAAACAACTCTCTCCAATATTTAGAATTTGGAGTACCCATTATACAGTACCCATTTTATCCGATAGCTGTCAATATTACATACATACTGCTCTTTTAAAAAACAGGTGACTTTGAATGAATGCTTTTTCAAAGTTACTGGAATAATGTTTGTTCGGAAGAGAACCTTGCCAGAATGTTAGCCAATGCTCTTCAGGACCTTCCCTGTCAGCTGGGTACATGTTCTCTGTCTTCAAACCAAGGCTGCCAGACAGTATCCCTCCTGTAGCAAAACGTGCCTTCGGGCAAGACTGGGGGATTATGGGAAAATGAAGCCAGATGAGTGCACATACATGACAGAAGAGTTGATCACCCCCCGGCATCTCTCTGTGCTTCAATCTATCCTTTCTTCATCTCTGATCACCTCCAGTGTCTCTTTTCTCCTTTTGACGTCTCAGCTGTGGGGCTCAATGGATTTGGAATCATGGATTTCTTCATGCATCTTTTTTGTATTGTGGGACACCCTGCAGTGCATACACAATTGCCACTAAAGTGTCTCTTTCCCACAGTATCGCTAACCCCTCTCCAGGCTTTCTCTTCAGATGAGAACAGTTTTCTTTTTGAATTTCCCAGTTTTAGCTTTAGCTTTGACCTTAAAACAAGCTCTTATCATGGGCCAGAAGATCTGGATCCTTCTCTGTTTAATGTTTCCCATGATTATTTTTTAAAGTGCCTTTTTTTTTTTTTTTGATTTTGACTCTATTTGGTTTTTCGTGCTAGTTGAGCTCAAATATTAAAACTAACTCTAATGACTACACAGTTGAGGGTAGCCTGAATTAGTTTGGCCCTTTGAAATGGAATTCCCAAAGTGCCTTAATACCAGCAACTCAGTCTGTCTTCAAAGGGAACTTTTAATGAGGGAATCTGTTACACAAACTAAAACCAATTACGCCGCGCTGCATCTAAATTCTCCTCTAATATGATCCTCCCTTGGTCATTCAAATGATAGTAAATGCTTCGTTCTTAACAAGCAATGACATTCATTTCTGGCTTGTAGCTAGATTACTTCATACATGGCTAATACCCCATTAAACATGTCTGTCAATCTGTGATGATTTCCTCTGGACCAAGTTGCATTCCCACAGGCTGAAATCTGAAGGAGTTTCTGACACAGAAAACACAAACCGCTGTGCAAATGATTAATTGAGTGATTTTGTCTGTAATTGTGTTTGTGTAAGGTATAAAATGAACAATAAGCATTTGGCTGTGTTCCATTAGCAACATGTCCACATTGCTTCGAACCAGATAGAGAGAACATTTCTCACTCTGATTCCTGGCCTTCTTACGGCCTCTACACACACCACTGCAAATGACACAATTAAATGATAGCAGCGTGTCCAAAATAAATATAGTACCCAATTTATTAAGCAATAACATCCAAAAATGTTAAATACAAATCACCAGCTAATGAGCAGAATAACGTCTTACCTATAATAAGAGAAATCAGTGAATTTGAAGTAATATCACAAGCAAGAGTGTTGTTTTGACTGTGATTTTAGACTTAATATCTCAGAGCAACACACAAATAAAAATGATCTATAAAAAAACACAACAGGTGTTCGAACAATAAAAATGGTTTCTGAGCAGTATTTAGAAAGCAGAACTGGTACTACTACTTATTTGGCATACTGTTTTTCACATAGCCTACTATTTAGAGAAGTAGTCGATTTCGGACACAGTGACTGTCTTTACCTTGATGTCTTTTTATTTGTTTTGAACTTTTGAATGTCACCCTTTAACCCTTTTAAACCAGCTTTGTTGTCGCCGACACATACCAAAAGCTGTATTCATTTTACCGTAACTCTTACCGTAAATCAAAACCATTAAAATTACCCCTGACAGTAAGACAACATGCACTTTTAATATGCTTTCTGTCAGCAAATGACAGCAGCTTTCTGGCAGAGCGGGAAGGAAGGATTTGAACAGAGAAACGAAGCATGGCAGGTTAGAGTGTTTTGGATATAAATTCTGTAAACTTTAGTTTAGGGTCCAATTCTCACTATCAACAGTTGCTTTAGCATGCATATTACTATAATATTGGCTGTTTATTAGCACTTATAAAGCACATATTAATGCCTTATCCATGACCATATTCTACATCCCTTAATCCTACCCAATACCTAAACTTAACAATTTAGGAGTAATTAGGTAATTTGGAGTTTGAGGCAAAAATCATGATTAATAACCTAATCTAAAGCCATGTAAATTCACCTGAAGACATTTCTAGTTTAGTAGTCAATATACATTTCCAATATTCTCCATGAATTCAAATGGGAGGTCAATTCCAGTTCTGTGTATTTTGACCATGGTAACCATCATGTGATGTGGAGTAGTATGACAGAATGTTATACAATAGCTCATGTAGTCAGAGTAACTCACGGCACCCTCATCCTCCTCAAACTAAAGCTCATCTGCGATGACACGATGCTGCTGCTCTCGCGGTCGCTCCTGAGGGTTGTTTACTCTGGTCCAGTTTTTGACAGCAAAACTAGTGCAAGCAAGCAATTAGCAGAGGAAGATGGATGATAACACAATAATAGCGAGCAGACCCCTCTGTTTGTGAAAAACAACACCACACGATTGAGGCTGCGACCTGCTGGTCTGTCTTGCCACATGAGGTATTATTCCACTTCGCACTGTAAAAAAAAAGAAAGAAATTGGGCCAGGACAACTAGCTGGAAACAGGTGGCAGAAAAACAGGGATGTTATACTGGACTGGAAAGTCATCAGTGAAATTGATAAGCCTGATTTCATGAGAGATTCAGATATTCTCTGGTCCAGTACGCCAGCTGTGTGTCTGTGCTTGTCATCAGCACAGGCGCCAGATGGAAACGCTGCATTAAAAAGGTGTGAGACGAGGTGGTATGTCTCCAAAAAACACCTCTACCTCCATCAGCCTCTACTTCACAGCTCACGTCTGAAGAAATCGTGCAAGAGAAGACACGCCAGTCCCTCGATTAAAAGAAGAGCGAGGAAACAGATGAATATTGGCTATCTGTTTTTCTAAGTTGTGCCAACCACCTGTTGCGTCTCCGTGTGAGTGTGTTATTGATTGGCTGGTGTGTGGTTGGAGGGGAAGCGAGTGATTGGGGGAGAAGGCTAATCCTGCTCATCCTCTTTTTCGCCGGAGTTAGTGTGCTGGGGGAAATGCCTCGTCTCCTCTCTTCACTGCTGTGACCTGAATACAGAGCGTGTCTTGGTTCAGCCTGGAAGAGCATTGTTTTGATACGGATGTCTGCATAACTAGATGTCAAGCTGTCTGAGCGTGAGGTCATGTTAACATAAAGAAAACCACTCTGTTCTCTTTGCTTCAAGGAATGTTAAAATCCAGGTATTTGGGTGTCTTTCTTCATCCCTGGGATTTTTCGCAATTGGCAAATTCTTGCTAACAGGGAGACTGTAAGGTTATCTGATGCAAGCTACTGAAAAGAATTGATTCTGTTCTCATTGTGAAACTTAGGGAATTAACTCACCCAAAAAAATTATTCAGTCATCCTTTACTCAGCTTATGTCCTTCCAAAGTCATATGACTTTCTTTCTGTCTTGCACCATGGAACTTATTTCAAGGTTTTGCGTTCTCGAGCCACCAGGCACTGTTGTTAATAAAAACGAGCAGGCCGGAGCGCATTAAGGGTTTTCTGTTAGAACGGTGTCGTGTAAGCGGCCCCTAAGTTAATAACTAATGATCTTTGCAATGGAAGTGAATCGATCAGAACTAACTTTAGCTGAACTTTATTCTAGAGCTGCTGTAAAGCTAAAACAATCTCTGTTACATTCATTTCCTATTATCACTGTAATATATTGTTAAAAGCGCTATAAATGAAGGTGACTTGACTTCAGAGTAGAGATACTTTTCCATCCTAATACAAATAATGAGGACTTATCTTTCGCAGCACTTCACTCTTGATACGACGGTCTAAAAACAGGGCGCTGAAGTAAAAAGAAGTTCAACGTCTCTAGACCTTGTGCATTTTTCTGTTCCACTGCCCTCAGTGCCCTGTGTCTCCAATTTTTAACGGCAAAAACACATTTTTGCACTCCACTGTGCTGCTTTTCCATTGTTTTTCACTGTAAGAGTGTGTTAGGCTTCTTTTGCAGCGTCTCACGTATGCCACAGTATTATAAAAACATGGAGCTTGTTCAAGTTAAAAGTTGTTCATCTTTTCAATTTTTTTTCATTCCACTGACCTGTGTCTGGCATTTCTCAACCTCAAAAACGCGTTCTGTGTGAATGGTCCCTAATGCTTTCAAGGTTCAAAAAGCATGATTGCTTTTTTCAAGTATTGTAAAAGCAGTCCATATGACTGACTTGTGTGTACTGTATATTCCAAGTCTTCTGAAACAGCTTTGAGTGAGGAAAAAAAATCATGCATGCATGATTAATGAATCAGCACAATTTTTTTATAAATCATTCAGATTGTTTTTGTAAGCTGAATCAACCAATGCATAAAAAACGCAGTGGAGTAACAAATATTGTGTTTTACAAATATAAATAAATTAGCCTAATATTTCACAAATAAATTCAAACCATCAGGAATTTATAAACACTACTTAGAAGGACCTTTACGAATATTTTGTTTCGGAGCGTTTATCAAACGACACGTGGTTTCAGTAAACAAGGCTTTGTTATGTCGTAACTGTTTCGAAATTTCAATGATTTACCGCTGGGGGAGATCTCTGTAAACCCATGAATCATGCGGATTCACTGAGATCGTACCCCAGCGGCGAAACATTGAACAAGTGACTATGGATTTTGCCTGATCTCTGATCAGTTTTATACATTTGTACACATTTTAATTAGACATTAGTATAATCAAAAGAAATAATATTAGTTAATAGTCTCTTATTGGCACATTTACCTGAGCAATCCATGGAACAAACAAAACAAGCCCTG
Source organism: Semotilus atromaculatus (assembly GCA_031834385.1). Classification (NCBI taxonomy): domain Eukaryota; kingdom Metazoa; phylum Chordata; class Actinopteri; order Cypriniformes; family Leuciscidae; genus Semotilus; species Semotilus atromaculatus. The sequence goes on from JAULUF010000025.1 coordinate 32,015,762, forward strand.
AAAATGTATAAAAGAGCACAGATTACACAGACTTTGAATCTTATTAGATGATTAGTTAATTGCGTTTGACAGATTTTACTTGCAATAAAACATTTCCAATGTGTAGGTGAATTTTTGTAAAAGGGGGTCACCAGCGTGTGGCGTTTCACACGCTTCGAAATGTTTTGTAACAATCGTTTCAGTTGATTTGAAGCTTTGAAAAGCTTTGTTTTCCCCATCACTATTATTAGGACAAGCCAGAATCATAATCCGGTCAAAGGGTCAAACACATGGGCAGAAAATACAGGGAAAAGAGGTAGAGTAATCCAGAATACAAAAAATAAATAAAAAAATCCAGAATACAGGGAGAGAATCAAAAACCAAGACAATCCAGGATAATGCTCAGAAATGCAGTGTAACAACATACACGACTTCGCAAAGAATGACTGAAAAACACAGGGCTTATAAAAGGCAGAGTTAACAAGATAATGAGACTAAGCCGGAAGTAATGAAGCATAATGAGTCCAAGCAAAGGGTTATGGGAAATATTGGCAGTTCATGATGAGATTGCATTGGACTAAGGAGGAGACATTATCTTCCCTCCAGTACACTTGTTAATGAACCAGTCCAGATCATGAACGAAACATTCAGAATGGTTTTGTGAACTGAATCAACTGATTTTATGAAAAAGATATCTTAAAATGTCTCATTTACAGAGTCATACAGGTTAGGGAAACTATGATGGTAATTGAATGACAATATCATTTTCATTTTTGGATGAACTATCACTAGATTTTTTCTTTAACATGACCAAATCAAATCTGTCTAAAAAGGCAGTTTTTTTGCCTAAGAGGACACAAGCAGCAGTTAAGGCCCAATGTTGGCCAATTAAATGTCGAGACAGTTGACAGCAATTAAGGTGCTAAGAGAACGGCATTTACTCAATCGTCTCTTTCTGTTGCAGTTGGTTTCTCCGGTCCAGGTAATTTCGAACTAGTCTTAGAGAATGAAAACAGGTTGGCTGTGCAATTGTGTGCCAGTCTAATAATGGAATCTCGTAAGTCACCAGGGACAGGCTCATTTTTACAAAGCAACAGAGAAAGTCCATTACCCTCTGTGTTGCCTACCTTATGGTGCCTTTTATTTCTTAATTGAAACTCTTGGCTGCGTTATAGCGGACAGAAACAAGGCTGTAGAGGAGGGGAGAGACAGCAGACAGCCAGATCCAGAAGCCCTCTCTTCTTTGCCACCTTCGGCAATGACGGGTCTAAAAATATCTACAAGCTTCAATGAGCATGATCTTTCCAGTGAGGACACTATCACCATCCCTAGTCATCTCACAGCTGCAAGGGAACTAATAAACAGTGGCACCAATGCAAACAGTCAAATTATTTTCCAAATTGTCAAACTGTGGTACGACGGATCCATCATTGCTGTGTAAATACAACAATAACTTGATGACCTCACTGCCTGTTAGAGAGCCCAAACAGTTATTAGATTGAGGTTTAACAGCAACTGAATTTCAATTGGTATCAGCTCCACAAAGCCAGTAATACAAGGAACATTCAGTGAAATGGGTATTTTTCATGTTTTAACTGTTAATAATTCATTTTGAAGATAAATTAATCAATTTAATAAATGTTGGGACATATTTATGCCTTCAGAAATGTTAAAGTAATCCATCATCCATTAATCCATCCATCTACACATACATCAAAATGTGTATATTACTATATATATATGGTTGGTTAAATATATATATATTTTTTTATTTTATTATTAATTTTGGTAAACACTTGTATCAGTTATTACAAGTTTTTACAATCTCTTAGACACATTTCTCAATACTTATGTCACTTTTTCAAAACTATTCACACAGTTCTCCTAACCAACTTTCATCTCGGCACAGCAGTTAATTTCACATTCAAAATGCACTAAAACTACCAAAACATTTCATCTCAAATCAACTCATTTTCCCCATAACACATAAAAGTTTTCACCCCACAAGCACGCTTTCCCACTCATTAAACAATGACCTAAATACATACAACATGTTGCATGTTGCATTAGACAATGGATACAATTTGATACAAAACAAGAATGAAAGACTGTTACTGTTTAGAATTCAATCAGTATATGTTTCATGGTGCATGCTTACAATACATTACAGTACAAAATGATTCCTGTCCCCTTTTGTATAGATTGTAATAGCATCATCTAATTACTTAGAATAGTATTCTTTTTTTTAGATTTAGAAAATATTTCAATATGGTATTACTGCAGCAGTATTGCAAATTGTTGTCTCATTCAATTTTGTATTTTGTTAGGTTTTCAACGTTTAACAGTTTTGAAAAGAGTGTGTATAGGTAGGAACATAGACCTGTAGGTACATCGAGTTTTGGTGGAGGTTGTTGTGAGAAAAGAATTCATGTAATTTGACAGAACTAGTCAATGAATGCATTCTGTGCCAAAGCAATGACAAATGATCCACAGTTTAGCCCACACAGACCGCTGTTGTGCTCACTGTAAGAAGATTAGAAGTATTGAGAAATTGGTCCTAGCAATTATAAAAAACTGTAATTATTAACTTAGTGTTTACAAATATGGATACAAATGTTTTAGAATAGAACGACCCATAAACTTGTACCCTATTGTATTGAATCCAAGCACAAATAGGAATAGGCTATAATTTTAGTTTATTTTTACTGATACCTTATAGTGCTTATGTTGCATTTATTCCTCCTTGTTTTATTGTTTTGCCCATTTTATTTATTCATACGTTTGTTGCTGCTATGCATTTTAAGTGCTCTATAGCTGAACTTCTCTCTGGCGATTAATCAAACCTAATGTTTCTCAATGTGTAAGTGCAGTGACGATGTTTAACAACATATCAGTTTGATTTTTTCCATCACGACAGCGCTGACTAATTCACAAATCAGATTAATGTCTATTATGCATTCGCCTCAAGGTGGGAACATCATTTGGCTGTAATCTCTAAGAGACCCTTCAGCTTCCTGACAGGCTACTGCTAATGTCTAATTTCTTGCCCGTACAAAACACTTCCAGTAAAAGGGCCTGTGAATATGAACCCCCACGTTTCATTCGGTGCCTCTGAGCCCTTTTGTTTTCCATTTCCGATTCCCACGTTCTTTTGTGACAGCTTCTCAGCTGTTGTTTCGGCTCCTTTTAAATTGTTGCTTCTGATTATGCGTGTGTGACAAGCTCAAACATTCTATCTCAAAACTCTCAATTGGCTCTGACTGATTTTCATTTGAGCTGTCTATTCCCAACACAGCATTGATTTTTTAGTAAACACTGCCATCAACATATGTTGATTATAAACTTCTCTATACTGAGGGAAATGACGGCTCACAGATATCTGTCCACTCTCTGATTCCCTCATGAAAAATATAGAGCGGCAGATTTGTTACTTCATTGGGCTAATTGAGTGTGACAGGCAAAGAGCAAGGAAGAGGGAGGGTGATAAAGCAGCACACAGAAGCTGCCAAAGGCCACACTGGCAGGACAAGCTCACCCCAGGTGCTCATGGGGGTTTCATAGGATGACTAGTGTTTGCATGAGCAGTAATGCTGCTAAGGCCAGCAGGGCATGGGAAGACGGGAGACCGGAGAGAAAGAAAGGCCAATGATCACTCAGACTTACGAGCTTTGGCGAGGCCACTGCTTGAGGCCGAAACCCACGGCAATGTGACATAAACAAGGCTAAACATTTGCTTTCATTAACTGAGCGTGCATTTGGAATGGCATGCATCCAGTTACTAAAGAAATCACACTATTTCAATGAACATTTATGGGGATATTAAAGGGACAGTGTAGTCAAAAACGAAAATGCAGAAAATGTTTTCTATGGAACTTCTTTTTCTCCAGTGGAACACAAAAGGTGAATTTTTGTATAATCGCCATGCAGATATTTTCCATAAAATGACAATTCATAGTGACAATGAGCTCAGGTTTGGAACAATTTGAGGGCAAGAAAGTAATGACAGAATTTTCATTTTTGTCTGAACTATCCCTTTGAGACATAAAACTGAGTAGTATTATCACTCTTATGATAAAAGTTCATATAGAACCTCAACGGGTTCTGTCAGGCAATTCATATATAGAAACTTTTAGGACTTTTAACTTCAATGGTTCTTAAACAGGGGGCCTCAGCAATCTTCCAGGGGGGCAGTAAGTAAGTTTTAAGTCTTAAAATGATTTCAAATTATGGGTACTTCACCACTGGTAAAATGAGCTTTTAATAAAACTTAGCTGCCTGTACAGTAAAAAGCCAGGGAAAATTTAAATCAGTGCTACCTGACTAGAGAAAAGTCTGTTGGCTTCCCATTTGGCAAATAGGTAAACTTCAACACCCATAATGCACTGGGCATGTTGCTGTCTAATGCCTCTCCCACCGTTCTGCTTTGACGCTTACCAGAGTCAAATGCCGCCTTGCTTTAGTAGGAAATACTTCATAGCAAACTTTTAGTCATAATGATGTCGACTTTTTGATTGATTGTTCCCGGGTGCATGAATTCAAAGAGTAAACGTTTAGCGGAAGTGTCTTACTTTCAGTTTCCAGTGAAGGATCCATTGAGTTGTAGGCAGTGGCTCTGTGAAAAACCTCTGTGTTTTAGTCAACATTGCAAACTGGATGACTACGAACAAAGGCCAAACGGAGGGGGAAAATGAAAGAAACGCGAAGTTGGCAAAACTTTACCTGGCAGACTTTTGCTGACAAATAAACGTGAATTTCTGAATTTACACATTGTTCATTCATACTACCGACATTAGTCGGGTGAATAATGGGGGTGAAAATCGACAAAGTTACACCTATAAAGTACCACATTTCAGCTTAGTTAGGAGGGTCTTCGAATATTGTCTCGGACAAATGGAAGTCAAAAAGGTTGAGAACCACTGATAATTTTATGGATTTTGTCTTAAAATTAAAAATTGATTAAATCTAAATTAATTAATTAATTAATGAATGCAGGAATGAGAGTATAGTTCCTAGCCATATTGTCCTAGAAAAAAAACAACTTTTAATTTTCCGTCGGTCTTAGTACACGATGTAACTACAAAAAAGTTGAGTTTTAAATAGGAAAAATATCGAAACTCTTTGGTAATTTTTTTTAGAGAGATGCTAACGGTCTAATCAGATTCAATGATCTATGCTAAGCTATGCTAAAAGTGCTACCGCCAGATCGGCTATTGGCCGACGCTGGTCATGTGTGTGATGCGTGTGACGTACACCACAGAAGCGATACGCAGTTTTACTACGTGAGGCCGACCGAGAAGGAATTTAATAGTTGAATGAAGCCGATATTTTTGTTGTTTTTTGCGCACAAAAAGTATTCTCGTCGCTTAATAAACTGAAGATTGAGCCACTGTAGTCACTTGGACTATTTTAACAATGTTTTTAATAACTTTTCGGGGGAACAAGTTTCAGTCCCTTAGAAAGCCTATGGAGGAGTGATCCAGCTCTCAGATTTAATCAAAAATATCTTAATTCGTGTTCCGAAGATGAACGAAAGTCTTACGGGGTTGGAACAACATGAGGGTGAGTAATTACTCACAGAATTTTCATTTTTGGGTGAACTAACCCTTTAAGGCCTTTAAAGAGGGTACCTTATTAGAGAGGTAATGAACAAGCATCATCTGAGCATTCATTGCTGTCTCTCCCTCTTTCTTTTTCTATTTTTCTTTTTCACACTTGCACTCACAGTCTCACACTTTCTTTTTCACAGTCCCAGGCGCCATTGCAGGTCTGCATCCATCCTCGACCCATTGTCTAATTAACGAGACACAGCCAAAATGGTCCCTGGCCAAAAGGAAAATAAACACACCAGACAATAAATATCATCAAAAATACAAAAAATATATGATTTTTTGTTTTTTTAAATATGTGATGAGCAAGTCGTGTCTGAAAGTTTACAAAGTTTTAAAACCCTTGTTGTTTGATGGCTGTCATACAATGAAAATCATACAATGAAAGTCAAGGTCCAATTTTGTTCTTTAAAATGTCTTCTTTTATGTTCCACAGAAGACAGAAAATCATATTGGTTTGGAACAACATGAGGGTGAGTAAATGATGGATGACATTTGCACTTACATTTTTGAGTGAACTACACCTTTAGGAGTTATGCACGACAGAATAAAAGACTCGGAAAGTGATATAAGAGACATCGTGCCGTAATTTTACCATTGTGACCCTTACAAAAAATATATATTCTTTATAAAAAATATACTTACTTACTTCTGTAAAGTTGAAGTATACTTTAGTAAGTACTAATATCAATGTTGTAGTATACTTCTACTATAAGTGTCCCATTTCAATATTCATTGGTAATAAATTGTCTCACTTTTTAGTTTATACTTTTAAGTGTACTTTAAATGTGATGGTGTAGATTTTGAGTACTAATTTACATAGCTGTAAACTGGTTTACATCTAAGTCTTTCTTTTCTATTGTGACTATACTACAAATGAACCTATACTGTAAGCATGCTGATAGTTAACTAGACATATACCTCTAGCTCACATTTTAGTATATGAAAGTACATTTTGAATTTAAATCTGAAGCTGAAGACGGTAGCTATACCAATTAATAGACGGTGCTTCTTTAAAAATAAATTCCAGCGCAGCGCTACAACAACCATAATGACCCTTCACAATAGATAATGCTTTACACAACGCAGTCTCACACCCAAGGCGTCATCTAACTGACGCTATGGACCATTGTTGACCATGCGTCAATAAGCCGACGCACATGGTACCCCTTAAGCGTCAATATGAGACGCGCCTCCTAGTGGTCTAATCCTAACCCTACCCCAGACCTAAACCTACCCATAACGGAAGCGTCATCTAACTGACGCTAAAGGGTGCGCGGCATTTGATGACGCCCGAGGATGAGCGTCTCATATTGACGTTTGTGGGGGGGTGTGTGCGTCGGCATGTTGACGCATGGTCAGAAGCGTCAGTAAGATGACGCCTTGGGTGTGAGACTGTGTTGCTTTACAATATCTCTGTTAGAGAGCTACATATGGCAATTTATCTGTTCGATAAAATTCCTCACTCACCCATTGAGCAATAAAAATACCATCGCCGTGTCACTATTACACCTTTTTAAATCCCTCAGTTCTAGCCATCTCTGAAAAGCCAAGCCAATGTTCTTTCTGGTTTTATTACAAGCTCTGTCGCATTCGCTTTTTGCCAACAGATTCTCCTCTATTCAGCGTTTATTTTATTCTGGTGATTCCCCGTAGGTTCGAGATTTAGCCGTGTCAACCGTTCTCATTGGTACAACTAACCTTTACCACTCACATCCATACACGCGTCAAAGTAGCCGGAGCAACTTTTCTTTATTTACGGACATGACGAGTTACGTAGTGTACCTTTAAAATAAGTATTTTAAAAGAATAGTTGAAAAAAAACATATATTTTGTAACAGTTCAACTGAAATATATAACTGCTCAGTGGCATAATTGACTAATCAGATTAGAGAACAGTGGAATGAAGCCAAAACAGACTGAAGGACGGCACCGATCGTGATGGAAGTGACTTGAAAGCTCTAAAAACAATTATATTTTTTTGGAAAAAAACATAACCCAGGTTTATACAATATAGGCTTGACTAACAAACTCCACAGCAGCTGCTCACACTGCTCTCACTCTCTTTCCCTCCTTCCCACCTTTTCCATCGCTTTCTTTTACCCTTTATTGTCCCTTCCCCCATGTCATATTCTTAAATATACTGCATTTCTTTTTCTAGAAGAATGAGGCTTACCCAAATTAGCCACTCTGGTGCACGGCTGGGCACCATGGGATGGGTGTGCGGCTATTTAAATAATGTCAGGGCCTGCAGTGGGAAGGAGGGAGCAGACAAGCAGACTAATAACTAGATTTCAGCAACATGGCACTCTCACTCTGTCTTTCTCTCTCTCTCTGAAGAAGAAAATTATTTCTTGGACTAAAAATACCCATATCCCTGCCAAAAATACTTTCATCTCCAAGCACCAAAGACGTTCTAATTCATTAAGAGCTCCCCCACTGAATGAACCTCAAGCGAGAGAGAGAACAAATAAATTAAGGATTGAACATTAATTAGGAAAAGGAATAGCCTCGCTGACGTTAACACAAAGCATGTCACATGTTTTCAGCATATTATTTGGGATATATTGCACGTTCCTGGTTAACTCTTGTTTTGCCCGGGGCGCCGCTCTTGTAACAGTGGTTTCACCCAAATGCCTGAGGAGCCTTTTACCAATGGTGTTGCAAAAATGTCATCACACTGTTTTTGTCAGGGATAATATGGCCAATTAGTGTGAACACAGAACCGGGAAGATGAAAACAACACAATTCACAGGTCATATTTTGGATGGGGTTCTTTCAGGAGTAATATTTTGTAGAAGCGAGCAGCCCTCTGTGGCATTTCTAGGCCTGGAGTGAAGCATTAATTCTTAATTGTTTACAGAGGAATTTGTTTACGTCTCTGCAAACACCACTGTAGTTGGCGGTACATTGCTGAATGAAAATGCAAATGGAAGCATAAATAACGTAAATGACTGTTAAATGACTGTCAGATGGCCTCAATTAATTTAATTAAACCTTAGAAAACGTTTGATCTGTTTTCACATCTTAATGAGCACCCTCTTCGTTGTATATTTTCACAACGCTGAGCATGAGTTTCTAGTTTTACTGGTCACTATAGTTCGCTGGTAATACTTTGATCGTGCCACATATGATTTTCTTCTTGAAGAATTTCAAATGTGGGCCAACGCAAGTCATAAAAACAGCTATGCTTTTTGAAAAACGAATGGCTTTTTTTTCCTTTTTTTTTTAAAGAGAAAAAAAAGAATGTATATGATAGTGATTAATATTCAGCCTTGAACCTTTTGCATTGAGTCGAGCAGACCTACAGTCTCTTTTCAGCAGTAAAGAACATAAAGCCTGAGTTACAGTATCCAATTTTTTTTCTTTTGAAACAAAGCAAGCACTATAGAAGTGTGTAAATTATTAAAGGGAAAGTCTGGTTCCCCCCCAGTGCTGACTTAAAGTTTTTGGATGTTATTCTCTCTGAACAAGAACTTAGATATTTTCTGACAAAATTAAACGGGAGTTCAGGGGTGTTAAACATGCAGAGCACCATTGTGAAATAATTCTAATTGGGCTATTTTTAACCAGCATATACAGCTTCCTGAATGTTTGTTTGGTGTTTATGTTAACGAAGGCCCGAGATTAACATCGGCTATCAGCGCTTATCACCGTCATCAGTGCCATGTTGTGACACCCAGATATGCAAGGGCATTCTCATCAAGAGCACAAGCACACACAGCCATATTAATGACAGAGCTGTTTTTCTAAACCAGTATAAGGAAGAATATTGCATTTGACCATTTATATCAAGCCAACCATCTACTAATCTTTGGCCACTGAGGCAGACTATATGAGATACATTTTGCTTCAGTGAACATGCAGAAAAACCAACTATGCACTAAACAATATTTATTGGTATACTAATTGTAGTCCAAAACTAAATATATTTTATTTTAGACCATTTTTTTAATTAATCATAGCCATAAAGCACCTTCCTCTGACTCTGTTTCTTATGCACAGTGCATGATCCCTCACTACTAACAGTACATAACAAACATTTGATGCTGAAAATAATACATTCATTATGCATACATTATACAGTATACAGTATACATATACACATTGTCTGTGTACCTACATATATAAATATATATATATATATATATATATATATATATATACACACACACACACACACACACACACACACACACACACACACACTGAGCAAAATTACACACACTGAACAAACACTTTTGTTTTTGCCCCCATTTTTCGTAAGTTGAACTCAAAGATCTAAGACTTTTTCTATGTACACAAAAGGCCTATTCCTCTTAAATATTGTTCACAAATCTGTCTAAATCTGTGTTAGTGAGCACTTCTCCTTTGCCGACATAATCCATCCACCTCACAGGTGTGGCATATCAAGATACTGATTAGACAGCATGATTATTGCACATGTGTGCCTTAGGTAGGCCACAATAAAGGGCCACCTGATATGCGGATGGATTATCTCGGCAAAGGAGAAGTGCTTATATCTTTGTGCACCATTCTTTGAGATCAGCTCATGAAAAACGGTGACAAAAACAAAAGTGTTGCTTTTAAACTTTTGTTCAGTGTATATATATATATATATATATATATATATATATATAGCCTATATATACACCCACCTAAAGGATTATTAGGAACACCTGTTCAATTTCTCATTAATGCAATTATCTAATCAACCAATCACATGGCAGTTGCTTCAATGCATTTAGGGGTGTGGTCCTGGTCAAGACAATCTCCTGAACTCCAAACTGAATGTCAGAATGGGAAAGAAAGGTGATTTAAGCAATTTTGAGCGTGGCATGGTTGTTGGTGCCAGACGGGCCGGTCTGAGTATTTCACAATCTGCTCAGTTACTAGGATTTTCACACACAACCATTTCTAGGGTTTACAAAGAATGGTGTGAAAAGGGAAAAACATCCAGTATGCGGCAGTCATGTGGGCGAAAATGCCTTGTTGATGCTAGAGGTCAGAGGAGAATGGGCCGACTAATTCAAGCTGATAGAAGAGCAACTTTGACTGAAATAACCACTCGTTACAACCGAGGTATGCAGCAAAGCATTTGTGAAGCGACAACACGCACAACCTTGAGGCGGATGGGCTACAACAGCAGAAGACCCCACCGGGTACCACTCATCTCCACTACAAATAGGAAAAAGAGGCTACAATTTGCAAGAGCTCACCAAAATTGGACAGTTGAAGACTGGAAAAATGTAGCCTGGTCTGATGAGTCTCGATTTCTGTTGAGACATTCAGATGGTAGAGTCAGAATTTGGCGTAAACATAATGAGAACATGGATCCATCATGCCTTGTTACCACTGTGCAGGCTGGTGGTGGTGGTGTAATGGTGTGGGGGATGTTTTCTTGGCACACTTTAGGCCCCTTAGTGCCAATTGGGCATCGTTTAAATGCCACGGCCTACCTGAGCATTATTTCTGACCATGTCCATCCCTTTATGGCCACCATGTACCCATCCTCTGATGGCTACTTCCAGCAGGATAATGCACCATGTCACAAAGCTTGAATAATTTCAAACTGGTTTCTTGAACATGACAATGAGTTCACTGTACTAAAATGGCTCCCACAGTCACCAGATCTCAACCCAATAGAGCATCTTTGGGATGTGGTGGAACGGGAGCTTCGTGCCCTGGATGTGCATCCCACAAATGTGCATCAACTGCAAGATGCTATCCTATCAATATGGGCCAACATTTCTAAAGAATGCTTTTCAGCACCTTGTTGAATCAATGCCACGTAGAATTAAGGCAGTTCTGAAGGCGAAAGGCGGTCAAACACAGTATTAGTATGGTGTTCCTAATAATCCTTTAGGTGAGTGTATATGGACTGACACTGTGGTTCTTGCAATGTAGAATATAGCTGCACATATATATTATATAACTTATTTCACGTGGGAAACTGACAAAAGGTGTCTGTAAGAGGTTGGGTTATGTTTAGGGTGTAATAATTATATTTGGCTTCATATAAGAACTAATACCATCATCATGTGAGACAACATCATAGCCCACATTGTCTGATCTAGGTCTCCACCTAGTGACCATTGAATGTTATTACGGCTAGTCATTTTGCATTCAACATCCTACATGCATTAAAATCATTACTACTTAAACCATTAATACTCATTCTAATTCAAATGTAGCAGTCCAAAATAGATGACGATCTGTAATTCTTCTCAATAATGAGTTTTAGCTTCATTGTGAGTCTATTGAGTCCCAGCGTGTCAGTTTACAGACACATGCCAGTAATTTGACCTCCCGCTGACTGCAGTGACACAGGAGGCAATCTAATGACAGACTAATGACAGTCTCCTGGCAACAGCGAACGCTGATGATTACACCCGCAGCTTCCATCTGCATAATCCCACCACATCTAGAAGGTAGATGCTGCGTTTATGGAAATATATTCTATTTATTGGTTAATTGTTTGCTTTTATAAATCATTAATGGAGGTGGAACGAGAACCTTATCGTGTGATACTTCTCAAGACACCCTGTGAGAGTTCAGATGCAGTGAGCAGGTGGCTGTGCAGAAATATGAATCTGCCCTGTGAGAAGGGTCCAGAGGGAAGGTATGACTTTGAGAGCATGGTCGAGACAGACAGACGTGCGTTCTCCAAATTCAATCCTGGAGCCCAGACACCAGATGAAAACTCTTCTCTGGTGCCACTGCGTGACTATCTGACTCTAATAGATCCGTGCTCCGGTCAACTGAGTGCAGGGGCACAGGTGCGTCTGGAAGCAAAGAGCAGAACCCCATTCATCGAAACTGTTTACACCCCGTCTGATCTGTGGGTTCCGGCAGGAGCACGAGACAGGCCTCAGACTCCTCCAACCAGACCTTCAGCTCTGATATATGACAAGTCTGAGCACAAGAGGTGGAACTCCAGGATGAAACCAGAGGCAGCATTAAAGGCAAACCTTGGAGGTAACTGCAACCTTTTTTGTTACCGGCCTGCGTGTTTGGAATGACTGCAGCAGTGTGTGACAAAAAGCAATTTACCAGTTTCAGACTCTTACATATTTATTAACGTATTCTGTCTTTTTTGTCATCAGGTTGGACAAGTGTACAGAGTACTGAACACCCCTCTCAGGACAGCCATGAAATAAATGCGGTCAGTCATCCTCAATTATTCATCCCTGCTACTGTAATATTACTCTTGTATGCTGTTTGTTCGAAGCTTTATCACTTTTACAGCACTGAACATTAACTATTCATGTGAAATGTGCCTTAAAGAAATAGTTTACCCAAAAATGAACATTCTGTTATCATTAACTCCCCCTCATGTTGCTCCAAATCCGTGTTACTTTTAACTCTCTGTCTCCCTTGGAACATAAAAAGAGAAATTTTAAAGAGTTGTACTGGTCGCTCTTTTACATGCAGTTGTTACAATTAATGGGGACTAAGCTTTCAATCTTCAAAAATGACACAAAAGCACCATGAAAGTATAAAAAAAAAGATGACGAAAAAACACTCGGAGAGCAACGACTTTTGTTTCTGCTCTGAAAGCCGCAAGACCACGCTGTCGCTGAACGGTGAAATCAGGAACGGTGAGAGAACATTGTGCTTGGTACGTTTAATTTAATCTTTAAAGCAAACTTGGATCTCCGACAAAGTTTAAATCCCATCTGAATAGCGCGCTTCCCACAATTTTTACGCATAAGGCCAGTGGACGCAGAGTAGACGGTCTTTTGTGGCTGTTCAACACATTCGACCACATCAGTGTTAACCCGGTTGAAAGCGTTTTCAACTTCCTCTGGAAGTAATCGAAAGTGGACAATCTCAAAATGTTTTATACCCCGTTTACGCCCACTTGTGATCCGGTCGATTAAAAACGCATCTTAATACCAGGTGTAAACAGGGCCCTTGATGCATATAGCGATGTTCGATTCCTGAATGAATGAATCATTCATTTGGCTGTTTTTAATAAATTGGTTGATTGGTTGACTTCAATTTTGGTCTGTTTTTTTTTTTTACACAAATACGGTGGCCGAGAGAGCTCAATGCACTGCAACTGAAGAAAACACATGCAAATATAAAAACACCCACAAATTAAGAAAACATCTTCATCAGTTTTACAACACGTGTGTGCTCCAAATACTCACAACACAACCAAATACAGAAATGTGCCGCAAAAGTTCAACACACACAACCAAATACAGAAACACACTGCAAATAGAACAGAACACAACAGAAATGTTTCCAGAGGACCACAATAAGTGACGAACCCAGCTGGGACGTGCTTACTGCTCATGAGCATCCCTGTGCCCTACTCCCTTTGAAGGGCAGAGCCCTTGAAGTGGGGACTTAGGAGTGAGCAGGGCACTTGTGGCCGTTTGGAACCTCTTGCTGAAGGGAGCAACGAAGACAATGTAATTTCCTCATTATTTTCACCTGGGATGTTCCCATGACAACGCTGCACGGTGTCCATCAGCTGAATAGCTGTTTTTACAACAGAAATTTCTTATTATTGCTGTTAACATAACTGTTGCGAATAAATATACATTTTAAACAAAAAAGTTTTTAAAATATGCGTTATGTATCTGTGTGAGTGTCTCAACTTTAAAACTTGCCGTCTCATCTTTAAACCCTGCATTACCTAACATTTCTTATGAAACTTATTTAAACATAACATGACAAAATTTGTTTAACTGATGTTCATTCATGTTCTTTTTCTCTATCTTTTTTAGTTTTTATTTTTCAGCTCATTGTTAACGCTTCTTTTCTCACTTGTATTCTGATGACATTGAACATATTGTAGGCTATATAAAGTTGTATGTCATATGTCATAAACAATCTCTGTATGTTTTGCAAAAAATAAAATAAAATAAAATAAAGCTATAAGTTTAGAGCATCCCAGTCGGGTTCTTCACTTATTGGGGTCCCCTGGAAACATTTCCGTTGTGTTCTGTACTATTTGCAGCGGTATTTGCAGTTCTGGTCAGTGTTTGGTTTATTTCTGTATTTGGTTGTGTTGTGAAATTTTGCAGCGCGTTTCTGTATTTGGTTGTGTTGTGAGTATTTGGAGCACATGTGTTGTAAAACTGATGAATGTTTTCTTAAAGCTACAGTCCGTAGCTTTTTCCTCTTTGTCACCATCTCTGTTCGAAATCTGCAATTGCAGTTATTCGCGGAATTATCATCTTTACGTGGGTTGTAAATCGGCATGAAACAGCGCGGATGAACACAGTGTTTTGAGGCGAGTGCTGCTGTCAGTCACCGTGCTGTGTGGATACTGTCAATCGGAATCACAGATTCACTTTTTGAAAGTTTGACCAACATAAGAATTTTCACCGGAAAATGTCTTCTGAACATGTAAGTAACATCCATTTTTGTTCTGATCAACTATGGGGGAAAAAGCTTTCGACATGACAAGCGATCGTTAGATTTAATCAACGCTATTTACAGCAACCGTGCAAATTATAGCCTACTTTGTTCTCAAATTGTTCATGTTAACAACATCAGCATTGCGTGACTAACGTTAAATTTAATGTGTTTTATGGTTACCTGTGTAGTTCAGAATTCATATTCTCCATAATAGCAAAACGAGAAAGGCACAACAAAGGAAACTCCATAACTGTGAATTAAGAAAACAGTGGTAGGCTACTGTTACACGATTGAACTATTGAAATGTCTTACTTGTTCAGCCGTCTCTTCTTCCGTTTTGAACCCCTTCAAAACACGGAGTTCACGCACCGTCCAAAAGCCCCGCCGATGTTTAAATCCTTGTGTTCGCATGAGACGGTTTCTTTCTCTGGTCTGTACGAAGTACGAAGTCTTTTGGGTTTTATAACTGCTGAATCTCCAGTTGACACTGATGATTGTTGTTTGGATCTTTCTGGATGCCATAAGTTTAATTATGTAAAGTGCTGCGAGAAAAGCCTATACATCTCTCCTCACGCGCAGTATAGCCGAAACTCCTTCTTTATGTGTACGGGTGTGACGTAATGACGCAAAGACATGCTCGAATTTCCCGCGGAAACCCACCAGTACCACTGGAATTAAAATCATTATTACAAGCTAACCGTTTTGAATCTAGCTATGACAAGCAGATAGTTTTGACCACTGGCAGAATATGTTTTTTTTTAAATAATTATTTTGGATTATTTTTAACTTAAAAAAGTTACGGACAGCAGCTTTAATTTGCGGGTGTTGTTCTATTTGCATGTGTTTTCTTCAGTTGAAGCGCGTTGAGCTCTCTCAGCCACCGTACACAAATTTGGGTTCAGAAAATGTTGAATAAAGTACATGGAAAGAGTTGTTTAAACTACTTTTATAACGGCCTGCTTTTTTTAACATAAGCCATGCTCCAGTCCCTATTAAATGGTATTACACACAAAAGAGCTCAAATTATTTTTCAAAATTTTCCTTATTCTGTGTCATGGAAGAAAGAAAGAATTTTTAAAATGAATTTGAATGTTATATTTGCCCTATTATGGCACACTTTTAGACTATAGGACATTTGCTAATAATATGCCATTGTCTTTTTACTATCCCTTCCTAGGATCCAGGACCATCTGTTCTTTTTGATAGCAGAGCAACGGCAGCTCGACAATACATCTACACTTCTGCAGCCCAAAGGTCTGAATATGTTTGTTCTAAAAGTTCCTTAACGGCAGAACTACAAAAATTTATCTTCCAAGACTCTCTCTACTTGACCAATTGCTGTTTTCTGTACCATTTGTCTGTTTACACATTTGACAGGCACTTTTTTCCGAAAACTTAGTGCATTCAAGGTATACATTTGTCAATTTTTCAGACTGGAAGTTTTGTGTGGAAGTGCTTCTTGAACAAGAAAAAAATGTAGGGCAGGATTTTTTTTGGTCCATCAAGGATTGATTGATGGTTGTGGTTTGCTATTGCTGTGATGTCGTGTGAGTGACAGGTTGTCCCGCCCTCGTCCCGGTAAACACATCATCAGAGATGAGAAGTTATTGCAAGGGGGAGGGGAAGTTATTTTGATGAAAGATTACCAGACCACATTAATTAAAATAACAATGTTGTGTACTAATAAATAAAATAAAAAGAATAAAATAAAAAAAGGATATTGTAGATGTTAATATGCCAGCTGAGTGTTCATTTACCTTATGCATGTGACTGTGTGGATATGCTCTGTAATAGAGGTTATGAGAATGTAGACTGGGACTCAAAGTTACCTCCTCGCCACAAACCACCCACAACTACACTGGAAAAAATGTCTGACCCCGTGAGTCAACGATTCGTGCTGAAGCGATACCACAGCAGACCTGAGCCGTGGCAGGTGAGTCTCTGGCACTGGAAGGGAGTTTTTCTGCTGAACATCTGAGACATTCAGAGAGATTTCTTTGCTTTCAGGCTATTGGATCCCGTTGGAACAAACATCAGTTGCGTACCACATTTAACACAAGGAAACCCATCAGCTTGTAAGTGATTTAAATACCCCTGAAATGCATTAGGCAGAGGTACATGTATTCAAGGTACAGTTCTTGCTTTTTTTTTCTGGGAATCGAACCCATGACTTTGGCATTTTTAATACCATGCTCTACTGTTTGAGCTACAGCATTTTATCTTTAAGTTCTGAGTTTATACTGTATAGTGCACTGTGTATAATAAATTGAGTTGTTTCTGACAATTGTTTTAAATTAACAGCACCAGTCAATTTCCAAAATCAGGCCATGTACCTTTATATTGGTAAGCAAATGCAGAGATCTTTAGTAAAGTCATGATCATTTCTATACACAAATCAGTTGCATACCTGTCAGTGTTTTGCTGTTAAGTAATTTTCCAGTAAATGTATTAAGCCTTTGAGAGATATTTGTGATCTCTGTACTGTACAGCGGTACGGTAGGCTCTGAGAACATGGACAGTGTGGACGTCCCAGGAGAAGACTTCGTCCCTCTGACTGTTCTGCGGACCACAGTGCCTCCTCACACCCCTGCCAGCTAGTATTATTCTGATCTGTGTATTTGTGTATGCATCCTAAGTTAACCATTCTACAGAGCTCTTTTATAAGGCAGATGTTTTGTTTTCTCTGTAGCCGAACTACTATACCTGGTTACACTGGAAAAGCCAAGTTTGCCAGACCACAGACCTCAGCTGACAGTCTGCCTTCTTTACTGTCCACTCCACAAACAGCAGGGTAAGTCATCACAACATTTCAGATTAAGATAGTTTGCTTTGTCTGCGATGGACTGGCCATCTGTCCAGGATGTTTCCCTGACTATGGCCCAAGTCTTCGGGATCAACTCCATCATCCCGCAACCCGAAATAGGACAAGCGGTTTGGAAAATGAATGAATAGATATTTTGCTTTGTGATGTTATTGTCTTGACAAATAATCACTTATAGTCATTCTTGGTCTTTCTATCCCTCTTCATTTATAAAACTCTTAATCAAAATCTCATTAAACATAATGCAACAAATCTCATTCCCATAAATATAATGCAAAAAAATTTAGTTCTGGTCACAGATAATTTTTATGTAGATCATAAAAAAGTTGTTTTAGTGCATTTAAGTTATTTTGCATCAGCATTATAATAAACTGAAACCAAAACTGCAATAAAACCATTTTTGATGCTTGAAATACAATAATATTATTTTTGATGCTTGAAATTAAATAAATATTAACTGAAATGAAATTTTTTTTTATTTTATTTTTTTCTTATTTTAATTTAGTTTAACTTTACTGTAAAAAAGAAAAATACACAATCATGTTATGACAGTGATTCAACTCATCAAAGTAAGTTAAGCAATTTTCAACTTTTTTACAAGTTATACAAGATTCAACTCATTTTTTAAGTCAATTTAATTTATTTAAGTTTAAATTAATTATGTAAACATCCAAGTTGATTGTACTTAAAAATTTAAGGCAGCAGCTATTTTTACAGTTTTGATACTGAAATAACAAAAACTGAAATAAAAAATAATAAAAAACTATATAGACATTTAAAAAAACACAATAACAGTGACAAAAAAAAAACGAACTAAAATTAAAATGTGAAAATAAAAATATAAAAATAATAAGAAAACTATAATAGTATCTAAATGTAACTAAAATAACACTGCCCTGTATTAGAACCTAATGACAATCATCAATGACAATAATGGGAATTAGCACAAAAAAAAAGGAAATAAAATGCATGTGCTATAGTAACTGCAGAATTTGCAATGTTTGCAGTGTAAATATTGACAAAAATCTTAAAGGTCCTAAAAATAGTATGCATAATCAATTTCTTTATGCAAAAAAAAATTATAATTTTGAGACCCATAATTTTCATGAGATTCAACCTTTAAGACCTTTACACAAAGAAATCCAACATATCCAACATAACACCTCCCTGTACCACTTTTATCTCAGTAGGTGGCAGCAGTGCTTTGTATTCAGAACATTCTTTTGTAAGTCAACTTTTGTGGTCAAAACCACAAAACACACTCAAATTCCCTGAAATGAATCATTTATCATTTTATAAATCAATAGGAATATAAAGATTTGAATACTCTATATCTTGCATAAATATCTGGTCAGAATACTAAGTAAATGTATTTACATTTGCTTAAAACATAATAGTGGTAAAGTTATGATCTAAAGGTGAATGCTAATAAATCAAGCCTAGTCTGTGTCATTGCACATTCTAATAGTGCTAGTAAACATACCCTGTAACAGTAAGCACATCACAGGATCACTCTGAAGAGGCGTTTCCCACAAACCATTGCAGTCAGTTATCTTCTGATCTCTGCCCTATATGTGTCCTGTCAAACTTATTTTCTGAATCTCCTGCATGTTCCCCTTCTGTTTGAGGCTGTGCTAGTTTTATGTTGGGTTTAGCGTTGAAGCATGTGGCTACGGCTGGAGGTGTGTGAATCATCATTTAGTAGACCCCAACATGACGTGTCAACCTGAACAAAGTTCAGATCATCTTATAAAGCAGACAAGATAAGTAAAGAGATGTGGAAGAATATACTTTTGTGATGTACTATAGCCATGAAGCATTGTTGTTTTCTGTGGGTTTGTGAAGAGTCAAATCAGACAGACACTACCAGGAACAAAACCAGCCCTTCAGCGGTCTCCCACCCTCTGTCTGCAACGCAAAACGTCCTCGGCTTTCAGAATGAGTAGGAATGAGGCATCTGCAGCTCGAGTAAAGAGGAAGAAGGAGGAGGAGGTGTTTGAAAGAAGCACTGGAGGAAAACAACTCCTCACCCAAGGACCGGGTGGTTTTTTTTGAAAACGTGTTTCCTAGCTGGGCCCCAGAAGAGCTGCTTTACCGTCTTTTTGGAGCAGACCTCTCCAGATGGCCCTATCCAAAGCTGAGCTGCTCTTGTTGCCGGTGGTAATCGTGGTTTTTACTCAAACCAGATCCATTTTCCTGGAGTCACCGGTGCTCTGAAATCTGTTTCCTTTGCCGATAAAACAAACCTCCCATCTCTTTTCCTTACAGCAGAAAGTCAGCACCTTTACAACTTCCTCTAACTTTCTCCTACTCCTTATTTGGTGATAATTCAAATGTCTCCAAACTGTTTTTATTCCTCTTGCAGCTTTCGTCTAAGACAGACTCTGACATAGTTTGCTTTCTGGAAAATCGGACTCAAGCGAATAACTTCATGATACTCCCTTTTTCAAAGCATTAGTAAATAAATACAGTAGTTGACACACAAGATGTCTATGAACTTTTTCCATTAACATCAAGATTTTAGGTTCAAATTGTGTATATTTTAGGTCGTGTGACATGGACATTTTTCACACTTTTGTACCTTTTTTCGTTCATTAGTTCTCGTGAAATAGTCCTGTGGTGTGACAAATTATTAATAAATAAATATGTTACAGTGATAACTAATTAATTATAATACATTTTATAAATTCAATTCTAATAACTAATTATAATTAATTAATTAAAATCCATTATTTAATGTCTTTTTTAACTATCTACCTATATTCATTTTTGATTAACTGGATCCAGGTTCAATACAAGTTAAGTCTGCTCAGCAATATTTGCATGATGATTATTTCATTTTAACCTTTTAATAAAAAAAAAAGAAAAAAAATCGAGGTTAGTGAGGAACTTACAATGGAAATGATTTAAAAGCAGAAATGTTGGGCTTATGATTTTAGAAAAGCACTAATATGAATTCTGTTCATTTCTGTATTATTTGAGCTATCAAGTTGTTCTTGTTATTGTTACAGCTGCATTTGCACTCAAAGACCAGCATGTTAACATGCATATTGTTTATGTCTTGAGGCCATATGACTAAAACAGGGTGTTTTAACATTTACAGATTAAAATTTCATCAAGATTATGCCACAAGTGCTGGTGATTAAACTTAGCATGTATCGAACCCAGAATATTCCTTTAATGTGAACATTCCCAGTCTCACCAAGTGCTCTGTTTCTAGAAGCCGTCCTGGTCCCTGGAGCTCCCCACACTACGGACACAAGGCACCTCTATCAGGAATGATCACCACTGTCCCACCGAGAAACCCTTACTTTCATCCCAAATCCCCGGTACTTTCCATGAAATAACTCTAAAAGTACGACATGTTGCTTAAAGAGAAGAATAAATGATGAAGAAGTGTGGGAAATGAGTGCCTCCCTTTTCATGAAATCCAATCTGTGTTTGTGAATAGATCTATAATGATGCTATGTCAATGACTGATTCTCTGAGCTCTGAATAATGAGATGTTTTATTAGCATAATTTCCCTTGATTTAGATGAGTGCTTCTGAAAATGTGGAGGATGTGCCATTGTCTTAAACATCGGTGTCGGTGTGTGTGTGGGCTTACGTATTTGACTATATGTGTGTCCATGCGGATAAATGAGTGCATCATTTTCTCACAGATCCTCTTCTGCATTCTTTTATTGCCTTGGTACATTCAAAAAGCACTTACAAACAGCTCGTGGAAAGAGGTACTTTGTGGTTACGCAGCAATGGCAATGCAAATAAAACTTTGCCTGATCTGATCTTAAAAGAAAACAAAAGACATGCATTTCTGAAATGCTCTAGTTTTGCACCCCAAGAACTGTGGTTTGGAGAATAAAAGAAAGAATACCAGTGCAGCTTCACCTGCTAACAGGAAATAGGAACATGCTGGTTTCCTGTTTCCCCCTTTGTCGTCTTTGCACTTCTATGTTGAAAACAGTCCGCTCTGGAAGCAGCTCAGTTGAGTCCACCAGTTGAAAACACCAACTAGTAAGAATCGACATGTATTTATGACTGAAAAGGTGCTAAAAACCAAACAAATTAATTTATAAAAGTCAGTACACAGGAGTAGAGGAAATTGTTAGATGTCATAGTAACTAATGCTAATCTGTTTTTGGGCAGTGGGAAAATGTTCTCTGTTTTCAGTTAGTTTGACAGCTGAGCCATGGTGGGAATAAAACCCTCTGCGGTATTTCCAGAGATGGAGATGTGGTTAACAGATAACTAACGTCCATCTTGGGGCCAATGAAAGGGATCGGACTTGTCTTTTGTTTCAGGGTCTGAAGCGTTTTCTCTAAGGTGACCTTCAGCCCATCGCTATGAGCCCGCTAGACAAAGTAAAGACCTTTCTATGATGAGACGATAGATGTCTCTTATGTTTCTGAGATTTTCCTAATTGTCTTTTGATATAGAGATCTACATCTACAAATAGGCACAAGTAATGTCTGAGAATTATAAAGGCGCTGTCACATTATTGCAGCAAAAAAAAAGTCCATTGGATTCATATTGAAATGGCTGGATTTCACCCACAAAACCCGCTGAACAATGATAAATGGACCGCACCTTAACTTTTCTATTCTGTAATTTATCAGATACAAACAGGATGTTAATCAAAAGTCATTGATCATTTGTATATGAGCCCAGCATTTACACATTACCATTTTAATTTGAATAATTTCACTATGTTTCATAATTTCATTACAACTAAAAGTGTTAACATGTCCAACTATTTTTTTTTATGAATTTGATTGACTTTGAATCATCAAATCTATAACTCTAGTGTCATTTTCTTCATTATATACATTGGGAGGATTTGTTGTCTCACGTATTGTTTTATGATGATACAGTACCAGAGGAAAAATTTCAGGAGATTGGAGGAAAAAAAGAGTCAGGATGTGCCGAGGGGGGGGGGGTTTGGAATAAGATGCACCATTTACATTTAGTCATTTAGCAAACACTTTAATTCAATGTGATTTATAAATGATGAGAGCAATGAAGCAGTTTAACAAACAAACTTTATTAAGCTATAGTACATTAAAGAGACAGTTCACCCAAAAATTTAAATTCTTACCCTCAAGTTGTTCGAAACCTGTATGAATTCATTTCTTCTGCTGAACACAAAAGAAGATATTTTGAAGAATGTTTCTTACCAAACAGTTGATGGGACCCTATTGACTTCATAGCACTTTGGTCAACTTATCAACAAATACAGATTGATTGATAGTATTTTTTTCCATACTATGGAAGTCAATGGGGTCAATCAACTGTTTGGTTATACCCATATTCTTCAAAATATCTTCTTTTGTGTTTAGTAGAAGAAGAAAAAAAATCATACAGGTTTGGAACAACTTGAGGGTGAGTAAATGATGAAAGAAATTTTTTTGTGTGAACAATCCCTTTAATGTGATTACCAATCTCAAACATCTCTTCCAACATGTAATCCATAATTTGATCTACCTAAATGGTGAACGTGATTTCACCAAGTACCACATGTTCCTGGATCAACATCTTTGTTGATCCTGGATCAACTTTCCAATCAACCAATCAGATTTGAGGGACAAGTTTACAGTTTATGTCAAGTTTAGGCTTAGAACCAGGGTGAGGTACTTAAACATCAGTGTTATTCACCTTTCATTACCCTATGATTTTAGGGAAAAGTTATGGGTAGGGTTAGGTTTAGGGGTAGGAATTGGGTAAGGACTACATTTTGGGACAGGAATGTTGATCCAGGATCAACAAAATATGTTGATCCAGGACCATGTCTTACTTGGCAAAATCACGGTGACCCTACCTAAATAAGTCAAAGTTATTATTTAGATGCATTAGGTTTGATAGTACATGTCAAGAGAGCATTACATTTGTCCAGTCTGGATAGAACAAGAGCTTGGACAAAGAGTTGTGTAGCATGTTCCAAAAGGAAGGGCCTGATCTTCCTAATGTTGTATAAGGCAAATCTGCAGGACCGGGCAGTTTTAGCAATGTGGTCTGTGAAGTTTAACTGATCATCAACCACAGCTCGAAGGTTCCTGGCTGTCCTGGAAGGAGTTATGATTGATGAGCCTAGCTGAATGGAGAAGTTGCGATGAAGTGTTAGGTTGCCACAAGCAGTTCTGTCTTTGCAAGGTTGAGTTGCAAGGTTGAGTTAAAGTGATAGTCCTTCATCCAGCAAGAAATGTCTGTCAGGTAGACTGAGATGTGAGTAGCTACATCCGGATCATCTGGCTGGAATGTGTCATCAGCCTAGCAGTGATAGGAAAAGCTATGTAGGACAGATCCTAGTGATGGAGAAGAATAGTGGTCCAAGCACTGAGCCTTGAGGCACCCTAGTAGCTATATGTTGCGATTAAACACCTCACCCCTCCAAGACACCCTGATTGTAGGACCTACATGAGAGGTAAGACTTGAACCACTGGAGTGTGGTTCCTGAGATGCCCAGTGTCATGAGGGTTGACTGGGGGATCTTGTGGTATTTATTGCAACAGTTCGGAAATGAAATGTCTGGTGAGTGGTGCTATTTTCATGTTTGAAAATAACGCACCTTCTAAACTTAACCCTAAACCTAAACGAGAGTGTTAGCAAGCATGAGAGATAAGCAACCATGCCATTTTTGCTTGCATCTACAAGTCTTTTAACTTTTTTATTGCATGTCATGACTCTACCTGAGACCTTCAAGTGCAGTGCTGTACCAGATAAGCTATCGAGCAAGTTTACTACATCAGAAAATCCATACATATGGACCTGATTATGTGATGCAAATGCCAAAATGTATTAGGTTACAAATCACGCACTACAGAAAAATTATTTTGAGGTCATAACATAGTATTGTGCAAGAACCACACAAAAATAAGTCTTTATTAATTGATAATCCCCTGTAATTATAATTTGTGTCAATGAATTTTATGAAGGTATGGAGGCATGTTTTTTTCAATGAGTCTACAGTATGCTCATGTTTACTAATAACTGGATTCAGAATTCAGTAACCTATACTAAAGCTACTGCAGCTGCTGTTTTCAGTCAACTTGAGAGATCCCCAAATCACTAGATTTGACATTTGAGCGTATACAGCAATGCCTCCTCTGATATTTAACCTCTGTCCATTATTAGCATCTATTTTTTTAGCCAAGCTCACTGCACCATTCAAATTTAGAGGATGATCATTTAAACTATACTTTTCTCCACTCTTCTCAGTTCCTTGAGCTTAGTCTTTTTCTTGTCTACATCGTATCATTGGCTTAATTTTCAAGATGGGGTCACAAACATAATGACTGATTCAGCGACAGTCCTTTAGGGTCTTCACCATACTCGCTCGGCCGAGAGATTAATTTCCCTCCCGCCGCTTAGGTTTTTTTTTTTTTTTTTTGTCATTTCCACATAAAGAGGCTAAATGTCAAGCATGCCTGACTCCCTCCAGTGACAGATCCATTCCCGCAGATAATTACCATAAGGAAATTGATGCTTTAGTGTGCAGAGGGGAATTTAATTTACTCTGACATCCCCTGCATAATACATTCCCAAAGAAAGTGAGATTTTTCAGCCCCAGATTAAGAATTTAAATACAGCAGACTATTAAGGTGATTACCAATCTCGAACATCTCTGACTTATTTAGGTAGTTAAACCAATTATGGATTACATGTTGTTAAAGCTATAAATTAGGGGGTGTGAAAGCTGCTAAAGATCCATGAAATAAGCAATAAGAGGATGTCTCTGTTCTTTCCTTGTTGGTTTACTTTACTGGATAACTTAAGATATGCTTAATAGCTCTTGTTTCTCCAAGGGGAAATTGGTGAATGTTCATCCTATTAATTCCAAAAGTTAGCACTTAGCAATAAGTTCTAGGAATTTCTGCATTAGGTATCAACTTTTCATTCATCTAAGATAACTTTAATTTATTGCTCATTGTTAATTTGTATATGTAGATAATACAAAACTAAGGTTAAGTTATAAAACTTTATTTAACATTAAAATGTATTAGTCTAAATGAACATTTACAGAATTTTTTTTTTTAAATAGCATCCATTATTATTTTGTTTTAGCAATTGTATTATTGTATTATTATAATGCTGACATTTTCTCAATGTTGTACTTTTATATTTTCCTGAATACTTTCACTTGTTATTTACTCCCCAAAATGTATGCCTGCAATTTAAAATCACTTGAGAAAACAAGCATCCCAATTTGCATACTTATGCACTATTCTATGCTGTGTTGTGGTATAAATAGTAGTGTTCACACTGAAAACGGTTGATGCGCTTAATTAACCGGAAAAACGAAGTGTGGAATGTTGGACACGTCATGCACTCAACTGTCCAGCTTTCTTTACGTGGCCAAATCAGACTGATGCTGGATGACAAAATAACCATTAAAATTCATACATTACTGCTGAGAACATAGGAGTGCAGAAGTTATTTTTACTTTTTAATCTTCAGAAAATGTAAACTATATTATCACACAGCTCAATATACAAAGTAGGATCTACAGTATATTATATCCAACTTTATCCACATACATAACACACTGAAATAAAATGGTGTAGAAACGTAATTATTTGTAAACACTTTCTAGGAATAGTCTAATGAGAAAAGTAGAAAGACTGATAGTATGTATTCCAATAATCTGTTTTATCTACTTTGATTTTTTTTTTTTTTTTTTTTTTTTTTACAAAAGTAATATAGCCTACTAATGTATACTGTTATATTTGTCCCAAAATGTATCGACCAGCTCTCTATATAAAGTTGGTTATCCAACTTCATCCGCATATAGATCACGTGTAAAGCAATTTATACTATATAGGCTAGCAAATCTCAATATACTTAAATTGTTTATATCGTCACAAAATGAATTTACTTATTACCCATCTTTAATCTGCTAAATGGCAAATTTCATAAGGCATTAAGAACATTAAGATTGTGATTTTCTGTAAAGCTGCTTTGATACCATATATTGTGAAAAAGCTATATAAATACATTGACAGGCTATTATTAAATAAAAATAAAAACTTTATAAATAAAAACTTTCAAAAAATACAAAAAGCTTTTTACTCTATGGCATTACTATTGTAGTGTTATATATATATATATATATATATATATATTACATGAAATTTAAGGTAACACTTTATTTCAAAAGTGTAAAGTTTCCAACTTTAGACATTCTATTACTGACTAGAAGTAACTTTGCAACTACATGGCAACTACTCTCGTTAGAGTATTAGTAGACCGTCTGCTTGATATCTTAGTATAGTATAACTTATACTTAAAATTCTTTAGAAAATCTTTGAATTCTTTATAGAATAGAATACTAATTGTGATAGTCTATGGATTATAGAACAATTATATATGAAACAATAGTGTATTTAACATCAAACATTTTATAATTAGATGTTAAATTATGTTTTAAATGTCACCTTCTCCCTTTAAAAACTTAGTTCAAGTTCAAGAATAATTTATGCAAATGTATATATTACTTATTTGAAAGAATTAAAAGTGTGTTTCATGTCTACCCTTGTATTTTTCAACTGGTCGAGCTTGGTATGGGATTTAGAATGCAATCAGCGATAAGTAATGCAATACTTCTTACAGAGAGTAATTAATACAGTAATGTAATTACACTGTAACTTACTCAACTCTGAATAGTGGAAAGAAAATGAATGAATTGAAAATGTTAACTTCATTAATTAATGTTAAACACAAAACAGTCCAAAAGTTTATTGACTGAAGAAAATTCATTATCATGAATTTAATATTCATTAAATTCATTCATTAAATCTAACATCATAACCCCCCCCCCCCCTCTTCTGCGCTCTGGTGTGACTGGAGCAAGGACACAGTTTGCTGAGTCACCCTACACCAAAAGCATTCCCTCAACATCATCTCTGGAGATTAGACTGTCCCTTTGTAATGTCACAGACAGTTTTTACTCCATTTATTATAATATCAGAAGAAGAAAACTTTCTGGCTCTCCAGAGGGTCACTAACTTAAAGAACAGGTGGTCCTGAAAAAAACAACCCACCATAATCCAGGGTTCCCGTTTCACCCCACACCCAACAGCCTGAAAAAGTCCTCCTGGAGCCTGGAGATAAGAGTGGCCTCCTGACTCAACGTGACTCAGCACCAGCAGCTCCTGAGATATGGCTACCTGGAACGGTCAAACTTTTGGATCACTGGGGGGAAAAAAACTCATTTATAATGCCAATACCACAGCCATGAGGCAATGTACCGGAAACGTCATTTAAAATATCATGACAAAACATGGGAATTAAATCACCCTATTTGTTTAAGCCAGAATTGCTTTTTAACTAATTATTTATTGACTATTTCTATAAATATTAATGCAAAAATTATATATCTTTGGATGATTGGTTGCAGTATTGTTAGTACATCCATTCTGATGAAATATTTGAATAAAGTAATATTGAACAGGTCAGTTTGTACTGTCAAAATCTTATGTCAAAAGAATGAACATTTTAATTGTAAAAAAAAAAAAACTACTTACAACATGCAAAAATGACCTCATTCAGAGGTCATTTAAAAGTACAACCAAACTCTATGCACTACCAGAATAGACTTAGGCCCGGTTTCACAGACAAGATTTAGATTAAGCCAGGATTAGGCCTTAGTAAAATTAGGGCATTTCAGTTTATTTTTTTGTGCCTTAAGACAAAACCATGGCACTGACATATTTTAAGATATGTTAGTGCGAGTTACTTTCAGTTAGCCTAAAACAGCTCAAACATGAATTTTAGCTTCGTCTGTGAAACCAGTGGTCTGCAGAATACTGCTGTTTCTCTGAACATGAAGTACCCTTCAGTCTTCATACGTAACTAAACTAACAGGATGTGCAGCTTTCATATCAAGCAACATCATAAGTTTGTTTAAAATCAAATTGAAATCCCAGAAGATACAAATCAGTCAAGTACAATATCATACTCTCTTAGAAGAAATGGTAGAAAAAAATATATAATAATTATTAATAAATAAATAAAAAGGGTTCTGTCAGGCGCTTCATAAATAGAATCTTTTAAGGGTTCCCATCATGGGATTGTGTTGTGGATTTAATTAATTAAGTTTAATTACTTTTTTACATTATTCAATTTTATGAATTAAACAGCTCATAAACATACCTTATCACTAGAAGAAAAAAAAACTGAAATCCAGTTAAACATTAAAAGTGTTATGTAATCACTTAAAACATTTCTCCTTATATAGAACCTTTTGGCATAATTAAGTCAGAATAATATGTACAGAAACTTTTCTCATAAGTTTAGTTTAAAAAAATAATATTTAGCTTGAATTGTATGCATGGATGCAGAGCATTGGAAGTAGTTCTCACCCTTTAACTCCACCCTCTATTCCCCCATAGAAAATATGCACCACCTCTTGGACGACGAAGATGATTTTAGATTAAGTTAATTTGAGTCCAATTCTCACTATTGACTAACTATTAACTAAGACTTTTGCCTCATTACATTCCCAATTACTGCTTTTTAATAGTCAGTAAGAGTTGTTAAATTTAGGTATAAAGGGATGTTGAATATTGTCATGCATAACAAGGCATTAATATGTGCTTTAGAAGTATTAACAGTCAATCTCCTAGTAATATGCATGCTAATAAGCAACTAGTTATTAGTGAGAACTGCACCCTAAACTAAAGTGTTACCCTTTTTTAATCTAATTTATGCAAATATTTAACATGCAGTATAATGACAACAAAAGAATAAGCAGCTAGTTCTGGTTCTCAATCTGATTGGTAGAGTGGCATTTGAAGAGTGCTCATTTTAGTAGGCCTATAACAGTCCTGGGACTTTTCACTGTTTCACTTTCCAGAAGTGCAACGGGGAATGGTTTTCCTGGAGTTGGCAGAGGACTGTGATCGCCCATGGCCATAAATGTTTTCACCATGGCTTGATTGGGCTACAGACACAAGCTGTGCTCATATTAAGACAGCACTCCTGTTGTTTCTTAAATCATTTTAAAATATTTGAAATCAATCTGGGGCCCCTTGAAAATTTGATGAGGCCCTCTAGTGGGCTCCGGCCCATTCCCTAAAGCAATTAGGCTAATTAATGAAACGCTGTAGTGCACTTTTCCGTTTCTCTTTAAAATAGACATCATTTCACTTCTCATTAAAGAAAAGTATTCTTCCGACATCACTAAAACAGGTGACACGAGATCCAGAGACCCTGTCCCTCTGAGAGAGAGAAATAAATAAATAAGAAATGATCAGTCCACTGTCCTAACCCCCTCATCCCATCTCATGCATGGCTGCCAGTGATGGTCTACTGGGTGTCAGCTTTTATTGGCACGATACAAAGCGAAGTGCCAAGCTCCGCTGCCTCGATTCCCCGAGCAGACTCGGCCTCTGGAATAAAAGCTTGCAAAATGTCTCGCACGAGCACAGAGACATAGCAATGCTGGGCTGGAAGGAGGAAGTGCAGTGGAGAGGGGAGGGACCGCGCGCAGAGTTCCAGACTGCTGCCGCGGCGCTGAGAACTTGTGCGCATGGAGCGGCGGGGGACAGCTGGAAGAGCTTCATACTGCAAACTCAAGGAATAGCAGGTAAATAACCCGCACGGGCCTTTCCAAGTGACACATGTCAAATAGTTGATTAAAATGTGCAATTTAAGTAAGGGAGAGAGAGAAGAACTGGCGTAATGGAAGTTTTTGTCCTGAACTCTGTAGCAGGTGCAAGAGCTTCATATCCTCTTGACATGGCGCAAGGCGTGTTCGCCGCGCGCGTACGCGTAATTACATTACTTTTGCGCGAGGGCTTTCTTCATCAGAAGTTTGAACTATAGATGATATGTTTGACTTTTCTTTCTCTTTTCTTTTCTTTTTCATCTTTTTTTTCCAGTTTTCCATATGGAAAAAGTTTCCCGATGTCCCAAACGTGGAACTGAGTGGATTTTTTATCCAGTAATTTAATTGATAATAAAATTCAAATATACGACATATATTACTTAACTGTGTGTGTTGTTAATATTTTGTTTAAATACAACTTTAAACGTTACTTTCATTATCTTACGATACGCACCTGTTGCTCAGTATGAAAATTCCACACTATTTTTAGCAATATGGAGATTTGAGAACACATTTTTTTCTGAAAAATAAAAAGCTGTATTAATAACACATCCCCTTTTATCAGTAATATCTCTGAGAAAATGTATGAAATCGAAAACTTAGTTTTGTCCCTCCACCTAAGAATGTATTATTCAGATTTATATTTTTTTAGTTTCTTCGTTATTTTAGAACATAATCTTTTCATCATTTCACTTTCATTTTAACTCGATTTTCTTCATCATTTAATTAAATTCAAAGTGGTGGAAACAGTAACATTTGATCAGAAAGTGATCACAGCAAGTTTGTTTTTAATTAATAATCTTTTCTCTTTTTTTAAATACACAATTTTTTTGAGCAGTTTTTATTACTATTATTATTTTGAGTTATAGTCAGACGAAAATGACTTACACGAATTCTTTGGTCATTTCTATCTCCGTTGATGCATGGGTCTCTCGAGTTTCTCTTTTCTACCCTTGTTTGGTTTCGTGTACACTCGTTAGGGTGTATAGTCATATGTCCAGCACAAGAGAAACTATTGATCGATTGTGTAAAAATAGACCGCGCGCGAGATGCAAAAACACTTCTCACATTATTTGAGAGAATTGATTCATCTAACTTTCTTACTGAGAAACTAATACACGCAAATTTATAGACAAAAAGTTTATTTTACGAATATACGAATAATTACCAATCAAAAACAATTATTAAATCTGTAATATAGGCCTTCATTTGTAGGCAATAAAATAATGAAAACAATAACGACTTTTTTTTACATTTCAGTACAGTTTTTAACTTATTGCTGCGATTAAAACAACTTTGGTCTATCTTTTAAAGAAAAAAAAGAGAATGGTTTTCGTGCACTTAAAATAACAGTTTCACATTTTATGTTTGTAACTTTTGCGCATCTCAAGAGCATAATGCCTCCATAGTATTCCAGCATCTATTGCACTTTGTTTCAGGCATGTTTTAATATAAAATCTATTGTACATGTTAATGTGGCACATTAAAATGTGGGCAGAGAAAGAGAGAAATGAAATGATGAAGTGAATAAAACGAGTGTTCTCAATGGCAGTGAAGTCAAGTGTGGCCAGTGTAATTGAGTGAGCTAAAGTGAGCTTGTTTTATTTCTGTGAAAGCCTCAGAATGCAGTTCCTGCATATCATCTTTGAAAGATAGCAATCACTCTATCTTACACTCTCAAATGTGATGAAATCCTCACTGATGCAAGGCAGGCCAGTCAATGGATATCCCATTTTACAAAAGTTAGAGAAAGCTAAAGTTTATTTCTTTAACCAATGCGTAAACATTTTTTAGGTTAGGTTCATACTAACTATATGCAAAAGAGCCATATTTATAATTTCAGTTTATTTTTATGTTTAATTAATGTTTCTTTTTATCATATATATATATATATATATATATATATATATATATACCTAAGATAAACCTAATATTTTTCAGAAAAACATGATTTTAGGATTTTTTTAATGTTTGTAACAGGAGAAAAAAAAGGAACATGGTGAAGATGCTTGCTCACATGAATATTAAATTAGTGTCACCTGTGTGATCCAGAAAATATTAAACATTCTTCTGGTGTCCACAAGGAATACCATTACATTAGTCTCATGTTAGAATATTCATTTTAACTGACCACAATTAAATGAATAGATTAGTGAATAATAGATTGCATTACCTATTATTATTTGTTGTCACAGAAAAGCAGAAAGCAGCAAAAGACTACATTTGTGGTAACATCAAAATATTTATTTGAATGAGGCATCGGTGTTGTCACAAATTGTATCATATATAGAATGGGGAAAAAAATATTTCTGCTATGACTTAAATCTGTATTGCTCCCACTGAAATCAGGAAAAATTCCCAGAAATATTTTTTCTTTTTATAATATTGCTGTTTTATGCAAAGGTAAAAATTCCAGCATTTACCCTATGCAACTCTTCTTGACTCATTACATTTAGATGTCCTTTATGTAATCATCACTGAGTGAAATGATGAAACTGCTGTTGTTGCAAGTAGTTCTATAGTTAAGTCATACTCACCTTTGAATGGCTCTAAGCGCTGCTTTGGCATTTTGTCTGTTTAACGGTTTTGCAGTGCTGAGTCTCCACCCATCTCTTCAACTTTTTTTTCACAGATGTGTTTTCCTACACTTTACACTCCCTTTCTTTTAACACACACACACAAACAGTCATGCACACAGACACGGGTGTTTTAGAACCCACAGAGCTCTTCCTGTCGCTATGATAATATGCTTGACTATGCTAATCTCCTGTCTTGACTGTGACCAGTGTCCTACACGTACACTGAGGTTTGACAACACAAGCTATAAAAACTGCAGAAAAAAGAGGTAGCTGAATGTGTGAATTGAGATAACATTTAGGACACTGACAATTTCATGTTTACTACCTGTATTTATATAAAGTCACCAGTAGAGTGCAGGGACCTGATATTATAACTAGTCCAGAGTGGCGTAAGTTGGAGACTAAAGCAAGCATTTACCTCTGGTATAAATAACCATACATGAAACTCATCAGTGAGGAGTATTTTTACTTTTTCTTCCTCCTCTTTGTCTACACCATCACTATTTCCCCTCTCACATCTGCTCAGAAAAGGGGGTGCACGGGAATACCTACTGCCACCCACCCCATGCACTCTACTCCTCCACTCGATGTGTCTCAGTTATGAAAAAAACAGTGCATAAACCTTCGAGATGATAGATGGTTAGTTTGTGGTATGAGGAATGCGTTACATGATGCATTTTTTTGCACCTAACCCAAACATGACCTGACAAACCTCAATCAACATCTTTTAATAATAATTGCAAAACACTTGTGTTACTATTGAGGTGGTTAAGGGTATAGTGTCAACAATGTAATCATTTTCAAAAACCCCCCCCCAAAATACAATAAATGCAAATATTTTTTCAGTAGGACACTTTGAATTGGAAAAAAAAGAAAGATATTTTCTCAGAATGAAACACTGGAAACACTTTTAAATGTATAGCCTACAAATATTCACCCACGAGTCAGCTAGATTTTTAGCTAAACAATTGTTTAGTGCAAATAGGCTACTCAACCTTAGGATCTAACTTATAGGCTACTAACATAAATACACCAATCCTCAGGTCCTGTCTCAGTTTTTCAGTTATAAAAGAGAGCGTGTTCACACTCGGCATGTTTGGTTCGATTAAAACGAACCCTGATGTGATTGCTCTAGTGCGGTTCATTTGAATAAATGTGAACGCTGCCATCCGAACCCTGGTGTGCACCAAACAAGCGGAGTTCCAAACCAACTCAACACGGACCAAAAACATGTAAACGAACTAAAAACAGGACATGATATCACAAGATGCAACCCTAAAAAGGACAGAATGTTCACGCATATCCTACCTGTTTTTTCTCGTCATAGTCACGATTTCGCCCATCACAGTTCGGTCCGGTCCAGGCGTCAGAACCGCGTCTCCTCGCAGAACATCTTCGTTTGTGTGTGTGTTGGAAGGATTCCTGCCGCTGTTTTGACTCCTTTACACATTTTATGAGCTCTTCACGAGTTATCAGCTGGTCAAAATAACATCATAGGATACGCTTATACAACGAGTAGTACGAGAGCAGCACACCGCATTGTTTTGGATGTTAGATAAGTTCCGTCGCGAAATATAGCTACGCAAGCCGACCAATCAGGTTCTGAACATATCCCGATGCCTTTAGGTTCGATATCTTTAGGTTCGGTGTTAAACTGGAAATCTGTGTTAAAATGCCAATCTGAAAGCTAAGGACTAAATGTTTTTTTTTTTTTTTTTTTTTTGGTCCAGACCAATTGAACCGAACTACAAGTGTTGCTGGGCCACTGAAACAGGTTTTCATCAAGTTTTTGCCTGCATTTACCCAACCCATGTTGCTTTTGATGGCAACATGTGCCTCCTGGTAAAAATCAAAGCCAGACCACTGGCAAGAAACTGGCAAAGAAGCCAAATGCCTTCCTTCTATCCAGATCGGGCTGCTATCTCACAGTGGCCAATTCTGTGAAGTCTTGAAAAGATTGTTGATGTCCCATTTAGACAGTCAAAGAGATCTGTGAAGATCCATGAGCAGCTCCTTGGTCATCATAACAGCTGATCTGATCTGTGGTTTGCATGTAAAATGTCACAGAGTCAGTAATATGACTTACTAGTAATATTGTGGAATCAAAAATTATATTGTATATTTTTAAATGTGCATTAAAATGTTTTTTACAACACCAGAATGAGAATCAATCAATGCAGAGTGATTAAATGAATTTTAGCCAGCTAGTTCTCCTGCTAATTAGCTCACTAATATTACAGAATATATTCAGATGCAGATGTAGGTCTATGTCAGATGCACAGAAAACTTAGTCATCTTTTGAGTTTTTCGTTTCAGTCTTTTTCATTTATATATACACACACATCCTGCAAATATGCATTTGGATATAAAGATTAAAGAAAGCATTCACAGAAAACATATTTCTCTTCAGCTAAATCAAATTGAATTGCGATTAGCTTGTCATGTTAGCTGCAATACTTTACGCACCGCTGGCCTTTAACATTCTCCATTTCACACACACAATGACACCCAGGCACTGGCCCATATGTATCTCACACCAGGCGAAACAGGCCCTCACCAGGGTTTTGGGCGTGCGAGCTGGTTGTGAGTCTTCCGAGAAGTGCAATCCCCAGGAAGACTGGGACATTGCGACAGACGGTAGGCCGCTGTTTTTCCCACTATTTGTTCCAAGTGCGTGGAGCCATCTGTCAGTAAAAACAGGAAGGCCTACGTCCCCCTTCTCCCAGGAGCTCTCTTCAGCTTGCTTGGCTATTTTCAGGAACTTCACTGCTCCCTGTGTGGTTGGCGGGGCCGGGCGCAGGGCCCTAGCGGGAGCGTCTTGAAGTGGCAGTGAGGCCGAGGCTGTTGTGCCCATCTGCTGTGGGCCCAAGTGGCCGCTACATTATTAATGGGGCCACGAGCGCTGGTGACTTCTCAGATATGCAGGCCTGGCCTGAGGAAGTGCTCACCACCGACTCCTTCTGAGTAACCCCCCCCCCCCATATTTTCTGCTCGTCCTATTCTCTCAGTGAGTTATTTCCGCCTAACCTTTCCCTTGTTTCTTTATCTGTTCAATTCTTGTCTCCAATGAACCTGCTTTTTTAATTCGGTATCGTCTTCCTTCTGTCACCTTACTCATTGCACATCTCGTCTGCGTTCTACATCTGTGTGTGTGTGTTAAAGAGAAGCGGAGAGATGCAGAAAGAGTTGGGCTGCCGGGCTCACCCATGCATGCTCAGTAAATTAGTGTGAACACGGGCGCCAATCAGCTGGCGATGCCAAACACCCGCATCTTCCATGACCCCGGGCCATCTAATTTTCTGCTTAATTTTGCGGCAGTCAGTTTGCATTTTTGGATGATTATGTGGTAGGAAATTAACAATAAATAACAAATGTGGTCTGAAAACCTGTTCGTTTCGAGGCTCCCCACCCCATCCTCGGCCTTGTAGTCCACCAAACATATTCTCTTAGTTCACCCCGTCTGTCAGAGCGGTAATGAAAATGTCTGTAGTTCTTTGTAATGTAATGTGGAAGACAGTGGTGTGTGCGGCTGGAATGGGACTGTTCTTGCCAGGGTGATGGAGATACACAAAGAAAGGCCATTCTCCTTTAATCACCAACCACTTCTCTTATACAGGGTTATTTTTGAGGCAGCGAGCACTGATGATACACTTTCTCTCTTACTTTTGCTCCTGTTAGAATACCTGCACAGGATGGAGACTGAGGAGGCACAGGAAATGTCCCAGATAACAGGTAAGCGCCTCTCATATGCTCAAAGCCACAGTGAGGTCTGGACGATCAAAACAATCAAGCAAAGATAACTGTATTTTGACTGTTCAACAACAGGCTATGTGTGAAGGTCTGTCACATCAGATATGTGTTAAGGCCTCAGCTCACAAATTTTTTTGACTAACTCTTAAAAATATGTCATATGATCACTCTGAACTCTTACCAGTTTAAAAGAACAAAATACAAGTTTATAACTTATAGTTAAGTTAAGATAGTTCACCTCAAAATTAAAATTCTGTCATCATTCTCACCCTTGAGTCTACAATGAAAGTCAATGGGGTTCAAACCTTGTATGGACAAAAATATCTTCATTCTGCAGAAGAAAAAAGTCATACAGGTTTGGAATGATGTGAACGATATCCATGACTTATCTGAAAGCTCTTTGCTACAGTGAAATACCAAATCAAGTACATCCAAATGGCCCTACACATCTATACTAATAAACAGATTCAATCTTAAGTTGTACATTCAGCAAGATTTAAACTTGTGACCTCTCGCTCTTGATGCACGAAAATGTTCCTCTGTGCCACAACACATCAAGGATGACATCTCGGCACAGGGTCAATGCAAACACTTTTCCAAGAAAATAGATAAATGGAAAAAGGGAACACACTCTGAATGCAGTAACCGGGTCAGCATTTGTGCTCTGTCAACATTTTCATATCTAAATAAAGTTATGAAACTTACACAAGACTTATTATAGTGAGCTACAAACTTGCTGCATTAGTGAGAACATATTTTCACGAGTTTGTTTGTCCATATAATTTTTAAGCTATTGAGGTTTGGCTTGCTATTTGGCTTGCTGTCTGCAGTGGAGGGGCTCGAGGAAGCAGCTTCAACTCGAGCTTAGATATACCCCCCTCCAGGACTACTAAATTATGTTGGTGGAGTTGGGGAGGTGGAGGGAAGCCGAAACAGCTGATGCCGGAGCAAGGTGAGCTGCTGCTTATGCTCCAGCAATTGGGACATTAGATGGGTTCACTCCTCCCGAAATTACATTTAGGAACTTCACTAATGCCTCTGAGTGTCAACAATGGGGTACAATACAACCTTGAGCAACCACAATACCACCCTTTTTCTTTAAGGGGAAGTGGTTAAATTCTATCTACACTATAGTGTCACCAAATAGATTTCCAAAAATAATAGTTGTGTTCAACTTCGGCTGGATTTAACGGATCGGAGAGATTTGCTGCTTGTTCCTGAAGTGACGATCTTAGTTTTTGCATATATTGAAAGTCTGCAATATTTGTCAAATACACAGATGTTTCAGATGTTTTCGTGTAACATCAAAAACACTCGGTGAACATTCGGTGAATCCGGCCAATTGTGAAACAGCTGTTTCATCATTAGAAGCTATGCAGAATGAGCCAGCCTGCTCTCAAATTGCTGTTGTACTTTTAAGCATACGCCAAAGTAACGTGGAATCAGCACCATCTCTAGTTGGACAAAATTTCCAACGTGCACTGTTTTAAGTCAGACACCGCTCGATCTGCTCAGCGCCTCATGAAGTCGAACACACCTAATGACTGTTTTTCAAACAGGTTTCCTGAACACTCAAACCACCTGTCATTGGTCAGGCAAACAGATAGCCCTTCCCCCAACACCAATGCCATTGGTTGAGCCAACGCTATCTCACGACCAATTCGTACGAATTTGTACAAGTGATTAAAAGGTGGCTAATTCGTACGAATTCATACGACCTCACTCGTACATATTCGTACGATTTGTCTAAACTCACGCGATGGGTAGGTTTAGGGGCGGGGTCAGGGGTAGGTCATTCATATGAATTCATACGAATTTGTCAATTCGTAAAATATGTACGATTTAGCAAAAATCGTAAGTCGTACGAGTGAGGTCGTATGAATTGTTACGAATTAGCCACCTCGTAGAATTCGTACGAATTGGCGTGAGATCGGGCTGGTTGAGCCACTGATTACTTATCCCTTATTAACCCGAAAAATGACATGCATCAATCTTAAATTCATCTCCACTTAGATAAAGTATGCAAAAGGGATGGGCCTGAGTCTATATTGGTAACTTCTCTACTCTCTGCTCAGGAAGGGACAGCCCGACTGCAATCGAGGGGGTAGAGGACCAAGATGAGGCCATGCCTGTTCCTGAGGACTTGTCAGCCAGCACTGGCCTCCAACACAACAACCGCACAGACAAACCACTGGGTGAGTCAGATCAGCCTAAGCTGGGACACAACCACAAAACTACCTCATTTACACATGCAATGCTCAGTCTGATATAGCTCCCACTAAGCCCACTTTTAAGGTCAACCCAACAGAGAAAACTTTAAAAAGCAACATGCATGAAACAAATTGTTCACGTAACGGCTCTCGTTCTTCCTGCAAGATCACAAAGCGAGTGCACTAGATTGTTCAAGGGTACGCAGGGTCCGAAGCTTTCAATTTAGCTCATGATGCGCATCTTCAGCTTTTGTAATGAGATCTCTTTCTTTTTTTCTAATGCCACAGATCGAAAAGAAAAAATAAACATCAAACTAAAAAGGAAATTCTGTGTGAACTTTAAGTAGCAAATGGATTATTTTCTTCATGTCAGACTAACAGTTACTGGTTCCTGAAACCGTGGGACATTTAAACAGCAGATTGCTAATTTAATACACTGAAACGGTTTACTCACTGAGCCTACACATAACATGCTCAGTTGTGCCATGAACTCTTGCCATAAACCCACACTTATTAGGAAATTTTTCTCTACTGTTTTTACACTTCTGTTCTTCCTTTTGTACTTCTCTGGTTTATTCTTGAAATTCTGTATGACGATTGTTTTTGCCTAATTTTTAAGGTCTTTTGGATAAAAGCATCTGATAAAGTGACTGAATGATAAATGAAAATTCAAATTTTATTGAAAAACTATTAAAACAGTGAGGACAAAAACTAAAAGGTAATTTTGGGGTCAGTAAGATTTTTAGATGTTTTCGGAAAAAAGTCTCTTATGCTTATCAAGGTGCATTTTTTTGTATACAGTAGCCTAATTTTGTGAAATATTATTACAATGTAAAATAGTTGTTCTCTATTTTATTATATTTTAAAATATACTTTATTCCTGTAATGGCAAAGTTTAATTTCAGTTTCATGTGATCCTTCAGAAAACATTCAAATATGCTGATTTGGTGCTGATTTTCATTTTCATTTTCATCATTGTTGAAAAAAGTTGTGCTAAGGAATGTTCGTGGAAACTAAATTGTTTGATGAATAGAAAGTTCAAAAGAACAGGATTTATTTGACATAGAAATCCTTTGTAATAATTCAAAAGTTTTTTGTCAATTTATTCTGTCCTTGCTTTATAAACTATTAATTTTTTTTTATATATTATCATACAGACCCCACATTTTTTAATGGTAGCATATAAATGAAAATCTACTGTTTGAAGGATAGGTGGTCACTCAAGGTGTAAGTTAGTCATTATATCAATAAATATGTGTTAGCGGTGTAAACAGAAAGTGGGTTAACTAGAGACATAAATGGGTGGGAATGAATTTGGGTAACCAGAAGTTAACAGATGGCCTGTTTAATATCTTGATGTATTTTAGTTTGGAATTTTCCCCTCCAAAAGTTCCAGATTAACTTGGACTTAATGTGTGACACGCTCACTTTGAAGCTACTGAAAGTGAAAAACAGAGTGAGAAAGAGAGCGAGAAAGAGAGAGAGAGCGAGAGAGAGAGAGAGAGAGAGAGAGAGAGAGAGAGAGAGAGAGAGAAAGAGAGAGAGAGCGAGAGAGAGAGAGAGAGAGAGAGAGAGAGAGAGAGAGAGAGAGAGAGAGAGAGAGAGAAGAAAAAAAAGATGTGAGAGGAAACTGAAATAGGATGTGCAAGAGTTTCCTAAGAAGAACTTGCCAGAACTCAGTTTCAACACTCACTCAGGGAGATAAAATGTTCAGGAGCAACACCAGATATATAGGCACAGTATCGCAACAAATGTGAGTGTACGCTCTCTTACACACAACTCTGCACCTGCTCTTTTGCCATGCTTTCACTTCAACTGCCACAATATTCACACACTTCCACACACCCACCCGCATTCAAATGCAAGTCCAAAAGCGATGCTTTACTCTCAGCAAAATAGCACTTTCAAATCTCCCTCATGTATTATATATAAAAAGCACAGTCAAAGTCATATCTATAACGTAATAAGAGACAATAGATGCTTATGGAGGCTGAAGCGTGTTCTTAACTGTTGAAGAGAGACACAGCCCCTTGTTAGTCATCTGTTAGAATATTGGGATGACATTATGAACACTAATAAGAGTATTAAATGACATGTAACTCAACAAGATCACAAAATGCCACTTGCTTTTCACACACAATTCTTTATCAGGAATTGATAAATCATATATATCAAAACTTTATATTATAGAAATTATCTTATTGAGATGTGAGTGTATTTAAAGATTGCAAAGGAGGAATAAGGCATTTGACAAATAGAAAAAAATGCATGGATTGTTTAAGAGAAACAGGGAACTAAACTTCAAACGCTCTGAACTCTTGCATCAGCAAAGGTTTGCGTGAATGTATGTGTGCATGTGCGTGCATCTGTCTGTCTGCATGTTGTCCCTGAAGATATAATCAGCCAGTGAGTGAAAGGATGTGAAGACAGTATCTTCACTGTGCATCATTGCTTTTCTGATTAAGTAAGTATATGTGCAGACTGTGCAGTATACGCTGCTCAATCAGATGAGTTGCCACTTTTATATCAGGAAATCAAAACATATAGAAATGATTCTGGAGCTGTGTTTGCTTGCTTTCTACCACACTGAAAACATTTGCGTGTTGACATTTAAAATCTGCGAGCAGCAAAAAGAGCCAAACAACAAACGGAATGTTTAGTTCAGTAGGAATACGAGTGAAGTTTCCCTTGACAAAAAGGAGTGTGCTTAATTGTACTGAATGTGCACTTGTGTACTTCAAATCGTAAAAGTATTTGCAGATAAAATAATTTGCTTACATTTTATTTTGATGGTCCACTTTAGACATTCTACTATAAGTAACTTTGCAACCACATGTCAACTAACTCTCATTCGAGTATGAGTATCCTGTTAGGTTATAGTGTTAGGTGTTAAGGTTTAGGTAAGTAGAATAAGTGGACATGTAATTAGTTAGTAGAATGTGGACCCTCAAAAAAGAGTGTTACCTTTAGTTTTAATAAAATAAAAGACCACTTGAGCTTAAAGAGAGTCATTTTTATGTATACTTTTATGATTATGTTTACACATTTAAGAACACTTTTAAAAAGTGCACTTTGTAATTATGTCAATAGTTTACTTTAAAGTGGATTTTAATGTTTAATGTTAATGATCATTATGTTTAAATAATGTTACACATTAAGACCATGTTTTGATGTGTTGACTAACATACTAAGCACATGTAAAGTGTTTTTTACATTGCAACTAAATTGCAACTTCGCTGTTACAAATGTGTAAATGTGTGCAAATATATTTAAATACATGGCAAGCCATTTTCAATAGAAATTATATGAAAGTATATTTTAGTTTACCATAACTGCTTGTCGGTACATTCGGCAGTACAACTTAACCATCATTAAAAAATGCAGTAAAAGTACTTACAAGATTACATATAAAGATGTACTTAAGTCTTAAGGGGGTCAAAAAACCACTTTAAAGTTTAGCTAATTGCATTTGATATCAATTTAAATTATATAACATTTTCATTTAATTGTAGTTAAGTTTCCGAAAACATTGCATTCAGTTTGCCCTTAAGTATGTAAGTTCGGTTTCACTTTATTTTGATGGTCCCTTTAACACATTCTGTTGTCTATAAGTAACATTGCTCCTACATGTCTACTCACTCTCATTAGAGTGTTAGTAGAGTATTAATAGACTGGTAGGGTTAGGGTTAGATTAAGTTGATATGTAGTTGAAAAGTTACTTATAGTCAGTAGAGTGTCTGTTGGAGGACCATCACAATAAAGTATATGCAGATATTAAGCTGTGAGTCTACTAATACTCTAATGAGAGTTAGTTGACATATAGTTGCAAAGTAACTTATAGTCAACAGAATGTTCAAAAGGGACCATCAAAATAAAGTGTTACCGTAAGTTCTGTAATAAGAACTCTTTTTAAATGTATGCTGAAGTGTATTCCTTTCTTTCTTTCATTTTTTGCAAGGGGAATTGCTGTTCACAACCTATTTTACCCCTGTAATGTGACGTATTTCCAAGTGGAACGAGATATTCAATGAGACAATTGGGCAGGAATTTGGACAGTCAACTGTACAGTAGTTTGCTAAAACAGTGCATAGCTATTTGGCTTTTAGTTAACCTTCTCAAAAATCTAGATTTCAACAGAAAAGGAAGTAATTTTAGACAATAACATTATTATTTTTTGGATTAAAGGTGCCGTAAGCGATTTCTGAGAAACACTGTTAATATTTGAAATCAACCCAAACAAACACACTCTTCCCTTCATTGCTCCGCCCCTAAATTTCACGAACACGCAATGCAAGAGTGGATGTCTCTTTATCAAAGCTGCAGCGAAGAAAAATAACGCTTCGCAAAAAAATTAATAATGAACATGACGAACAAACGACAAGGAAGAACCAAAAAGAACGGAGGCCTACACAAGAGGTTATGAAAGGAAGAATTGGTTGTTAGTCGCCAGCAGTACAGCAGCTCCAGACAAATAATAACACTCAAACCTGTCCTGTTACTATAGCTAACATTACAACAACAGCATATCTTGGTTCTGTGAAACCGCAAAACCAATGTTAGATAAGTATGGACTATGGAGCAGAAACAACGTAACCCCGGCGTCCATTTCATGCCTTCCCACTGAGATCTCTCCAGCGCTGGAAAGCTTCTCTAATATTAACACGGATCCTAAAGCTCTTGCCTGATCATAACCCTTCTTTTTCCAGTGATATTCCTCTGACCTTTTCTCTTTTGTATTGTCTCTCAGCCATCTCTCGTTCTACAGTCTTTCCTCTTGCTCCCTCTCTCTCCTCCCCCATCATGAGTGGACACGCCCCCTACTGTTGATTGGCTACGAGTGAGTTGTAGGTCCGATCCACTTTCAACAGCGCTTCTCAGAAATCTGCAACTTTAAAAATTACAAACTATTTAATTCCATTAAATCATGTGCACCAATAAATCATTAACAAGACCCAGAACAATCATTAAGAAAAAAACAATCCATTTTGATTTCATGTTCACTTTAAGTTATGACTTTTTGATAGCACATGTGCTGTTTGGCTTGACCATTTAGTATTTATTAGCACTGCATGGCAAAATTGCTGTCAAGGTTTTCATGGTGCGGGGTCAATTTTATCATGTAATTCCTCTTTTTAAATGTATGAAGGTGATGGCCTGGCCTTAAACCTGCTGCCATATCAGAGGCAAACATTTCACTAGCAAGTTCCTAAAAATGTAAGCGAAAGCAGGTTTTTTTTTAATCATGTCTCACACACATGCATACACATGCATGCACAAACATACTCTCACCCACCCATATGTGGAGCCGTGGTTAACGTGCATGTAGCTCTGCACCACATAAGATACATGGTTATTTTCAGCGCCTCGACTGGAGCATAAACGAAAAATTAGCATAAACGGAAAACGCATGCAGCGTTACATTCATTTATAGTTCCCTATGAATACATTCCTT
The DNA here is from genome assembly GCA_031834385.1 of Semotilus atromaculatus. Lineage (NCBI taxonomy): Eukaryota > Metazoa > Chordata > Actinopteri > Cypriniformes > Leuciscidae > Semotilus > Semotilus atromaculatus. Next base: position 32,060,138 of record JAULUF010000025.1, read on the forward strand.
TGCTAAAGTGCAATGTTGTGATCATTTTGAAATTGATGTGGTAGAGGCTCATTAGTTCAAACACCAAAAAGGACACTCCCTTATCACTAACTATCTTTGCAACAGAAGTTAGTCAATCAAGACTATCTTTGGCTGGACAATAACTTTGTCCTTGCCCTGTGGTAAAGCCTAACCAAACTGTTACGGTAATTTCTGTTATCTCTGTAAACCTGCTTTGAGACAATCCATACTGTTAAAAGCGCTTTATAAATGAAGGTGACTTGACTTGACACTAACATGATGCTCAAGGCACTGAACACCACTGCACCGAGACTGAGTTTCTCTGGAATTCGAATTTAATCCCATTTAAAATTAGCCATTGATGTTTGTGAGGTTTGCGCCTGTTATGTCGTTCAGTTCAATGTAGAGCTCTTTTGTTTGTCCTTGTCTGTGGCTTTTGACACTTGCTTCCCAAAATGGGTAAATTAGGATGTGTGACAAATGTTATACAAAGTAAAAGCTCCTCTTCCCATCCCCAGTTTAGTCACAACTTCCCCAAAAGATCCATGAGAGACTGTATCATGACAACAGGCCTAGTTCCCTCTGCCAAACTCAGGTCACATCACACTGGTTAAATCATCATATCATATAAGCAGAAAAGCTGTCAGTGGATCTGTGTGTGTGAGAGGAAGAAATACATCCTTTTATGGGTGCTAATGGGAGATTGCTTTCCTGTATTGACTTTATGTTATTAGCTCCTGTAATTCATTCACACATTGACACTGAAATCCAGATAAACCATCCATAAAGTAAACATAAAATGCGGTTCACAACCTGTTTTACTTAATAGGACATACTTCATTAGAATATTAAGAAGGAAAAATGTAGGGAGGGAATTGATTGGATGGTGAAAATATTAATGCAGCCATGACTAATTAAAAAGTTTGAGGGATTTATAATGCAGTCTTAGAGTTTTGATCAAAGTTTACGAAGAAAAACATGTTCTATGTGAAGTATCATCCACCATTGAATAGTGCATATAGAACAGGAATGTGCAATAAAAATGAAAATTGTTTGCTTGACTGACATCATCAAGTGAAGTTATTCATTCAGGAACTTCTCTGAAATTAAAGATGCATTAGGCTATGATGCAGTTCTTTTGGTTTCAATATAAGTTATCTGTCCTATTTCCACCTACAATATATTGATTCGTTTGGTACTTTGAATTCTTGATGATTATACTGGAAACCGAATCACTTGCTGTAAAACTCAAGGCAATTATTTCAGAGTTATTTTTAGGTGTCTGTGTGAACCGACAGAGAGTAACCTAAACACGGTTAGGTTAGGCGGTCGTTCTGTCTGTCGGTACTCTCCAGTTCAATCACGTGCTTCAGTTGCTGATCCCTGTAGTCTGAACACACACAAAAAAAGAAAAACTGTTTCACTTGTTGTGCTTAACAATTCCCTGTCTGTGCTTCCCTTTCTGTCACTTCTCCATAACTCTTGTCCTTTTTTTCGGTTGGGCCGGCTCGGGTGCTGAAGCTTCCCCTTTTCCCTCGGATTCCCATATTTCATTATTTCTGCTTGTTCCTCTTGAGTCTGTACAAACAGAGGCTGAGGCATGGGGAAATCAGCCTGGCACCACAACATGTTAACCACAGGGCATTTACTCTGAACTCAAACTGCCCGAAAACCCTTGAAATGTTTACTGGACGGGCTGGACGGGCATCTGAACAATCCTCTAGTTTATGATTGGACATTCCATAGAATATTCTGATATTTAACAAACAGTTTTATCCTTATTTGATTGTGTGGGTCTTCTTTTGCATGCTTCTGTAAGCTTGTATGTGTGAATGTGTTTACCACGGTTTGCTGGTCTGGTTTACACCGCTGAGAGTCCTCAGTTTCACAGTGCTTCCTGTGTCTCTGTTTCCTGTTTATCAGTCATTTGTTTCAAAGAAGTGTGATGGTGAATGAGATGGTGAGATGGTTTTCGAGCAGGCACCCTGATAAAAGAACACTCATTTATTCATAAAGAGGGATATTATATTCTCTCAAATACTAGGTTTTTTTTTTCTTAAGGAAGGTTGGGAGCTTTCACCCATTATGTAAACATATGTCTTATGTACATACATATATTTGTCAGTTTATTTGTTATATTGTATCATCAATTTCGAATGTTGGGAAGCTACTTTGAAATTGCCAAAGATTCAAGCTACTCATAATTTGAATGACTAAAGCTATTGTTTGGTTACAAGCTACTAACAATGCAGTTCAAAAGTTTGGGGTCAGTAAGAAAAAAAAATATATATGACAGATTAAATTGATCTAAAATGAGAGTAAAAAACATTTGTACTGCTACAAAATATTTCCATTTCAAATAAATGCTGCTCTTTTGAACTTTATGTTCTCAAATATATTACTGTTTTCAACATTGATAATCAGTGTTTCTTCTGCAAATCAGCATAGAATGATTTCTGAAGGATCATATGACACTGGAGACTTGAGTAATGATGCTGAAAATTCAGCTTTATCATCACAGGAATATATTACATTTTAAATTCAAATAGAATATTTTAAATTGTAATGATATTTCACAATATACCTGATTATACTGTATTTTTGATCAAATAAATCAGCCCTGGTGAGCAGAAGAGACTTCTTTTTCTTTCTTTTTTTTTTTTTTTAAATCTTACAGATCCCAAACTTTTAATAAACAGTAGTTTACATTAAAGCTATTTAAAGAGGACAGTACCTGTTAAACAGTAAAGAAACATCAATCATTAGAACAGTCTGATTCAGTCAATTGTGTCAGACTTCATAAAGCTTCAAATGAAAGAAAAAAACACATTTGCAAAAGCATGTTGCATTATTGTCTGTTTGCTCAACTACAAAGCTGCGTGCATGTGCTTTTCTTTTAAGTAGCAATGTGGCAGCTGAAAATGTTAAGTTAGTAACTCGTTAAGATTGTCACTACTTTTAGTTAGTTACCTCCCAATTCTGGTAATATCTGCAGAAGAAAATGTTCTCTAATGTCAAGTAGATATTTCACATGTTTGTGTTTAATGCAATAAAAGTAGATGTTTTTGCACGTACACACACAAAAGCTGATCATCAGAAAATAGATAAGAAACGAGTTGCTTTGCAGGTGCACTTTTTGTTGTAGAACTTGGTAAAAGATGGCGGTGTTAGTTGCAGAGTCAGAGAAAATAACCACCCAGCCTGCCACTTTACTTAACAGGCCCACTACCCTCTTTTCCAGCCTGTAATATAAAAGTTGAGGCTCGGAGTGACGAGGAAAACGGGCTGACCTGTGAGATGAATGGAGAGGCGGAGGAATGTGCAGCCGAGGACTTGCGCGTGCTCGATGGCTCGGGGGCCAAACTGAACGGCTCCCACGCAGGCCCCGACAGCAAGCCGGCCGCCTACCCCACAGCCGGGGGCATCCGCCTCCCCAACGGGAAGCTGAAGTGCGATATCTGTGGGATAGTTTGCATTGGGCCCAATGTGTTGATGGTGCACAAGCGAAGTCACACTGGTAAGCACAACTGCCATCTACTCTTCCCTCCTTATACTATCTCTCACAGCTGACAGGGTGCAGGGCTGGGTAGGTTGAGAGCAGGATAGAGACAGACGCTGGATGTGTTTTAAATGTAACCATCCTTTTGTTTATCAGAAGCCAGAGCAAAGCAAACTAGCTGTGTTTTAGATTTGTACTGTTTGACTTGAATGGATGCAAGTTGATGTAAATGACTAATAAAGATGGAATACTTCAATATGCTGTTTTGCGATGTGTTTTTAGAACATTAGGACAGCATTTTTTTGGCTAATGTCTGCATTAAAGGGATAGTTTATGCAAAGAAGAAAATTCTGTCATCATTTACTCACCCTCATGTTGTTCCAAACCTGTATGACTTTCTTTCGGACCCACTTTATACTACGTGTCTTTATGTAGGCTATACTTCTAATTAATCATTAGATACATTGGACTTATTTAGTGCCGTCAAATCGATTAATCGTGATTAATCGCATCTAACATAAAGGTTTTTGTGTTTTATGTGTATATAATATATATTTATTACAAACTCATATATTATATAAACAAAAACGTTTATGTTAAATGTATGTCGATTTGACAGCAATTGTACATACGTACATGGTTTTTTTCCCATTGGGTTTATACTTAATTACATATGTAATTAATTTCTGCAGTTACATTTATAATTACACTATTAACCACTTAAACCTAACTATACCACTAAACCGGTTCCTAAATTTAACCAACCTCAACTGCAGAAAAAGTGTTTTGCAATACAACACTATTACATAGTCCACAAATGCATAGTAGACAACTGATATAAAGTGGTCCTTTCTTTCTTCTGCGGGACACCAGTTTTGGTTGCCATTGACTTCCATTGTATGGAAAAAATAAAATGAGACATTTCTCAAAATATCTTCTTTTATGTTCTGCAGAAGAAAGAAAGTCAGATTTGGAACGACATAAGGGTGAGTAAATGATGACAGAATTTTCATTTTTGGCTTATCTATCCTTTTAAAGACTCACCTGTAAACTAATTTATATGATGATGCATGATCAATGATGAGATGTGTGTGTATGTTTTCATAACAAAAACGTGACATTTTGTTTAGTTTTCTTTATGACAACCCAGAACTAACCAAGGAGAAGCCTCTCTCAAATGACAATTATTTCAGCATTAGTTCTTTTCTCCCTTTCTCAAATTGATATTCCACTGCAATGAAGCCAAACCAGTGGGTGAGAACATTTTTCAAAAAGGCACTTAACTTCCTCACTGACAAACTAATGAAACTCAAAATGGAAGAAAGGAACAGTTGGCTAATGTAAATTCAGAAAAGAACGTATAATAAAAGATATAATGAAGTGCTTCCTATTTAAATCAAAATATTCGCAGGAGGCACCGAGCTCCTGAAATGCTTTTTTAATGAGTTTCTTTTTCCGTCTTTTTGCTGCTTCACTGGTGACTCTTATTTTATAGGGCTTTTGAAGAGAGCGCAGTATTAATAGCGTTCTCAGAGAATGCCACAACATTCGGAGGAGCTGGATATTGGTTTATTCCAGGGGCGCTGATCAGGAAGACTGGCTCTCAAACACAAAGTGTTTCCTTCACTTTATTTAAATGAGCTCTGCATTTGCATTGTGATGGGCCGCTCTTATTTTAGAGCTGAAGAAGAGGAAAAAATGAGATTTTCAGATCAAATTGACCCAGGCAGTGGAGCATTACGAAACTGGCAGGCAGCGTCTGAAAGCCTCTTGTTCGATCAGGGCGCGAGCCAGGCAGCGCGCGCGGAGCGGAGAGCGGCGCTCACGTGCGAGATTCCGCTGGCGTGTTTGATTGAGCTTTGGCGCGAGGCGTTGCGTTGTTGAAGATGTAACGGCGCGCTGGAGCCGTGTAGGACAGTGACCCCGCATTCACTGAGTAATAGCGCTACAGCAGCGGAGCTTTGCTTTCAGAGGGACGATATAGCATCTCAGACACTCACCATTTACATGGCCATTTGTCGCTGGCATTCTATGTTTAAATCAAATACAGTTTGATATAGCCTCTTATTTGACAATGGGTCAATTTGTCAAACAAAGGTTTCATTTGTACTTAATCACACAAATATATAAAGAGGCCATGAAACGTTTTTTGTTGTTGTTGTTGGTGTTTCGATAATGCCTGCTTTTAAACAACGGTCAACGGATTATAATTTTTTGTGGTTCTATGAAGTCATGTTCAAGTCACATTTCAAGTCAATTCATCTATAGGCTATATCTATAATCTACTACTTAACTATATAGGCTATACCGCTTTATACAATGCAGATTCTGTGAAAGCAGCTTTACAGTTATAAACAGGAAAATAACTGTGGTAATGTTGCTGATTTCATTATGAAACAAAATTCATTTCAGCTAGGCCTATAAAGACAGTAGGCTATTGTCATTATTCAACTCAAGTCAGTTCAGTGTTGATTCAGGTCAGTTCATTAACAGTTTCGATGCTACAAAGTTAGTGCCATTATTATAAGTTTAATTTTATTAAACTTCATAATAAGTTTCAGACAGGTGTCCCATTAATGTTTAGGAAAAAAAAAGAAAAAAAACGTTTTATCTTAATTTCAAAAAGTCCATCTGTTTTATAATTTACAAACTTGCTTGAAAAGTGTCCTTCTAGTTTAATATATTGATACTGATCGCAATGACACATAGGCCTACATTTGTGTGGCTTAAGTGTCCAAGTGCATTTTGGAACCACTAGAAAGGAGAATATGCTGAATAAAATGTCATTCCCTTATAGGGTTAGTTCAACCAAAAATTAAAATTATGTCATCATTTCTTTTCAAACCCGTAAGACTTCTGAACACAAATGAAGATATTTTTGATGAAATCTGAGAGCTTTCTAGCCCTCCAGCTATGCAACTACAAATTTGACGCTTTAAAAAGTTCATAAAGAGATCTTCTCAATCTGTTCATCATATAAAGTGATCGAGACTCTTCAGAAAATATTGGACTAAACCGCTCAATTCAATTCATATGGATTTGTTCAATCTCTTCATGAACTTTTTGAAGCGTCAAATTGGTAGTTGCGTAGCTGTCAACGGATGGACAGAAAACTGATGAACAATGAACGACAGTCTTACATGTTTGGAACGACATGAGGGGTAATTAATGACAGAATTTTCATTTTTGGGTGAACTATTCCTTAAATCATCATGCAGTAGGCCTTATGTGGTCATTTTACATGAAAATCTCCTAATTCCAAGAGCACATGAGTTATGCTGCCTGTGCACTACTATGACTTATGCAGTATCTTTCTTTCTCTTAGGGGAGAGGCCATTCCAGTGCAACCAGTGTGGTGCTTCTTTCACTCAGAAGGGTAACCTGCTCCGACACATCAAACTGCACTCTGGCGAGAAACCTTTCAAATGTCACCTGTGCAACTATGCTTGCCGCCGCAGAGACGCCCTCACCGGACACCTGCGCACGCACTCGGGTAACTCATGCTTTAGTCTGACGTGATGTAAAGAGACAGACGTGCCTTCTTCATTAACCTACAGCTACACTGATTGAATCACTTTAGGCAGTTCAGTTGTTATTGTGTAATCCTATATTTGAGTTAAAACCATAATGACTAAATTGTATAGTGTGAATGAGCAGATGTCATTTTTATTTTTAACTGACAGTTGGAAAACCTCATAAGTGTGCATACTGCGGGCGCAGTTACAAGCAGCGGAGCTCGCTGGAAGAACATAAGGAGAGGTGTCACAACTACCTGCAGTGCATGGGCCTTCAGAATAGCATTTATACAGGTATGTGAATTGCAGCATACCAGCTCTCTTTCTCTCTCTCTCTAAGTGTTTTAGATGGAAATGTGGCTGACCCATGACAATGGCTTAAATGTGGTTTATTGTCACCATAAACGGAAAAGTACAACCCATGATTGATTTAAAAGTAGAGTATTAGAGGACGTAAACTTCTGGTAGTTCTTTATGGTGACACTAGCCAAATACTGCCATTCAGATGTACAGCCATAATTGAACAATTTTATGAAATGATTCGCAGATACATATATGCCCGTAAAATCTCAAAGCGTAAGAAAAAGTGCCACAAAAAAACAAACAAAAAAAACATAAAAATCATGATGTGTGCCTCAGAGATACTGGTAAATGCATGATTCTTTATTATAGTTAGCACCATGTCAGAGGATGAGCTCAGGTTAGATACAGGCATTTGAATCTTATGCGTGGTTTCTTTGTCTTGCTTCCCATAGTGAAGGAAGAGAACAGCCAGAATGAGCAGAGGGAGGACATGCCTGCATCTGAGAGAGCCTTGGTGCTAGACAGGATAGCTAACAATGTAGCTAAGCGTAAGAGCTCTATGCCCCAGAGGTTTGTGGGTAAGAGTTGAAGTTTGCTTTCATTGTCCAGTATATATCGCAGAAGTTGTTAGAACATCGTCAAAATGCATTTATGCCTCTGACTAAAAGAAATTGCAGAGACGTACAATGATGGGCAGCTCCCTCATTTCATTCTCTTTGGTGAGCTGACTTTTAAAAAGCAGGAAAAAAGAAACTATAATAGCATGCAACATGAATTTGACTGTTGCTTGTTTTTTTAAGCTTTTGCTGTTATAGCAATAGCTCATGAAGCACTATTAGAATAATGTGGTTTGTTGTTAAGCCCATTTCTAATCTTTTGGTGTTTTACTGAAGAGTATTGTAAAAAAATATCTATATCTATATCTGAGGCAGAACACTGGAAGAACACTCTGGAGAACTTCTAGGGAACCTGCTGAAGGTGCCTTAAAAATAAATAACTTAACTGGCATAGTTCCATAAACAGCTTTTAACATCTATGGCTCTTTATAGTGGAAAAATGTTCTTTAGATAAAAATACAACAAAGGGTAACACTTTAGTGTAGGGTCCAATTCTTACCATTAAGATGCATATTAGCATGCATATTACTAGAAGGAGATTGGCTGTTTATTAGTACTTAGAAAGCACATAATAATGCATAATTCTGCACAACCATATTCTACATCCCTTAATCCTACCCAATACCTAAACTTAACCACTACTTACTAACTATTAATACGCAGTAATTAGGAGTTTATTGAGGCAAAAGTCTTAGTTAGTAGTTAGTTAATAGTGAGAATTGAACTCTGATCTGAAGTGTGACCATAAAAGGTTCTTCACACTAAGGCCCTGTTTACACCTGGGATTAAGATGCGTTTTGGTCGATGGGATCACAAGTGGACAATGCTAAATACAGGTGTAAACAGGGTCTAAAACGTTTTGAGCTTGTCCACTTCCAGAGGTAGCTGAATAGCATTTGACTGGACTGCTTTCGTAGTTTAAACGCTCATGTGGTCGAATATGTTCAAACTGCCACAGAAGACCGTCAACTCTCCGCCTTCTGACCTAATGTGTAAACATTATGGCAAGCGCGCTAGTCAGACGGGATTTAAGGTTCTTTCAGGAAACCAAAATGGTTCTTCTAAGGCATTATTGCAGAATCCCCCTTTTGGAAATTGTATTTTTTAAGAGAGCACTGCTAAATATATTTTTAAGTACATGCACCCTTAAAAATAAAGGTTCATTATTGGCATCAATGATTTCATGAAAAACCTTTAACATCCGTGAAATCTTTCCATTGCAGGTTTTTGTTGTGAAAAATGTTCTTCAGATTATTAAAATGTTCTTTGCACTTAGAAACTCAAAGTTATTTGAGGAACCTAAAATGGATCTTCAATGGCATTGCTGCGGAAATCTCTTTTTGGAGCCTTTATTTTTAAGACTGTGTCTCAAAAAGTTTATGAACCATTATGATAGGTTTTTTATTAGTTCTTGCAGAAGCTCCATTTGGTTCCTCTGAGAACTATTCATTTTGAAAGGTACCTAGAAGTTCTCCAAAGTGTCTTTCATTTCCACAGTAATAATAGTTAAAGATGAGCAAAATGTCAGAATTTGTGCCTACCAGTAATGGTGCAAAAAGTTCGGTCCGTTGATGCAAATAAATAAATCAGTTTTTATTTTCCATTTCTCAGAACGGAGTTAAAATCTTTACTCATTTGTCTTTCTCCCACAGGAGAGAATCGTTTGTCGGAGCTGTCGTTCGAGGGCGGCTCGGGTGAGCTCATGCAGCCTCATGTGATCGATCAGGCCATCAACAGTGCGATTAGCTATCTGGGAGCAGAGTCCTTGCGGCCTCTGGTTCAGACCTCCCCTGGCTCCTCTGACATGGTGGTCAGCCCTATTTACAACCTCCACAAGACACAATCAGCTGAAGGCAACGGCGTGTCTGCTAAAGACAGCGCCGCAGAGCACCTCCTTCTGCTGTCCAAGTCCAAATCAGCCTCGGTCGAGAAGGACGGCTCCCCCAGCCCCAGCGGCCAGGACTCCACTGACACCGAGAGCAACGAGGAGCGGGCGGCCGGGGGAGGCGGGGGAGCGACCGCAGGGGGTCTCATCTACCTGACCAATCACATGGCTCCTAGTATGCGTAACGGAGGTCTGCCCGTGGTGAAAGAAGAGCAGCAGAGGCATTTCGATGCCTTGCGGGCAGCTGGTATGGAGCTGAGTATGACGACTTCGGAGGGGTTTAAGGTTCTGAGTGGAGAGGGAGAAGAATTGAGGGCATATCGCTGCATCCATTGCAGAGTTTTGTTCCTGGACCACGTCATGTACACCATCCACATGGGTTGCCATGGCTTCCGAGACCCCTTCGAGTGCAACCTGTGTGGTTACCGCAGTCAGGACCGCTACGAGTTCTCATCGCACATCACGCGCGGAGAGCACCGCTTCTGAGTTAACACACAGAGACGTTCCACATACACTTGACTACACAAGCATACTACACACACACACACACACACACACACACACACACACACATGAAAAAATGCAACATTTCAGATTTTTTTTTTGACACTGTCCAAACACTGGATTTTTAAAAAAGTTTCATGTAACATTGATTTGGACATATGTACATACAGTTAACCTATATATTTCACTGTCTTGTCTATTTTTCTACAATGGTGTGATTTGTATGTAAACCTGTGAGACTTTACAAAAAAATAGAAAGAACTGTAACTGAAAATAGAAATTAAGTGTTTAAAAAAAGAGAGCAAAATTTATAAATCATCCCAAATAAAATTTACGTTTTCAACTGCCCTAAAGTTATCTAGACAAAGAATAATACTACTAGTAAAGTAATGCGTACAATTGTGATACATTTAAAATATTATTTACAATAGAAGTGATGCAAATTCATCTTCTGTATCTCTCACTTCCCTGTGTTCCAACTGTTATGAAAACACTGCATTTTTTCATTTAATTTTAAATATATTCTATTTTTTATATTAAGCAGTCTGAACAAATTCATATTATTTTATAATTTATTACAATGAAACTGTTTCACAATTTTTTTCATTTTATGTAAGATGACCCCCCTCTTGAAATGCTCCCCTGTATACTGAACCTGTATTATTTCACTGATTTCTGCTTGTTTTATATTCTATTTAAAAGTTTGACAGCATTTTACTCGTACATATTTACATCACCATATAGAATATATATGCTTGCAAAAAAATTAATAAAAGATATTTTACATTTGTTCGACCTCTGATAATGTGTCATGTTTTGTAGTTCACCCAAAAATGAAAATTCTGTCATCATTTACTCACCCTCAAGTTGTTCCAAACCTGGATGAGTTTCTTTCATCTGCGAAACACAAAAGAAGATATTTTGAAGAATGTTGGTAATTGTTGGACCCCATTGACTTCCATAGTATGGGGACAAATACTATTGAAGTCAATGGAATTGAAGAATTGAAGAAAGAAATTGATGCAGGTTTGAGGGCGAGTAAATGATGACAGAATTTTCCTTTTTGGATGAACTGTCCCTTTAACGTTATCATTAATTTGCTAATGCAGATTGAGTATGCAACAAAAACATGAATTATGAAGTTTATTTATATACTTAAATAATATGTATATATGCTTATATACTTCATAAAAATGTTAAAATAATTAGTACACAACTTAATTAGAATGGATGTGGCATTCAAGCATTACACTTCTAGATAATCACTTTTTATCTAAATAATTGAGATCAACATCAAGCCAAAGATGTCTGCCACCTTTCAGATAAATTGCTTGGAAGAAATTTACACTAGAATTTGAGAATAAAACTGAATACTTATATTGAATACTAACTAATAATATATTCTGAGAACAAAATGTAGGCTAACTGGTCTTTTCTAAACTGGGGTTCTTTTCCTTTTCCTATACATTAAGTATAATAGATCATTTAATGTGTGGCATTTTCAGAACTCTGGAGTTAGAAAAGGAATCACTATTTCTCAGGTGTTAACAATTGAAATGATCTTTCTGAAATAGTTGTACTGAGGCTATAATTTGTGTGAGTGCACAATGGCTAAAGGGAGATACAGGCCAAAGAAACCGAACAAGAGCAGATCTGTCAAGAGAGCATGAGTGACCCCGACCCAAGAACCCGCAGCTCTTCGCAACGACATGCGTGTCCAGATGGCTGCTGTGTGATTGGGTAAAAACGAGAAGCAGCTGTGGCCAACACAGAGCCCCCCACGCTTCACTGGGACCTAACCGTGGAGAGAGTACATTTGCATGAGGGATAATCTGGCCAGCTCCCCCCTCACACACACACACCACCCCATCCCCAACAGCCTCTATCCCAAATCTCACTTCTCTTTTCCGCTTCAACTCAAGATAAACCCCACCCATTCAGAGAAACATTAAAGTCGTCAGCCAAATGAGAGACCAATATATCAGTCAGGCCGATTAACAGAAAGTTATCTGTTTTGTGAAGTTTGAGTAAAATGCATGTTTTTTTGTATTTCAGACCTTTTATGTACAAAAACATCAGCCAATGAACCACCACTTCAAAATGCCATGTCAGCACCAAAGGCAAATTTTATGACAGAACGAATAATATAATAAATTAACCCTGTAATGTTCCAATGTCAGTCAAAAATGACCAAAAATTATTTAGTTTTTTTTTTATTGTACTAGAAGCATATTTTAGTTTGATAATATTTTTCATTCAACATTTTTAGGGTATTTTATGGTACCAAATTATGTTTATGCAGTAATTAATCAATTTATTCACTTTTTGAGCATGGAATGAAAATGGAACCTGAAAATGAAATTTCCAACTTAAACAGTCTTTAACATCTTTAATGCTTGTTTTAAAGATGACACTTGGCAGATAATTTCTGAAGTGAAAAAAGTATTTTTAAAAAAGTGAACTTGAAAAATGTAATAAAATTGTACATTTATTGTTATGAAAAATTTATATTTTCAAAAACACGTTTTCCTCTAAAACTGTGAGGAAATCAAATCAACCTGTGTCCCAAATTTGAAGTTGATATCTCAGAAAAATTAGCTTTCAGCAAGAATTTGTTTGTGCGCAGTTCCAAACGTTTCCAATAGATGAAATTAGTCTAATGCGATAGTCTTAGTTCAACGCGGTAATTTTTTAACGCAAACAATACAAGTGTGACTATTCTTAGGACCATTTAACCTTTTCGAATAATGTCCATGATTTTTTTGTTTTTACACAGCAAGCAGCAAAAACCTTTACCAAGTTTCGTACCATTCTGATAAAAATAAAAAAAATAAAAAAAAAAATTCACAAATGACCAAACAGCACCAGAGGGTTAATAAAGTCAACTTTTAAAAAGTTAATAAAAATAAATCCTATTTTCTCAAATGTTCCTGTGATAAAAAAATATTTCTGCTGACATCGCACTACATTCCACCACTATGAAGTATTAAAACTGATTGTATCAATAATCTATGTCAGCCTTTTCTAGTCAGTTTAAGACAAACTAGGAAAAAAATAATGCAAAAGTGTAGTAGATAATGTGCTGAGAAAGGTTGTGGAGGAATTCGGTGTGCCTGTCCTCCTATAGTCCAGCTGTGGGCTACCCCTGTGGTTCTGACAGCCTTCCACCGCTCCTCAGGGATGGACTTACTACTTGCACTGCTGGCTAATTTTACAAAGTTTCAACACTCCGGCCAAACACACAACCCTAAAATATTCATTAACCCGCTTGACAAAAAGATGAAAAATAAATGACACCCTTTTTTCATGGGCTTCCAGTTTTTCTAAGATTGTTTCATGAAAATTACATGACTGATTCATTTCATGTGAGCACAATCTATAATCGGATGCAGATTAAGACAAGCCAAGAGTCAGAGTTTAGAATTGGATAAGACTGTTAAATCCCACTCGTCTTCTGAGGTGTATTAACAGTTCAGCCTGACTTCCTGTGAGAATGGTTTTGCAGTTGCAAGAAAGACACAACCAAATCAATCAGCCATCTATATTAAATTTTTCCAGCCTGCAGTCATCAGGTTTCACGTAACGCAGACCTTGTTTCACTTCAACACAAATCAGTTGTATTTTGTCAATGAGAACGTAATGCTAATGCAGAGGCATCAAAACACCAAACAAAAAGAACATTTCAAGGAAGCTAGTCTCACTCAAATGAAGTGACAGAAATCAAAAAGTACAACTAAAAAGCTGCATTATTCTGAGCTGTGCAAAAAAAACAAAAACAAAATTTATATTTTGTAACCTGACCCAAATTATTCATTCATTGCTTTGTAATTTGGCCTGGGTGAGTTTCCTCACCACTGCACCAGCCACTTTTATTCCTCATGCCATCTGCGGCCACTCAATTAGAGCTCCACAATGCTCCTCTCCATCCATCAACAGTAAACGCATCAAGCCACAGTTGTTATCTGCTTATTTTCTATAATTTTTGGTGAATAATAGGGCTGGAACTCCTCTGGTTTATGAAATATTGATAGACAAACAGAAAGACAGATAGATAGATAACAGATCAGATGAACACAGTCCTCTACAGACATGTTTAACTGGGGGGGGGGGGGGGGGGGGTGCAAACCCAACAAACTTTCCTCTAGGAGGAGGAAGAAGAGTCCACCTTTAAAACCCCTTCCAAGGCACAAAGCCATTCCTCTGGTTTACCAGATGTGGTCCGAGACCGCACTGGCTTAGCAACAGGAAAGGCACTGCAAGAGTTGATCTGTGGGTACTTCTTATCATGAGACCAGAATGCCTGCAGTATTGCCCAACTTCCCCTCCAAATCCATTCACCAAGACCGAACACAATGGGAGAGTTGGCCCTAAGGTGTCTAACACTCTGTGTCTCTACAGGAGCGAGAGCAGGTAAACATGGAGAGCTGTGAATTCATTCTGTACACATTGAAGAAAGGGCTGGCTGAACATTGTACTAGCTGACAGTTCCCCTTTGGATAAGTGCATGCATTCAGAGGGAAACAGACTCAATACCCCATGTTCCTTTTTAGGCACATTTCCTCTATATTACAGGGAAAACAGCTCCCCTAAACGATGAAACTATTTTCAGGAAGACAACTGCGATATGCTAATTTTGAGGCAATGAATACAGTAAAAAGTTCAGTTTTATCTAATCATGAGTGCTGTTTTGAGTCATATCCATTCTGAAACTGCAACAAAACTGACATTTCTGCAGTTACAATAACAGCTCTCTGAAAAGAGCGGTTCATGAAAAAGACCCAAGACAAATCAACCATTTATTTCAATAAATGAACCCAACACCATAGTCGTACTAACATAAAACTCAGTTAGCATAATCACAAATCATGCGCTCAGCGACCACAGCCAAAAGTCTTGTTCCAATCTTCATATAGCTCCAGATCTTTAGAAGAGACACTGGGCCGCACTGTTTTGAGAGCCTCCTGGAAGTCACTGTAGAGTATTGGCCGAACCTGTTCTGCCGTGATGGTAGCAATGTCACTAAGGCAAATGCTTCGGATGGGGCCTAGGGCTGCTTCGCGACATAGCTGCGTCATATCCGCCCCCGAATACCCCTCTGTTCCCTGCACCACTTTCTCCATCTCATCTGCTATTAGCTGACTTTTCTCATGGGACATGAGGTTGGTCACTATCTGCCGTCGAGCCTCAGCCTCGGGGAGAGGGATGTAGAGTCGCTTAGCCAGGCGGCGACGGGCTGCTTCATCAATCTCCTGAGGCCGGTTGGTGGCACCAACCACAAGGATGCGATCTTCTGCTGAGGTGGCAGCTCCATCCAACTGGACAAGAAACTCGGTTTTAATTCGACGGGATGAGTCGTGCTCTCCGTCTGTTCGCTGAGAAAGAAGGGAATCAATCTCATCGATGAAGATGACTGCAGGTTGGTGGCACCGAGCGATGGCAAAGAGTGCCCGTACCATCTTCTCACCCTCCCCGACCCACTTTGAAGTGAGCGACGAAGCACTGATGCTGAAGAAAGTGGCTCCAGATTGGCACGCTATACACTTCCCTATGAGAGTTTTACCGGTGCCTGGGGGACCAAAGAGAAGGATGCCTTTAGGTGGACCTCTAAGACCGGTGAAGATATCAGGCCTCAACATTGGCCACACTACAATCTCTTTGATTGTGGCTTTAGCAAACTCCAGGCCAGCAATATCATCCCAAGCTACCGGGGGGCCATGGTCCATGATCTCACTCATGATAAGTTCAATGATCTTGGGCTCAAAGTTCTTTAAACGCTCATCAACAGGTTCCGTGTCTTGTGGTTTGTTGTCCTTCGAGTAACTCTCTTCCTCTTGCCTTGGCATGGGAGAGACGAATTTGGAGGATGCCCCACGAGGCCGTTGTGCACCAAGGCATTTCTTGGAGATTGTAGCAAAGTTGGCACCAGAGCCTCGCTGGCCCTGATGGGAATGTTTTTTTTGCTGGTCAACGATGAACTGCTCTCGCGCTGATCTAAAATTAGTGCTGACACCCTCTTCTCCTCTCCGTCCCCTCCCTCGCGGTTCCTGCTCGCCTTGTGATGGGAATGAACTTCTGTTGCTTTCACTTCCTGAGCTGTAGAAGTTCTTCCTCTTGGATGGGTTTGTGGAAGAAAAGAACACAGGCTGATTATGCACATTGGACCCACTTGTGCAACCCACACTAGATTGAGACACACTAGCATTGCCTGTGGAACTGAAATAGTTATGACCAAACATAGGCAATCCCATTGGAGCTTTTGGTGCCAGGGTCAAACGCGGAAGGGCTCCTTCAAGTCCTCTGCCCCACTCTGCAGCACCGCTATGTGGGTTATTGATCCCCCTTCCCATCTCAGCTCTGGGTGGAGGCGCAGAGGGGCCGTGAGCCAGAGACTCTCGTCTAAATCCAGGAGGACCAGAGAGAGCACTGCCTTTCTCCCCACCCCCACCGACCTCACCACCAACCTCACCACCAACAGTGATGTTAACATCTGCTGGATCTACTGGGAGAGCGCCGCCTTTTGACCCAGCCTGCATCATCCTTTGCACGCATGGCAGATTGAACACATTCTCGGACGTTAGGGATGACTCCCATTTGTCGCTATAGTTCTTTTGATTGCGGGCCAAGTGCAGGGCACTTTCTGCATAGTTGTTTAGTCCGGTGCGTGGGTCGTCTGAGTCCAG
The DNA here is from genome assembly GCA_031834385.1 of Semotilus atromaculatus. Classification (NCBI taxonomy): domain Eukaryota; kingdom Metazoa; phylum Chordata; class Actinopteri; order Cypriniformes; family Leuciscidae; genus Semotilus; species Semotilus atromaculatus. The sequence continues at coordinate 32,077,141 of JAULUF010000025.1, forward strand.
GGCTGCGGCGTACCGCTCTGAGTAGGTCCTGAGCAGGCTGGCAGCTCCAGCCGGAGAGAGCTCAGCACTCGCCCATGCATACTGAATGGACAGGATGTGTGCCCGATAAGCATCGGCCGTCTGTTCAGGTGTACAAGAGCCAGACGAAATGTCAAAGGACCTCCTCTGCCACTCGTCCAGGTGTGCTCTGCTCATGCCTGGCCTGCTCCAGCCTGCGTAAGAAGTGGGCACAGGATCAATTAATAATGTATAAAAGTAGAGAAGAACCACACAACAATAGGGCTATTGAAGGGTGATTGTGATAATGCAGGTGAAATAATGATTTTGCAGGCAATATAAAGTTAAGCAACAATGTGAATTTCAATATAACATAAATCCACTTTTTATGTGCCAATTAGGTTTCCTAAAGCTTGACTTTCCAGTATGAGAGCTTTAAGACAAAATCATTTTAATAGTGTTTCTAATTTAAACTCCAGTTACAAAAACAGTGTTACAATCAGTTTGCTTCCTTTAATTAACTTCTGAGATCCAATCAAATTGTGTGTTTCAGTGAATCGCGTCACAACTCCCTGTCAGTTTTTATGTAATAGAAAAACTACATAGTACATACCCATGTATACTGGTGCATATAGTTGTGTCCTCACATACCCAAGTATACTGGTGCATATAGTTAAAAATAGCGGTCTTCCCTATGTTCATTTAAGAAATTAACAGTTTTGAAAACATGCCTTGGTCAATTTAAACTGTGTTATACGTTTTATCCCTTTCAGACAAAATACATACATATTGGCATATATAAAATATTGTCAAAAGGCAGAAAAAGTATTGAGATATTTCTCAGGCCTACTGTCTAGGTGAATGAGACGATCATTTATAAAATATAAATTACATGATAGTAACCAATAAATTGCGCAGGAATTGAATATAACTGTCCTGAATGAAAAAAAAGAAATATATTACATATAGCCTCTTTTATTGCCTCTTAAATCCAAGATAACGTCACATATTTAATTCCAGTATTATTTTATTTGTTCCTCTCGTTTTTGTTCATTCAATTTGTAGAGAGAGAACGCGATTAAGAGCTAGAGTGCAGTACTCAGTAAAGTAAAAAATTTGTACATACTTGACTGAATGTTTCTGATGATCTGAAAAATGTCCAATAAAAAAAAGTTTCTGCTGTAAATGTTTGAAATTAGTTTTGTAGACAACTATGAAATTCCTATGTATAAAAGTCTGCAAAACGGTTGTAATTCTTTCCCCAAAAAATTTTTTTGGAATGAGTTAGACCAGATAATGAAGAAACAATCAGTCAAGAGTAGACCACAGATGTGAACAACTTCGTTTGTCTATAAAACCTCATGAAGTTGTTTAAGACAATTGAGTGAGCAGAGCTCAAAATATAAGCTAGATTTTTTTTTTTTTTATCTGTACACAATCCCTATAGCCTACAGTTGTGTTATTTTATTGTTTTGACTACTTATTATTTTAAAACGTTTATTGTGTTAAGAACAAAGAATGAGATGTGTGACCAAAGTTCCGAATGGTAACGTTACTTTTACTATTTCACTTCTAGCATACCTAGATACCAATGTTACTGTATGTGACAGAAACGTGAAAGTCGAAATCCACATTATCCATATAATGATCGTAAATAACGATCTTACGAATAATTTCTCAAGGGCTATCAACACATAATGAATATGTGTAACTTAGGACGTTCAGATAGAGAGGACAATGTAGCTTTATATAGAAACGGAACGTGAGCTGACAAGCTGGAACACAAATCACAAATACAGCTTCAAACACTCACGTGTGCATTTATTTTGGGTGAGGAAAGTTGTAACCTACCTCTGGGTTAAACGTTTTTCTTGTGTAAATGCTGTAAGATTCAGCAACACCTGAAAGTCTAAACAACGATACGGAACAAAACAACAACCATAACTTTGCTAAACATCGCGCCTCCTATGTGAGGCGCGCGCACCAGCAACTTCCGGCTGCTCAGTAATAAGACCGCGCGCGCCATCGCCTGGAGAAAGACACTCATTGGGTTTATTTAAGCGTCTGCGTTCGCTATTTTCTTTTTTATTATATTTTATTCGTTATATTGATCTATCTAATGCTATTTGTAAAGCCCACACTGAACAAAGACAGGTAAAGTAAAAAATTATGTTTCTTGCTCACACAGACTTAATACAACTAGACATTTCAACTGAACCCATGCCGTGGTCGTTGTAACATTCCACTTGCTAGACTTTATTTAAATATATTTATTCAAATATATATTTATTGTACATTTTAAATGTATGTGTCACTGTCATCATACATTTGTTAGGGGTTAACCACAGCTGACCACGTGCAATACCTTTTTATTGACAAATTTATTTTTAAATGAAATTCAGTCAGATGTAGCCATATGTTGACTTTAGATCTTCCCATATCCACAAGAAATTATAAATATATAGGCCTATTTATTTACATGAACTGGCCAGTATGGCAATTGAACATCTATCCATTTACTTCATTTTACATTTAGGCCTATTAAAAGTAGCCTACTCAGTCAGTGCCTGAATTGTGTATTCACTTTGAGAAATTGAATTTTTTTTTTTAGCCTTTATCAGGCAGTATTTTATGTAATGTATTCTTATTGCAGGAAGGTTTTTTAAAAAAAAACAACTTTTTTTTGCTTTTTTATTTTTTATGGAAGGCCATTTCTGCCATAAAAAAATCACGTTTTGGTAAATCATAATTCTAACATTAAAGTCATAATTATGAAAAAGTAGCCTAGATGTAATAGTAAATCAGAATTATGACAATGAATAAATATATATATACTTATTTCGACTTTTAAGCTCATAACTATGGCTTAGTAACTCCTCATTTCTACTTTTGAAGTCATAGTTGACTTTTTTGTTTTAATTATGATTTACCAAAACTTTTTTTTCTTACATGGTCGAAATGGCCTTCCATAATTTTCTTCTGAAAATCATCAACATTGTTTGAATGAAAGCCAAAACAGGATAAACGTGGTATGTTGCTAATTATTTGTAACTAACACAGACTACATTCTGACTTTATCAGCCGTAATATCAATCGTGCAGTTAAAAATCAGCACAGCTGTGATGTTAGTCCAAATGTAACATAAAACTACAATACCCACAAATCTATGCGGCGTGCGTTCACTCCACTCCCAGCGGTGCGTCACATCATGAATGTGTTGGGATAAAAGGCTTCAACTGGGGATTTAAACTGATGTCTACTGTCTAGACGAGTACAGCGAGGAATTAAATGCATAGCTATATATAGTCGACCGCTATTCTTGGACTCTGTACTTGTAGCGTATTGCTGTTTTTTTATATATTTTTTTATATATTTTCTGTTCATAGACAATCATGAAGCTAGCGTAGACTGTTAACGTTAGCTGCGAGAATTCAGAAGCCAAATCCTACAGGAGTCACACCCTAATATTCAATATCCTCGCGCCGGCCACGCGACTGCGGGTACAGATCCCTGACACTGCTTTTGTTCGGTAGTATAGCTAGATCATTTCTTATAAAGATAGTGTTTTTATTTGTGCAAAACAACTCAGAAGGGAGGTCATGTATGTCCGGTTTCAGTCTACTTTGTTGGGAGACAGATAACGTTAGTCGGCTAGCTAGTGTGTGATCGTCAGCAGAAGACTGGGATATGAGTTCACCAATGTACACGTTTGTTTTGAGAGATGACAACAGTACTGTGTATGCCGAGGTCGCCAGGATCCTCAGCTCTACTGGGAAATGGAAACGACTGAAGAAGGACAATCCTCGGTTTAATTTAATGCTGGGAGAGAGAAATCGGCTGCCTTTTGGACGACTGGGTAAATGATTTAAACAGCTGCACATTTGACATGCATTTCCAACTCAAAATGCAAAAATTAAATGATTGTTTTAGAATCCCACGCTGTTTACATCTTTCTAAATTAAGATAAGTTAAGAGTTTCAGCAAGTTAATTAATCTCGTCTAACCCGTGCTCATTTTCAGTTTTTTGGAGACTAGACAGCAAAAGCTGTTAAATTTATGATAATGCATGATAAAACAATGCACTGCTGTGTCCTGCAGCAGCAATAACCACACAGATTCAGCTTTATAATGCATCCCAGTGGAAAACATTAAAATAGAAAACAGTTATTTTAAATGGGAATTATAAGTACCATAATGGTTTTGCTCTATTTTTGAGCAAAGAAAATTGTGAGCATAAGAGGCATTTTTCAAAAACCATTTAAATAAAAATCCAAACATTTAGGGGTAGTGTGTAAGTAACTTTTGGTGGTGAACTACAAAGATGTTGATTAAAGTATTTTTAGCTGCAGGACAGTGCCGTCACCGCTCAATATTTCGACATTTCAGTGTCAGATACCCTGCTGTGTCCTCTACAGGTCATGAACCAGGACTGATGCAGCTGGTGAATTATTTCAGAGGAGCCGATAAACTCTGTCGCAAAGCATCACTGGTCAAGTAGGCTGTTTATTTATTCATACCAGATGAATGATGTTTCCTTCCTCCATTCAAATGTATAACCATAATTGATGTTAATGAGAGCTTTGAAGTGATGTTAGGAATGATACTGTTAAGCTAATGCTTACTTAAGTAATGTCTTCAAAGCCCTTTCCTTTTTCATCCATGCTATTGATTTATAAACTCTGCAGTTCTTCAGTTGTGAATTATATTTACATAAGCATGTCTGTTGTTTAGGATTATCAAGACCAGTCCAGAGTTAAAGGACTCCTGTAACTGGTTCCCTGAGTCTTACATCATATACCCAACCAACCTCAACACCCCAGTGGCCCCGGCCACCAATGGCATCAGCCACATGAAGAGCAACCCAAAGACAGATGAGCGAGAGGTCTTTTTAGCTTCATATAACTCCAGAAAAGAAAGCGGAGAGGGAACGGTGTGGATCGCCAAATCTTCGGCAGGTGCGAAAGGTACGAATTTCTATCGGTCCAACATGGTAAGTTGAAAGAGAGATGCCAGAATGCAATCTTAGTACATGATTTGATAGTATGATAATGTCCCTATCTTTGTTCAGGTGCAGGTATATTGATATCTCATGATGCAAACCAGTTGCTTGAGTTCATCGATAATCAAGGCCAAGTGCATGTCATTCAGAAGTATCTGGAAAAACCACTGCTGCTGGAGCCAGGACATCGCAAATTTGATATAAGGTAAGATGAGCTGTTTAATTCTTTGTCCTGAATGTTTTGATGCGATTATGTTCATTCCTAATTATGTCAAAGTACTTTTTAAGTCGATGGATATTCTCTCGTCTGTAGGAGTTGGGTGCTTGTAGACCATCAGTACAATATCTACTTGTACCGTGAGGGTGTGTTGAGGACATCTTCTGAGCCCTATAACAGCTCAGATCTCCAGGATATGACCAGTCACCTGACCAATCACTGCATCCAGAAAGAGCATTCGCAGAACTACGGCCGCTATGAGGAGGGCAACGAGATGTTCTTCGATGAGTTCAGACAGTACCTGTTGACCACACACAATCTTGCCATGGAAACATCTGTTTTACCTCAGATCAAGCATATTATCAGGTGCTCCTATACTGAACGTTTTCTGTCAAATTCACCTATAATGATTGCATGTTATCTGTGCCTGCAAATGAGTTGTATAAGAAAAAGGCATTACTTATTTCTCAAAGATAATCAATTGATTATTGTCAGAGATGGTCAGTGGGGGTCCAAAAGGTTGAGTCTACTAATAAAAATATTTATATTCAGAATTTTCTCAAATTGAAATGTCTTTTCCCCATACAAATCAGTGTTATTTTAGTACTGTTTATATACAACTATAGTATTTACTATTATTTAGAATGAGCTTTATTTTTATATTTTCTGTTTTAATTAAAAAAATTTTTTAGGTTTTAGTAATTTTGTTTAGTCATTTTATTATTTTTTTGTGTCAGTTTTAGTTATAGTAATTTTAGTACTTCAACTTATTTTCAGTTATTTGCTAAAGAAGTTTTTTATGTAAATTTAAGTTAAAGGGGCTATATGGAACTTTTTCCCCAAAATAAATGTAACAATAGCCTTTTTATTTGACCATTTATGACTCAAACATCTCCTGTTGAGCATACTGACACCTTGTCCACTCACAGTGGGTGCACCTATAAGCCTGTATCCTATTTTTCCTATTTTCTGTCAGGTCGGATTTTTCCCGCGCTGTCTGCGGATGTGACGTCGAGCGCGTTCAAGTTAAACGTTTCAGATCACTCTGCCACCACCGCTAGTCAGCAAGTAGCCTACACTTGCAAGCAGTGCAATGGAATATATGTATTTGACTGTTCTTACCTCTGTAAACATAATGTTGACCTCCTTGCAGCAGATGACTTGTGAAGTGTGCACGTACGAGCGCGCTGCGAGAGCGAGCAGAAAGGAAGAGCAGTTCTGTTTTTTGGCCACAGGTGTCAGTCGCGAGTTTAAATTTCAGAAAAACGCATATAGCCTCTTTAAAATTAAAGTTATTTTTAATAGTTTTAGTTAACACTGTTGCAATTGTATTACAACTTAACAAATAAGTGAAGTTTTGAGAAATAATTAAAAAACAATTAGATGCATTTTGGCAGCACTCAAGCTGACATGGAATTCACAAGTTTGTCTAAAAATCTGACCTCTCATAGAAAAAGATAATGATCTACAATATACATTTTTTCTTTTCAATTTTATGTAAAATGTCTTTGTTTAAATTTTTTTTTAAAGAAGTGCTGTCAAATCAAATAAATCGCATCTAAAGTTTTTAAATATAAGATATATAATTTACAAACTTTTATGTTAGATGTGATTAATCGATTTAACAGCACTTTTAAAAACTCTTTCAATATTTTCAAAAGATTTTTTAATGTTTGCACCCCAATATATGTGCATTTGTGTATGTCTAACTAACTTTCCTAACTTTTCCTAATTTTCCTCTGAAATCCTGTGGCTTGTCTCAACAGGAGCTGTCTCGCATGCATCGAGCCAGCCATCAGCACAAAGCATCTGTCCTACCAGAGCTTCCAGCTCTTTGGCTTTGACTTCATGCTGGACGAGAGCTTTAAAGTCTGGCTAATTGAGATAAATGGGGCGCCTGCCTGTGCACAGTGAGTACACACTTCTCTTTTGTTATGTCCACAATGTTTTGTTTTATTATCTTCCAACTGTCTGAAATATTTGAAAAGCAATCATGATTTTGTCCCTCATTTTCACATTTGTTGTGTTAATGCATAAAGTATCCCATATGTGTCACTACAAGGAGTTTTGGGAGAAAAAAAAACTTTAGGCATCCTAGCTAAATGTATAATGGTGAATTTTACACTGAGGTAAAAGTTGTTAGAAGAAGTGTGAGTTACAACATGATGACATTACCATCTATTAAACATTTAGGGTCAGACTGTTGTTCTAACAAATCATTTTAAACCATGTAATGTTGCAGTTCCCCATCTGGCAAGTAACTCAGTTTTATTTTATTTCCCAAGTAACATTTTTATTTGTTTCCGTCTGTGTGTCTGTACTGTTTGTTTGTATGTTCGTATGAACGAGAGAGCAAGAGAAAGAGAGCTGGCCATAGCTAATAAAGCGTAGTTTCATGGGGGAAACCATGGAAATAGTTTATAATTTCTATCCCGTTGTTTGTTATTTTTATTTGCTTGCTCAGTGTCTTTGTAGTTTTTGGTTCTTTTACTGTTGTAGGCTGACTTTTGAAATATCTGAAATCATTTGGTGAAGTGATATGCAACTAATGCGTTCAAGTCAAGACCTGCCTGGAACTACTTTAACCGTGCGTTAACTAAAATAATGCACACCTTAAAACGTTCCTAAACCAATCAGACCCATGCATTTAACAAAATGTGTGTGCTTTGTGCATATTTTGCGTGCTTGATGTAAACTACATTATATAAGTCACTCCATTAAATGGACCATGGTTGCAGTCGCTAAAGCTTTTTGTTATGAAGTTGAAATGTTTAATATTGATATTAAATTTTCTCTCTCTTGTAGGAAACTCTACGCTGAACTATGTCAAGGCATCGTGGATGTGGCCATCTCCACAATGTTCTCTCTAAACGCAGATGCTCTCTCATCCTCGCCTCCGTTCTCCACTTCTCCATCTCTTTCCTCCAACTCCTGCTCCTCACCCAAGATCAGAGCGCCCCATCAGTTCGGCCCATTCATCAAACTATAAATTGCTGTTGCAGGATGCTGCTGTTGCCATGCAACCCCGTCCCTATAGTCCTGCCCGAAAACAACATCAACCAATCTGAGAGGCTTAAGGCTCTATACCTGATCTTGGGGTTGAACATACAGGAGTTTCTGAAGGTACATGGGGTCACCTCTGTAACTCTTCCCGTTTCCATCCATCATTTCTAAAGCAAACGGAGAAGAGTCCACAGAAATACAGAGAGCATGAGTTTCCAAAGTGAAGACTGGAAGGTGAGGAGAATCCTGCACATGCCAGTGTAGCATTACCCAGAAAAGAGTGATTTTGTTTCTAAAGCCAAGCATGTACACTTAAAATCAAGACTTTGTTTGTCCAGGAGTTTAACACTTGTATGTCATTTAAAGACTTGAATTTGTGTGCACACTTGTGAAGGAGGAGTGGCAACCAAAGAGAAGGGTTTAGCTCCTCTATGGCTGCATCCGAAATCACATACTTCCCTTCTATATAGTAGGCAAAAAACAGTATGTGAAAAAGAAGTATGTCCGAATTCACATACTCCTAAAACAGTAGACAAAAAGTACCCGGATGACCTACTACTTTACAGTGAGATTCTGAAGTGTGCACACTTTACTATCCCATGAGGCCACAGGAGAGGATTTGTGAATGGCAGTGAAGCGACACAACTGATGCTAGTAGGTCACATGAAAATGACAGCAACAACATATTCATCCTATACAGAACATACTTTTTTTAGCGGCCATGAAGTTATTACTTTTTCAAAACAAGTACCGACTCAAGAGAGTATGCGATTTCGGAAGCAGCCTAAAAGCCCCAGATCTGTTGCGTCAGCGAGACTCCTCAGGACTTTCCCAGGCACCTTGATGTAACGGAGGATGGATTTGAGACTTTAGTGCCTTACATATTCATTTTCACATTCTCTCAACACCCACTTCCACAAGCTAATATGGCCTTTTGTATGTGTCCCATCAACTATTATCTATTAGACTCCTGTGTGGGTTTTGTGCTGTTAGCTTCAGTGTACTAAGTGGTTTTTAAACCACAAAAGGATCTTTATGATTTGCAGTGTAGTGTACATGGTTGTGATGTTAAGACAGTATTTGGTAGAAGTAGCAGAAGATAATCTGTTTGCAAACTTATTGTCATGTTACTGTTCTGTCTAGTGAGACCAGATTTAGTCTTCCCACTTATTCTGTTATTGTTTGTAGAGATACATGTTAAGTTCATAGTTACTTCGTGACAGGCAATCAAGAACATCTGGGAATTGGGAAGCACTGCCTTCTGCTTGTTTTGTCATGAGCATTCACGACTCAGTAGACAAATGATATATAGTTATTTCGTTCATAACTCTGTCAAGAGTTGCATTTTCTGAATGAGTAAACCTTCGGTAGACTGAGATGTTGCATGTCAAAGCATGTTAAAAGCAAGGCTCTTTATACATACATAGAGAAAAGTAGTTGAGTTTTTACTTTTTACATAAAAACATGTCCTAGATATGGATAAATGACTTCCTGTATGATGTATATGATTTGCTCAGCCGAAGAAAAATTAAGGCTTTGGAAGATTTTTCTCCATCTAATTCAAGTGAATGGTGCTCCGCTTAGAACATTTTTGACTGTCCAAAATCCAAATTTAGGCCGCTTCAAAGGCCTCCACATGCGTTAAAAAGTATATCATTGTGTATTTTGCTAGAGAAGACCCTTATTCGTCGCCTGGGGTCGTGTGGAGGCCTTTTAAGCTGCCTAAATATGATTTTTGGAACGTTAAAAATAGTCTGCGTTGAGCACCATTCACTTGCATTAGATGTATAGAAAAATTATATGCATAGAAAAATCCTGTAAAGTTTTCTTCCTAAACCTTAATTTCTCTTCAGCTGAGGAAAGAAAGTCATATACATCTTGGATAGCCTTGGGATGAGTAAATAATCAGGAAATGTTCATTTTTGGTTGAACCATTCCTTTAAGATGAATGCATAATTTCTACTCTTGTTTTATATTTCTGTATACTGCTGAAATAGTTCATGCGTAGCACAATACGGGTTGCTTGGCAATCGGGTTGTGTGCAGCAATAGTCATTTAATGTAATTTCCTCAGGTTTATGACCTCTTTCATCTTACTGTGCATGCAGATATGACTGAGTTCCTGATCGGTGTGCTTCATTAACAGCAAGGCTCTGAGGGATTGATCTGTACACTGTCATGATGTAGATGACACAGGCAAGTTGATGTACAAGAAGAAAGCAGCAATTTAGGGTTTTGAATGTGTGATATTCTGATATCAGTATTTATGTTGTTTGGCAGAAGAGGAAGGACTTGAAAAGGAGTTTAAACAGTATTGCATCTCTTTGAATTTAAAAGGAAAAGTACTGAAGGAAAGCCATTGAGGTCATTAATCCTACTACTAAGAGCAGTTATCTAAGTTTTATTATGCATCTTTGCGTTGCTTGTCTTATTTGTAGTGTCTAATTTTTACATAGACTTTGCTGTACATTTTTATTTTATTTTTTAAGAAAACTGAAGGCAGTCGTATGTAGCCTGAATGAGGGAAAACATCATCTAGCCAAAGATCAGTGTGATGAAATATCTTCACAGCTGTTCAGAATATGACTGTCGAATGAACATTACTGGTTTGATTTAAGTTGTGAAAAATGTGGGAATGCTGTTGTAATTGTTTTCCTCCTGTACCTGAGGAAAGACCAATGCAATGTATGTTATTATTAGTCTAGTTTGCTTGTTACTGTTGTTTAGACCATCTGAAAATAACTAAATATACTTTTACTATGTTGGATTAGTAAAAGCCTGAAAAGTATTTAAGTTGTTCAAATAAAAAGCATCCACCATGTGCAATACATTTGTTTCCTATATACTACATTAGCATTTAGTCTTTAAAAGGAAGTACATATTGTGAACTTTACTAATGCAATATTTATCTATTATCCCCGTATTTTAATAAAGCCTGCTTATTCCTTACTATTATACTCTACAGCTCTAAAGTAGTTTTCCATCCAAGTACCTGTAGCTGTCAGTCATGTGTGGTATGTCAATAGTTCAATATGTAATAAAATTATTTTCTCTTCTGTTGTGTTCCAGGTAAGATGGTCCCACTTTATATTAAGTGTCTTTATCTACTAGTATGTACTAACATTTGAATTAATAATTTGATACAAAGCACTTGTGTACATGCTTTTACATTGTCCTTGCATTAAAAAATACCTGAAAGTAATTGTTTTGCAAAACAGTGAACACAATCACATTGTACCTACCATTTTTTTTATGCAAGTACATAGTAGTTAAAGACACCTAAAAAAGATGTATATGTGTATCTATCAATGTATATCTATTACAATGTAAATCTATATCAGCCACACTAATCCCCGTAAAGGTAATACACAGACTGACAGGAAAGAGTTATAAAAACCACTCGACTCTCCAACAGGGGGAACTAAAACCCACACAATCTTACAGTAGTAGAGTACATCTGTTGTCTTTATTCAAGTATATGTACACTATACCATACGATATTATAAGTAACACCACAAACACGGCAGTAAATGCAGTTTAGCCAGCACAGCGGCAGCCTGAGAAAGTGGAAGATACACGAGTCCAGTGTGAAATTCAGGATACACAGAAACAAACACGTACAACAAAATACAAAACATTAATAAACACGTGGTAGAAGACAGAGACGGACAGTAGAAATGCAACAACAATAACCACAAAAATAAATATGTCAGGGTTATACAGCTCACAGCAGTCCCTGCTACTACACAGGGTTTGTCCTAAATGTTATAATATGTTTTATGCTATATTACCTTTAGTTAAATTTACCTGGAACCTTTGAGTCTTATCTTATTATCAAATTGTAAAGACTATGCAATTGCATATGGATTTTAGCATTAAAATCCTCTGACTTTACAAACTGATCCTCTGACTACACAAACTGATCAACAGTCAAACGCATATAATCACATAAACAATCTGAAAATGAAATTCAGACATGTGAAGGGCACATTTAGTCCCACAAGTGTGTAGCAAAGCTCCAATTAGTAACATAACACAACTGGATACTCTATGTATAAAAATGCAAACGATATATTCATTCATTTAGAGTAAAGACAACTAAAACACACAAGCCGAGTGGATATTCCAGCTTTTGTCAGTAAAACATTGGATGTGAGATCAAATCCACCCAACACACAGCAGCTACCCTATTGCACATTGTCACAATGCAGAGAATTAACATGCGTTTTACAGAGAAAACACACTTATCCGCACACACAAGATGAATTGATTACTGCATCAGGCAGTAATATAATATATTACACCAATATAAAGGTTATGATGAAAGAGTAAAATGAATACAGAGAACAAAAAAAGTAGAAACAAAGTAATGAAGGCCAGTTGAGCAGTGCACTATATTAACACAAATCCTTGACATGATACACTGATATATATATATATTGGGGTTTTATTTGACCACAGTATTAAAAAGCATGTAAAATCTTGACTGACATTTGACCTTAAAGAGCTCAAACTGTTCTGTCGTCATACACAAAATCAATAACTTCCACATTCATTAGTACCTGCCCGAGGCACTCACAAGGCACGCTTGCTTTCAAACAGGTACTGTAGTTAAACATCTGGGGACAGAATTCATATTCCAGTGCATTTGTTTCTGGAGTAGCAGTACTTGTGAGATGTACTCCATGTGAGATAACATACTGTTGCTTTTACCTCACAAATAACAGAAAGACAAAGGCTTCCTGCTGTTATTGTTCATGAAAACCTTCAATATTTAGTTTACAGACATCATTAGCCAATATTATGGGGGTGTATGAACTGAAGTAAAACCAGTCAAAAGCAGTCTATAAATCAAATGCGATCGATAAAACAGAGGTAAACAACTCAATTTAGTTTTGTAACATTTAATGGCTTGAGAAGTGAAACATTATCCTATGAGATCATTCAAAGTGCAGTGTTACTTTGCATACTGAATCTGTTCTTTCAGTCCTGAGATTTTATCCACATTCTTATGTATAACCATGGCAGCGTAAACCATCTAAGATCTTCTTTTTCTTTTTACTATGAGGGAGGATTTTTCCTTTTCCTTGTGTTATAAAACCCAATAGAAAAATAAGGCCTGTCCCTCCAACTTCTTAAAAGCAATTAAAAAAAAAAGTGCATCATTGAACCATCACTCATGTAAACATAGACCTTCATTAACACGGTGCAGTTCTCACTTTACCAAGGGAATAGGTTTGATTGTATCAGTTCTTTACAGGAGCATCATGGTCCTCTGGTGTAACTCAAGATAAACAACATTAATCTCGTCAATGGCAGATATTAAGTTGCAAAATGGGACGATTTTGTCTAAAAACAATCAAATATGCACACCTATGTTACTCAAATCACTATAATCATCAATAAAAACGGTCCTATAGTTGTTGGTTTCAAAAAAGCATCAACGTACATCTCGAAATAAAACAAAGAAAAATCCAATGAAAGCAGCAAAAAAAGCATGAGTGTCTAGTCTCAACCTGAGTCCCAATAGCATTATCTATTTTTTTCTTAGATTTTTGTTCCCACAAATTTTCATCATTGCAGAACACAATCTCAAATTTGTTGTGCACTTTGGTTCTGGTTGAGCTTTTTAACATGATTTCTACAGCTAACTTGCCAGAAATTAAATACATATACAAAGACTCGAGAGCAAAAGTAACCTCCGGAGAAGGTAGTCCTGTCTTAACACAGCTCACGTCAGCCCGGCGAGGAGACTTCTCAGTACCTCTCTTCATTGGGACATCCAACAGCAGACCGTCAATGCGCCAGGTCATTGTGACTGGAACTCAGGTCCCGCGTCTTACTTAGACGATTATTTCGTTCCTGGAAGATACAATAAACTGCTCAGGAGATCCTGAAAGAAGTGAATGAAAGGCCGCTCAGGCCGAGTCTATTTTACATTATATATTATTTAATGCCATTATCAATTCACACTTTAAAATTGTATTAGTTGATATTTTGCCAGGACACATTGTTGGGGGCAAAAAAGGCCCACAGTCATGTTAAAAAAGAAAAGAAAGAGCTGTTTTAACTGTTTAGCTAATACAAGTGTAACATCTTGAGAGAACCATGCCATTCTGAAATTAGTAACTTATGTCTGTATTACATTCACAATATATACCAGCTAAAGTTTATTCCTCATCAAATGTACTTACTTGGACAGTGTACAATGTCGGACACACCAGGGGCCTGTTTCAGAAAGGAGGTTAAGTGAGAACTCTGAGTATGTTAACCCTGAAATGAGGGAAACTCTGGGTTTTCTGTTTCAGAATGGGAGGTATATCAAACCCGAGAAAGCAGAGTAAGTCAAGCCCGTTTCTGAAAGAGAGGTAACTTATACTCAGAGTCAGTTACCATGGTAACTTACTCTGTGAACCTAACCTGGTCGGGAGCAGGTTTTCTTCGGTAAACCCAGAGTTTATTTCGGTCTCCTCCCCTTTTTTAAAGAGGAAGCAGTGTTTAAACATCAACAATAATACTACAATTTATTTAAAACATTATTTAAGGAATATATATATATTGTTTGTCTATGGTTTAATTGACTAAATCTGTTTTGCAGCACTTTGCCAAAAAATAAAAGGATTAAAACGTTTGCTAAACTTTTATTTGATTACCACCGTTTTTGATAATATATTTGTATTAAATCATAAAAATAAAAAAAATCGGAATAAAAACATTTCATAGAACTCAATTATTTTTAAACATTTTAATAAGTTATTAATGATACAAAATAAGTTGTTAATCTAATTCATAATCAATTATTGAAATTAGTTGATTAGATAGGTTTTATTGAACAAATGTTTAATTTATTTAACTGTCATTTTAACTGATGATAATAATAACCGTAATTTAATAGTGCAGTTTATATATTTAATAATTGTTTAATACCATAAACCGTGATATTTTTTGAGACAGTTATCTACTGTGAAACTCTCATACATTACAACCCTACATAGGAGAGTCGTTGAATAGAAGTACTTTTACTTGAGTAGATTTTTAGACCGGCTTCTTTTACTTGTACTTAAGTAAAATGTTTATCAAAGTAATAGTATTTTTACTTGAGTAAAATATTTTATTACTCTTTCCACCTCCGGTAGTTCTAAACAAATTCTACAGAATTAAACTGTGGCATTACACACTGAAGTGTGTCCCTACTATTTATGAAGTTTAGGCCTATTTGTCATAATTTCTGGTTTGTTGAGTAGGCTACTTACAACTGGGGTTCTGTTGGGACAGGAGGATCCAAAAGACAGATATTACCATCAGAATCTGTTGGGACCAACGAAAAACCCAACCCAAAGTAAAATAAATGGAAATATCAAAAATACCCTATAAAAAATAACACATATGTAGACCTCTTACATTTTATGAAGGCTTGGATCTTCCGGAGTGACTGGCTCTGATGAAGGAATCCCCTCAGCCAGAAATGCTGCTGCACTGCTATATACTGGATGCTATTTAGTTATTTAATATGTCAAATGTTTGTAAAGTCAGGTAGCCTACACCCATGATATGCTCAAGCCTTACCTGATTGAATTATGTTTATATATTTTATTTTCAGCTGCTGCCACGTTCTTTTAATGCCTGCAGGATTGCACCTATAGCCTACATGAACATTAAAATTAGGTTGAATAACATAGGCTACTGTTCTTCCAGTTTCACCTCTGATATTATAACAGTTTGGTAAGTTAGGCTACTCTAAAA
Source organism: Semotilus atromaculatus (assembly GCA_031834385.1). Taxonomy (NCBI): domain Eukaryota; kingdom Metazoa; phylum Chordata; class Actinopteri; order Cypriniformes; family Leuciscidae; genus Semotilus; species Semotilus atromaculatus. The sequence continues at coordinate 32,093,099 of JAULUF010000025.1, forward strand.
TAGTTATTAATTACTACAAATGACATCTTCAACAGTGTAATTAGATTAATGTAATAATTACTATCTTTAGAAAGTATTGGTCTACTTATTACTAATTACTAAATCCCATATCAACCTCAACCACTTGAACAATACAAGGAGAGACAAGAAACTGCACTTTTAATGCTTTCAAATGAACAATATACAATTGCATGAATTATTCTTGAATTGACCAAAGTGTGTAGAGGGAGAAGGTTACATTAAAAATATACCTTGTATTTTAAAAATGTATTTTAAATCCATTATTGTTTTATACTGAATTGTTCTATAGTCTCTACAGTATTTAATGTAATTACATCAGATTTTATTTTAAATTACAGAATTAAGAGTAATCCCTTTAATTAAATTACAATATTTAGATTACTTGGTAATTAATTACACCCAACACTGTATAACAGTAATTCCTCTTTTTGTCTGGCGCTGTTGCCATGGTGACTCGTAATATCTGCGCTCCATTGATAATGGCTTTTTATAGTTGTGGTGCACGCGCTTAACTCAGAGTCAGTCAACTCAGAGTTGATTGAACCAACTCATTTCAGCTGTTCTGTAACCGAAAACTTTCCCATCTCAGGGTAAGTCAACTCAGAGTTCAAGTTTTAACTCAGAGTTGGTTGAACCTCCTTATTGAAACGGGCCCCTGAGGTTAAGTTTAACAACTCTGTCAACAATGATTTGCTACTTGTTAATGCTAGCTGGTGACAGGTGGTATTAGGGGGAGGGTCATTCACATTCTAGAAAGCATTTGATTGGACAAAAAGGTGGACACGCCCATGAAAACAAAACTATCTTCCAAAATGTAATACAACTTTTGAGAGTATGTTAGCATATAGATAGCTGAAAAGCTAACGTGGACTAATAATAAAAAATAAATAAAAAACACTTTCATTTCACTTTTATTACAGTCCTTAAAGACTGTATAGATTCAGACAAAAGACCTGGGGAAAAAAAGATGCCAAAAAAGATAATTCTACTGTTAAGGTGTGTATATGAATCTCTTTTGATATTATAAATACACTGAACAATGCATTAGCCGAACGTCAGGATTGTTTCCTAACAAAAAAAGTGTTTATTTTATAACCCAAGACCATCAGTGGTTATTGAGGATTTTAGCAAACACACTCAGATGTGTCAGTCTGCGACCGCTGAGATCTCACACATACAGTTAATTAATGTGTGTTAATATGGTAATGAAAGAGCTGTGGGTGTGTTGATAATAGATGCTCCCAAAAAACAGATTCCAAGAGTATGAGACTGAAAGACAGTAAAGTGCAAGACAGATGAGCCAGAAATAAATAAATAGAGCAGGAGGAATTGAGAGAAACTGAGGAGAAAGATGTCAGGAGAGAGAAAGAGCAGAAAAGAAAGATGTCATCTTACTTTGAGTTCTCCCACAGGAATATCCGGCTGGTTAAGAACTCCAAGAGAGCTGGCCCTCTTCATGCTGCATCCGAGAGAGCCACATGCAAGCACGTCAGTTAGGTCAAAGGGCAGGTGTGAGGGGTCACGGAGGGATGGGAATGTGTGGGTTAAAACATGTAAAAGCAATCACTCAATGATGTTACTTTATTACTATGTGGAGCTTAAAAAAACAACACAGTGGAAAGACATGCAATGACATACTGGCCATGTACACACTGCAGCTAAATTCAGTTGTCAATTAGTGCTTAATTCTGTTTTGTACAGTAATTTACAGGAGTGACAACCGCATTCTACAACCGAATTAAATTAATAATTAATCTGGTGTATAGGCTAGTACAGTTCAGAGCTCTTTAAGTTGTTTATGTTCATTATTATTGTAATATTAGGTGTTTTGAGACATGTAATTTAAATGGTTTGAAGACTCTGCTGTGTGTGTGTGTGTTTTGAAAGAGGCGTGGCTTTGGAGAGGCTCTGAAGGGAAGGTTGGATCTCATGCTTTTAAAGCTAACTTGCTATTGCTAGCTGCTCTGAAAATTGCCTAGCCTACCTTTAATCAAAAATAGTGTATACCAAACACTCGAGACACCAGAATGTTGCTGTGGTGGTTATCACATCAATCATCACAATTTCAGGAGTGAGTCTGTTTCATACACACCCAAAACGATAATTTGGGGAATTCACGCCAGTATTTAATTGTCATTAATATAACTTTACAGTGTGTACGTGGCCACTGTGTTACGTTAGTCATCTGTTTTTTGACACTTCTCTCATTACTCAGATAAATACTCATACAGAATGATAAAAAATAAATAAAACAAATGTATATATATATATATAAAAAAAAAAACTCAACTTAATACGTAATACTGCCTAGTTATTTAAGTCTATTTTCTCACCCTCATGTTTTTTTTTCAAGCCTGTACACTTCTATTTTTTATTTTCAAATTCATAAATGGTGAATAAAAGCGTTACACCAAGTTTGACACGCAATTTGTTTTCACATATATTGTAACTTAATACGACACACCAGGGACAGGGAATTGTTCTTTTGAGCGTTGCAAAAATAAGAAATACTTTGTAAATCATGAACTAAATTTCAGTCAATTTTTCACACAAAACTGTTGTATGAATTTAAAATACTTGCAACGAGTCATTTGGACCACTTTTGGATTTTTATTTTTTTTGTTGGTGTTTGGTGTTAAGGAAATCAGGTTTGGAAAGATATGAGGGTGAGTATATGATTAAAAAAGAGAGTTTACCCTGGAATGAACATTTTGTCAAGACCGAAAAGGGTGCTTTCTATAACAAACATTGCACAAAATTATATACACTAAACAAACAGACACCAAAAAGGAGCTGCAACGGACCCTTTTCACACTTCTGGATTTCTCATTTCTCAAGTCGAACTTCTATAGTAATGAATGGAAATAAAAGAAAATGATAGCATTCAAATTTGCCGTCACTCCCTCAGCCTCACACAGCACTATTTACTAGTTTTCTGTAATTTAATGCTAAAAGTATAGTGTTATAAATGTATATTAAATAAATAAATAAAAATATATAATTTAAAAACAATATTTACAATGTTAACTGTGTAAACACATCATCACAGTCTGTGAAAAGGGTCCATTGTACAACAGTCAAAAGAAGTAGTTTGCCAAGGAGTTGGTAGACAGATGACGAAAGGTAAAAAAAAAAATTGGATAACACAGCAAGTGGGACCAAAAGACAGAAAATGGAGGAAACAGGCATGCAGCAGACAGCAAATTTGCATGGAAATGTTTATTCAATTAAACAAATGTACAACACAGCACATAGTAATAAGAGTCCTCAAATAAAAAAAAATAAACAGAACAGATCCAAGCACACACAAAAAGGCATCAAGAAAATCACCAGGCAAAAAGATGACCAAAGTAATCATAACACACGGCAGAAAATAGTTAAAATGCAAAGAATAAATAAAAACAAATGGCATTTTACAGGGTAAGGAGAGAAAGTTAGTCACATCTGGCAAATCAGATGCTACATTAACCCCAGTGAGCCGACCTGAACACACTGCATCAAAATGTCATCCGTCCGTCACGTTAGATGTCAATGTCATTCAGGGTTAAGCAGGTTTATTCATGTGCAAAAAAATACAGCCCAGTTAATAAAGCAAGCAAATCACCTTCATCCACTTAAAACTGGGCAGTGAAAGAGAAAGACTTATACCGGCAGAGGACTTTCCTTTATTATAACATTATCAAAGTGTGCAAAATCACCTGCCTTCCTCACATTAAAGAGATAATTCTACAAAACCGGTCCCATAAACCCTCTTAAAAAGAAAAGAAATTTTTTTTGGTGTCATCCAGTGTTTAGAGTAATTCAGATTGGGACATTCGCTTTAAATCACTTCATGCTCTCCATATTTACAGTCTATGAGTCCCAATAACATTTAAATTATCTTTAGAATGTCTAGTGACATTCAGACAGAGATACAGATTGTAGTTCTGTCCCAGTGGGATCCTAAACTGCTCAATCCTGCTCCCCAAGATCTACTTCACTGCAGAGTTAAGTTGAAACTCTATGTGAATCATTTTAACAATGTGTTCCCAAAAGTGTGATTGAGCATTCTCCTGTCCCAGTTTTCAAACCATATAGCCATTCAAGTGGCTATTCCAGTGTACGGTCATGATGTCATGTTCGCCTACCCATTGTTGAGTCCGTAGTGGGAAGGTTTGGGATTTTGGAAAGGGGAGGTTTGGTCTGAAAATAGGGATGAAGTGGTGATAGTTACCCAGGATTTTTGGGTTCGTTTTCTCGTAAGCCTCCTCCTTTGAGCTTGCGGACCAGTTTCTCACTGCTGCGTCGGATAGAGGCCCGCAGTTTACTAAAGGAACCGCTGCGCTTCAACGAGCCCGAGCCGTCCTGCCAACAGAGACGCTGCAGCGTTAAAACCACAGACTTCTTTACATACTGCACATTAGTGAAAGAGGGCACTGACACAAGCTCATCCTCAAACACACTCAAGCACAATGATCACTTACCTGGATCTGGAAATATGGTCCTCGGTCATGTTGGTTTAAAAAGGATAGATCAGCCGAAAAAGAAAATTCTGTTATAAATTACTCGCCCTCATGTCATTCCAAGTCATTTAGTTATATGGCAAACAATATAAAGCAATCATGTCCATTCATATGGATTACCTTTATGTCTTTATGAACTTTTTAAAGCTTTGAGCGTTCAATGGATTGACAAAAATATTGAGAATATTAAAAACATCCTCATTTATGTCCTGAAGATGAACAAATGTCTTTTTCACTTTGGACTGACATAAGGGTGAGCATATTTCATGACAATTTTCATTTTGGGCTGAACTAACCTTATAAAGTTACTTACAAAAATATGACCATGTTTGAATTATATAACCTTTCATTACAAATAAGATTATATTTGCTGTTCAGGACAAATTCCCAAGCCAAACACATTAAACATTTCATTCCAAACAAGACTTTCGTTCGTCTTCAAAACAAATTGATATATATATATATATATATATATATATATATAAACAGATTTCTGTCCCTCCATTAACAGCTAAGCAAGTACCACTTTGCGCTTCAAAAAGTTCATAAAAAGATCGTAAAAGTAATCCATATGAATTGAGCGATTTAGTCCTAATTTTCTGAAGAGACTCGATCGCTTTATATAATGAAAAGATTTGTTTTAGGCATTTGTCCACATACAAACATTCATCACCTCACACATCAGTTGTGGTAAATGGAAGCTCAAGCATGTTCACTTGACGTGTGAGAACCAATGAGGTTCATTCTCGTGTTACGCAGCACGTTTGAACTTCTGTAAGAACCAATGAGGTTCGTTCTCGTGTTACGCAGCATGTTTGAACTTCTGTAAGAACCAATGAGGTTCGTTCTCGTGCATCAAGCAGGTTAAATTTTCTGTTTAAGTTCACCGATCAATGTTTAAGTGTGAATAAAAGCCTAAATTCAATCTGTTAATCATATAAAGCGATCGAGTCTCTTCAGAAAAATTCATGTAGATTAGTTTTATGATCTCTTTATGAACTTTTTGAAGCATCAAAGTAGCAGTCAATGGAGGGACAGAAAGCTCTCAGATTTCATTCAAAATATCTTCAATCGTTTTCCGAAAATGAACAAGTCTTACGGGTTTGGAACGACATGAGGTCATTTTGGGTTAAATCTCTTAATTATGGCTTAAACATGACCGGAGTTAAATATTTGTTATTTTCATCTTTTTAGAAAGAAAAGAGTATATTGTATAAATAATTATCACGCTCTACTCCAAAAAATTATTTACTACTAATTCTTAATGACTTTCCATGACTTTTTCCAGTTATTCATGAGTGCTAGATAAGAAAATTAAACATTATGAAATTATAATTATAGAGCTGTATACAGACTGCACTCACAAAGCAGCATTTTCTAGCTAATATATATATTTTTTTAAACTGAGCATTACTAATAAGATCACCATAGAAATTCTTTAGGCCCCGAGGTTTGAAATCTTCCCATGAACCCAGTAATATTCTGTAGGTCCCGATACAGTTTGTCCTCTGATCTTTACCACAGTCTGCTCTGCTGCAGTCTCTTCTGCTGCGACCCCTCACCTTTGACCCCCTGAACCTGGCTATTCATCCAGGAGCGTGGAAAAGTGACGAGGGGTTGATGGAGGTGGAAGGGGGAGGAGAAGAGGTTCGAAGAAGATGTAACATTGAGCCAGAAAAATCATGAAACCACCACCTCCATTAAAAAGACAAGCCGTTACAGCAGTCAGCCACACAACACATCCAACTCACACACACCAACATCAGGTTTAAACATTTCACCGGAAAAACACACATATGCTTTCAAAAACAGATGAAGAGAAGGAGAACACAAGCTGAGGCTGTGGTCAGCAAAGTCAGTTTTATTTAGTTATGAAAGACACAAGATGCAGCAACACACCAGAGAACATGTTAGTAGAAGAAAACAAGAGCATCAGATTCTACAGACATGCTTCTATTCGTCCCATCTAATCCTTCTCATCTACCCATCTCCCTTTTCTAGTGTTCTACTATATACAATGGTCTCTGAATAATGAACAATATGAAATGGTTTGAAAAAGTGTGTGGAAAACAAGATTTGGTCTATACAAATGCTGAACAACACAACCATGCCACAATAATGCACTGTACAGGAAGTGTGAGAGAGAGATAGCATTACAGGGTTCACTTTCGGACACAGCAGATCAAAGCTCAAATGGCTCCCAGCACTACAAGACATTGAGGGGAACCAATGAGAAACGAGAACTGAGTGTCACAGGCCTTGCAGCTTAAATCAATGTTAGCGTCAATATGAGAGAAGCTCTATTTACAGCATTTCTGGCATAATGGTGATTAGAACGTACAATTTCGACTCATCCCTCTGTTTACTCATTATTTTAATATATTATTTTGTTATATCATTTTAAGGAAATAAGAGGGGTCTTTAAGATTTCATTTTGCTTTTTAATTTAGCACTCCCATGAACAAGCTATTCCACATAAGAAATGTTTCCAAATTTTTCACAACACAAAATAATAGCTAAATAAAAATGTTTAAAAAAAAGAAGAAAAAAAGATTTTTTGTTAAGTATGACTTTTTTTATATTATTAAAATTTGAGGAATGATATCAAGTTATTTTATATTAACATTATGCCAAAAATACTTTTTGAGTTAACCTTATTGAACACAGAAAATTGTTTTTATGGAGGATGTATGTCAAATGTACAGCATAGACATTAATTAGAGTAGAGTTGGTTTTAATATGTCAAATCGATTAATCTAACAAAAGTTTGTTTATATATACACATATTATATCAACAAACTTGTATGTAATAGGCCAGCCCTATATTAAATATGATTTCTACTCTAAGGTCTCTTTACACAGTTCTTTTATACAGACTTGTAAAAGAGTGCAAGTCATGGACTATTTTTGACAGATATGGTCACTATGAACAAATTCCCTTTGTGTTCAATGGAGAAAATAACAGCAAATAGATTCAGAGGGTGAGTAAATAATGACAGAATTTTCATTCTGCAGTGAACTATTGCTTAAACACCAAAGCAGCTGTATTAAGACGAAAATTCCAATCAGTGTTAAAAGGAGTATTTGAGCAGGAAAACAGAGTCTTTACTAAGGGAGAGATTTATACAGCAGGAGACTCAGAGATGGAGCTCTAAAGGAAGTTAATTAGAGACAGACATAGTGGCAGCTTACATTCCAGATGAACAGACAAACAGTTAAAGAGACTGACGGACAAGAGGAGACCTCTCTACAGACATATTACAGACTGATAGATTATTATAGTGCTGCAAGATAGAAGAGAGACTTAGTTCAGCTTTGACAAGAAGGAAAGGCCAAGGAACTTGGCCAGGTCGGGTCTGCTTTAGCCCACTTATGCCCACAGGAGGAGGAGGAGGAGGAGAAGGAAAGATGCCGTTCGGAGAGAGGAGACGAAAAACATCAAAGCTGGAGAGGGGGGGTGAGGAGGGCATCCATCATGCAGAAGGTAAGTTCAACAACCACAACAAGGCACCTGGAGTTACACCTGCCAACCACACGAGAAAGAAAGAAAGAAAGAAAGAAAGAAAGAGAGAAAGAGAGAGAAAGAAAGAAAGAGAGAAAGAAAGAAAGAAAGAAAAAGAGAGAGAGAGAAAGAGAGAGAGAGAGAGAGAAAGAGATAAAGAAATGCAAGAGGCAGAATAAGTACACAAGGAGAAGAGAGGTTATAGAGAAAGAGGAACAGAGACAAAATGTTATATTATTAGGGAGACTGAATTTTAAAGTGCAGACAATGAAAAGAGAGATGAAAAAGCAAGAGATATAAAAAGTGAAACACAAAATGTTAAATGGCAGTAAGGCCTGAAACATACTGTACACAAGCAAATGTGTAACCCCTCCGGTTCTACTCGCTGAATCCCTAAACCACATTCCCATTCGGGTCACGGCACCAATGTAACCCCTCCGGTTCCACTCGCCCCAGTTCTACTCGCTGGCCTCCGTTACACTGACCCCCCTGAACCACACTCCCATTGGGGTCACGGCACCAATGTAACCCCTCTGGTTCTACTTGCTCCCCTCCGAGCAGGATTCGAATTGGCATTTCCAAGGCTACAATCAAGGGCATTTCAGGGCCCAGTGCACCCTGATATAGAGTATAACTCCCTTTGGAGTGGACTTAGTGCTTTGTAAATTTGCAGACATTTTTCATGATCAAACAGCAACATTACACACAATTTTTTTTTGCAAATGTAAAAAATATTGGGACTCATTTAAAACTCAGAAATGCGTTAGCATTTTTGCACTTACGGTTGCTGAAGTCCTAAAGTCAATGGGTTTTTGGTTAAATGTCCGCATTTTATTCTATGACATAAAATCTGCTTTTACAGCCTCGTTGTGTTTATGTTGTTGGAATGCTTAGTGGTGGTGACGTTGAAGCCACACAACTGTGGTGAAGATCGTATAAAGTCAGTCATGGTACCAGGTTGATGAATATGCGTTTGAGGATCAAATCATCAATGTATTTGCCAGGTTTTTGGCATTGGTCTATATTCAAATGTCATTACTATCACACAAACGTGACCGTGCATTTGCAATTTTCTGCATATGTGTTAAGTCAAGAGGGAACATGTAAATGGAAATAATATACTCCTCAGAAGAACAACAGCAACAACTCACAGGGGCATAAACAAAAGCAAATGAAATCTGGAACAAAACAAAGAACACAAATATTGTGCCACTGGGATCACTCATGGCATCATGTGCTTGTTTCGTGTAAAATGGCTGACCGAATTAAATTCAGCATAGTAGTCTTGTTTGGAGGCCAGAGCCACAGGCACTTTTCCATGACTCTATTCCTACAACCCTGAGCAAGGTCTAAAAATGGCACAATATCAACCCTGAGGTCCTACTGATTTGTGTAAGCTTATACATTATGGACCTCAGATTTGCCTGGGAGAAGGATATGAACAGATGAGGACAATAACACAAAATGGACTGGAAAGAGGTAGAAAGTAAGAGGATACTTTAAGTGTGCAAACAAACACACATTCACAAATAGGATTAGAGCATGCATTCAATGAGACAAATCAGAAAAACACGCCAGGAGTACAGAACACACAGCCCACGCCAACATGTACGTGAATGTAAGACCTTGCTGTTTTATGCTACGTGAGTGTCTGTATGTGTAAGAAAAACAAATGCATGTTTGAAAAAGATTTACAATATAACAGTACAGTATATAGTGAAGTACTGAGCCGTGTGCGCGCGCGAGAGAGAGAGAGAGAGAGAGAGAGAGAGAGAGAGAGAGAGAGAGAGAGAGAGAGAGAGAGAGAGAGAGAGAGAGAGAGAGAGAGAGAGAGAGAGAGAGAGAGAGAGAGAGAGAGAGAGAGAGAGAGAGAGAGAGAGAGAGAGAGAGAGAGAGAGACACAAGGACACATAAGCAAAAAAGACAGGGAAGGTAAATTCAGGTGAATGAGATCACAGCCAAACCAGCTCGATGAATCTGATAGGAGCCTCCCACAATCTGAATTGAGGGGTGGGTTCTCGCCGTGGGGGATGCTGATTGGTTGTTTTGGAGCTATGGTTACTGTTGCTACGGCAGCATAAAAGTTGTGACTCAGAATTGCAGAGAGACTACAGCAGAGGTGTGATGATCAAAACAGCAGCTACGAAACATCTGCCTTACAGAAGAGAAGCAGTTCATATTCATCTAATGCTAAGCTACAGAGAGGAAGTTAATGAATGAATGAGTTCTGTTTAGATTAAGATTATGATTTATTTTGGATAATTCATTAAACTTGTAGAACATTTTTAAACAATTCATTGTGTCTGGCACATAAGAAATTGTGTTAATTTAAGGATTGAGTGTGTTTAAAAAGACAAGCTGTGATTTAAACTGCAAATGCATGATATATATTTCAATAATGCAACCCACCTGCTTAGCATTTTTTTTTTAGAAACCGCAGGTATATCAATAATTAAAGGTTTTACTCTTGCTTAAAGACATGTTTTTCTTTTATATACACATATATTTTATAAAATACAATAAAAGACAAAAATAATTAACTTAAATGAAACGGTATATAACATTAATACTCTTGAATATATCAAATGTGTATGAATACACTACCACTTAAATGTCTGGACAACTCTTATAAAAATAATAATGTTATTAATACTAGAATGTATTACATTTAATACTATTATTAAAATAATTGTATAAAATTTAAATCAATCATTATTATTGTATATTATTATGTTATTATAATTAACATCTAAATGCATCTACAACTTCAAGCATTTCAGTATGAGAGTAAATAAAAAAAATTTTTTTAAATCATACAGAAAATTTGTCAAGTGAGTCCAAACATTTGACTGGTAGTGTATTATGTATAAAGAATGTGTACTAAATATAAACAATATGTAAGAAAAACAATCTCTGCAGTCAATGAATATAATATTTGCAAACAAATATAATTGTATAATAAATAAGAGTTAATTCATGGTTGAAAGGGTTAATAGGGTTTCAAGTCAGGCCACTATAAAAGCACTACAGGCAAATAAATAAATTTGACACTCAATCAGCATAAGGAATATGACTACAACGATGTATGGAGTCAGAAAGTATAAAGAGTAACTCCAATCCAAAACTATTTGAGCCCAAGAAACAGGCCTGCAAATTCCTTACGCTGCTCTTTGAGAGCGGTAATGCTGAACTGACTGAGGTTACTTTCACACTTTTGATTCTTAACTCAATACAAGCCACTGTAATAATATAATTAGCTTTATCTGATTTCAGGTTTGATCTGCTTCCAGTGATTCATGTTCCTGTCTTAAATAGAGTTTGATCAATGCACTGGCACACATCCGAATGCATTATTCTTCATGTGATTTATTCTGGATGTGAGGTGGGGTGGATGTATGTGGGAAGTATTGTGTCTTGTCAGGTCAGAATTACATGCAGCCCTACATCACTATCCTCTCACTGAATATTTATGCCTGCCAGGACTCAGAGACCCGTGAGATATTGTAGTGTGTGTGGGCCTGGGCGGTGTGTACTGTACTTACCCCGTTCCACTCCACGCTCATACTCACTTCCTCTCCTCCGTCAGGGCCGCTTTCGTACTTCACCGTGTCAGAGGTCAGGCTCTCACGGCTCCGCTGCTTCTCTCGTACTTCAGGGTCTCCCAGCACCTCCGCCACACGCTGCTTATGTGCCGTGTCCAGACCCTGCAGGAAGACAGACAACACAAAATGAACAAACATGCTCTGATCAAAACAATCATATTTTTATCAGCTTTGACCTACAACCTATCTACCCATTTATATACATTTATAGTGACTTTGTATTCTAGAAAAACTTATATGGTTCTTTGGTTTGGTCCTTTTTGGAGGTTGTCATTATCAGTATAAATCAATGCAGTTTGAACATTCTTAATTATAATTATCTTATATATGTCACACATTTAGTTTTTATTTACTTAAATAATTAATAATAATTTTTAAAATAATTATACACAGTGTGTACTGTGTATAATTATTTTATATATATATATATAAATACATACACATGCTTGTATATATTTAAGAAATATTTGCATTTATATACTATATATAGATTTATATATAATTTATATTATATAAATATTTTATATATAAATAACACATTTTTCTTAAATATATAAATGCACGTGTGTGTACTTACATATACAAAATAATTTTACACAGTACAAACACATTTATTATGTAAACACAAACTTTTATTTTGGATGCGATTAATCGTGATTAATCATTTGACAGCCCTAATATATATATATATATATATATATATATATATAAGGGCCGGGATTCGATTAAAAAAAGTAATCTAATTAATTAGAGGCTTTGTAATTAATTAATCGAAATTAATCGCATTTTAATCGCATAAATATTTTACCTGAGAACAGTGTGAAGTAATTTTTTTCACATGGATTTTTAGTATACTACCATTGAATAATGACTGAATACATAAGCTTAAGCAACAAAATATTGTTTATTTTTGTTCAACCAAGTCCAGCAGACCAGTGCAATTTTTGCCATTAAATGTAGCAATAGCATATTTAGAAATATAGTAGGCCTACATTTTAGAAATTCAGGTAGCCTATAGGTAGGAAGACCTTCTGTAAACTGTTTTTTTAAGTTAAAAAAGGTTTCCAGGGTGACGCGTCAGGCTTGGCACGTGATTCACCACAGCCAAAATAGCGCTGCATGACAGATGTAGCGCTTTTATTTCTAAATATAAAAAAACTTGCTTACCATGTCATCAACTTTTTTCTTTTCCAATTCTCAAATATGTGTAAGTGAGTTTGTTTTGTTGTTTAAAAATCTTTATCTTGATCTGTAACGTGAGATGGGCGCCGTGTTTGGGTCGCAGTTCAGAGATTCCTGTCTGTTGGATTTATTACAGCGCGTGAATTCATCAGTTTCTCCCGAAATACATGAAAGTAAGTGGCCGGTGAACTGGGAGTAGAATAGAGTTGACTTTATAGTTATTTACACTGTGTGTCTGATATGAATAAAAACTGTCGGCAAATATATTTTCCTTGGTTGTTATTGCTGCTTACATAGACACCATTGTGTATTTTACAAACTATAAATGTGTTGTTTTGCTATAAATTATATTTAAATGTCTAAAACCTAAAATAAACATTATGTGGTTAAAAACACTGAACAGTTGTGATCGCCTATGACAAGCGCTGAGCGCGTCCGTCTCTGGCTCAGCCACAGCGCGAAAGCACAGTTTGAATCTGGCGGTTATGTCACTTCACTGTACATTCCTCAGTGGTCAGCTGCTGCAGAGCGGGCCGACATCACAATTGCTGATGAGATATAGGAAAATATCTAGTGGAAAATGAGAATGTTATTCATCCAATGAGAAACGTTCCGCGGTGCAAAAATAAGCGATTAAAATCAGTTATCGCGTTAATTAACGCGTTAAAGTCTGTAATTAATTCATCTTAATTAACGCGTTAAAGTCCCGGCCCTAATATATATATATACACACACACACACACAATATATTATAATAATAATATAATAATAATATATATATATATATACTGTTATATATAATATAACAGTTTATACGCACTTGCACTGTGATTCATCTCAAATCTGACGACACATTTATAATATGGTTTATGGAAAATACGAGTAAAACAGACAGACAGACCGAGTTAGGTTAATGTAAGTTTCAGTCGATGGATACGCATTCTGGATACGCATTCGAGTGCCATATGCTCTAATATGACCAAGCTAAATCTTTGAGACCTTAGTAAAAACCTATTGAACCCTGAGTGACAGCTGGCCCATTTTAATTTCACCAACAGACCACACACACACACACACACCTGTTTTCTGGAGCGCAAAGCCGCCTCCTCCAGGGTCTCTGCAGCCTCAAACTTGCCCTGTCTCTTGTAGAGAGCGCCAAGATTCTTCAGTGTGGTCGTCACAGTAGGGCTGCAGGCGGCAGAATTCAGACAGGAAAACATTTCATTGTGATGCTGCAGAAGTAAGACTGTAAAATCTTGAGGCTAAGCAAATTGTGTATAGTTGCATCAATGTATGCAGCAGATGTGGGAATATCTGACCTGTCTACTTTACAGGCCTTGTACCAGCCACCATACTCTCCAAACGGAGAGCCATCCTTCTGCTTGCCCTGAAACACAGAAAGCGTTTAGAAATAAGCTCTTAAAAACACTGAAAGAACCATCTGGACAGTGCTGATATTCAAGATTTAGAAAATTAGTAGTATACTGTAGTATAAACATTACTCTCGTCCTGTGACCCTTGACCTGTTCTCACCTTGCTCTGTTCTTCTCTTTCCTCTGCATGCATCCAGATGGGTTTATTTTCATCTGCAGGGGGAAACAAAGCACATAAAAACAACAATGTAAGCCGAAACATACAGACACACACACATGCCAAGCTGTTAAGTTCAATATAATGAGTTATGGTGTTTCTAGTGCCTGAGGTGACTAGTGAGCTCACTTACAGAAACAGTGGGAGCTTTTAGCTTACAAATTCACCTTCTTGGTTAGAGCTTCACAATTAATCAACGTGTGTGTGTGTGTGTGTGTGTGTGTGTGTGTGTGTGTGTGTGAAAGAGCATGTAAGAGAAGGAAAGAAGATGCATAAACCACCAAGACTAGTCTTACAAGTTAGTCATCCAAATTTTTTTTTTTTGTCTTTAAAACTGCTCATAACTTTTTTTTTTAAGTCAGTTAAATAAAAACGTAGATTGGCCCAATGTGATACCGAAAAGTAAGGCCAACTGCCCCTTGACTAATTGCTAGTGGGTCATACTAATTCTTAAGACACTGTCTTAACATAATTGCTATGTTAATGCAACTGGCCCCAGATCTAGAGTAACAAAAAGGAGTTTGAAAGTGTGTGCGCATAAGTGACTCCAAACATGTGCAACCATTAGGACTGGATGATATAAATATTATCTTGATATATTTCAGACAATGAAATTAATCAATACATCTCTCAGCAAAATTGACCAATATTTACATACATTTCTAACTAAAATATTTTAATACATACTACTGTTCCTAAGTTTGAGGTCAGTAAGAAAGAAAGCATTAAATTGATCAAATTGATCAAAATTGATCCAAATATCTATCAAATAAATCTGCAAATATTGTCATTTTCACAAAGAGGATTCATTTTATATCGGCAGCAAAATCATATAAAATATATAAATGAATAAATAACATATCCTTCAGCCCTAAGGAGCGTGTTAAGCTTCATTTTGAATTCTGCTAAATTCCAGTGTGGTAAGTTGTGTCGCTGCTGCTGACTGTATAATATAAACTATTCTCGAATAAACCTCACAAAAGTTCTAAGTAGAATAGTGTCGAGCACATTTTAATATTCCATAGAGAACAATGCAAAAAGATATTTAAAAAAATGCTTGGGTCAGGAAAAAACACATACCATCTACAGAGCCAAATTCTCTCTCATGGGCTCTGGTCAGGATCTCCTTATATAGTGTCTCGGCCTGCTTAAATTTCCCCTGTTTCAGGTAGCAGGAAGCCTGAGAAAGAGAGAGAAATGGGTCAGTAACAGGGATGTACTTATTTGTATCAATTTTCTAGATTACATTAGACCAAGTATATTTATTGACTATATTATGTGCAGGAAAAAAGTTAAACCCTACAATACGATAAATACATCGACCTTTGGTGCTTGATTTTGCAGTTTGATCAATAATTGTCAGATAAATATCAATGGCTGACACACAGTACATCTTATCATAGCTGCCATAAACCCTAAACAATGTCTGCTGAATACGGAACCCCTAAAGCGACGTGGTGATGGAAATAATATTTCAATCCTTTTGCGCTAACTCACTAAAGTTTTGCAATCCCCTGAGAAACCTTGCGTTCATTCGCTAGACCTTTGCCTTCCCTTGCAAAACTGTCGCATTCCCAAGAGAAACTGTGTGTTCACTCTCAAAACTAGGGCTGCCCCCTAATACTCAACTAAACGCTAGTCGACCAAAATTTATATTAGTTGGTTAGTCGCAAAAAAAAAAAAAAAAAAAAAAATCCAACGAAAGTGGCAAAGTAATGCAGACCATGAGGGAAAGTTTGTTATTGCGGTAATTACAGTATGTCAGGCAGGAAATCCAAACGTTTGCATATCATCCATCAAACTCAAATATTCCTTATCATTTGAAACATGCAAGTAATAGCAACTTTACTTGGCCGCTTACTCTAATGTTAACCTAGATAAATGTGCACTATTATTAGGCGCATATCCAACGTTTGTGGAAGTTAAGTATAGCGGGCTTACAGCATGACATGGAGGCGCCGGCACGATCACTTGGATTTTGTCCTGATAACAGTGGAAATAACTTAAAATACTGTTTTTGGTCACAAAGATAAAAGTAATACATAATAATTATATGTGTAAACTCACAATAACAATAAGCTTTTGTCAAATAAATGTGCTTTCTGCGGTCTTTCTCTCCGTTAACTTGAGCGCGTCACAAAAATGAACTTAAGCTCAGTGCTTTGCACTCAAAACCTTTGGATTCCCCTGAGAAACTTTTGTGTTCTTTGAGAGGGTACACAAAGTTTCACGGGGGAACGCAAATCTTTTGTGAGAAAATGCAAAAGCACTGACATATCATTTTTCCTCCCATCTCATATTTTTCTCCTTCACCATGTCCCTTTGGGGGCTCCGTAGCTTAAAGATGTTTCAGTCTGAGAACGACTATTTACTCTAAAAGCTTCTTCCATTACACTGAAAGCAGAATGAGCGATATCTCATGTGTATAATTCGCTGAGATGACAGAAATCCTGCAGTATAAACACTGCAGACACCGCGCCATTTGGATACATTTCTTAATGTTAATTAAAAAGACAGACCGAACAGAAGATCATTTCAAAATTAATATGTGTTATTCTAATGGGATATTCGATTGCAAAGTTAATCCATTATTTATGACAAATATATACTGGAGGTTTAGTTTTTTTCTAAACATGCTCAGAAATGCATAACTCCACAAATGGAGGTCTGTTGCTAGTTAAATGAATGGGGAGTGTGAAGTGAGGGTGTGAATTGTGAGTGTGTTTGTACCAGGTTGTTTTTGGTCTTGGCCACATTGGGGTCGTCAGGGCCCAGTTTGGTCTGGTAGATCTCCAGGGCTCTCTGGTAGTAGTACTCCACCTCTTCATACTTGCCTTGGTTCTGACACAACAAGGCCAGATTATTCAGCTGCTTAGCAACATCAGGGTGGTCCTTCCCCAGCACCTGACACACAAACACAAACATAGCCCATGTTATTCAGCTGCCTTATCGGTGTTACTCTGATTGTAGTAGTATACAACCACCTACAGAGAGGGGATGACCTGGTTATTCATCTTAATGCTTACTATGGTGGCTGTAGGAATGGTCCCGAATACCAGTTAAAATAGGCCCTCTTAAGAGCCGTTTACACAGAACACATTAGGGGCTTTCACAACGGCTAGTTCTAGAAACTAGCTACCAGGGTGGTTCCCCAAGAACTAATGGTTCTCTTAGGAACGTTTTCCTGGTTGCATTCGCACCGCCAGAAGGAACTCTGAAGTGACGTAAGCCGCGCTAGTTGTTGTGGCTTTTATTTTGACGGCGCGGCTAACCTTTATTTTGACAGCGCTGAGAACGCCAGCTAGAGCCTGAGCATATAGTGCTCGCATTCTCGGTGTTCATTAGTTTATGATCGGTCAAACAGTCCTGTCTAGTACGTTGATAGAACTGTTATACATAGAAAGTAGACCGTAATGAAAGGTTATTAGCATATGCTGTGTAGTTGATGTCCAGTGTTACTAGCTGAGCAGAAATACATTATCATGTTTCTCTTGGTCCCCTCAAAATTGCGTAGGATTTTCTCCTCAGCGTAAAGGTTAAGAGGTCCATCTATCACTGTTTTCCATGTTTGTAGAGTTAGTTTCTATTTTCTATATAGGCTATCATTTGTATGTTTACATCGCTTTTTTAAAAATGGCGGGTGCTGGTGTTTCGTCACGGATAGTCACTCCACCTGCACGATCCGTTCTACGCATGCGTAGTAGACGCAGCAGAAAACGCACATGCGCGCAAATGATAATTCTGTTTTGCGACGCTGCTTTTGATTTACGACACTGCACGATCTGTTCCCTGTCTGTTCCCCGTCTGTTCCACACAGCACACTCTGCGTGTGTGTGTGTGTGTGTTACTGTGTGTAATTTCCAAGTCATTTCCATTGTCAGTTTAAAAATACTCCATAACGTTTCCCCAGACTTGTTTGTAGTTCTTTCAAAATAGTCTAGGCAGAAATGCATTTTATTTTACAATAACGGTTTACAAATAGGCCCATTTGTTGCAACAAATATCATTTGTTCTATCGTTTTCTCAAATTAAAATAAAAAATGAAAAAGACGATTTTCCATTAACTAGGCTATTTATTTCCTAAACTAAAATGGAAAAACGAATAGGCCTAGCCTAATGACTCGTTTTCCGATTCTCTGATTGAAAAAAAAAAAAACAGTCCCGCGCAGACCTCCTTAAACCCTAGGTATGTAGGCCTATGTGTGTGTCCCGAATACATATTAATAAAAAGGAATAAAGTTCAAAAGTCGGACTGTAAGCGAATGAGGCATTTTGCTATTATCACCTTTATTAAAATGGCTGTAATCTGTTACCACAATAGTAGTTACTTTATCTGTTTAAAATGATTTAATGATATATGCCTACTAAGGTGTTAAATCAAAATTAAAATTAGTCTAATCCAGTCGATTAGACTAATTTTAATTTTGATTTAACACCTTAGTAGGCATATATCATTTAAATCATTTTAAACATATAAAGTCCAGTAGCGGCCTAATTAATTTTTTTTCTATTTTTGATCTGAGCACACAATCAAAAAATCAGAAAACCCGTCATTATTTATTTTTTTTATTTATTTTTTTTCATTTTAGTTCAGGAAATAATGGAAAAATCATATTCACGATATGCCTACTGCGGGCGCAAACAGACAAAGAAACACCAGAACAACCATTTTTGTAGCAATTTTTAATGTCGTCTCTCGTTAAAGACAATGTTGCTTGACAAAAGATTGGATAGCCCACATGTGTTTTAGCAAGGCGGGATGTGTTGCAAGATGCCGCAATATATCGGGAGACTGGGTCAGAGAGGATTTTGACCTCTTCTTTAAGTTTTGTTTTGTATAGCCTTTCTAAAATGTGAATTTCGTTTTGTATCAATTGTATCTTAATTTTAATAAATGTTTCATCAACCAATTGCCTGGATTTAATAGAAGCAAATATAGCAGACAAAATAACAGGACATGAGGAATGAGGAATGAGGAAAATAATCCCTCCAACGTTGTTTACAGAAGACAATAAGGAACATAATAGCCTATGCATTTCTGTCTAGACTATCTGCACTTACATGAAGAAAGAACTACAAACAAGTCTGGGGAAATGTTATGGAGTATTTTAATCTGACAATGGAAATGACTTGGATAAGCATGTGCACACACAGAAGTGACATGAGACCAGCGGTGGACAGTTAGTGAAGTAGGCCTACACGTTTTTGAGTATCCTTATTTAAGAGTAAAAATGTTCTCTCTCTCTCACACACACACACACACACGCGCACACGCACGCACGCGAGCGTGGAACAGACGGGGAACAGATCGTGCAGTGTCGTAAATCAAAATCAGCCGCAAAACAGAATGATCATTTGCGCGCATGCGTAGAACGGATCGTGCAGGTGGAACGGATCGTGTACCGACAGACCCTACTCTGAAGTAGAAGCTAAATTAGTTCCTCCAAATGGAGTTCCTAGAAATAAAACGTTCCTAGTTCTGCAAACACGCCAAAATTTTGGTACTTCCGCCAATAGTTCTAGGAACTATGAAAAGGTTCCTCCCCTCCCATATTGAGAAAGCCCCTACTTTTGCAGTCCACTGCGCTGCTTTTACTTGGAAGTGTTTGACATTGTTTTCATACTTTTTGCAATGTCTTGCACATGACAAGGCTTTCTAAAAATGCGGCACTCAAGTAAAAAGTAGGTAAACTTTTAAACGCATCTGGGGCCATTCACACAGAACGTTTTCGTGGTTAAAACAGGTCAGTGTAACTGTAAAAGTTCTAGAAATGCATTTTTTAAAGTTAAACTTATTTTAACTGGAGTGCTTTTAGAATGCGGAGTCAATCACGAGATTCTGCAAGAAATGTGAGACATGAGCGCAATGTTAAAACACGTTTACAAAGAAAAACAACTGCAGGGCAGTAAAATGCAAAAACACATTCTGTGTGAACACACCCTTTTTCTAAAGCTTGCAAATTTTTTCGACTTCCACTGTTTCCCTAATGCCCTGTGTCTCACGGTTTTGCATTCCACTGTGCTCCTTTTACATTGTTTTTCTATGTAAGCATGATGGATGTGTTTGAACGTCGGCGCGACAAAAATTTTTCGACAGTAAAGTAATGCCTCGCTCTATTTCTGATGTGCTTCAAACACTCGCGTAACTTTTGACACAAAGGACAAATGAGTTTGCAACGTTTGCTTTGTCGCCTCCAGACAGCCCTCGGATTCATCACCAGTACAATTGTGGGTAATTAAGAGAAACCACAGTGTGTCAAAATATTAACTTCTGACATGTATGGAGCTGAACAAGTTAAGAGAGACTTAGAGACTTCACATCACGAAGACAAAGAGAAGCCAGTTAAAGTTGATAAGTTGTAGTACTGTATGAATTATAATGTTTCAAATAAATACAAGCAAGGTAATGTCAGAGTGTCTTAATATGGGGGCATGTAGGTGGGGGCTTGAAGATATTTTTCTCTACAAAAAAAAAAAAAAAAAAAAGTTTAGGAACCAGAGATTTACATATTGCATGCAAATGACCTGACCCAGTCTCTTTTTTCTTTTTTTTGAGCGATTTGAGCAAACGCAGCATTTATGATACTAATGTCATTAGATTTTACTGCTGATTTGGGGCTGATTGGGGCAGTTGTGACCTAAGAATTGGACTTGTTACCCAAAGGTTGCGGGTTCGATACTCAATACCGCTCCGCCAGGAAACGACTGAGGTGACATTGAGCAAGGCACCAAACCCCCAATTGCTCCCCAGGCGCCACAGCAAAAATTAAAGCCCACCGCTAATGGGTGTGTGTATTTTCACTACTCACTGCTCCTAACATGTGTTCACTAACTTGGATGGGTTAAATGCAGAGGACAAATTCCAAATATGGGTTACCATACCTGGCCTTCACTTCACTTTCACCTGATTTGAAATATGTTTAAAATTAAATTATTCCTGATTTCATTCTAAGCTATCTCCATCTCCGTTTATAAAACACAGGCCTTAAGGGGGATTTTATTGATGAATTACAATGAGCATCTCTGCTTATCTCTCTACCGCTCTGTTGCTGTTCGGCTCGTGTTGAGAGATATTGACTGTTCACAGTGAAGGGCTCTGTGACCAATGTGATTCAATGTTTTTTGAAGTTGAAAGTTCCCTCAAGTTTCTCCTATGGGGTTTTATAATGGGGATTTTCAATTTATGAGTAAAATAAAGACTGTGGTAAACAACACAATGATATTTGAAGTTTTGTTCTACAACGTACACTGCACACATTCACATCACATTCCAATCGGTCTCTAGTTACTTATTAAAAACGTGCGTTTTCAAAAATTTATATAACTGATTCAAAATTCACACTTTCGCTATGGGTGCGTGTGTGTGTAATTTTGGATTTGTTGTAGACCAAACCGACAAAGTATTGTCATGTTTACCACAGGCTTTATTTTACACATAAATCAAAACCCCCATAGGAAACTCTCAAAAAAACTAGCGGCAAATTAGTCTAGCGGGTTTTTGTGGAAACCATGATACATTTTCTTTTCAGGATTCTTTGAGAAATAGAAAGATCAAAATAACAGCATTTATTAGGAATATAATTATTTTATAATATTATAAATGTCACTTTAGATAAATGTAATGCATCCTTGCTGATTAAAAGCATTTATTTCTATGAATGGCAGTGTAAGATTTTGGTCATGCCGCAATAGAAAGGAAACTATGAAATGTCTGCAGAAGTTAAGCGATGAGATTTTGAATTGGGCAGGTTGTCTAAGCTCTTTCTCTCAGCTCTGCATGTGTGAGACGCAGCACTCGGAGTAAGACTCTCAAGACTTGCAGTAAGAGCTTTATCACACAGGCTTAGAAGAACTCTCTCCATAAAGAGATCAAAATAAATCTGACACGCAGCGGGAGGGAATGGGAATAGTGTCTAAGAAGCACAACATTTTCATCTGTACGGAGGGGTCTGCGGCTGCTGCAGGTGTGTTATTCTGCAATGTGGTATTTTTGGATAAGGGGAAAAGAAAAAAAGTGTGCACAGAGAACTATGGAAAAACAAGATCACAAAAAACCTCGTAGAAAATAGTAAGTCCTAAATGGTAAACTGAAATCACAAATTCTTTTTAATAGGCAAGAAAAAACTTATAAATGTCCTGATGTATTGTAAGATCTCTAAAAAAAGAGGCATGAGTGTGAAATGACTTGAAATGTTGAATGTTGAAGTAGCAGTAGAATAGTATTAAACCAAGAAAATAAATAGGGTTTCAGAAGATAAAATGTTTCAAGAGTCTTTTCACATCTCTCCTGAGAGTTTCCAAGAATGGATGCTTTATTCTTAAGTCTTTGAAACACAGGGATGAATCGAGGAGAGAGAGAAATGTGAATGTGAGAAAGAATTCAAGATTACATTTTCTACAAAGTCATTCATTTGACCTCTGACCCACCTTCTCTCGGATCTCCAGAGCCCTTTTACACAGAGGTTCTGCTTCCTTGTACTTCCCTCGTTTGCCATAAAGAACGGCCAGGTTGTTCAGAGTGGCAGCCACCTGCATACACAGGGAAAAAAAAATACACATATTTACATACACAGATACATTTTGAACTCGTTCAACGATTCAACCAATCAACGATTCTGAATTGGTGCAATCACTTATATACAATTAGTCATCTTACGGAAAATGATTACTTGCTGGAAATCCAATCAAGGTCAAATTTTCCTAGTGAGGGTAGACGAACGAACACATACACCCTGTGCATTGTGACAGATGAGTTCTGATCAACCTTTGATTAAGATATGCTTCATTGCATGTAAGACACATATGTGTTTGACAAGAGTGAAAAGAGTGACAAGAAAAAGAAAAAGGGGGCGAAGGCAAATAAATTTTTTTTGGCCTTGTGACAATATTAGATATTTATATTACATTCATATCTCCAGATTTACATATTTATTCTGAAATTGTGTTTAATAAGGGTTGCTTTTTCAATCAGAGGAACCCTAATTTAATTAAAAAGCCATTGTAACCAAACACTAGATTCAAACGGTTTAATAAAAGCAATAAAACAAAGTAAAAAATAAATAAATAATAATAATCTGCACTTTATTATGAATTAACACCATGAATAATATTTCAATCATAATGTTTACAAAACGTTATATTAGTTGCAACTTATACAACTTCACAATAGTTTATATAATCAAAATATTGCATATGATATATACAATATTTATAAATGCATATACATACATATATATAAATATATAATATATACACACACACATTTTTAAGTGATGATGCAAACAAATAATAAATCCAAGTTTTTAATCTGTTCCTTGATACAAAAATATTGAATTGATATTAACGGCAAATATTTAAGTAATACATTATTGTTGTTAACACACTTGCAAATTGTGAGACGAGGAGGGATTGTGAAACCAGTCGGAAAAGTGCATTAAAATCATTATGATATTCACAATGTTGTTTTTCATATCGCCGTGAAAATCATCACAAATATAATGTGGATATTCAGTATATCATCCAGTTTTAGGAAACAGCCAGGTAGAAGATAAAGAATGAAACAGAAGACAGATCTATAAGAGGTGTTAAAGCATCTAACCTCTGCAGAGAATTGTGGGACGCTGGTCCTGATGAAAGGGCAAGACGTGAGCTTCACATGACAAACTCAATAAACTTCAGCAGTCTGTGCCGCTTATTTCAATACACACAGTATACTGGCACACAGCACAGACAGACTGTAATGTGGAGAGCAGACAGATGAGGACAGGACCGGTTCTTACCGCAGGGTGGTCTTTGCCCAGGGTCTTCTCTCTGATGGCCAATGCATCGTTAAGGAGGTTTGCTGCCTCTTTGTATTTATTCTGGTCCCTGGAGAGCAGAAAACACTTTCACATCAATCTATTGTGGTTCGTTGTGCAACAAAGGGCTGTTGCAAAGGTCTTTCTCACAAAAAGCTGTTTCCATGGCAACAAGGTGATGGCACAATAGCCTAATATCCCAACGGCTTTCGAACCGGATATTACCATCGTTTACAACAAAAGCTATGGAGAAGGAGGTTCTCAGCCTATTTGTTTAAAACACTTGTTGATACCATACTGTGGTTTAAGATAAACATTAAAATGAGATATTCACTAGGCAATTTTTCCACTTAAAGCACTGCTGCACGTTAAGTTGTGATAGAAGAAAGTATTTTGACATGAAACAAAACATGAATTACTTTTGAATGACACTTACACTACTGTTCAAAAGTTTTTTTTTTTTTAAGTTTTAAACTCACCAAGGCTGTTTATTTGATCGAAAACACTGTAAAAACAGTAATATTGTGAAATGTTATTACAATTTAAAATATTTTCTATTTTAATATATTTTAAAATGTAATTTATTCCTGTGATGCAAAGCTGAACTTCAAGCATCATTACTCCAGCCTCGTGTCACATGATCCTTCAGAAATCATTCTAATATGCTGATTTGCTGCTCAGGAAACATTTCTTTTTTTTAACAACGTTGAAAACAGTTGTGCTGCTTTATATTTTTTGTGGAAACCATGATGTATTTTTTCATGATTCTTTGATTAATACAAAATTCAAAAACAGCAATTATTTGAAATAGATTAAATGAATGCATCCTTCCTGAATAGAAGTATGAATTTTTTTTAAAGAAAATACTGAGCCCAAACTTTGGAAAGGTAGTGTACATAAATGAGCAGGACTTATGACCAACATGCTAAAAATTGTACATTAAAGTCTTCTGAGCAGACAGTAAACCAATACATATTTCAGAGCTAAAGTTCTTTGCCGACCTGTAAACGAGGGCGAGAATGTTCAGCATGGTGGCTACATCGGGATGATCGTGTCCAGATGTTTTCTCTAGATCCTCCAGAGCCTGTTTGCAGAGAGGAACGGCCACCTCATACCTGCCCTGTGAGGCGTACTGGATCACCAGGTTGTGGAGGGTTCGGAGACGAGCGGGGATCTCGTAACCGCCCTGCTGCGCTGCTGCCACGGCACTGCTGTGAGGAGGCTGGACTGCGGAAAACAAAATTCAGAAAATGTAGTAAAAATCTTTACAAATATCTGGTGTCTATAGCGATGTTCCAATACCTAGTGAGCTGCCTACCGAGACAGCATTTGTAAGCATAACAGACCCAAAACTAATGGTGTGCTTCACAGTAGGTAGGTGGCAATATTAAAATGGTCTCTGCCATTCACAAATCCTCTCCTGTGGCCTCATGGGATATTAAAAAGGGTCTATCAAATGCGCACTCGAGAGTCTCGGCAGAAGTAGTAGGTCATCCAGGGACTTTTCGCCTTTTGTTTTATTCGGACATACTACTCTCGCTGCGTCTGAAATCAAATACTTCCTTACTATATAGACTGTTTTGGTGTTTGTGCATAAGGAAATATTAGAATGCACAGTGACAAGCTGAGTGAAAATGTTGGGCGGAGTTGAAAGTCAATATAATACATTCAACATTACAAAGATTAATAAGTAACACTATTTTACAGTGTCATTGTTAAATATGTACTTACTGTAGTAATAATGATAAATTATGAATAATTACATGCAACTTACCCTAAACCAAACCCTATACTAAGTACATATTGTTAATTAATTTTACTCAAATGTATGATAATACTGCAACAAGTACACCTTCAAATAAAGTGTAACCAAAATAGGTATGATTAAAATCTCACTAAAAAATAAAAGTTGCACTTAATATTAGGTGTCTTTAAGTACAATGTACTTACAGCAAAAACAAATAATTGTTAGGTACAATATACGTATTGTCTTCATGTTGTATTGCAAAACACTTCTGCTGCTATTAAGGTGAGATACGGGTAAGATTAGAGAGGTTTAGTGGTATGGTTATATCGAATTTGAATATTTGAAGGATCCGCCAGTATTTCTGCTGTAGTTATGACAAAGCAGCTTGTTTTCAAACTATTTTATTAACAGAAACTGGAAGTGCTGATATTAAAATGAACCTTGATTCAGTTTTTAAAAAAAACCTGTACATTGTACAATAAAATCAAAAGTTACTGAGCGGGGAAAAAGAAATGTGATTCCAGTTCAAATCTTGATTTTGTATATTTTTAGCATTTTTTAGTTAGATTATTGTACTACATTAATAATATATATATATATATATATATTTTATTTTATTTTATTTTATTTTTTTTATTGATGGAATATCCAAAAGGGTACAGCAATATAAATTAATGTACACATTCCTTTTTTACAACTACTAAGGGTGGACACAAACATGAACAATCCATAACCCTCAGTAAACCCTAACCCACCCATTAATGATAATTTAAATGAATAAATAATACAATTAAATGAATCATTTATTTAAAAAAAATTAATTGATTAATAATTTAAATACTTTTGAAGTCATTTCAGCTTAAATTTGCTAGAATATTGGAATCAGCATTGGATCTCATGAGTGGTCGTTAACTGATCAGTCACTTTTATGATTTCATGTCAGAAGCTGCCAATGTCAATGGAAGCAGACAGTTCACTAGGTTTTTCCTGGAACAAAGCCTATATGTTTGAGTTAAGATCGTCAATTATCAGAAGTCAACATGTAGCTTTCCCCTAAAAGTAGAAAAACATGAACCGAGACCCCAGAAAGCACTTCTTCCTAAATCTGTCACATTTAGGCACAGGATCTAAGAGAGCATGTTTTCTGATTAGAAACATGCCTCAGACTTAAAAAGACCAAAACAAACTTTAAATTAGCCAACTCAAATAAACTAAGAATTAATCAAAAGCATGGCAGAGCAAAATGACAGTGAAAGGATTACATCCCCACTACTTGAGGAATGAGGAGAAGAGATTAATGCGATCTTTCTTCGAGCAGATTAATGTCGGTCTCTTTGAAAAACCCTGCTGGAGATCACTTGCTGTAGGGATGCATCACTGACAGTCAAACAGCCGTTTGGCATTCATGTGTCAGAATGAGGGCTAATCTGAGCACGGCAGTGTCAGCCTGTTACATATGAGGCTTTAAACTCCCGTGAGCTGTTGCGCTCTCTGATACATGTCCCACGCTGCCCTTTGATCCTTCTCCACAGTCAATGAGGCAATTATCAGGCAGGACAACAGAGAAAGTGGAAGGGCGGAAAGAAAACGCAAGACGGGAAACTGTTTAGCAGAAAATACGGGAAGGAAGAACTGTGGTTGTCTTCTCTTCCCCCAACAACACACTGCTACTTTTGAATCAGAATTGACACTTTTTACATTTTTAATTAATGTAAAATATTTTGATTCAAAAAGAGTTAGCAGAGCATGATTTTAATATTTTTGAGCTTGTAAGCAAATTATATGAATTTTTAATCTTCATTTTCATATTCTGGTTGTACCGTGATGGTATAAGATTGTAATACCACCCTACGGTGAAGTACAATGGGGTACAAAATACTGAGACCACATTGAAAATCTTGAAATTTAAACCTTGGAATGAATTGAAAATGTATTTATACAAATATAAACAAAGATATATTCAGTATATACTACCGTTCAAATGTTTGAGGTCATTTGACCTTTTGTTCAGCAAAATTTGACCTTCTGTTCAGCAAAAGGACACATTTAATTGATCAAGAGTGACAGTAAATGCGTTTATAATGTTACAAAATATTTATATTTCAAATAAAAGCTAATTAGCATATTAGAATGATTTTTGAAGGATCATGTGAGTCTTCAGAGCTTTGCCATCACAGGAACAAACTATATTTAAAAAAATTCAAATAGAAAACAGTTATTTAAAACTGTAATAATATTTCATAATATTATGTTGTTGTTTTTTTACTGTATTTTTGATCAAATAAATAGTTTTAAAAAAAAATCTTACCAACTCCAGGCTTTTGAACGGTAGTGTAAATATTTATTTAAATGTATTTGAAATATATTGATAATATTTACTTATACAAATTATAATTATAAATATATTTCTATCACAATAAAATGTTATCAAATCTATGACATATAACAAAAAAAGATTCCTAACTAGAAGCATTTCTATTAATGGCTTCTGACTTTTAGACGACAACTGTATACAATAAGCCTGAATGGTTCCCCCGTTCTTTTATCATGGGGTTTCTTCTCTGCGCCCTGTGTTTTGCCTGGGTACTTACTGCCAGGACCCGGTTCATCCTGCTCATCTGGGAAAAGATCATCCAGTGTCTCCCTACTGGAATCAGAGTCCTTATCATCCTGATGAGAGTGAGATGTAAAGAGGTGGAGAGAAGTACAGAGTGAGACCAAAGAAAAAATGACAGAGATAAAGGCTCTATGGTAAATAAGACCAAGTCTCACTGATGGGCTGAGGTCCTGGTCGTATTTCTTGAGCTGGTTCATGAACTCCAGATGTTTCTTCTCCTCCTCCAGCTGGGCCACGCTCTGCTCGCTCTTCTGCAGCCGCTGCTGGGTCCCAGCCAGCTCATCCCTCAGCCACTGGTTCTCCTGACACAGCCTCCGCACCTGGAGAACAGGGAAAAATATGCTTTAGGGCATTTTCACACTAGAGCTTTTAAACTAATGTGTTGGAGTGAATAGCACAATATTTTAAAGGAGTATTTTCTACTTTATTTTCCTCATAGTCATTAAACTATTTATTTTTTTACATTGTATGATATTTCTTGGTATTTGTGTATAAGTTAGTTATTAACCAATTAACCAATTTTTAAAAAATTTGATTAAAATCACATTGGCTTGTTGATGTTTGCTTCATGAACCTGACCGTGTGCACTCCACTGATTCGTTCTTTAGATATATACAAGTGCCATTATGTGTGTGGGGCAAAACCATGTAAAGTGAACCACGCTTCCAATTTTTGCCATCTTCTCTTCTTGAATGGCTATCCTACTGAAGTGGTAAACTGTTTGAAATAAACGTACTACAATTTGGAGCCAAATAATACAGTAGGGGGTGGGGTGGAATTACATTTAAGATTGTAGTTTGCAATCAAATCAAGTCTGTACACCTATCTGCCAATGAACCTGAGAGCAGAGTTAAATCTTTGATGTGGTCCAGTGTGCGTGTGTATGTACCTGTGCTCGAAGCTTCTGTTTCTCAGCCTCCACTGCACTCAGGTGCCCCGACAGAGCCATCATCACCTGCGCCGATCCATAAAAGAAAGATGGTGTTACATGGTTACAAGCAAATTAATTCAAAAAGCATTCACCATTTTATCCCACTTTAGAAGCATTTCCACACTGCACCTGTGCCTCGCTAAGGCCCAGCTCCAGCATTTCCATGGAGCGTTGAATCATGGCTGTCTTCTCCTCAACGGCACGACCCTCCTGGCTCTGTTTGAGGCAGCGCAAGGTTCCCATCAGCCCCTCCAGGATGGCCTGATGTTCTGCACGGAGCGCCTCCAGCCCCTGCATGACCTCTCGTGTCCGACATAGCAGCTCGTCCTGGGACAGCTTCTCGTCGGGGTCCACCTGCCCCTCCGTCTCCTTCACACACACCACGCTCGACATGTCCTCACGCATCCTACACAGAGATACACAATACAATATGAGAACAGGAGCCTGGAAACATTTCCTGTTAAGGGCAGGGACGACAGCCTGGGACATTTTACGTTGCTGTCAGGGCTTGACAATAAGGACTGCCTGATGGCCCGGGGTCAGCGCAAACATCACTCGGGACAGTTGACAGTATTGTCACTTGCCAGATCGGGCCAGTGCTGCATCACGAAAGTTTATCATTTGCACATGTTTTTAAGCCTTGCCAGTTTAAATATTCAAGTGCAAGAAGACTCAATTCAACAGGACTAAGCATGTTGAGCTATATAACAATGATTAGTTTTCTGTTGATAAAGGTATCCAAACAGTTGCTGACCCGTCTAATGAAACACATCATATATTAAAGCGTCTTAGGTGTTTCATTGATTTCTATGGAAGTAAAAGGAAAATCAAGGGTAGGTTTTAATCTAAAAATCTTATATATTGTGCCTTTAAGATGAGTGTGTAAAATTTTAATGAAAAAAAACACTGAAGGCAATTAAATGAGAGTTGTCTCTCACTTGTTCTTGTGTCTTGAAACCCTAAACAAATAATTCAAGTCACTGTAAATTTGAAGTGGTGAAAATATTCCACAAATGTTCCAACACCTTTAGGCAGAAGAATGAATTCCCTACCAACTCCCATAAAACACCATGGGAACTGGACCCAATGTACACTGTGGAGGTTACATGGCAAACTGAACCATGCGAGTTTTATTTGCTTTTAATCTAGATTCACTGAAGACTTCCATGTTGTCTTCAACAACTTATGTAACAGGACTAGGAACCTATAGAACGCCTTGCCTTGTGTGTGGTAAATCAGCTTAGACCACTTGCAAAGCTTTAAACAATGACTGTTTCACTTAACAGTGTTCGAGTTGAGGTAATGGACATCAGCGAGACCAAGATGTTAGCTCAGATTTAACCAAATTAGTTGAGATGGACTACACAGATAACTAGGCAAAACACACTGCGACAAAGTTATTGTGCTGTGCTTAGATGGTTGACAGGGCATTACTATGCAGTTTCTATGGTAATCTAAGACATTTTTAGCATACTGCTGAGTGGCGAACAAACTGTTTTACTTACCCAACCCATTTCTCAATGATATTCTCTAGATATGTCAGATCCTTTCTTCAACATAATATTCTTTTATGGGATTTTTTGCTCATTTTAAAGCAGACAGTATTCTTCCTTTAATCCTTTATCTGCATTAAAGGTTGTATCAGTCATTTCAGGCCCAAAAAAGGCCGAAACATAAATTATCACATTCATCTAATCTTTCCTAACGATCCGCTAGCTGCCCGCCCCATAAGCATCCCAAAACAAATGGGTGCACCACCACTCAAAACCAAAATAAACAGGGTTTCAACCAATCACAGACAGGGGCGGGTGTTGTGAGCTCGTTCACGGCTGGACGCGAAGTCGGAGCAACACCCTGTCGGTGATTGGTTGAAACACTGTTTATTTTGGTTTTGAGTGGTGGTGTACCCATTTGTTTTTGTGTGCAGATTTCAGAGCCTAGGCTGCCTACAGAGACGCGGTTTTTGGACGGCATGCTTATGGGGCGGGCAGCCAGCGGATCGTTAGGAAAGATTAGGTGAATGTGATCATTTATGTTTCGGCCTTTTTTGGGCCTGAAATGACTGATACAACCTTTAACCCCAAAGTATAAATCAGCTTTGATGTGAACGCTTAGCATTAGGGTTGGGTATCGGTTGGGTTTTATCCGATACCAGTACCTACTCGGTATTTTTTAAACGGTTCCGGTGCTTAAACGGTTCTTGTTCCGATACTTAAGAAAACGAAACCGCACACACTTTGTCAAAAAATAATACCCTTTTATTTACAGGGCCAAACTGGACACAATATTAACTTAAATAGGCTATTTAAAGATTTTCTGATTAAATGAAAAATTGCGCCGTTTAATAGGCTACTGATGTAAAATACTTAAGTTAAGATCAACATTTTGTCTTCACATATTATGACTACTTCAAGCAGAGAAATATCTGACACTGAGCAGAAATATTTAACACACACAGTAGCCTATAGCCTCGTATAAAGAAGTGTTGGAACTTTGTTAAAACATTTTGCACACGTTGTCACACTCGCTGTTTAATGGCAACTGTGTTTGCTAGCCTACTTGATATGCAAGGTTTGCAGTTGGCATTAAAATAGGCCTAATAGACTTGTCCGAAGAGGAACGGCTGCTGTTATCATCGTCTGTGATGTCGCAACCCGATCGCACTACTATCGTCTCAAGCACGCAGTGTGTTTATCGTGTAATTTATAGGCGAAAATTAGTTTTTACGTGCATAGGATACGCATGGGTTGGTTATATGTTTAGTAGTGGTGTGGGGTGCGTGTGTATAATACATTTGGCTTTGGGTAGAATTAGTGGTGTGGGATGCGTGTATTACACGCAATGAAGTGCGCATCAAATGCACGCGAAAACCTCGTAGCCTATCATATGCACATAAAATCTAATTTTCGCATATAAATTGCACGATAAACACACTGCGTGCTATAGAGACACTGGCAGCTGCTGAACTTGAACTTTCGTCAAGCGTGTCAGAGGATCTGAGTTGTAGGCTAATCCGCATTCGTACAGTTTTTTTCTTTTTTTTTTTTGTTCTCATCAAAACCAATTATGCTCATCAGTGGTTGTATATCAAGCAGGGACACGTTTTTGTGAATTATATTTTGTGAGTTCACTGGAACGAATAGAGAGTCTCGATTGAAGCGCGCGTCCGAGTGAAGACAATGCTGGGTGCGCGAGCCATCCGCGCCACTGATCGCAGAGGCAAAGAGCACTTTGATCACTTGATTTAAAAAACACATTTCAGTGCTAGATCGCCTCTTATTTAACAAACGAACGAAATGAATGCTCTGCTGGTTAACTAGAGATGTTTTATTTATATGTATTGGATCATTCGTGCCGCGAGATGTTTTACAGGCACCAAAATCAGGCACCGAAATTGTCGTTCTTATTCGGTCTGGTTACTACCGTTTACGTCGGAACCGGTTCCCTATTGGAACCGAGTTTCGGTACCCAACCCTACTTAGCATACAGGTGAAACTCGAAAAATTTTTATATGAAAAGTTCATGCATTTCAGTAATTCAAATTAAAAGGTGAAACTAATATATTTAGTATATATAACTATATACATATGCATGATTATACTTTTCAGTGGGCTGACAATTCTGTATTTTTTTTAAAATTGAGATTTTGAATTCATGCTCAACAAATGCACACTAGAAAATTTCGTCCTTGCTCAGTGTCTGCGCTATTTCTTTCCAGAAGTTATGACCAATAAAAATGGTCACACAAGTGATTTGAGCAAAAAAAAAAAAAAAAAATGGTGAATGCACATGGCGAATGCATTCATGGTCAATAGAGTATACTTTGAAAGGCTTGCGCCGTGTGGAAAGTGGAAAATCAAGTTTACCCTTTACACATCAAGCCGACGGTCTACCGTTGGCCCATGTCAGGCCAACATTGACCACATTTTTGGTGTCTGCCTAGTTTTCGTGACCATTGGCACTAATCGGACAACCCTTTGTTAGCTTTTCAGCTGATTCAGCATTTTGAGGCTGCCGGTGAGGGATATCACTCTGATTGGCTGTACAGCTTAGCGAAAAATTTAACGAAAAGTAATACAGAAGTGATGAAAACAAATAAATCAAAGTCAATAGGGCACACAGTTGCTTTGTTTAAGGATTGTATATTCGCAGTATTAACTTTTTCTTTTTATCTTTTTGAATTACAAATACAGACTACTGCCACCTGTTGGTATGGAGAGTTCTTTTATGGGTTTGTTCAAAACACTAATCTTAAGTATGAGCCTTAGCCAGTGGTGGAAAGAGTACTGACAAATTGTACTTAAGTAAAAGTATTGCTACTTAAGTAATAATTTACTTGAGTACAAGTAGAAGTACTGACATATAATATGACTCAAGTAAGAGTAAATAAGTAGTTTGCTTAAAAACTACTCAAGTAACTACGTTACAAAGTACTTTATTATTTTTCTATTTTTACCCAAAATGGGGATATGATAGTGAAATGGAGCACTAAACACTCTCATGTCATCTGTTTCATTCATACTGGAAGCCCAGTACTGATGCATAGAAGTATTAAACTTATGACATTTCAGGAAATGCCTTATATGGATATAATAACATGCAAATAGTGATGTTTTGACTGATGAAACATGAAGACAAACACATTATAGCTATAATATATCTGTGTTCATCAAACTATCTCAGGTATTTTCAGAAGAATGATGTATGTCTTTAAAGGGATAGTTCACCCAAAAATGAAAATTAGCCCATGATTTACTCTCCCTCAAGTTATCCTAGTAGATATGATCTTTCAGTCGAATACAATCAGAATTATATATTAAAAAAAATGGCCTGGCTCTTCCAAGCTTTATAATGGCAGTGAATGAGTAAATTTGAAGCCCAAAAAAGTGCATCCATCCATGATAAAAGTGCTCCACATTATATATATATATAGATGCTAGCTTTCCCTGTTGTCAAGAGCAATTGTTTTATTACTAATTTTGAAAAGTAAGTCCAGGTAAGATCATTTGAATGTTTTGATTTGAATCATTTCATAATTGAAAGCAAAGAAGGTTAAGTGAGAGGTCCGATAAAAAAAAGATAGATTTACAACAGTATGAATAAAAAATTTCCAGTAAAAAAAAAAAAAGTGGGGTATGGTTAACATGTTAAATGAAATTCTCTTTTTTTCGTTGTACGGAAAATGTGCTGGCCGCCCACTGTTGCTATAGGAATGAACTAGACTTTTACATGCATCTGATTGACAGATAAATCATGCGATCATATTTCACTGTTTTTTCAGCTTTGTACAAAGTTTGCTTCGTATATTTAGTTTAACGGTATTGTTAAAGAGGACGACCTTTACCATTAATTGAACTGTGTGCATGTATTTTAGACACTTACATTGTTCTTGCTCCGTCCATGCAATAACTGCGTCCATGTAATGAGCCGAGCTTTTTTATTTACTTCAACTGCTCAGTACTCTGGTATTATCAATGGGATGACCCATTTCAGTAGTTGCCATAATTAAATATGAGGAGAATACTCACTTACAATCACTGAAATATTGAAACGTTAGTGATACTGATTCAAAACACGAGCGCCAGTGATTGAATGTCAAAGCGCGGGTTGAACACCCCGCCCCCAGCCGAACTGGAAGTTTTGATTGGTTTTGCACCCGAGTCAAACCTGTCTGTTATTGGCTGAACTGCTTCAGATATGTCTGTTATTGGCTGAAGCGCAGGGCTCCACCGCAGTAGTTTGAAAAGTGTCTGTCAAATGTCAGCTTGCCCTGTTTCTCCGTCAGCACCATAGACAGTAAAAGAATGGTCAGCACCTTTGTCAAAGTACTCTGTACTTTTTATGAAAAATAAATGTAGAGAAGTTGAATACTTTATTTTTATTTTACTCAAGTAAGAGTAAAAGTACCACAATTTAATTGTACTCAAGAAAGTAGAAAAAATCGAAAAATCTACTCAAGTACTGTAACGAAAGTATTTGTAATTAGTTACTTTCCACCACTGGCCTTAGCAAACACTACTAACACGAAATTCTAAAATAAAACGAAAGCCACAAAGTAAGTTCACTCAGAGGTGCAATGACAACGCAAACCTTCTCCAAGAATTTGAGAGGCTCCTCACTCTTCCCAGCCTGCCACAGGGACACAAAGCAGCTGTCTTTGCTGTTGCCAAGACACAACTCACCTGGTAAGGCAGATCACAGTTGCTAAGAGAGTAGGTGAGGCACGATAGAGTAAGAGCACTTGGAGTTGTGAAAACCAAAAGACCAAGAAGAGAGAACCTGAGATTGTTGCCCTTTCAAACGCAATACGTCCAGACTACAGTGAAGATGTTGGGAAAACCCATTCATTAGAAATAAACACGTCTCCTCAGATTTCTTTCCTCTCGTGAAAACAACAGTACAGTCTCCTCCCTGCAATGCTGATGTAAAGAGGAGGGTCTACGTGCTGATTCTGAGCTTCGGGCCTGTGCTGTATTCCCGTGGGAGGGGAAATAGGAAGTGAGACAGCAGAGATTCATGTGACCCATAACGTAGCTCGTCGTCTGGCATATAACAACCATTGGGCAGGAAAAACCAGTGCATGATGGGAATCAAAGTA
The DNA here is from genome assembly GCA_031834385.1 of Semotilus atromaculatus. Classification (NCBI taxonomy): domain Eukaryota; kingdom Metazoa; phylum Chordata; class Actinopteri; order Cypriniformes; family Leuciscidae; genus Semotilus; species Semotilus atromaculatus. The sequence continues at coordinate 32,129,188 of JAULUF010000025.1, forward strand.
CTGATGAATCTGCTGCACAGACCAATTTCACAGTTCTTTTTCGACGGGGACCAACCACAGAGACTCTCATTCATCCTAAAAGCAGCTGATAACAATAACTCATCTCTAAAATTGACAAGCAATTACATTTGGGTATTGTGAATATATCAGAGTGCGAGGCATTTTATTTAGTAGCATAGGAATGCTCCGATATTCATATTCTGGCTGTTACCAATAAACCGGGTTTTGGATTATAAGTAATAGCCTAGATTGCAGATATTAAAATTATAAACTATTTTCTCTAAATAAAATTAAGAATAAAACACTAAAAGCTATTATTTTAAACTCTACTAGTGTACTGTATTTATATGTATGAAAAAATGACACTCACATGGAGATTAATTAAGTTATTATAGTAAAAATTGCAATTGTTAGTATTAGATTATGCAAATGTAATCTAAATATAAAAATTAGGGAAATGAGACTTTGCAATATCAACAGATGCTGATTATCAAAAAAATCCAATACTGGCAGATATCTGATATAGTACCAAAATGGTATGCATCTCTACTTTTCAACACCAAAAAAACTTTTTTTAATGTTTACTAATTTAACCAACTTTTGCCTATGTACAATATACGTTAGGACAGGTTCATTTAAAGGGATAGTTCACCCAAAAAAATAATAATTTGGGCATCATTTTATTTACTCACCTTCAAGTCTATATGAGTTTCTTCTGTTATATTTAGAAGATATTTTGAAGAATGTTGTTAACCAGATCGTTTTTCATTTTTGGGTGCACTATCCCTATAACTTAACATGAAAACTGACTCCTTATATTACTGTTTAGTGTTTACATGCAAAGAAACCTAGACACTCTCCTTGTTTTCATCCTATTCTCCATGATCAGCATTATTCGTATTTTCAGATGCATTAAAGAACCAAAGGTAGCAGAAAGACAGAGGAAGGGCACAGGAAAGGTAATCAAATACACGTCAGGGACGGAGATGCAAATTTAATGCTGCTGTTTGAAGTGCAGATGTGTGTTTTGGTGCTTTGTGCTGTGGTTACGCAATCCCGGTTCTGCAAAGCACACAAAATACACCAAATACACATAAATCATAAGGTAACAGATAATCTAATCAGCTTTCAGTAATACTAATGGCACATAAAGGACACAAAGAAGACCGGCAAAGCTGATAAGAAGAGAAGAAAGAACGCACAGATTCATAAAGTTCCTCTTTTATATCCAAAAACCAAGGGAAGTACAAAAACATCTGCCGCTACTCTGACTTCAGGGAAAAGGTTTTTATTTTAATTATTACAGCACCAAAGCGAGATGTCATAATAGACAAGCAGAGGGAGAATGGCCAGCTTTCCAAATACAAAAGTGCAGTGAGAACATACAAATCCTAACAGTATGAGGAGGTCAGATAAATGAAAAACACTGCAGGCCTGCACACCTGCACACCTCCTCCTCAATTACAAAAGATAACGATCAGTCCTTTATTACTCAATGTGGAGAGATTGAGACAGAAAACGCTAAAGATGCAGTAATAAAAAGAGGAAGCTGAGGTTTGAACGCAGAGAGCTGAAGAGATTGAGCAGGTTGGGCGAGAGGCTCATTACTCAGAGCTGTTAAGCCGATAGAAACGACTATAGAATGAGTCACAACCCTGTCCATCGGGCCAAAACTCTCCTGTGACCTGAGGAAGGGGGAGGGGGGGCTGAACCTAACGCCTGAAACTATAACAACATCCATGCTGTCGAGTCACAGGAAGAGATATTGCTGACATTACAGGAAGGCCACACACCAAGGGAGAAAAAAACAGGACAGAGATTAAAGGAATAGCTAGTTCACCCCAAAATTATTTACTCATTCAAAACCTCCTCTTTGACGTTTCTTCTTTGGTAAAACAGAAAACGGCAATTATACTGTATATAGAAAGTAGCAATCATAATTATTCTTAAAATGATAAGGAATATCCTAGTCATTACATCACTATAATTAACCCATAAACGCATACCTCGGGTCTTTAGTGACTCGGGACATCATTCACTAACGTTACACTCCTCATTTATTTTATTTTAAGTTAGACATCAAATTTTTTAGTATTCCTCAATCAATTCATTACAGGGTTCCAGAATGCGACCATTTTTTTTTTTAAATGTGCAAGTTAAAATTTTATGTGGTCGCATTTGTGCGAGTGCATGCATGGTCATTTAACGTTACTCAGTTAAATTCACGCATGCGCAACAGAACGCCGTTGTATCAGCAGCTGTTGCAGTCCGTAACTTATGTTCAAAATGAAGGAGTACATTGTGAATCTATTTTCCAAATCGTGTTTTTTACTTATCCTGAATCACTACGGTACGCCTATAATAAGTGTTTTTATATTCTGACTATTTTATCCTGGGGTCGGCTCGGCTGCGGAGTTGCCCAGTGCCTGCGATAAATATAACTCTTTTATAAATATATAAAAGAACGCCAGTTTTCCCATTAATTTTTTTGTAAAAAAATTTATAGGGTCGCTAACAACCCGAGGTGTGTAACAGTGCAAGTATATTTTCCTGCACAATAATAATTTAATCTTTGATAACTGAATAAGTGCAACTTGCTTTTATTCCACAAGGTGGCAATGTCTATTTGCAATGACGAAGTGACGTTACACTCATAGTTATGGCAGGCACAAAACAAAAGAATAGGAAGTATCATCAGCAAAACTTGAAATGTCTCAGCGATTTACTGCAAAGCAAGTACTGAACACAATCAAATATTAGTGTCACTGTCACTTGATGGTGGATCTGATGAAGAAGCTGTCAGAGATCAAAATATTGATTTTGAAGCTATTGAAAATGATAGTTTATATAGAATGTTTGAGATCGCTAATGTGAGCAAGATGCTGAACGTACTTTAAAATAAGCTGACGGGGACAGTGATAAAACAGCTGCTCAAACGGAACCAAATTATGCTTTATTTTGTCCTTCTGTAATCGTTAACTCTAAAATAAAACCGCTAGAGATCCATCCATGTTAGATCTAGATTTGTTGCTAAAGACCCGAATATGTAATAATGATTGCCGAAACATTCATGCATTTCAAATGAATGAGAACTGTATGTGGCTGTCAAAAAAAAAAAAAAAAAAAACCTTTACAATAAGGTCCCATTTGTTGACATTAGTTACCTACTATAGCCTATTAGTTACCAATTCTCAGGCATTTATTTATCTTAATGTTAATTTTATGGCCAATTCTCAATCTACAGATGACATTGTTTGCAAGAGGTAACATTAACACTGAGGCTGGTGGTGTGTGTGGTGTCTGTGTCCTTGATCGCCTTGAGCTAGAGACTCAGACCACCATGAGAAACTGCAGTGTGGTGCTTCATTTTAATGAACTCTGCAAAAGAGTGCGATTGCCCTGACACTTCAGTCCAACCCACTCAGCTTCAGACGCCACTACCTCGGACTTCCCCAACGCTAATGTGTGAAGGTTAGAGCACTGTCTTACACTAAAGCTTTGCCTTTTCTCCGTGAGATTTTAGGGAATCGTCCTGATGTCGGTTTCTTTCTGTTTTAAGTATCAGCTGTGCATGAATAAAGAAAAAGAGAAACAGTTTTAGCAGAAACATTGAATAAAAAAAAACCTTGTTGTGATGTTAGTTTTATTAGAAAACCTACTATATCAGGTCTGATGTGTGTCCAAAACCTATCCCATATAACGACACAGACACATTCCTATCACGCAAGTCACAACCCAGTTCAATTCAGTATAATCAAACGAAGGCACTTTGCTGGAGCACAAGTGAGTGGCCATAAATTGTGCTTGTGTTCCTGTGCGGCGCCAAATTTATAACTGTCCCATTGATTCCCCAGTGGAGAACCAGCCACCTTCTCATTGAGAAGCCACTGCAGTGGAGCCCGAGCTCACAGCTGGCCACACATTCAAACCGCTCAGAGACTGCATCTCCTTCACTAAAATACAAAAGCTTTCACTGAGCAAAGACGGACTGTATGTCAACCGAGCAGAGCAAGCCATCTGCATACCAACTAAAAAAAGAGCCACGTCACACAGCAAGATCAGTTGATTCGCTCAATTGATTCCAAGCTAGTAATAGTCAAGAAACTGGTTATTTTTTGTAAATATTTGGGTGAAACGTCAACACATCAAGTGAGCCAGTGGGATTATGTGTTTAATTAAAGGAAATACAAATACACAATTAAAACTAATTTCTTGCAACATACAAGTACTATTCATCCCTCAACTGGTCTAACAAGCTCCTATATAAAGTGTCCATCTGAGACCAGCAGAGCCAGTTCAATAATACATTTATTAGAGAATTAGGCAGTTCTTAAATGGATATTCATTCCAAAATAAAAATGATTTAATTAATTACTCACACTAATGTCGTTCCAAACCCATAAGACTTTCGTTCATCTTCGGAACACAAATGAAGATATTTTTGACGAAATCTGAGAGCTTTCTGTCTATTTGTTGATGGCTACGCAACTGCCACTTTGACGATTCAAAAAGTTCATAAAGAGATTGTAAATCTGATCCATATTAATTTAGCGGTTTAGTCCAAAATTTCTGAGGAGACTCGATCATTTTAAATAGTAACGAACAGATTGAATTTAGCCTTTATATGTGAATAGAGAAGAACTAGAGAGGCGAGTCATGATCCAAAAAATTCATTCAAATGGTCAGATCTATTGGAGTACATCTCATGTGTAGCTGATATAGTGTCACATGATCCTTCAGAAATCATTCTAATAAGCTGGTTTTGAGCTTGATTATTATGAATTATTATTGGTGCTCAATTGTTAATAATGGTTTTCATCTGTCTGATCTGTCAATAATTGTGCTGCTTAATAATTTTGTGTAAACTATGATGCATTTTTGTAACGATTCTTTAAATAGAAAGTGAAAAACAAATGTCTTTTCTGTCAATTTTGATCAATTTAATTCATTTTTGCTAAATAAAAATATTACTTTCTTAAAAAAAAAAAATAAAAAAAAAATACCAGCTCTGAACTGTTGAATACACTGAGTAGTGTATCACAGCAAAAACTTTTCAACAATAATAAAAAGAAATGTTCAAAAGCAAACTTCAGCAAATCGGCATGTTAGAATAATTTCTGAAGGATCATGTGACACTGAAGACTGTAGTAATGATGCTGAAAATTCAGCTTTAATCACAGGAATTAGCCTACATTTTACAATAAATTAAAATAGAAAACGGTTATTTTAAATTGTAATGTTTCTCAATATTACTGGTTTAGTGCTTTTTATGCAGCCTTGGTGAAGAACTTCAGAGAAATATCTTTAAAAGAAAACATTAAAAATCTATAACAGCCTATTAAGTTACTGCAGAAATGCGTTACCACAGGCTGTGAAACAATCTATAGTCTACTTAGTGGTGCAGTGATTTTAAACTCATTTAACACAATTTTCTTTGTGGATTAGGGCAGTGGTCCTCAATCCTGAAAGACACCCAGCACTGAAATTTATGATATGAATGAATCAGCTATATTCAATAGGGGAGATTTCCAAAATGTGGAGTGCATGATGAGTACCACTGCCACGCAGAGAATTTACCCCTACTGAACAGATATCATGGACAGCTCTCTGGATCAGTGACTAACATTGAATTAACACTGATCTATTATTGCTGGTTTAATACTGATCTAACACTGATCTTCTGGATGGTTTAGGGCAGTATCATAGACAGTTATATGGTGCAGTGACTAACACTCTCTGCTGCATATCATGGCCTGGCTGGGCTTACACACTCTGTGACTTAATATCACACATCTGACTTTCAATATCATACATCTGAGCATCCATACAGACGATTTACCAGGTCTAATAAACTGATAACGATCTCGAAGTCGTTTAAAGGCGATGTAAACAAGTCATTTGACAGGTAGACTGACACTCCCAGCCAGCCTCGGACGAGAGATGAGCGCGTGAGTTAGCTCGTTAGCATAATAAACATCTTACCGTTCAGCGGAACATCCAGATCACACACAACTGTAACAGGGTTTGTTCCTCTGTGTCCCACCACAAAACTCAAGTCAATGTAACACTCCGCAGCCTGATTGAGAGGGTTTGGTTTGGGGGCTGGAATAGGGCAGTCGGACCAGTTGTGTGTGTCCTCTCCAGTCTTCCGGAGCTCGATGGGGGAAGTTCCTGCCACTAGCAGTCCGATTCCTCCAGCACGAGCTCAAATCACAGGGTGGCGCAGAAACAATAGATTATTAATCACACATAGTCATAATGTGTGACGCGGTGTTTGCGAAAACAGTCGTATCTCAGCTCGGACGCATCTGTCTGGAACTGCACTGACTGAAAATGGCGTTGTTTCTCCCGGCAGGTTTAAGTTACTCCTCCTCATTATGATGTCATCCGAAGATAAAAGGAATTGGGATTATCGAAAATGTTGATATCAGCTGTTAATTTTACTTTTTATTTAGTGTATTTTCATTAGTAGTCCTATTTGTCTACCACTATTATGTTTCCGTATATATTATAACAAAGTCTAGTTTATTTAAGCAATATTAGTCATAAGAATCGTCATTTAACCAATTTATTATTAGCTATGTGGCTAATGATAGACATTTAGTTGCCTAGTGCGAAATTTAATCGCAAATACGGGTGATTTATTACTCGCAATGTAATGAGTTGAGAGTGATACCGCTACTACAAGTTTAATTTAACAACAGAATAAACCAATTCATCAAGCCCGAGAAATTCTTTTCATTTATTATTTTCTGAATTATTAGCCTATACGGCTTAAACTGCATTTTATGTGGGCTAAGCCAACCTCGACATGACAATTCAAAATTTGTATGGTTCGTGTTATTTATTATTTGACTGATTCATTCGAAATAATTTATTTTACGGGGATTTTTAAAGGGATAGTTCACCCAAAATTGAAAATTCACCCTCCAGTTGCTCCAAATTTGCAGTTCACAGAATATCTTCTTTGATGTTCCACAGAAGAAAGAAAGTCATTCAGTTTTGGAATGACATCAGGGCGAGTAAGACTAGATAGACTAGAGGAATTCTTTTCACATTAGATAAGGCTGCTACAGATTTGGCTTTGTGTGCATCTCTCCTCTCACCACAGTTTCAGGTTTTGGTGCAATGTTTGGTTTAAACTTTCACTTCCACATAGAGACAACACCACAGAGAACGGTGATTAATTTACAGTTTTTATTTGTATTTCATGTAGTTTTTCCTTTCTCTCGTCCAGTCAGTGTCCTCCATGTGTTGTGTAGAGCTACTCTTGCCATCAGAAGTGTAATGGTGAAGTTCCGTCTGTACCATTCCCTGAAACACAAAAGGTTTGGAATTAATCCTGTTGTAATAGTCAGATTTTTTTTTTTTTAATGGAACAGTTTTAGACAAAACACCAAAAAGGCTCTTTTTAGTTGTTGTTAATTATCATATTTGATGCATCAGGCTTTTATGGCTCATATAGTATAATATATGAGAATATGGAGCTCACACTTGAGGAGAAAGAGAACAACAGCGTTTTATTCAGAGGCCCAAATAATTTGCAATTTGGTGCAGTTGCTGATATTTATATAGCCAAAAAGTAAGATAAAATTCTGATAGCTTGTAATGTAAATCAATGATATCTTTATAACAGTATGGCAGACAGCTTACATAAAATGCATATAAATATAATTTGTCACTCTATTTCTCCCAATAATGTGTTAAGTCGATATTTAAATGCAATGCAATAATGCTGAAGGGGGACATTTTTAGAAAATTTAAGCCTTTTCCTTGCTTAATCAGGCCAGAGAATGCATGTAGAGTGTAGAGCTGTTTTTAAAATGCTAAAAATATTTGAATCTCACCTGTTATAACTGGAATGCCTTGTAATATTTTTGTCCAAGAAGTGTTTGTAGAATACTGCCATTTCCTCACTGCTTAAAGTCCTTTTCCTTCCTGGAACGGTGATAAATGACACAGTATACACAAGCACATATCAATTAGCAGTGCCAAAACCACCACACAGGCATGTCTCCTACGTTCAGACTGTCAGTCCAAATTTGATATCTGCATATCCGACTGGAATCCAATCACATTTAGCAAGTGTGAATGGCAGAGAAAAGAAAAAAAAATCACATGAAATGCGAAAATCTGTTTCAAGCTACATCCATATGTGGTTTGAAATCCTATTCAAATCACATTTCTGGAAATTCGTTTCAGTCTGACTTCTCTGGTCGGACTTTGCATGGTTTATGTGACTTTCTCATGCCACGTAAACTGTAAATGTCAGACGTTGCAGAAACAAGGTTGTGTTGTTCCAAAGTGCCGGATGAGCAAAAAATTACAATATAACGGAGACATGTTTAGAAACCGGCGGAGTGTGGCATAAAGCCGCTCAAACCAGTCTCCTACGTTTCTGTCGCTGGCTCAGAAGATGTAGTAGTCCAGCGCGTCCACTTCTACACATTGTAAATAAGACATCATCTGTATTGCAAATTACTCCATGTTGTGGTTGTTTTTGGCGCCTACAAACACAATATCACTGTCATAGAAACCAATGCAAATAAATCAGAAAACTAACAGATCTGAACAGTTGCGATACACAATGTGGACATCAATCATTTTAGATCAGATTCCAATAGTATACACAAATAATCAGATTTGGACTGACAAATTAAATTAAGTATGTATTGAATGTCAGGGGTGCAAACCTCAGTTCCTGGAGGGCCACAGACCTGCAGAAGCTGTGTCTCATTTCGAAGGCCGACTCCTCCAGAGGTCGCATTTGTCAGCTGCATACGTCATTTCTGTAAACTGACCACTACATTCCAAAGGCATTAAGAAATTACAGCAATTTATGCTTCACTAGAAATAAAAGGTACATTTTGTAATAGTTACTATTCTGAAATATGACATCCTTTATGACGTATGCGGCCGACAAATGTGAGTTTAGCTTCAACCCTAATTAAACACACCTGATCCAGCTAATCAAGTCCTTCAGGCTTATTTGAATATACTCAGTACTCATAAAAGAGTAGGCCAAAAGTATGCGGATAACCTACTTCTTCCAGTGAGATTCTGAAGTGTGGACACTTGGACACTTTACTATCCCATGAGGCCACGGGAGCGGATTTGTGAATGGCAGTGAAGGTCACGTGATAATGACAACATGCCAAATGTAGCATGTCCGGATTACATTCAAATTACACCCACTCATACTATACAGAACGTACTCGTCGTAAAGTAGTAAGTTATTCAAAATAAGTACCTACTCAAGAGAGCCTAGGGCTGCATACGAAATTTCATACTTCCCTACTATAAAGTAGACCAAAAACAGTATTGTGAAGACCAAGTATGGCAACCCAAACGGAATTTGTCCTTAACCTGTCAGAGTTAGTGCGCACACATTGGGAGCAGTGAGTGGTGAACACACACATACACTGCAAACTGTGGACACACACCCGAAGCTGTGGTCAGCCATTCACTGCGGCGCCTGTGGAGTGATTGGGGGTTAGGTGCCTTGCTCAAGGGCACCTCAGTTATTTCCTGCCGGTATTGAGAATCGAACCCGGAACCGTCAGGTTACAAGACTCTATAACCATTAGGCCACAACTGCCCACAACTAGACATACTACTACTACAAGAGTAGTATATATCCAAATTCATAGTTCTCATAAGAGAGTAGACAAAAAGTACCCAGATGACTTAGTTGCTACAGATTCTGAAGTGCGCATATGATGGACACTTCACTATCCCATAAGGCCACGGGAGAGGATTTGTGAATGGCAGTGAAGTGATGCAAGCAGAGATGTCTTATTATTGGGAGATACAAGGGTCAAAGGCTCTACCATTGGATAAAGCGTAACGCCTAACTTGGATCATGTGTGCCTTGATGTCATTGAATTTCGACAGTCAACCACTGTTTGCGGATACCATAGAAATAAATGAGAAGTGCGTAAACTAAATCAATAGCAGTCACACAATTGTCCGTGACTTCTCTTATAAAACAGCATTTTTTTCGTGTTTAAACTGAAAATAGATCCATCTAAAAATTAGCAAACATGATGAAGATTAGTCAATGGGCTGTCGATTCATTAGATAAGCTGTTTGCTCACAAAAGCAGTTTATTCAGCGTCGTGAAGCCTCTCCTCCATTGACATCCATTCAAAAAGAAACAAATAGCCTCTTGTCTTCCCTGCGTACCGCAGCATTAGCAGCAGGCGTTACACCTTTTTGGCTTTGACGGAACTGACGCTAGTAGGTCTCATGATAATGGCAGCATGGCGAATGCAATATGTCCAGATTACATTCATACAGAAACACACTTTTCTCACACTTTTTACAGTAGCACCTCATTGCAGTACACGAGATCCAGGGGGCGGAGTCGGATCCAGATCTAAGGGGTGGAGTTGGGTAGGTTTAGGGGTGGGGTGGGTTTAGGGATAAGGGGTGGAGCGGGTTTAGGGATAAGGGGTGGAGCTGGGTAGGTTTAGGTATATGTAAGGTGGGAGGAGTTGGATCTAGATCCGACTCCTCCCCGTGGATTCCATGTTCTGCAGTGAGGACCATCTCGAGATTTCAGACACCGCCTACAGGTATGTGTGTTGGAGAAGGGATGGAACTAAACTCTGCAAGGCTGTGGTCCTCCAGGAACTGAGTTTTGCACCCCTGCTGTAGGCAGTGTCTGTATTTAGACAGCTCACCATCATCATCTCTTTCTGACAACCCTTTTGCCGTCAATTGTAATTGAACGTATTCTTCTTTTTCCTGTTGTAAAAAATAAAAATGGGTCAATATGAAGTAGTCAAAAAAGTCCACTCTAGTCTCTATGATATTCTATAACAATAGAAATAGTAGATATACTGCAAGAATCTTTTGGAACACACAACTGCCCTCTAATGGTAAAGGGCGAACTTCATGAAGGATCTCGGTTACAGTAACTACTCCATAAACATATTAAATGTGTTGCCTGCTACAAACTGAGGGGTTTTAAAGCTTGCATCATACATCTCTGGTTCACACCTTGCTAAATGAGAAGTTCTGGTTGGTCCAGAACTCGTGGTTCCAGTCCTCGGTCTCCTGTCTCAGATGCCTCAACTTCCTTTCCAGTGGCGTCTCATTCTCTGAGATGTGATATATGATGGGCCTCAGGTTCGACAATCTATCTGGTGGACCGATCCAGTCATATTTTGATGTTGCTGTTGGACTGAATCCAGACTTCTGCACAAATAAATAAAAAACCCAGTCATCTAGATTAGAACAAGGAACCATGATAGGATAGATAACTTCCAAAAACAAAAAAAGGAAACAAATATGAATCTAGTCAGTCTATTAATCTGGGTAAAACTAGGCAACAGCAGACAACTAAGTATAATTATAACGTTATAACTTAACAGTTATAACGTACAAAAAAATTGCATTTTTGAAATATCAATAATTATGTACAATTTAAACTTTTTTAAAAACTAAAAGCAAAAGCATAGATAATTATATGCAAATCCAGATCAGATCTAAATTGAATTGTATAAAATTATATTAATCTAATATAATTTGTTGATACGTGCAACGATAGCATTTAAATGTTAGATCTGCAGATGAACTGTTGCATTGGTGTTATTTTGACATAAACGTAGTAAACGACAAACCTCTGGTTGTTTGGCATGTTTTGGTGGGTGGCTTGTGCTTTGTCGATGACCTCGACGGGGACTCCTTAATAACACAGGAGCATGTGTGTAACACGGACGCAGAGACCTAAATATTACACAATTTAATGTTTTTACATTCATCTTTGATTAAATTAATGAACCGACCTTGACAAATAAAAATCATAATAAGTGCGATTTCTTCACTGGCTTCCGTAACAGCACGCATCTAGCAGTACATTATAACATGGTGGATGATTTTAAAATAAAAGTCCTTCACATTACTCATGCTTCAGCGCGTCGTACAAGAGAAGATACTTATGCTACGGCTGTCAATTTACCTCGTAAAACATCACATTCTGGAGAGAGTGCACTGTGTTTTATTTAAATTATTTTTTCAACAAAAAATCAAGTATTTTGGAAAGCTCTGGCGCACTCTACTTCCGCAAATTCAGATTTTATCATTTTATCAAACTGGACGACCAAAAAAATCCCATGAGTTCCGACACAACAACATATGGGACTGATTTCACAAACAGGGTTTTAGATTAAGCCAGGATTACATTTTTGTTCAATTAGGGCATTTAAGTAGCTTTAATAAATGTTCCTTGAAAAAAAAAAACAAGTTTGCACTTTAAATTAGTTTAAGGTCTTAATTGTGATTCCTAAAGAGGGTCAGCTATATGTTGTATACCGCTTAATTTGTACAAATAACTACATTTAATTTGATAAATTTCTGTGAATTTTGGGACTTGTGTTCAATTTAACAGTGTCATTTCAATTGTGTTGAATTTAAAAAAAGTAATTTAAAATCATTGAAAGTGTTTAAAAAAATATAGACAACATGTGATGTTTGTGATGTCGCCAATAAATCTGAATCACAAAGTTTTTGTGACAAAAAATAAATTAAATAATACTTCAAATTCAGTAAGGACACATTAAACACATCAACAGTGACTTTCACTGTCATGCTGTTCTTTTTTTTAACTTTTTCTATTCATCACAGAATCTTGAGAAAAGTGTATCACTGTTTCCACAAAAATATTAAGATGGCACAACTGTGTTGATAATAAATATTAAAATGCATACAAATAGAAAACAAGTCGTTTAAATTGTGATAATATTTCACAATATTACTATTTTAGCCTCGGTGAGCATAACATATTTCTTTAATAAGCATTTAAAAACCTTTCAACGGTAGTATCATATAATATTCCCCCCTAAAAACAATTTTAAATGCAAGCACTGCACATTTCTCCCATATCTATCACACCCACTTCAGCTCTTGCGGTCTCTACTAATGAGCTGATTAGATTAATCAGGAGTTTTAGATGAGGGAGACATACAAAATCTGGGGTTGCTTTATGCCAGGGTAACGCTACGCCAAAGATTCCAAACATTTATATTCGTTTTGGGCACGTTAAATGAATTTAAACTCCTCGTAACTGTCGCTTGGCCAGCTGGTTTGTGTCATTAGACATGTATGCCCGGTGGTTGTAAATGAAAAGTGCGTTGTTTAATCTGTAAACACAGGCGCACCAATGGCTGTCAGATGGTTATGCAGGTAGGATGGACAGCCCGTTGAACATAATGTTTAATAAGAAATGTATTCATATAACTGTCTTTTATTTTTTACACACCTCACCTCGCACTGCCGTGAGCTCTTAATGAGAGCTGATCAGTGTCTTTGTGTGCTTTAAATGGGCGTAATAGCAGCCAGCTAAACGGGTGGATTATTTCAAGTGGTTTATGTCGTTTTAAATAGTTTTACGCAGCACAGCTACTACGTTTACAGCAGATTCCTTGACGTTATTGTGCATAAAAGATGAAACCACTTTGTGTTTTGGAAGGGAGTTCACATAATGACTTCCAGGCTTAAATGGTTTTATCAAAAATACAAAGGGGGGTGAGTCCGTATACATTGCGTGCTGTATCAATATGACATGCTTCAGTTATTGGCAAGATGGTTTTAGTTACTGATCGGGGTAAAGTGGTCAATTTGAATATATCGCAGTATTAGGGATCCCTCCTGATGCCAGAAATGGTCTCCCCAGTATAGTGTTCGTGAGTGAACGAATCTGAGTTTTTGAACGAATCTTTTAAGTGAACGAATCATTCTCGTTACCAGCCATACACTGCCACAGACGAAAGGAACTTTGTGGACATATTTTTCGCCCTTTCGAAGTGCGTGGCTGCTGCTCTCCTCTCCTGCCTTGAGAAAGTCTGCCTCCGAAATTACATACCCTAATAGCCTATAGAAGGTGATAAACAGTATGTGACAAAAGTAGCGCAAATTCACAGTATCTGGATGACCTACTATTCAGTGAGTTTCTGAAATGCACAGATGTACACTTTACCATCCCAGGAGGCCAGGGGAGAGGATTTGTGAATCGGTGTGTTCGACTTGATGCGGCGCTGCTCGGACCGATCGGTCTATCTATGACATCTAACAGAAGAGCAATTGAAAGCATAATCACTCTCGCGGTACTTTGATGTCATACACCAATCAGTCTGCGCAATGCGGCTTCAAGTCGAACACGCCTCTGCGAAATATTTCCCTACTATATAGCATGCGAAAAACAGTACCAACAGAGCAGTATTTTCGTATTATTCGAAAAACAGTAGGCCTAATTCGCCTAATTCTGAAGTGTGCATTTGATAGACACTTTAATATCCCATGAAGTCACGGGAGGGGATTTATGAATGGAGGTGAAGTGAGGCAACTGATGCTGGTAGGTCACATGATAATGACAACATGGCAGATGTAGTACATCCGTAATTCCGGATTACATATTTAGAACACACTTTTTTTTAATGGACATGAAGTAAGTTTAAGTTCAAATGTAGTACCTACTCATATAGTATGTGATTTCGGACGCACCGCTAGGCTACGTTTAACTCCAGTGTTACTGTTACAATTTCCACCAACTGCGGAACGGCGGGTTTTGCTGGATGCCGGAGAGCTCTGCAGCAAGTCATACATGAATTTGCGAGATCTCGTGGGTCGTCGTGACTTCAGATGTCAGTCATGGCGATCATTGCTCAGTGCTCCACCGTCCTTCAATTCCCACCAGGTCCGGATTTGTAGCGGAACAGCTGCGGAGCTGTTCCGCTACAAATCCGGACCTGGTGGGAATTGAAGGACGGTGGAGCACGGAGCCGATCCGCAGTTGGTGGAAATCTGGGGTTAGACATACACTTGCGAATTAAGCACATCCTCTCAGGGAAATCCCCACCAGCATTTTGAAGTGCGTTCAGCTTCATCAAGTGGATGAGGAAAGTTTGTTTGGACAGACCCTCGGCCTCGACCCCTCGTTTTTATTTTTTACAGAGGTAGTGAGTCTTCTCAACATGTACACTTCAGGCTGTTCATATTCACTCTATATATATATTCATAATTAATATATATATTTTTAATAGCCCAAGCATACATACAGGCCTATAGAATGGTGTGTAAAATAAATTCATAAGGAAAAAACTGTACATAATAAATCCGGATTCCACGTGATCAATAGCTTAGGGTTTTCCATTAAAACACATTTCAAGGGTTCTGCCAGTAGTGGGCACTCGTGCAGCGTAAGCAATGACGTACATCCGAGTGAATGAGACTGCGGGAAATTAGTAAGGGAAGGGGATAAAAATGGACATATTCTCAGCCCTGAAGCTACGCAACTGATGCTGCCACTCTATTCTTACTATTTGTCATATTTTGACGGAATAGAAATGTATTCTATATCTACTATACAACCGTTCTGCTTTTACACTAAGTTCTGATCTGTTCACACTAAGGATGATAACTATAAAGTTATAATGATCGTTCTAATTCTATGAGAATAGGGAAATCCAGAGCATTATATAAATGATGACACAAGGGAATTATATTGTTGGAATCACTTTCAGAACAATAAAAACATTGACAGCCAATAAAAAACAATATCCAAACATTATTATAATTTTGTTGGTGTGGATGGTAAAATAAGTATCATTATAATTCTCTTTTTTAGTTATTGGGCCTTGACTATTACATATTTATGCGTAGTATGTTATTCTGAATTAAGACATCGTTTGGAATGAGATTTGGAGCGACTTTGAGAGAGGTAAGACCTGAATAAACAAACCGAACAAATGCTTGTTTACAAACTAAATTATGAACGTATAAAGAATGACTATTTACCTTACACAATTTAGATGTATATAATTATTCAAATTAACTTATTTATGCTAATACCTTTGTGCTTTTTCTATAGCTTAATAAAAGTCATACTGAGAAAGCAAGTTGAAAATTATACACCTGCTTTGTTGTAATTTGTGCGGGAAACAATATGATGGTTTCTTAATAGATTTGTAGACAAGCAAATAATTTTAAAAAAAAGCCTAATTTCGGTCAAGATCGGCTCAAAGTGAACGATTCAAAGGCTCACACCACGAGGCTCAAACCAAATGACACTCATTTGTCGCCTCCTACCGGCGTAACTGCGCAAAGCGTAACTGAATGAGTCTTTTAGTGAACTGATCCAAAAGAGTCACTGAGAGGAATCAAAATCCCCACCACTAGCGCTCACAGAGTGAGGGGAGGGGCAGGAATGCGGTCCATACCGATGTGATGGTGCTGCTCTAAATAACATTCTCTGCCAGTGTCACTGCAACTCTACGAAGCAGAAATTACTGGAGTATTGCACCGCGCAAAACATTTCCGTAGCGTAGCTGATGGAAACGGAGCCCGTTAGACATGTGCGCGAACGTTTTCGGCGCGTTGAAAAGGTGAGAAATATGCTGCGCATCTCAGGAGGTGGTGAGACATGCTCGGATTGTGTCGGAAAGGGTTGGCTTGTGCTCAGAAGCAATAAAAATGTCCTTCTGTGATGATTTCAGTCTTGTAAATTCAGGCACCGCGTTGTCAGATTACAGGAAGGGTCGTTTTGGTGAGGCATGTACATGCTTGTTATATTCTCATTCTGCCTTATTGTATAGTTCATGGATGTAGCCACATGTAGTACTGGGGGAACAAATGGTAATTTAAGAATTAGCCATTGCAAAACCCATATTTGGGGGACGTGTTACGTCCCTGTTTAATCTATTGATCTACAGCTATAAGACACTCTTCATGATGGCATATCATGATGATGAGACGTGCATTGCATTCAGCCTTCATGAACAGAAGATAGTTTTAGTTGATACTGCTGGTAAGATCATCATAAGCTGCTATGGACAGTTCCAGAATCTCGACTCCCTCCCTGTAGTGTTGATGCTGAAGTTTGAAGACACCCTGCTATTAGTCTCAGTAACATAGCAGAAAACAAGACTGTCTTATTAATACACTGACTGTTGTAAAAAATACGTGTTGAAGTACTGGACTGGTAGGTTAAGTTTACTGACATTTCCTTTAACTCTAAAATGCAATACAATGCATAATTCAAAATACCGGTAAATCACCTGTGAAGAATCAATACCTAATATTTCTTCAAATTAACAAACTACATTGGTTGGGCCCTATTATTATGGTATTTTCTTAGTTTTGGTTGTTTTATTGTATATAATTATATATATATATATATATATATATATATATATATAATTATATATATAATATTATTATAATTTTAGTGTTGTGTGTTACCCTGATGTTTGTCCTTTTTTTTTCTTCTTTTTTTTTTTAGATGAATTTCTAGCAACAGCTGCCAGTACAGTAAAATTAACAGTATATTTTTACAGTGTACTTAAAGTGCCCATATTATGCTATTTTAAAGGTTCCTAATTTGTTTTGGAGATCTCCTGCAATAGGTTTACATGAATCCAAGGTAAAAAATAAAATAAAAGAAGAATTTTATTTTGCCATAATATACATATCAGATAATTTCTCAAAGAGTCTGAACGAATCTTTCGAAGATTCAGTCTCTCAAAATCCCTCCTTTCCTAGAGTTTACTCGGCTCTGATTGGTCAGACGGCCCAGTCTGTTGTGATTGGTCTCCAGATTACATTACTATACCTGAATTTCAGCTCCGGAGCTTCCTCAGCGCTTGAATACACAGTGATGTAAACAGTAACATTGTTGTCATCAGTTTTTTTTTTGTATTTTTTTTTTTGTATCAATTCCAGTGCGAGTCCTCATCCTTTTGAAGTGCATGCAAAGTAGATTTGCTCTCGCAGTGCTGAAAATAGCATTGTCTTGACATGTCGACAACACAAACAAAACTCTTCCAGGTTTCAGCTACAACTACAGTGTTTGATGGAAAGGGGGCAATAAGTGAAGATTATAAGCTGGCATTATACAAATATTTGTTACATTGTTTCTTAGATATGTAACAGGAAGTGAGACTGGAATTGCTGACGACAGCTATTCCAATTTCTGCAGTTCAGAATCGTTTCTATCTTATAGGAGACAATAACTTTATTTATTGTGTAGTTTGATGATTAAAACTTTGCAGACTTTTACATTTACAAACGGCTATGTTACACACTGCATTAAAGGTAATATTTGAAAAAGCATAGTTGGGGCGCTTTAAAGAAACACTTCATGATTATGGTGATGATTTGTTCTGTATCAAGGCTGTATCTGTATTGTTGTTTAAAAGAGACTTTAGGTGTTAAAAAGTTTGTTCTGGCGTCAATTAAGTAGTTCTTGAGCCGTAGTGATTGAGCTCTGGGCAAAAGTTTAGGAAAGGCTTTTGGCCATGTGAATTTGAGCAATAGAAAATAATTAATTGACTCTGATGTGGCAGATTTCCATGAGTAGTGAAAGCAGCAGTGATGTACACTCACCGGCCACTTTATTAGGTACACCTGTCCAACTGCTCCTTAACACTTAATTTCTAAGCAGCCAATCACATGGCGGCAACTCAGTGCATTTAGGCATGTAGACATGGTCAAGACAATCTCCTGCAGTTCAAACCGAGCATCAGTATGGGGAAGAAAGGTGATTTGAGTGACTTTGAACGTGGCATGATTGTTGGTGCCAGAAGGGCTGGTCTGAGTATTTCAGAAACTGCTAATCTTCTGGGATTTTCACGCACAACCATCTCTAGGGTTTACAGAGAATGGTCCGAAAAAGAAAAAACATCCAGTGAGCGGCAGTTCTGTGGGCGGAAATGCCTTGTTGATGCCAGAGGTCAGAGGAGAATGGCCAGACTGGTTCGAGCTGATAGAAGGGCAACAGTGACTCAAATAACCACCCGTTACAACCAAGGTGGGCAGAAGAGCATCTCTGAACGCACAGTACGTCGAACTTTGAGGCAGATGGGCTACAGCAGCAGAAGACCACACCGGGTGCCACTCCTTTCAGCTAAGAACAGGAAACTGAGGCTACAATTTGCACAAGCTCATCGAAATTGGACAATAGAAGATTGGAAAAACGTTGCCTGGTCTGATGAGTCTCGATTTCTGCTGCGACATTCGGATGGTAGGGTCAGAATTTGGCGTCTACAACATGAAAGCATGGATCCATCCTGCCTTGTATCAACGGTTCAGGCTGGTGGTGTCATGGTGTGGGGAATATTTTCTTGGCACTCTTTGGGCCCCTTGGTACCAATTGAGCATCGTTGCAACGCCACAGCCTACCTGAGTATTGTTGCTGACCATGTCCATCCCTTTATGACCACAATGTACCCAACTTCTGATGGCTACTTTCAGCAGGATAATGCGCCATGTCATAAAGCTGGAATCATCTCAGACTGGTTTCTTGAACATGACAATGAGTTCGCTGTACTCAAATGGCCTCCACAGTCACCAGATCTCAATCCAATAGAGCATCTTTGGGATGTGGTGGAACGGGAGATTCGCATCATGGATGTGCAGCCGACAAATCTGCGGCAACTGTGTGATGCCATCATGTCAATATGGACCAAACTCCCTGAGGAATGCTTCCAGCACCTTGTTGAATCTATGCCACGAAGAATTGAGGCAGTTCTGAAGGCAAAAGGGGGTCCAACCCGTTACTAGCATGGGGTACCTAATAAAGTGGCCGGTGAGTGTATGTAGCAGTACCCTACTGCCCTCTGATAAGCTCTGGCATGGATGGCATGTTGGCTCTTTCGCCCCACCCAAATTTCGTAGTCCATAGTGTTTGTTGTTATATTTACTTGAGAGAAATTGCAACCCTATAATGAGAGGTCTTCTAAGGCTTCAATGATTGTATATGGGAGTATGAGAGAAGATGCTGGGAAGCTGCTGGAGCATCTGGACAGATGAGGGTTCTGACTCATCCCTATCTGACCTGACCCTGTCCGCCTCCTCCTCTCCCAGCATGACGTCAAATTAACGCTGTACTGCTGCACAATTGGGGAATCAAAAAAATTTCTCTTGAACTTCGATATTTCATGGGAGTGTTCAAGGAGTATTTATTTCACATTTTTTAATACAATGCAGAAATGAATGCTGGTTGTGTTAGATTGTAGCAAATGATGCGTTTTGGACAGAGACTTGTAGGGCTTATTTTTTGCTTTTATGCTAGAAATATATATTCATAGGCAACTTGTATATATGGCCACTCACTGTAAGACTTTTTCATTTGAGGTTTCTTCTTCGCAACAGTCTGTCTGTTCACCTGGTTATATAAAAGGGCAAAGCACCCAAGGCATGCTTTTTTCTTTTCTTTTTTTGTTTTGGAGGAAAAAGCTATAAGTATAGTATCTCTGATCCTGATGTATACAAGGACTGCATTGATTCTCACTACACTGCTGTAAAGTAATATTCTGGATTAAATGCAGTTTAAGCTCTATCACCAGCATCTGTGGCATACTCTCAATTACCACTGAAAATCATTTTGATTCATGGCTCAGTTGTAGGCTAATGTGTGCAGCAGTCCACTTCTCTTTGTTTTTCACTTTTTTTATAGCTCTTTTTTATATTATAGATCAATATCATATTTAAAATCCTTATGCAATCTCATCCATGTTCATCATGTATTTCATGAACACTATTCGGTCTTGGTGCTAATGGACGCTGTCTCTTTAAGTCCTGTTATTATGACCTCTCCGTGACATCACAGACGGGAATTGTAGGGAAGTGTAGGAAACGGCAGCAGAAGTCTCTGACAATAAAACCTTTTCTTGGACTTTGAATCTGTTGAGGTAAGACAGCGCTGAATGGGCTGTGTTCTTGAAGGGACACATCATTTCTCTAAACATCTGCAGTTCGGTTTGTTGGTGCTGTTGGATTGATACACTTATATAACAGCTGCTAGACCGATTTTGCCTTTTGTGTGTGTGTGTTAATGAGTAACGTTAGTAAACTTTTTTTAATAGCTATACTCCCTATCGCACATGTAAATATTTACTCTCCACATGTAAGTATTTGCTCTCCAGTATCAACATAATGTCACGACACCGGGAGGTTGGATGTATGTTTCTGAGACCTTTCCAGTAAGTTCGGTTGTTGCAAACGGACCGTTGCTGTCAAAATCAGATGAATGGATTCATTGCCGAAATTCAGACTTGATTGAATTGAAGAATTCACACGGAGTGAATGCTCGCGTTTCAGTTTTTTTTCATTGGATGAACAGATTAAGCCAGGTACATGTTCTGAATTTCAGAAACTGAAATATTTGCTATCCTCGAAAGTTTGTTTTTACGTTTGTTGACAAACGTCCCTACACATGGAGGCTTGTTTTGTGATGTGTCATGCATTTAGGCAGCTCCTGTTTCGTGTTGTCGTGGCATGCCGTGTGCCTATCGGGACTGTTTGTTTATGATGGGTGTAGTTGGAAACATCTGGCTGAGTCAGCCTTAGTCATCACAGCTGTACAACCTGTGCTCTTTACAGACGCACAAAACCTCTCTCCTGCATTTGTTTTTCCCACAATCATACACGGTTCTGAATTTGGTAAAAGTGGCTCATATCTTACTTTGATTTCTCTCATACAGACAGAAAAATGACCTGCTTTTTAGTTTTTTAAGTAATTTAGGTGAAAAAATTGTTGGTCACCATATGTTTGCCTGATGTCATTTGGGGATATTTTATATTGATTTAATGCAATGAAATTCATAATTTTTAAAATTCTTTTTGAGGCTACTGTAAAAGGGTTGTTGAGGCACAATATGTCTGTGATTTTATTTGTGTAATTATTTATGTAAATTTGTATGTACAATACTGTTCAAAATGTTGGGGTAATATATTTTTTTTATGAATACATCTGTTCAGCAAAGATGCATTAAAGACATTTTATAAAGTTAAAATTTCTGTTTTGAATAAATGCTGTTCTTATGAAGTTTCTTTACAGCAAAGAATGTATCATGTATCACAAAAAAAATTAAGCAGCACAACAGTCAAAATTGAGCAGCAAATCAGCATGTTAAAATGATTTCTGAAGGATCATGTGACACTGAAGACTAGAGTAATGGTCCTGAAAATTCAGCTTTGCATCACAGGAATAACATTTTCAAATATATTTGAATAGAAAAGTTATTTTAAATTGTAATAACATTTCACAATATTACTGTTTTTCCTGTGTTATTATAAATAATATATGAGACTTCTTTCAAAAACTTGGCCCCAAACTTTTGAACATTATGTATGTTTTAGGAAAAGTGTGTATTTTAGGTGTTGTCACTTTTTATATATATATATATATATATATATATATATATATATATATAATCACAGTTAATCATGTTATTGCTTTCAATAGTTCATATAAATGGTCATGCAGTGTAAAAAAAGTTTCTCATAAACCATGCATGCATAATAAAATAATTAGTAAAATACTATTTAAAGTATTTTTGGATTTTTCCTGTAAAGTATTTAATGTCAGCTACCTATTAAAAAAATATATTTTTTTTTTACTTTTATTCCATTGTATCCACTGTATCATCCTCACTTCTCAACATCATACTTTTGGTTGTTTCCATATCTCACCATATCATTTGGTTATTTGACCAGCTCTCACCTTTCTGTTTCTCTTTCAGCCTGTTTGGGAAACCCTTTGATGGTGGGAAGAGGACAATGGATCATGGCAGTCAGCAGCCACAGACTCAACAGATGCCAGGACCCTTCCCAGGTTATTCTGGACCCCGGGGCCCGTACCCTGGGCAGCACCCAGCCCTGTTACGGCTGGATGAGTTGCAGAGGGAGATCGCCAACCTGGGCCCACAGGTGTGCTCTTACAGCGGCCTGCAGAGCGACAGAGAGTACAAGCGACTGGAGCGAGAGCTGACCCGATTACTGCTAGAGGTGGATAAGGTCAGGACAGGGCATCACTGCATCAAAATAATCTGAAAAGTAAAGTATAATAATGACTAAGCATGTTTTGTTTACCCACCCAGGTGGAGACGGAGGGCCGGCCGGAGCTTCAGCAGGCCCGGAAGCGTGCGGCGGGAGAGGTCGAGGGTCTGCTCCGATACCTGGAGGGTAATGCCACGCATCCATCTCGGCTGGCCATTGAGGAGCTGACCCAGGAGGCGCAGAACATGCTGAACGAAGGGGTTGTGGGGCCGTTCCGGCAGGGCCAGGCTCAAGATGCCTTTGAGATTAGTGAGGAGCTGGTGGAGGCTGTGCAGGACGTGGCCATGCGGCTGGCTCAGGTCAAGACGGGTGGGAGCGTCCCGCTGAGGAAGGCCCGTTACAAGGCGCTGACAAGGGTCTGTGCCGTACAGGAAATACTGGAGGGTCGCATACGCACTCATACGCTGGCGCTGCCGCTGTCCGATGACACGCACGAGGCCGTGCAGCGCATTAATCAAGTTATGGCGCAGGTGAGTGGTATTGCAAAAGACAAATATCATGAGGAATCACAAACCTGCGTATTCATTAGCAAACTGCTGTTATTCTTTTTAAACATAAAGGGATGTTTCTTAAAGATACAGCTGGAAGAAAAACTATTTTAATTTTAAGGGTTAGAGAGAGGGTAGAAATGGTCTTGAAAATACCTAATTCTGTTTTTTAAAATTAAATATACACTACAGATCATAAATTTACAGTCGGTAAGATTTCCTTCTTTTCTTTTTTTTTCAGCTAGGGCACTAAATTGGTCAAAAAAATCTCTATTTCTATTTTTTGAGTTTAGAAACAGTTTAGGGTCAGAATTATTATTTTTTAAATCATACTTTTTTCAGTAAAATAAAAGATATATTAAATATACACTACAGTTCAAAAGTTTGGCGTCAGTAAAAAAAAAAATCAGCAAAGACATTTAAATTGATTAAAAAAAAATCTTTTGAAAAAGAAATTGATACTTTTTTTCAGCAAGGACACAGAAATCTTTTGTATTGTAAAACTCTGTCACTTTGAATACATTTAATATTTCAAATAAATGCTGTCATTTTGAATGTTCTATTAATCAAAGAATCCTGGAAAAAAATGTATCACAGATTCTACAGAAATATTAAAGGGGCTATATGCAGCTTTTTCCCCAAAATAAACGTAGCAATAGCCTTTTTATTTGACCATTTATGACTCAAACGTCTCCTGGTGAGCATACTGACACCTTGTCCACTCACAGTGGGTGCACCTATAAGCCTGTATCCTATTTTTCCTATTTTCTGTCGGGTCGGATTTTTCCCGCGCTGTCTGCGGATGTGACGTCGAGCGCGTTCAAGTTAAACGTTTCAGATCACTCTGCCACCACCGCTAGTCAGCAAGTATAGCCTACACTCGCAAGCAGTGCAATGGAATATATGTATTTGACTGTTCTTACCTCTGTAAACATAATGTTGACCTCCTTGCAGCAGATGACTTGTGAAGTGTGCACGTACGAGCGCGCTGCTAGAGCGAGCAGAAAGGAAGAGCAGTTCTGTTTTTTGCCCACAGGTGTCAGTCACGAGTTTAAATTTCAGAAAAACGCATATAGCCTCTTTAAGCAGCTTAAACTGTTTTCAACCATGATGATGATAATAATAATAAGAAATGTTTCTTGAGCAGCAAATCATCATATTAGAATGATTTCTGAAGGATTATGTGACACTGAAAACAGGAATAAATTACATTTTTAAAATATATTCAAATAGAAAACAGTTATTTTAAATTGTAATTATATTTCACAATATTACTTTTGTTGCTATATTGTTGAACAGTAGTATATGTGATCTCTTTAATCATTTTTGAAAGATTGTTCTGCTTTTAGCCAAGAGACAATGTTAACAGTAAAGTAAAGAGAACCTGAAATGAATTGATCTCATGTAGGTGAGTGGTGCCCGGTGCCAGGAGGTGGCTCTGCTGATGGGTCTGAGTGGCCGTGATAGCTGTACCCACCTAGCAAGGATCCTCACAGAGCTGTTGGTTGAACTGGACGCCCTGGATGTGTCTAGTAACGCTGCTGTAAGGAACTACAGAAAACAAGTGGTGGAGGAGATCAATGGTCTGCTAAAACATCTTGACCTGGAGGGAGAAGGATACGACACGCGCAGGTAACACCAAATGGACACATCAACACAAACTACAATAGCTTGTGTCTCATTTTGAAGGCTGTGCCCTCCGGAGGTCGCATTTGTTGGCCGATTTATATCATCAAGGATGTTTCATTTCAGAAAAGTAGTCATTATAAAACTGAGGCATAAACAATTGTAAATTCTTTCTTACTTTGGAATGTAATGGTTATTTCTCTAAAATAAGGCAGCCTTAATGATGTATGCAACCAACAAATGAGACCTCTGGGGGGCATAACGTTTGAAATTAGACACAAAAAAATATGTAGCACTAGTGAAATGCCATTTTATGTTTACTTATGCAATCCTTCAGTGAAGCTACTCATTTAAAGATGAAATTGTAATGGGATAGTTCACTCCAAAAATCATTATTAACTCTACCTTGCATCATTCCAAAATGTAAACATACATTACATACACCGCAGGCTGCATTTATTTGATCACAAATACAGTAAAAACAGTAATATTGTGAAATACTATCATAATTTTAATTGACCGTTTTCCATTTTAATATATATTTTGAAATGTGATGGCAAAGGTTAATTTTCAGCATCATTACTCCAGTCTTCAGTGTCACATGATCCTTCAGAAAACATTCTAAGATGCTAAAGAAAAAAAGATCAATATAGAAAACAGTTGCTTCTTAATATATTAGTGTAAACTAATGCATTTTTTTCATGATTCTTTGATGAATAGAAAGTTCAAATGAACAGCATTCATTTGAAATATATATTTTTTGTTCTTTAGTATCAAAGTATCTTTGATCTTTACTAAAGTATCTTGACTATCTCTTTTTATCGATTTGATGATTCTTAGCTAAATTAAAGTATTATATTGAGGAATATAGTATATTGAGTTATGTAATTATATAATATTGTGGTATACAAGTTATTTTTATATATATTAAATCTAAAACCTGACCCTCATGTCAAAATATAGCTGCAGACAGATTTGGAATGACAAGGAATTAATGACATATTTAATTTGTATGTGATCTAGAGTTATTTTTAACGGATTATCAGTTACTTTTTTGAATCTATTAATAATCTTTAACTCATTGCACCTCCAGGTATGATCTAGCGCAGAATGACTCTATTCGTGAAATTGAGGCGATTAGGGGGCGTGTCTCAGTGCTGCGGGAGGAGGTGCTCCGTCATGGTGCCACAGGACAGGGGGCGGAGCTTCAAGGTCTCCTCACGCACCTGGATCAGGTGGACACAGGCCGAAATCCCTGCATTCGGGAGGCACGGCGCAGGGCTGTGCTGGAAGTTCAAGCACTCGTCAACTTCCTAGACCTCTGGGAAGCCCTAGGACGTCGTAACCCTGGAGCAGACGAGCCGCCGCCTCATGCGGCCGTGTGGCGTGTATTAGCCAGCCTGGGCCAACTCCAGGCTCAGGTGTTGGGCTTTGACGGCAAGAGGGCTGACAAGAGCTACATGGTATTGGAAGAGCTACTGACCAAACAACTTCTGGCTCTTGATGCTGTGGACCCTCAAGGGGACGAGGGGACCAAAACTGCCCGTAAGCAAGCTGTTAAACATGCCCAGAATATCCTTAGTTACTTGGATATGAAGACAGATGAGTGGGAGTACTGAGAGGCCGATCAAAGAGACTGCAGGATTGCCGAGATTTCCCTGAATAAGGAGCCGCCAGAAAAAGGCAAAAGCTTTTTTGCCTCGTGTGCGACATCAGGACAAGACACGGCCGTGCCGAGGATACAGGCCATGGGCGGAATTTTTAATTTGTATATAAAAGACTTTGTGTTTCGCCGTGGGCAGGGAGACTGTTACCCATGATGCACTGCACCTGCTGCTTTTGTTGGTCCATTACTGGTCCCTGAAAACAGCCTTTTTTCTGGCAGAAGGAAACCCGGTTTCTACTGCCATGAAGCATTTTTTTTCATGACAATAATCCATGATCTTTTCAGTTGAATCTGTGCTGTTGATTGGTGTGGTGTGGTGCTAAACCCTGTTCTGCTGCCAAAATCTGCTTCCCGCTTCACCACATGCCTGTGTGGAACAAATTTCAGTCTTTATCACGGTGTGAACACATCAGCTGTTCATTCCTGGAGCCCATGATCCCCTGCTACGACCACAACAGGTTGTGCAGTGGGCCATTACCTGTTAATTACACATAATGTAAAGGCAGTCCAAGTTTAGTGTTCATAGGTTTGATCTCTTCTCTAAATTGCACTTTCAGAGCCTAAGCTCCTCTCGCTACAATTATTAGCTGGACATAAGAACTGACTCTAAATTGTTTTAAAATTTTGTTTCATCTTTTACATGCATATATCCCACTGAGAAAATTCTCTTAAAATAGACGGTAAACAGTGGTTTGTGATTAGTTTAAAGATGAAGTGTGTCCTTTTATTTTAATATGAAATTACACACTTCACCTTTAAAGAAGACTTTTTGACATCAAGGAAGAATGTGAGTGAACGAGTGAGAGAAACGGCAAACAAAATCAGATTTCTAAGCCTTCCTGCAGTTTTGCCATATTTCAGTGGTCGGAGGCCAAAATTGCAACGAGGTATTGTCCTTGGAGACGTTTCTTTTTGGTATTGATATGGAGGATAAAAATAGAAACTAGTTCACAAGTTTCTTGTCGTCTTCATTTTTTTTTTTTTTTTGCTTTTAGGCAACAATTGCCTGTGCAAGCCACCAGGGAATAGAGCAGAGACTGAAAGAGTGTGTCTGTGATTGTTAAAAAAAAAAAAAAAAACAGAGTGGTGCATGCTATTTTGGTTGTGAGACTGATCACAGTGGACAGGGGCGTTCTAGGACATTTTCATTGGAGCGGCATGGAAAGAAAGCAATCTATCAAACTGTGGCTACATTTACACAGTTAAATGTGACCCAAATCTGAATGTCATGTATGACACATCTGGGTTTTTTGAGGGATGACAGTATGAACAACAAAAATCACATTTAATATGTTTTAACCATTTTAATTCTATGGTTCACTTTCATATGTGGGAATAAATTGGTTGGTGATTCAAAAAGTGATTCAAAAAGTCAAAAAGTGATTCCCCCATGTGACTTGTGAATTCATAAAAACTAAACAAAAATTATTTAACTAACTAACACATTTATGAATTACACTATATAAAGTATTACACAGAAAGGTGCGTAATATTATTATTTTTTAAATAATTGGGAAAGATACTTTCGTAAGAAAGGCCGCTGAAAATGTGAACGGGCACTGTTGCAGTCAATTGAGATGACACTGAAATTAAACAAGCATTTGTTTACACATTATTTATCATTATTGATTCAATTCTAAAATGTTTGAAACTGGAAATTGTTGACAAGGCTATTTGTAGACTCGTGGAAGTAACATAAGGGATGGCAAGCAGGACGTAATCAGTACACATACAGTACGTCGATAGTATTGATAGAAAGTGTTTAAGTTAAATGTTAGAATTTCATTTAATAACAAAAATATATCATCGAATATTTTTTATTATGGAAGTTGTGGTTGTTGAAGAACAGGGTCAGCATGCACACAGTAGTGGTGTTTTGAAACAAATCGCTTTAGTGAAAAATTGGATGACTCATTCCTAAAGATCATGATCATTCTTGAAAGGTCGCTTTTTAATTTTTGAACCAATCGTTTGAGCATTGCGTGTTTAGAGCAGTGTTTGATATGGACCACATTTAAAAGGTCATGTAAACAACTTCACCAAAAAAACTGATGAAAAATGAATTGGGCACTTTAGCTTGTAGTGTGAAGCAGTCTGTTGAGTGTAGGAGTAGCTTGTCTGTGGTAAAAACCGCAGACGTATCCAGTTTTGCCGTTTAAAATCTGACCACAGAGGCCAGGTTATAGCTGAAAAACAAATACAAATAATACATGTCATCTGTATCATGCTGGGCACTTGAGCCTCTCTCTGCTCATTTAAGCTATCTGTGCTGTTAGCAGGTTACAATGGCTTGTTTTGACCTTGAACTGTGACAGTCCTTTGGTGTTTATTTCGGTCGTGTACCACTTACTCTGTGGTCACTACCCTCCGTCCTGCTCCACATAAGGGAACGTCCAATTAAACGGACCATCAGCATTCATGAAGCAACACCACAGTCATCGACAAAGAAATCAGGTTGTGCTTGGATTAAACCCATACACTCTTATTTAAGGGCATTCTTCTTGACAAAATGACAATAAAGACGCGGGGGCCAGAAGTGAGTGTTGCTGGAAAGGATAGGTCGTGGTCAGAAGAGATTAATCCAGACTCTGTCATCACAGTCCCCTGTGGTGGGCAGCACTGGCAGTTCAACTGAGGAGGATCCTATATCTGTCAAGGTGAAACACACGCTCCAACTGCACTTTAAAGCAACCTTGCACTAGGCGTTGTTTTGTGCACCTCTTCTAAACCCACAAAGAGATGGAGAAGATGTGAGCTAATACTGGCAATGTCAGTTCTGCGCAACCAGACTTTTTTGTTTGTTGTTTTACCAGCACAACATGCATTGGCCACATACACACTGCAGATAAATATGGTCGAGGCTCCTCGTTAAATCCATGTGGTGTAACTAGTTGCAGTAGTGTTGCTTAATATATAGGCAGATTGCCTGAAGTGCAGTGCTAGAAAAATCACAGTTATGCAAATCTTGATACCTGTCTGTCTACCGTAGTTACATCAGAGGTTCTCTGCCTTGAGATCGCTAGAGATTTCTATAACCTTTTAGCTGTAAGAGGCTGTTCATCCTTGTTTTCAAAAGACTTTGATGGAGAACAAGATGGGACATAATGCAAGGGTCTGGAGATGTATTTATTTTAAAGCTGATCTACTGAAATCATAACGCAACGGCAGTAGCGAGGGATCTTTTCTTACGTTGTGACACACATCCGACCGAAACGGATTGTTTCGAAAAAGATTTGGTTCTATCTATTTGGTGTTATTTGGATGGAGGCAGATCTGAATGCGAGCTTGCTGCTGATTTTAAGAACGGGATGAAATGTTGTGTTCACGACATGTGGACAGGACACATGACATTTCGGGATGAGATGACATATCTATTTTGAGCTATTTGCTTCTTGGACTGGGAATTATGCATTTCTGTGGCAATACTATTGTCAACACCTAAATGAATCTGCCCGTAACTATCTATTCTGAGCTGTTCACTTCTTCATTTGTAAACTGGGAATTTTCTGAGAGCTCCTACTTGTACCACGTGACCCCTGTACCACCTGACTGCTGCAGATTCAGATTGCCATAGAAACGCATAATTCCCAGTCTACAAATTATTAACAGCTCTACGAGGAAGAAAGTTGAAATCACCTAATTACAGTATTCACGATATGGCGTGAATGTGTAAGAAAAGTCAATAAAAAAAAAAATCCTCTCTTTTCCACAGATATTTTACCCGTATTTTGAATTGCACACTGCATCGACTTATGTTTTAGGGTTAAAATAAATCAATTTAACCGATAATAATCTGACAGAAAATTACCAGTACTGTTTCTGTTTTCCACTAAAGTATATAGTGCACTGCCCACATCTGGAGCTTTAGGTCCATTCATAGAGTTTGATTGATTTTGAGGGGTATCAATCCAAGTCCTCTATCTTAAAATGTTGGTAGGATTTTCATACTTGACATGCATTGTAAATCTAATCTACATCATTGTGGTCTGCGTTCCACATTCCATTAGATGCCAGAGCTTCATCTCCACAGACGATTGGTCTGTCAGATCTGAGTCATACTGGTTTCTGCTAAACTATACCCATGGTTATGGTCACAAATCAAATCCATTCCGATTGTTGAATGCCACTCATCAGCAGTTTATGGCAGTCATCTAGAACTATTACAGTTCTTTTGTATGTAGTGAATTAGATTACCTTGATTGTATTACAGGATTAGCTTTAAAACAGATATTTGACATGAAGACCAAGTTCATTTGTTACAGGGCTCTATTCCTGCTTTAATGTCTTTGAATATTTAGTTTACAGCTGTTAGTCTTTATTAGTAGTTACATGGCTGATGTGAGATGACGGGCGTCAAAATTGCTGTTAGGTGTAAAACACCATGCAGTGTGATTTGCGAAGTCTTTTTGGATGCCATACTCGAGTTCATCACACAAGTTTTGAACAACACCCATTACATTGAAAACCCATTACAGTATCTGGAGAAAAAAAAAAGAATGTAATGAAGAATGTCCATCTTTTTTTGTACCAAAGTCTTTCCTGTTTTTAACTTATCTTTATAATCATTGAAACTACTAACCAGAAAAGGTTAAACTTCTCATTCTCGCTTTTGGTTTTCCTTATCTGACTATGTGTCTGGAAGAATGTGTTTTTGTGGTGAACTGTGAGATTGTTTAAATGTGTCATGCTATTTATCTAATGTTCGACGCATTGTGTATATTGTCTGGTTTATGCTTGTTTAAAAAAAGCACACCAAGTTCAAACTGCTGTGTGAATGCTTTGGTCAGCGGGGTTGTTTGGTTTTTACATGTCTACAATGCTAAATAAAAGATGGTGATCTGAAAATAACCTATGTTTGTGGCAAGGTATTAATTATGGCCTGGGATCTTTCAAACTGTTTCCATGGCAACCCCTCGCTGTGCTTACAAAATAGGTGTTCAGAAAAAGAATCAGGTTTTCCTGCAACACAGAGCATTGAAAATATCTCTGCCCATTTAGTTGGCTAAATAAATCTGCCTAAACTGACAGTTATTAACATTCCCGGCTGTGTTGGTCATGTGTAAGATGACGTGAGTCACCAATCTGTCAAAAGAACTGGAAAGTGCTTTATGCAAATATGAGACAAGATATATTGAGCTATATCATTTAGATATCAGCAGAGATGTGATGCTTGCTTTAAAATATATTGCAAATTAAATTAGCAAATAAATGTAATTGGTAACCTAATATAAATATTACAACATGACGTTAATGCAATAGCACTACTGACACTAATGCAAATAAAGAAAAAAATCAATACAATTTATATTAAAAAGTGCATTTGTATGAAATGTAGCTCGGACATTAAAATATCTGAAAAAAATCTCTCTCTCACTCTCTGTCTACATATCAATCACACAATGCACCTCATGGGGGACATAATGTATTATGCAGTTACAGCATGAAATAATGATTAAACATAACATTCTACAATGATAACATTTAAACAATTTATCACAAAAATTATATTTATACAAAATATATCAAAAATACTTTTTTCCTCGCTATTGCGAATTTATATTAAAATTCTGAGGTGTAAAAAATGGGATATTGTGAGGAAAAAAGAAAAATAAATTCATCTGAGAATTGAAATCTAAAGAGAATTTTGAGATATAAACTCGAAATTACTTTCTTTTTTTTCGTGTCTATAGACTGCTTCTGCCACCAGTTAGGGCTCCGCCCACAAAAAACCCCCGTCAGAGCTGTATATAAACACACAAATGGCCTATTAAAACTCTTTACTGTCACTTTTAATTGAGCAACTTCTTAAAAAAAAAAAAAATAATAATAATGTACCGACTCCTACTCTATATTTTGTATGTGACTTTAAAGGGATAAACTAACTTTTTTTTTATTCTGACTAACATTGTTCTATATATTCACATAGCCTCAAATTAATTCTTTTTGCCAGGGGTATTGATTCTGACTCCACCAACATCACTGCAGCATATGAGGGACGGTCAACACACTCTCAAAAGAGACAAACTACATTCTAAGACATTCTGATTTCATTTTTTTATCTACATGTTGTGTCTCATGCTCACCAAGACTGCATTTGTTATCAAAAATAAAAACAGTAATATTGTTTGTTTTTTTTAAATTATATATATATATTATACAACTTAGAATAATAATTTTCTATTGTAATATATTTTGTGATGGTAAAGCTGAATTTTCATCATCATTACTCCAGTCTTCAGTGTCACATGATCCTTCAGAAATTATAATATGCTGATTTGCTGCTCAAGAAACATTTCTTATCCAAGAAAACAATTCTACTGTTTAATATTTTGATGGAACTTCTTTTTTTTTTTTTTTTGCATTCT
Source organism: Semotilus atromaculatus (assembly GCA_031834385.1). NCBI lineage: Eukaryota > Metazoa > Chordata > Actinopteri > Cypriniformes > Leuciscidae > Semotilus > Semotilus atromaculatus. Next base: position 32,162,172 of record JAULUF010000025.1, read on the forward strand.
TTGATGAATATAAAGTTTTTAAACACATATATTTACTGTCACTTTTGATAAATATAAAGCATCCTGATTAATTCATAGCTTATATTAATGTGTTTGTGAAGTATAAAATAATAAAATAAAAGAAAGCATTTTTAATAGAGGCCTCAATCTTTTTTTAAATAATGCACTAGGCACAAACTGCATTTCACAGTCTCCATTTTATTTGGCATGATTACAGTAGGCCTATAAAAAACAAATGCTTAGGAAATGAATCTTGTTAGTTATTACAGTGACCACCAGATGGCATCATAGTAATTCAGTCTCACCACTGTCCACACGGGTCAGATGCTAAATGGTTAAATAGTTTGTTAGTTTACTGCTTGCAATGAAAGGTGATCATTTAAAGTACACCAATGACACGGGGCTTTAAATCCACTGACCAACTGGCTCAGAAGAGATTGAAAAATAAGATTATTAGACAGACGCTAACATGATGTTCAGTACAGAAATGGTACTGTATTATTATCGGTACATGTAGCAGTGCTCCTCTTCCCTATCATCTGTCTCTGTGGATCTGTTCTCTCATATTCATTGTAAAAGTAAGAATTTCATCAATCTAACAGACATGACTTAAAACCTTGAGCTGTTCCTCACGTGTGTTGACTGGCCCAGTTTAACCGTTCCAGGTAATGTGTGCTTGTACCCCACCCCCACTCAGTAAGCCGTTACATCTGATCTTTCCTGCATTTTCCCTGTAATCTGTGACAGTCACATGTGAGGACCATTATAGGTTATGTAACTCTGTTCCCATTTGATTCAGATCACACTCACGCATACATGCATGTTTGCCCTGATTCGTTTTTACGCCTGGCTTCTCACTTTCCTCTCTTATAAAGCTCATTCTAATAACAACTTATGTGTTGTGTAACATTCAACTGAACAAAATCACTTTTTTCAGTTCCATAACTCAAACTCAAATCTAGTTCATGAGTCTACAGTCTCTATCTATAGCTATTATTCTACAGATTCCATCCACCCCCCCATCTGTCTATCGATCAATCGTTCTCGGTCTATCAATTGTTCTATTTCTATCCATCCATCCTCCCATCTGTCTATCTATCAGTCTATCACTGACTTAAATGCTTTCTGCTGGGGTCTAATGCGATCTAAAGCTATCTGATGTGGGTTCTTGGGGCTCTATTGAGGTCTGAAGTTGTCAAATATATATTTTGTATATGTATATATATATATATATATATATTACATATATAAAATAACTGTCTGACTGGTGGTAAAACCTTCAGACTTTAAACCCTACAAACAGCCATTATTGGTCAAGGTGGCAACACACAATAATATGGGTAATAATCACTATATCTAATTATTTGTTTAGTTTAGTAAAAATAAAAAATAAATAAAATGCAAAACATGTCGCATACACAGATTTGTATGCAAATTTAGAAGCAAAGATGAAAGTTGTCTCCACCCACATCAAATCACATTCTTGGCTGTTTGTGGAACTGGGATTTGTCAGGGGTTTCCCCAAAATAAATGTTTTCAACAGATTCCTTATACACAGACTAAATGTAAGTAAAATTATGCCTCTGTGAAATGCAGTGGCAAATATAGGTTATGAAAACCTAAACAACTGACAATCACAGTGTTTGGAACAGACAGCTGCAAATGCTGCACAAGCTTTCTGCAAGAAACGCCTGCTAACCCAAGGTCAGCGCACAACCTCAAGATAAGTTTTGCAGAAAAATTTTGGAGTTTTGTTCAATGACTAATGATTTTGTATCACAATTATTAAAAAATACATTAAAGGATTGGTTCACTTAAAAAAAAAAAAAAACTTTTGCTGATAATTTACTCACCCCCATGTCATCCAAGATGTCAATGTCTTTCTTTCTTCAGTTGAAAAGAAATTAAGGTTTTTGATGAAAACATTCCAGGATTTTTCTCCATATAATGGACTTCACCGGGACCCAAACGGTTCAAGGTCCAAATGACAGTTTCAGTGCAGCTTCAAAGGGCTTTAAATGATACCAGACGACGAATAAGGGTCTTATCTATAGCGAAACGATCGGTCATTTCAAAAATAAATTAAAAAGTTAAAGTTTTATAAGCACAAATGCTCGCATTGCTCTGTTCTGTGATGCGCGTTCGTGACACCACGTAATACACAATTACGTTGAAAAGGTCACGCGTAGGCGGAAGTACCGAGACAGTGTTTACAAATGTGAGGACCATATACACATATTCAAATGTCTTTGTCAGTTTATCGTTTAAAATGCCCATTTCGTGTGCGTATCCTGGGTGTTTTAAATATTAAAAAGGCTAAAAGATAATTGTCAGGACAGACGCGTGACCTTTTCAACGTAATTGCGTATTACGTGACGTCGCGAACGCGCATTATAAATAATGAATAATTATGCATTAATATGTGCTTTACAAGTAGCCTACTAATAAACAGTCAATATTCTAGTAATATGCATGCTAATAAGCAACTTTAAAAGAATAGAATTGGACCCTAAACTAAAGTGTTACCAATCAAATGATATAAAACTTCAAATTTAGTTCCTGGAGGCACCTAAAGCAGTAACGCAATGAAGCCTGGGTGGTTCCTCTGAGAACCGCCACTTTTGAAAGTGTGCATAGAGGATCTAGATGGTTCCAAAGTGAAGAACCCCAAAAGGTTCCTCCAGGATCTTTTCATTTTTGCAGTGTATATTTCTATTCGCTTATTTCCCTCATGTGTCCATTAGAGAGCAGCATCTTCTAAGGCATCACAGTTAGCACACCTTGAAACCACGAGGGTTTTTCCAGTGTGTAATGAACGTTGGGTAGGGGGAGTACACGCAAAACTGAATACAGAGTGGAATGTGGCACACCCTATAATGTTCAATTCAGCTCAGCATAGAAAATATGATTAAAGTAAACACTACACAGAAGACTAGCAAACAGGCACAGGCCAAAGTGTGATCCAGGGAAAACTTGCTCAACAACAAATCTGTCCCACACTGTTAGTCATCAGCGAGAGAGATGCAAACAACAAACCACAAGACCATAAAAACATTCAAATCAACAGTTTGTAGCGTTTACTGCCACTGACCTATTTGTATGGAGTATTAAACAAAATGGCCTACATTATGTGTTGTGAAATGGCACAGCAGAGTGACTCACTGTCAAATGACTCATGATTCAAAGCACAGAACTACAGCCACATGCCTGTGGACACCGTGCCATTCACCCAATTATTCCAGACCTTTTTTTTTTTTTAAAAGAAGTATTTTCTTTTTTATTGTGACATATCTGAGTAAAACAACTTCTGAAACAAGAAAAGAATGTAGGGCGTGACTCGGTTTTGTCCATTGGGAATTGATTGGATGGCTGGATTGTTGTGGTTTGCTATTGTTCATGTGAGTGACAGGTTGTACCGCCCTTGTGCCAAAATAATAATAAATAAAAAAACATTTCAAGAACTTTACATTATAAAGTTACACTAACTGGCCACATTTAACAGGAATCCACATGTTTGGGTGTTTTGGGTCAAGTTGGGGTCATGTTCTCAGTTACTTATTAGAAGTAGCGCAAATAGTCTTCCGGATTGTGAAGTTATACCTGCACCCCTATTGACAATGGATTTTTTTATATGATTATAACACTATCAGTAAAACAGGAACAGCAGGTTTTTCTGCGCTCATGTACTTTGACCAGCAACAAGTATACGTGCACCTCTGCACACGTTTCACATCATACTTTATTCGGACCCATAAAAGCACGTTTATTGCATCTTTCCCTGTGCTTTTTACAATGCAACAGGCTTTTTATATGGCAGTCGGTTTGGACATTGTTTGTGTTTGTACTTTTCATCACCTCAAAATTACCAACTTTTGACTTTAAAACTGAGATCCTAAATCATCAAAAGTTTGATCAAATACACTTTCGATAACCTAGCTGTGCTAAGGTGTACTTTTAGACAGAATAGCCTGTTACTAGATAGCTAAACAGAGAAGCAGTCTAGTCACCATCTGAAGTGTAACTGGTCATCAGCATATGTTGTGGAGTTTGATAAATGTGCCACTTATTTTAAGTCCATATGGTTCATATCATAGACTGTAAAAGGTTCATATACACATGAGCATGTCTCAGTTCAGACTAAACTGGGAACTAAAACTGTCCCAATGTGGAACAGGAAGAGATCCACAGAAAGAGACCTTCTGACTCATATGTAAAACCCCCACAAAAACCTGCCAATAGTGATTTTCTCTAAATTATATGATATACCACAATACTACATGCATCAGTAAGAAATAAAATTGAATAATGATGTGCAGTGGATATAAAAAGACACAACTGCATAACTGGTCACACACCTGAATTAATACTTTGAGTATTACAACATTCAGTCCGTTTGGATAGGAGTCTATCAGCTTGGCACATCTTGACTTGGGAATATTTTCCTACTCCTCTTTGCAAAACATTCATCTATCTTTGCAGAAGCCATTATTTTGTTGATTTAGATGTGTTTAGGATCACTGTCATGCTGAAAGATTAAAGTTCTCTTCACTTTCAGCTTTCTAGCAGACGCCGGAAGGTCTTTGCCAAAATCATATGGTACTTGGAGCCGTTCATGATTCCCTCCACCTTCACTAAAGCCCCAGTTCTAGCTGAAGAAAAGCTGCCGCCGCATGCTTCGCCGTGGGTTTGGTGTTTACTGGTGTGCTGTGTTGTTTTTGCACCAAACATACCTTGTACGATTTTTACAAAGAGTTCAATCTTGGTCTCAGACCATAATACATTTTTCCACATGGTTTTGGGAAACTGGATATGGATTTTTGTAAAGTTTAGCCAGGTTTGGAGGTGTTCTGGGATTTTTTTTTTTTTTTGCTTGTTGTAGCCCTCACCGAAGCGATAACTTTCCATCCACAAATTTTTATGTGCATTTTGGGATACCACATAAAAATGCTGGATGGAAAAGCAAAGATGCACATAAAAATGCATTCATTTGAGGCAGATAAATTGTTGATCTGATAAGAAGACATGCACATAAACTATGATGGAAACACATTTACAGAATAAATCCCTCAATGCGCAAACAAAAACCTCACAAAACTTTTATCATCAGAATGATTTGGTTTAATTCCCTGCAGAAGCGTCTCACACGATTGCATTCCCACACCAGGCATACAAATGTAAGATAGCATGACGCGTTTATTGCGTTTCGTCGAGACGCATGCCATTTACGATGTAGGATTTTTATTACAGATATTTTGCGCCAATTTCCCAGGAAGTGACCATTTCATTCTCTTGAACACATGGGATGGAAACGCTGCTTTATTCACAAATGTTTTATGCGATATTCCAATTTGTGCACAAGTTAAAAACGCAACTTTGGATGGAAACATTTGGTAACACTTTATTTTAAGGGTTCAAAATTATGCATTAGTTAAGCATAAACACACTTGTAACTAATGATTAATTTAAAATATAGTTTGGACATATTAGCCATTTAAGAATCCACATTCATGCGATAAATAAGCAAAAATAATCTAGTAATTAATAATTAACTGAATGTAGTAAACGCCTTTTAGCCATTATTTACAACTTAGCAAATTATTATTTTTGCGTATAATGTACTTAGTTATACTTCAGTGATCCACCATCTATTAAGTTAACTGAACAATTTAAAGCAACTATGTTTAATTAATGCTGGTTTTACAGTTATAAATAGCTCAAATAGTGTATAAAGAAAATTTGACCCCCTGTTCTAAAGTGAAAGTTATATCCACTTTATTTATGGCACTTATTGAGTGAATATATATCTGTATAAGAAGCCACTAATTCTGGCTAAACTGCCACAAATACAGTACTATAAACAATTTGAAAGTTATAAACTTTAAAATTGCCTTGGTAACTTACTGAAATAATTTCCTATAACTTAAGCTTTATTTTAATTAAACTCTTTTTAATAGTTTGTTTACATTTAGTTTAGTAACGATAATAATCCATCAAACAAATGCTTTTTGTATCAGCTTAACTAAAAATCCAAGAACTGCATCAAACCAAGTATGATTTCAGCTCTTGCCATTTCTGCATGGAATATTATCAGACAATCTGTGAACAAACTGTGGGTTTGTGGGAGTGCTGAGAACAACTGACTGACCTTTTATTGACATAACTGATTGTTCATCCTCTCTCCCTGAGCAGTAAATGAAATACAATTGGAATTTCTCAATGATTTCGGAGTCAGAACATGGAGGAATTTAAATGAATTGTGATTTGTTATCAAACTCCCAGCATCCAACTCAATGTCCAATTACTATGAGCTGAAAGCAGCTCTTGAGGAGTGACCCGAGGAGCGAGGCAGCACTCCAGATCTGGACTGAGTCTCAACGGCAGTAAGGGGAAGATAACAAATCTGAATACAACTTCCTATTTATGTACGTATCTTTGCAAAAATTCACATCAAACAATGCAAATCAAAAATGGCACTGAGCTATGAAGCTTCGAACCTATAAATAATACAACCGAACATCAAAGACTTCAGAAAGACACAGTAAACTGGAGGAAAAAGACAGCAATAGTTCACCCAAAAATATTGACTCAAACCCTATTTTTTTTCTATGGAAAACAAAAATAGTTAGCAGAATATACACATTTTCTAATGTCATAAGGGGCAGTGAATCATGACAGGAATGTTCATTTTTTAGTAAACTATTCCTTTCAATTTGAAGGAGACATGAGGCAAAAAGTGTACTATTGCACACTTAATAGCACTATAGTAAATATTAGGATGAAACGAATAAAAAATGAAACAGAGAAAGGAGTTAGAAATTACTTGAACCAACAACTTAAAGATGTGATAACATTCGGGCCGCATTTACATTACATGGTTCAAGCTAACCAATCAGCACAGATCGGATATGACCTATGAATGTGTAAGCAGGAAAAAAAAAAACACATGGCTTCTGATAGTCGAAGATCGATTTCAGGCCTCATTCATATGTGGGAATTTTGAGTCTGATATGTAAGCAGACAGATTGGATATTTCCATCAATGCGAGTCGTACGTCATTGTAAAAAGCTATGGTGGCGAATGAACGTCAATTCAGCTGGACACCAATCGCGATCACATGACTCTTTTCAATGGCACAATGGAGGACGAAGGCACAACCCAATGTTTTGCCAAAACATTTTGTGTCAAAAAAATTGGATCCAGTCAACAAATCGGACCTGCAGTGTAAATGCAGCGTTAAATGAGGAACAAAATGGAAATCATTCTGTTTACTCATTTTACACTCGGTCTCCATGGAAAACCTGTGAATCAGACAAAGCATGCACATTTTTTTCTTTAAAATCTGATATTTGAAATAGCTTGAGGCCTTTTAAACCCGACAAGCCAAAAGTAAGCTGAACAATGAGCTTCTCAGGGATATAAGATCATAATTTCTAACCTGGAGACACGACACGATGAGTTTGTCATAATTGTGCCAAACAGAATGCCATCATCTAAGGTTTATCCTTAGCTCATTATGTTGTTGTTTTTTTTTAACAAAAGTTACAAGCTGCAGAAATGTTATAGAATGTTACTCCACAATAAAATCATACAATGCACACTGTAGGCCACTTTAACCTGATGTTGACATTTACACACCAGTGCCTTTACTATTAATAACTTAAGTCATGGAAAAGCATCATCCTGCTTCCTTTTACAGAACAATATGTTCCCCGTGAGCACACACCAAAGACACATGGATTAAACACACTTTTGTTTTCCTGTCAAGGTGGAGACCTTCCATTGACTGCTATTGTTTTACTGAGCTAATGATCTATTCTAAAATATTCACAAGTTACTTTTTATGGAAGGTAATGTTACACTACTTTTACGTTATTCCAGTTAAATTTTGGGTAATTGTAAAGACCCTTTCATGACATAAGTGCAATGAATAAGCCTCAGGCTGAAGGAAATGCAACTGCACGAGTGTGTGTATAGGGCTCCGCTCAAACAAACCTTTCTGGATTGCAGAGGAACAGGATGCAAGAGAAGAATCTTCAACACTCTTACTTCAGCAATAAAAAATAAAAAAACACAAATGTGACGTTTAACTAAAATCCTTATACCTGTTCCTATGGTTGAATTGGATCAAAGATCAGCAGCAAAGATATTGATTAATAAAGTCAGATTAATTACATGAAGTATATGAGTGTTATTTAATGGTACATTTTTGCACCTTTGCGTAATGTTGTGGGTTTGCATTTCAGTCTTATTCATTTTGAGGAATATTAAATCTGTCTTTGTGCAAGTGAGATGAGTAACTGCATCCTCACATTTAGTCGAGAACTACAATAACCATCATGTTTACACAGCACACAACACCTCAGCACTTACTGTTGATATCTCAACCTGGGGACATACAAGGTGTCAGTCAATAAATGGGAAAACAAGAATCTTGCGTTACTCATTTAAAAAAGTAACTCAGAAATGTAATCTGGAAAAAAAGTAATCTGATTACATAACTTGCGTAAACACACTGAAGGCGAGGCGGTCCTAACTGCTAAACTGAGCTTGTGTAAGTGTTTTAACGGCCTAAAGTATCACCAGCACAAGCCTTCTTTATGCTCAATGTTGTGCTTTAGCTCATGACAGCTGCTTTTTCTCCTCCCTGCTCCTGGATTAATGGAGCTGAACTCTAGGATCTGAGAGTGAAGAGTGGACAGAGAGAGAGAGAGAGAGAGAGAGAGAGAAGAGTGGACAGCGAGAGAGAGAGAGAGAGAGAGAGAGAGAGAGTGGACAGAGAGAGAGAGAGAGAGAGAGAGAGAGAGAGAGAAGAGTGGACAGAGACAGAGAGAGAGAGAGAGAGAGAGAGAGAGAGAGAAGAGTGGACAGAGAGAGACAGAGACAGAGAGAGAGAGACAGAGAGAGAGAGAGAGAGACAGAGAGAGACAGAGAGAGAGAGAGAGAGACAGAGAGAGAGAGAGAGAGAGAGAGAGAGAGAGAGAGAGAGAGAGAGAGAGAGAGAGAGAGAGAGAGAGAGAGAAGAGTGGACAGCGATGAGAGAGAGAGAGAGAGTGGACAGAGAGAGAGAGAGAGAGAGTGAGAGAGAGAAGAGTGGACAGAGACAGAGAGAGAGAGAGAGAGAAGAGTGGACAGAGAGAGACAGAGACAGAGAGAGAGAGAGAGAGAGAGAGAGAGAGAGAGAGAAGAGTGGACAGAGAGAGACAGAGAGAGAGAGAGAGAGAGAGAGAGAGAGAGAGAGAGAGAGAGAGAGAGAGAGAGAGAGAGAGAGAGAGAGAGAGAGAGAAGAGAGAGAGAGAGAGAGAGAGAGAGAGATACTTATAGAGAATGTGCTAGAAAGGGAGGCTAGGTATTTATAGTTCACAAGCACCTTTGTGTGTCAAGAATAGATGCCAGTCAGTGTGCTTAAAAGTATAAAGCTGTTAACAGTAAGATGGTAGGGGGTCAATACTCATTTGCTTTAGTTCTTTTTTGATAATGTACTCTACTCTGAAAGAAATTTCTACTATTAGGTGATACCGTATTTTAAGCTGTCCTTGTCACATTGTAATTATACATTTGAGAACCGAGTAATACTAATTATCATCATTACTATAGGGTTAGGGGTTGCACTTTGTTTTACAGTACATGCACTTATGTGTACTTACCTAAGAAAGTACTGGGTAATATAAAGTAACATGGGTTAAGGTTATGTTTTGGGGTAGCTTCAGGGTTAGTACCTGGTTATTACCCAGTTATTGTAATTGCTATAATAAGTACATAGTATGTACATGGGGAACAGGACTGTAAAATAAAGTGCTTCTAGGTTTGGTTTAGAATTAGTTCCATGTAATTAGACATAATAGCCTATTTACTGTTATTACAACAGTAAGTACATATTTTTTTCAACAATGACATTAAATTGGTGACAGTGAAGACATTTTTAATATTACAAACAATTTCTCATGAAAGAATTCTGGGGGAAAATGCATCACCGTTCCCACAAAGAAATTAAGCAGCACAAGTTTCAACATGGATAATAAGAAATGTTTCTTGAGCAGCAAAATCAGCATATTAAAATCATTTCTGAAAGATCATGTGACACTGAAGAGTTGAGTAATGGCCATCACAGAAATAAATTACATATTTATATTATATTAAAATAAAACTTTTAATGGTTAGTGTACTCTTACCTACTCAAAAGAGGAAAAGCAATCCAATTTGATAAATAAAAATAGGAATTTTATTTGATGCATAATGTTTTCTTATGTGATCATTTTTGGCTACAATTGATTCTATTGTTAATTCTGTCCATTCCTATATTATTTGTCTTGCTTTTCACCTTATCAGAGAACTAATACACACTTTTCTGCCCACCACATCATTATCATTATCACCCGGAGTCTGTTTCAAGAACCTACAATCGAGGCCTTGCTGACAAGCTGATTAAAGTGAGTATTTGTAGGCACTAAGAGCTGCTATTCTAGAGTCCTGTACAGTGGTTTAGATCATCAGATGTGAGGGGGGAAACCACTCTCTGTTCTCATTCCTCACTGTATAATGTGTTAACAGAAAGCAGATGGCTTAAATGTAACACACACCCATTCTTCTGTTACATCATCAAGTCTCCATCCCCCACATATGGATGCAATATATAAACAGATATGGGAAGAGGAGCCTTTTGCAATTGAGTTCCAACATTACATAACCCACAATCCCTCACACATTAAGAGAATCATACGGATCTAAACATATTAACGCAGAGTCCTGAGAGGAACTACATATTATTCCTACCATTTCTGCATTATAATGTATGCAGTCACAAAATTTCTGTATTCATAGTACACTGATCTATAGTTGTTTAGTATATAGAGCACACTGCCAGTGTGATGATTAAACCAGGAGTTTTAATATCTTCACTCATCATTTAATATGACTACCAAAATAAATTTTTAATTTATGCACAATATATCATTACCACACTGTTATGAGCTGTTTTTTTTTTAACTACAACCATCAAAAGATCCAAATATTGATTCCAAAATATAGTCCCATCCTACATTTTTTCTTATTCGAGAAGCTATTTGACCCAGATATACGTCACAAAGAAAACTATGATAGTAACTTTTTTAAAGCTAATTTTACATTAATGCACACATAAAAGTTGTTTATTAATAGTTAATACCAGTTAAATATAAAAATTAATATTCATTTTTCCATACATTATTTGATGCCAAAATTCACTTGAATTTTTTAATATTGTCCATTTATCTGTTAGTAGTCATCATGAAAATAAATAGTATAGTATATGGTATGAGCCAGAAATTTAATATCGTTGAAGAATTTTTTTTTTACACAAAAATTTAAAATTCGGTTTCCACGATGGCAACTAACACTGAACTACATTGTGCAATGTGATGATCATGTAAAAAAGTCACCTATGACTAAAGCATTATTTATTTAAAGCTAAGCTATTTAAAAGCATTATCTATTGCCCAATGCATCCTGTTCAGCATAGTATTAAAAAAAATAAATAGCAGGCAGTGTGAAGTATCTCATGTATAGTACACTAGTATGACTATCTCCAACTATAAAAAGGATCCTCTGTGTTTCCTAAAATAGAGCACAAAAGGTTTATAACACAATGAGCAAGAGAATAAGAATAAATAAATTCACCTTTATACAGCATCTATGAAGGCATTAGATTGCAGAGGGACAGCATTTTTTGGACTCGAGGATAGAGGAGCTCTCAGCAGTTTGTTTCAGATATAACATTTACCAGATGTTAGCGCATCTAGCTCTTCTTCAGTATCTTGCATTCCACATGCAAGAAAGTAACATACACAAATAGAGAACCGACAGTAACAACCTTGAATTGAGAGAGCTAGTGGTGAGAAACTGCTGATATCACATTGATGAGCACAAATAAAAACCTCACACTTAAACAAAGCTTGATATGATGTTGTCTGGTCTAAATTTGATCATGACACAAACGTCATGGACAGCATACATTTCTAAGCCACTCTACCTTGTTTTCCCTGAGAGGTCAAATACGTGTGCAGTATTTGCACATGGCAGCTGACAGTCATACAAAGCTGCCACAGCACTAGAAAGAAATACAAAAACTACAATGTTTTTTCCATCTTGATATATTTTATTGTAGTAAAACAAAAGATAAAACAAAAAAAAATTTTTAAACATGAACATCAATCTGTACTCAACTGAACGGTTACATTGATGTGAAAGCCCATCTAGCGGTTAACCAATCTTTTATATCTAAATGAAGCTAAACAAGACCGCAGGGGTTCCCAGTCCTGGGCAGAGTTCAAATTCAACCCCGATCAAACACACCTGTCTGTATTATCAAGTGCTCCTGAAGATCTTAATTAGCTGGTTCAGTTGTGTTTGATCAGGGTTGGAGCTGAACTTTGCAGGAAGGAAGATCTCCAGTAACAAGATTGGGCATCCCAGATATTGAGGTTGTGTACAGGTGACGTCATTGCATGACATTTAGCGAGTCTGCGTTACTCACACTCTACAACAGTCTCTTGGGTGGTCAGCTTCAGCAATGCTTCTAGTCGCGTGGTTTGGTAGCAAAGGTGAGGTATCCAGTGTGTCCTGCCATTTCTCTTGGTGGTGTGGCAGTCCTGCAGATTACAGAGGTGTTCCCAGTGTTTGGGACTTCCCCTTGATTAACATCTGAAGCCATCTGTGTGCTGTTAGTACAGCACTCCTCTGGTCCAAAGTCTGGTAAGGGCAGAGTGACAGAACGAACATCATGCACCCGCAGCAGAACCTCCAGTGTGCAGATCTCCTCAAAGCCATGGTTCAATAAAGCCTCACAAGTCCTCTGGACCTGCTCTATACACGGTGAGAAGGAGCAGAGACGACCTCCTGAAGACAGTGAAAAAGAAAAGCAGTGAGCTTTATTTGTAGTATTATTAGCATATTAGCTAATTATCATACTAAAGCCTAAAGTGCACTATTAAAAAATGTCTTTATTGGCATAGATCTATGCTTCCATGAAGAAACTTCAACATCCATGGAAACTTCAATGCGCAAAAGGTTCTTTATACTGAAAAAAGAAGGTTCTTTATACTGGAAAAAGTGTCCTTTAGATTATAAAATGTTCTTCATACTAAGAAAAAAAACTATTTAGGGATAGGCTACACCAAGCCGAAGTCAAAGACACTAGCGGTGACGAAAGCTTACTATGTTGTCGCCTCTCGTCGGCTGCGTCTCGGCCAAAAAGCTGCGCTTGAACACAGCAAAAGGACTAAAGGCGACCGTCAACTAGCATGTGCGTTCTGCGCCTGTAATATCCATCTATATCAGCAGGTATCTATAGTCCATTTTCATCATTCAAAAAGGGAAACTGAAACTAGGACTGCAGAAATACAAACTGTAAAACGAAGCAGCGCTTGCTTACTATTTTGAATATAAATCACGTAGGTCACTTTCTTCATTTCAGTCGGCTCATGTAATTATGAAAATATTTGTGCATTCGAATGCTCAGGTCAGCCTTCTGTCTGTGCCGTCTTGCCTTCTTTGTTCGCCTTCAGCACTTTCGCTTTTCTTCTCGACCACTGACTCGTTCGCTAAGCTGAACAGCCAATTAGAGTTTTCTCTCTCTCACAGATGGCCCGACGCAGATTCAACACGCTGATTCGGCCCAAAAACCCCAGGTGGTGTCCTAAGCCGACCGACGCTTAAAAATAAATTTTATAATGGCAGTGGATTGCAAAACAGATTGAAGCTCAAAAATATGCATCCATCCATCGTAAACGAACTCCAAACGGCTCCAGGGGGTTATTAATAAAGGCCTTCTAAAGCAAAATGATGAGTTTATAAAGTTTTAAATATTAATATTTTTCTTACACAAAGTAAAATAACTAGCTTCCAGCCAAACAAACATACGGATTCCAAGTGCAAAGGGCAACTTATGCGAGCAATGTGACGTACTGCTGATATTTATGCTACGCCATGACCCACTATGCTGCTACTAACGAAATTTACGACGTCAGTTGCGCATTAGTGGCAAGTGCGCAGTATGACCGTTTGGCCGGACGCTATAAATTTATTTTGTAATGTGTTAAATGTTTTTTTTTTTTTTACACAACCTCATCGTTTTGCTTCAGAAGGCCTTTATTAACCCACAGGAGCCTTTTGGAGTTGGAAGAGCTAGAATATTTTTTAATATAACTCTGATTGTATTCGTCTGGAAGAAGAAAGTCATATACACTTAGGATGGCTTGAGGGCGAGTAAATCATGGGCTAATTTTCATTTGAAAGTGAACTAATCCTTTAAGAGTGTATACTTCATTGACGTTCAAAGTATTATTCATTTGATATTGGAGAAACAGCCACTCTCACTAGAAAGTCTCATCTTTGTCCAGTGTCTGTGTTTTTTTGCATTCCGTATAAACTAGAGTGGCATCATGCAGGTCTCTCTTAACTAACTCAAATGTTTGTCAGCTCACACATTTATTGTTGATCCATCTCTTCAGTTTATTTTTTGAGTGTAAAACAACAGACTTGTAAAATAACAGTGTTGCCAACTTGCAGTCAAACTAATGCAAAAAAATTCAATGCATTTTTCAACTGCAGGTTTTGTGGCAGAGACTGCCACTCCCAAATTGGACAGTTGAGTCACAACTGACGCTGCACTGGTGTTCCTCATCCGGCGTGATCCATGGTCTCCTGAGACTGGAGAATGCCTCTCATTCTATGATTTAGAAAATTCCAAAATACTTTTCTCTTGTATAAATGTAATTTGGATCTCTGTGACTCACCATGTCTGTCTACAAGTTTGCATCTGTTCTTTATCAAAACCACTGAGCAGATACACAAGTCTCCAGCACTTGTGCTACACTCTTTGCAGACATGAAAAGCTGTTTATTAGTAGTTTAAATGAACCTCCCTGTTTGACAGCAACAAGCGTTACTATTTGTAAAACCTTATCAAATACCAGACAAGATCACAATTGTGGCTGACGTCAAATCAAACCTGAAACTTGAAATAAGCAATGAGGAACAGGAACATTTTTGCTCAGATCTTTTAAAAGAAATGGCCATTTTAAAAGAAATGGCCATTTGACCTCGACAATGTTTCCCAGTCAATCCAAAATTACTCATTCAGTAATTATTGCTGTAAACTGAGGAGCAGACTTTTTTTAATATATATTTTACACGATTTCTGCACTAATTTCAAGTGCAAGTCTACAGAATCTTGCATAGTGGATGTAAAGCTGAAAAGCAGTGTGTCACTAGGGGCATCAAACAGAACTGCAGAACAGACGACTATTTAAAAAAAAAGTCTTAGGGTGTACTCACACTGGGCAATCTGAACTGTGCCCAAGCACAGTTGACCCCTAAAGTCTGGTTCGTTTGAATAGTGTGATCTCTCTGTATTGTGCACGGGCACGGTTTAACCATCCCTGGAAGAGGTGGGCGCTAGCCACGCCGGAGCATGGAACAGCTGCAACTTTTGTGTGCGCTACTGTCTTTACAAACATCTTCTATTAGTAAACTTTTCAATTAATTCAAGTATATTTAGGTTTATAACGGGTCTGGTTCTCACCTTATTGATGAACCTGAATTGTAGTTTGCAAAGCTGCAAATTCCTTCATTACAGTCAGCTGCTGCCTCTGTAATAATCTTTTGATACGTGCAGCACAATCAAGTGAAAATAATTAATTATTTAATTAAATGATAAATCTATTAGCCAGTCAGTTAATGAAAACATTTTCTTCTTGTTTTCTTCAAAACAAAAAGTTGCATCGTAAATGACGCAAGCATGCTCTGGCCCGGCACATTGTGCAATGTAAGTGCAGGCCAGCGGGGGAGTTGGGAGGGGGGACAATCACATCAGGACACAGTACAAGGCAACCGTGCCTAGTGTGAGTGCTGAGAATATTCAGGAAGTGATGTTGTAAAGAATGAAACCATATGGTTCCTCAACAGGCTTACTGGAAGCAACCAATAACTCACTAAGCTGTTAAGGGTTAGAGAGCAGTCGACATGCACATGTTTGCAAATTGTTGCCTTACTGTAAAACGGTTTCATAATAACATGATACATAGAGGAGTAAAACTGAAACAGCAATCTCTTCCACTCCTTTGCCATCTTGCTCCACTAACACGATTGGAGGGAATTTGGTCTTAAGGTGGTATTACTAACATGCACAAAAATAGCCACTGTTGATCAGAGCAAGAAGATAGACAGGGTGCTGTGAGGACACAAGTATGAGAAAGAGACCTTACTGGGTATAGTTTACTCTTTGAATCTGTCTTTAGACTCAATCCAATCACATTCCCTTAATCCAGCATGACCCCATCCTTCACTCTCAACATTCACTATAGAACTATAATAAATGGGAACCACTGTAGGAAAGCAATGCAGAACTGTCTCACCCTCTTCTCTTGAGCCTGACAATTTTCACAGGGATGCATCAGGGATCCAAAGTCACTTGGTGCCTAAAGAAATACTTAATAAAACAAATAGTTCAGGTCCTCAATGCTGATTGGTAAATACAGCGCTAAGACCATTATAAAATCTGCAATACAGTGAAGGTGATGATATACGGGGCAACTTTTTGAGCAATGTTGCTGGCCAATGTTGCCATCAACGGGCAACCAGGTGTGAGACAGGGCCCAAGACCGATCTAAAGTATCCAGATATAATTCTAAATCACAATAAAGCCTCTTATAACTAACTTAAAAACGAACCCTTTTAATTTTTTCTTTTCTTTTACAGTGTCCTTGTTACACGTTACATGTACACCATAGTAATAACAGTAATTACATGCAACTAACCCTCAGCCACACCCTAATCCTATAGTAAGTGCATATTGTTAATTGATATTACTAAGTACTTAAATTTATAATTAAACCTTAAAATAAAGCGTAACCCAACTCTGTTGCTACCCTGCTGTCTACTTGTGATTCTACTTGTGGGTAGATCAGATGGCAAGCAAACAATCAGTTCTCGTCATCAACGTGTTGGATGCAGGATAAATAGTTAGGAATAAAGGTCTGAGCGACTTTGACAAGGTCCAAATTGTTATAGCATGGTGACTGGGTCAGAGAATCTCTGAAACAGCAAGGCTTGTGGGTTGCTCCTGGTGCAGTAATGAGAATTTACCAACTGTGGCTAGAGGAGACCAAACCACAAACTGGCAACAGGGTGTTTGCCTCCCAAGGTTTACCGATGCACAAGGGCAACAAAGGCTATTCTGTCTGGTCCAAGCCAACAGAAGTCTACTGTGGCTCAAGCACACAAAATTTTAATGATGGTTATGGGAAGAATGTCACAACACACAGTGCATCGCACTCTGCTGTGTATGGGGCTGTGCGTATTTGACCCCTGTCCACAGTTGAAAAGCGCCTACAATGGGCGCGTGAGCATGGGAATTGGACCTTAGAGCAGTGGAATAAGATTTCCTGGTCCGATGAGTCCCGTCTTCTTTAACATCATAATTTTTCCCCCCTAAAATGTTTACTTTTTCATACAAATCAAAATCATAGTCTGTGCCCATCATACACTACGTGATTTCTGTGAAATCTGTCAACTCTAAATGCCCAAAATCTGCCGAACAGCTTTGATTTTTGGCAACTAGCATTGACTCCAGACTGCAAATTGGGGCAAAATCACCTGGATTTAGATGGATTACATTTAGACGGATTAGATTTATCAGAAGGAATTGATTGGAAAAGATCAAACACGTTTGATAGTTTGAGTGATGTTTCTGTATAAGTTTGTTTTGTTCGGCTTCGGGACGACATGAAAGTGTGGTAGTATGTGATCCTCAGTTGGATTGTGCATGTCAAGATGGACAGTTTTTCTCCATAACCATGTCGTCAAGAATATATATATATATGAGAGCGAGAGAGAGAGAGCGAGAGAGAGAGAGCGAGAGAGAGAGAGCAAGCGAGCGAGCGAGCGAGCGAGAGAGAGAGAGAGAGAGAGAGAGAGAGAATTGAATTTTGAAAAGAACTTTATTCACAATAATTCACACAACTTCAACAATAGAAGCCCAAAATAATTAATCAACCCACCTTAAAACAACACACAAAACTCAAAAACAAATACACACTCACAAACAAGGCGAGGGAAGAAAAAAAAAACTACAAAGAAAAAAACTACATCTTCAGAAACAACACACAATGCTCCATAACTACACCAAATCATCTCAAAAGTAGACAAGTCTTCCATAGTTTTATAAAACTTAAAATCAATCAAAACTCTTGATTTAACCAACATTGTAAAAACCTCAGTGATGCTTTGGCAAGGATTTTGCTCTATTTTATTTTTCCTACTAGTATATATTGCTAGTTTTGCTTGTCCCAAAATAAAATTTTGCAATTGGCAGGCATACCTCTTGGTCCGACTATATCTAAAACCCAGAAAAAAAGTTTTTTCTGAAAAAATCTCTTTACGACGGCTGAATATTTCTTTCAATAACCTAAATAAACGTTCTAATCTAGACCATTGCATAAAAGCCTGAAAAACTGTTTCCCTTTGAGAACAAAAGGGACATTCCGAACTAACTTCTGGATTTAATACAGAAATAAAAGAGTTTACAGCAACGATACCATGGAGGATTCTCTGTAAATCCCCTGCCCTCTTCGATAATGGCGGCTTATACAGAGACCTCCACTCAGGTTTTACATTTTCACCCAGCCCAAAAAAAGAACGCCATGGTGTATCAACCTTTCTTTCAAAATGTGTCTTATTAAAAACCATAACACAAGCTCTATACAAAAAATTACCTTTAGTTGTCAAAAAGTCCAACCACAAAGATTGCCAATTCTTTAAAAAAAGACCTGTACACCCATCAAGATTAGGTAAACACTTTAGACAAGGAAAAAGGTCCTGAGCATTGGGAGTCTTTTCAATGTGAAACCGAACTGCAACCGAAAAGCCGCGGTTCTGCTTTGTAAGTTCATGAGTCCTTGTCCTCCTCCTTCCTTGGGCAGGAATAAAACACACTGTTGTACCCAGTGTAATTTGTCCCAGAAAAAGTCCACAAGAACAGCTTGAATTTTCGCTAAAAGTTGCTTTGGAGGATCCACACAAGCCAACCTGTGCCACAGGGAGGATGCAACAAGATTATTAACAACAAGAGTACGTCCTCTGTAAGACATATTTGGAATCAACCATTTCCATTTTTCCAGACGCCCCTTAATTTTTTCCATCATCATCACCCAGATATTTTTTCCCACTTAAACCCCAAAATAACCCCTCAGGAAGGTTTGGTTTGCCATCAACCCACTGACCAACCAACAGTGTCTTACATTTTGTCCAATTTATTTTAGCAGAGGATAACAACATAAAATATTTTTTTTAATCATTTTGTCCACTAATTAAAACCATCACATCATCAGCATAAGCTGACAAAACAATGTTATTTTTACAATGGGGTAAACATAAGCCACACACCTTTTTTCTTATTTGTTGCAACAATGGTTCCAAAGAATTTAGGGCTGGGCGATATATCGATATAAAAGATATATCGATATATTTTTTAATGCGATATTGAATTAGACCATATCGCATATATCGATATAGTTCAAATTTGCGCCGTGATCCTTGCTCCAACTGCTGACTGCTTTTGAAGAAATAGTATCGTGCATTCTATCAGTTGCAGTTCTGGCGCTTCCGTCTCAACAGCCTAGTGTACAATGCGACAAATACTCGCTTATATAAATACTTAATCAAATGTTAACGCTGAGGAATGGGAGACTGCAGGTCACAAAAGTTCATTATTTGCATGTGCTTTAAAAGCCTTGCCGGTTAAACATGTCATTCGATGATGCGCACATGCACTAAAAGCCTGTCTAACAGCGCCTGGTTACTGGACTAAGTTATCTTTCGAGTCTTATTGCGCAAATACTGTCAAATACACACAATGTTTACATAAATAAAGTTAGTTATGTCTAAACTGAAAGCAAACCGAGAAAATGTAGAGAAATCTGCGTGTGTATTAGACACGGCGCGTGCAGGTCTTAAAGAGACAGTAACTGTAGCCCTAATAGTAAACATGCTGCCGCTTCTCCTTAAAGGGATAGTTCACCCCCAAAAAATAATTCTGTCATTATTTACTCACTGTAATGTTGTTCCAAACATGTATTAATTTATTTCTTGTGCTGAACACAAAATAAGATATTTTGAAGAATGTGGGTAACCAGACAGTGGCTGGTCCCCATTGACTTCCATAGGGAAAAAATATACTGTGAAAGTCACTGGGGTACATCAACTGTTTGGTTACCTACATTCTTCCAAATAACTTCAACAGAGGAAAGAAACTTATTCAGGTTTAAAACAACTTGAGAGAGTAAATGATGACAATTTATATTTTTGGGAGAACTATCCATTTAATGTTAATAAAACAACAAAACAGAGGAAATCACTCACTGCTCTTGATGGAGAACTTTAACAGTAGTTTTAATAAGAATCAATGTGTAATTTATACAGTGAAGTCCATATTTGGCTTTGAACATTTGTTCTCACTTTGCGAGAAAAATATCGGAATATATATCGTATATCGATATTCAGCCTAAATATATCGGGATATGACTTTTGGTCCATATCGCCCAGCCCTAACATCCCAGATAAAGAACATCCTTGTCTTATCCCTCTTTGAACCTGGAACGGAGCGCATAAGCCGCCATTTATCTTCAGTACACTCTCAACTTCACTATAGAGTACTTTGACCTTATCTATAAAATCTTGACTAAAACCAAAAGCTCGCAAAGTCCCCCACAAATAGGAATGCTCGACTCGGTCAAAGGCTTTCTCTTGATCCAGAGAAATCAAGCCAACATCTAACTTTAACCATTTTGAAACTTCCAATACATCCCGAATTAATGAAATGTTTTCAAACATAGATCTACCACGAACACAATAGGTCTGGTCCGGATGGATGACCTGGTCCAACACTCCAGCCAGTCTGTTAGCTAAAGCCTTGGAGAGCAGTTTATAATCGCTGCAAAGAAGTGAGACGGGGCGCCAGCTCTTTATTTAAGTGAGATAAATTGAGGGTGATTATCGCCCTGCGACAACTCAACGGCATCATACCTTCCGACAAGCTGTCATTCAACACCTGTAATATATCTACTCCCAGCTCCTTCCAGAATGATTTGTAAAAATCAACTGGGAGACCATCAATCCCAGGAGCCCTCCCAGACTCCATGCCTTGAAGGGCCTTATACAGCTCTGCCAAGCTCATTACCCTCTTCAGACATCTGGGGTAAGGAAGTGAAAAAAGCATTTCCTTCTTTACGCCCCGACTCTAACTCACTTCTGTATAGCTTTTGATAAAAACCAACTGCTCTTCTTCGGATATCAACAGGGTCTGTTAACAACCCCCCATTCTCAGAGCGCAAGGCCTGAATTAAACGTCTTTGCCCATTTTTTTTCTCAAGGCTGAAAAAGTATTTGGGCGGCGCATCCATTTGAGCTACACTTTGAAACCTTGACCGGACCAGTGCCCCTTGTGTTCTATACCCCAGTAGATCATTTAACCGAGCCTTTTTCCTTAATCCAATTTCTAAATAGTGCTTATCTCCCATAGATTCATTCAGCTAACTGTTGACATTCACTTATTTCAGTTTCTAAATTCTCTAAAGATCTTCTTATCTCTCTAGTTACGTTGTGAGTGTACTGCTGACAGAACTGTCTAATTTGAACCTTACCAAAGTCCAACCACTGTTGTACTGATTGAAATTCGTGTTTTGTGTTTCTGTAATTCTCCCTAAAAAACTTGTCGCTCAGCAGAGAAACATTAAGATGCCAGTAAGCACTTCTAGGTTTGAGAGAGTTTAAAATGAAACTACACTGCACCATTCCATGATCTGAGAAACCTATCGGAATAATTGAACATTTGTTAAAAATATTAAGATGATGCTTAAACCTGTAAAATCTGTCCAATCTAGCAAATGACATTACGTTATCTCTTGCATGAACACATGTGTATTGTCTCTCAGTTCCATTTAATTGCCTCCATATATCACATAACTCATGCTGCTTAATTAAGTGGATGAGACGTTTTTGGGAAGGCAAATGAGGTTCAATGTGGTTTCTGTCCAGTACGTGTGCAGTACAATTAAAATCACCCCCCCAAAATAAATACTCTTCAGAAGAACAGTTTTACAAGGTAGAACACAATGTGTCTAAAAAAAAGCATCCTTTCGACTACGGCAGTTGGAGCAACACACAGATAAAAACAAACACATTACTTTCAAAACAAGCTCTTACTTTTAAAAGTCTGCCTTTGATGATTTCATCAAAATCATACGAAATTGGACTAAAGCTTTTTGCAAACATAACGGCAACTCCAGCACTTGTTGAGGTATGATGGCTCAGAACAGAAATGCCCTCAAACTCCCTTGCCCAATCAGCAGCATTTTTTCCATCACTGTGTGTTTCGTAACAAGATAACATCAAGATTTCTCTGTTTCATCACTTCATTTAAAATGGCTCTTTTTCTAATGTCTCTGGCACCATTCACATTTAAGGTAGCCAGGCGTACTTCACTCATGGCAGAGGTAAAGAGAAAGAAGAAAAACAGCCCTCCAACACACAACAGATCATTAGAAGTCATATCTCTTAATTTTTTAAACATCATTATTACTCAAGATCCTTATCTAAACTCCTCACAATCTTCTTCAACCGATACACTTCTCTATTAGTAAAACAGCCTTCTGCCATTAGGCTTCTCGTTTTTTCGACAAACTGCTTGATGTCAGGAAAAAAATCTTGAACAAACATTTATTTTGTTTTTTGTTGCCTTAAGAAACAACTTTATATCCTCATCATCATAACATCGTCCAGAAAAATCACTTTGAGAAAGCACTACACTGGAGTCAGACAACTCACTATCACTTTCCGTCTCCTGATCCCCACTACCCTGTACATCACTTTTCTTGCAAGCTTTTTCACCCTGCAATTGACCAGACTTTTTCCTTTTTTGGGGCACTTTGAACATATTATTTTCCATCTCTGTAACAACACAATCCACCTCACATACCCCCTGCAAAACCAGCAAAATCCTGTTCCCTGTAACACCACATGGTTGTTTCTCTTCTGTGTTCCCAGAAAACTGCACCCCAATCACTTTTCCATCATTACTAGTAGTTGTTACATCGCGTATCATACCTGTGTGCTCGACACGTCGAGGTTGAGCCAGCCTCAGCGAAGCCAGCCGCGTCCAGCCCCCCACCGGCGGGATCCTTCCCCGCGACCACCGACTCTGGCTCAGCCCGGATCACCCCCGGCGCTTCACAGGTCAACAAAACAGCCGCGGTTGCATCACTCGTACCGGGAACAGCATTAGCATTGTTATTCTTATTAACTTCATTTTCCTTTAATTTATCCGGACAATTCCGAATTAAATGTCCTGATTTGCCATAACCGAAACACTTCGATTTCGCAGTTGTAACAAATATAACATACTCATATCCATCAACTCGAAAATTTAGTGAAAATTCTAACTCAGCATCATCTTTAATTACCATATATGCAAAACGCCTAAAAGAAACTAGGTGTTTCAAAAGAGGGGATTCACTACTGATCGCAATCTTTTTGGTATTG
This sequence comes from Semotilus atromaculatus, assembly GCA_031834385.1. Classification (NCBI taxonomy): domain Eukaryota; kingdom Metazoa; phylum Chordata; class Actinopteri; order Cypriniformes; family Leuciscidae; genus Semotilus; species Semotilus atromaculatus. The sequence goes on from JAULUF010000025.1 coordinate 32,185,739, forward strand.
GGGATACCAGTTTTCCGTAACGAGACAACGCCCGAGTTAAAATTTCATCACTAAGAAAAGGGGGAACATTGGACAAAGTAACTCTCTTTGATGGTAGTAAGAGGGGAAGCAGAGTGACAAACTCATCGCCGATCACAATTCCATTCTCAACTAATTCATTAGCCTTTTCAATACTGTTGAGGAAAATCACCATGGCATTATTCATTCTAGAGGCAGATACAATACACTCGTGCCCCACAACTACTCCGACAGCCATGCAACATTCCTCAACGCCTGCCGCGGACCACTTTAACCGCATGGCGCCGCGTGAGTGAACCCAAAACATGCACACTTTGGGCCGTCATGTTTCCCTGAATAAACAGGTAGCACGAGGCCCCAAAGATCAAAAACAAAAAACAAAACAAAACGACGAACCCACACAAACACAACAAAATAGCAAGAAAAAAAAAAAGAGAGAAAATTATTCACTCAGGTAACCCACCCACGCTCACATCCGTCCACTCTCACCCACAAACACTCCGGAAGAGAGAGAGTGTGTGTGTGTGTGTGTGTGTGTGTGTGTGTGTGTGTGTGTGTGTGTGTGTGTGTGTGTGTGTGTGTGTGTGTGAGAGAGAGAGAGAGAGAGAGAGAGAGAGAGAGAGAGAGAGAGAGAGAGAGACAGAGAGAGAGAGAGAGAGAGAGATGAGATAGATGAGATGAGAGAGATGATTGTTCAATTCCATTGACAAATAAGGCATTTGCATGAAAACACAGTCATAAACAGAGACATCAGGTCTCTTGGCAACAGGGGTCTGAGTAAGAAATGAGTCACGCCAACAGCTCGGATTCTCTGAGCACTTAAACTGAGTAACAAGACTGAAAGGCCAAAAATGAGCAGAAATAAGGAAACAGGCAGGATAAAGAATGAGCTCAAAATCACAACACACTCTGTTGCATAACAGCAATAAAACGTACATGTCAAGGACAACTGGCTTGGAGTTAACCAAAGTTTAATAGTCAGAGCCATGCTAAAGTTTTCTGCACTGAACTCCTGATAAGTATTGCACAAGATAGTCAATTTGTCAAAAGAATCAGAAAGAGACCAGCAAATGTATGAGGATTCCAGAGCCTTGCCCATGTGCTCACAGTGGTCTCACCGCATGCCCCTTTATGGTCATTATTACCCTGCCAGCAAAACATTCTGCGTGTGTATATATTACAAAGCAGAGTCTCTAAAAGGGGGTGTAATGTAGAGCGCTGCAGAAATTCCACTATAATGAGATAGAGAGACTCGATTTCCTCCAGGAGATCCTCTCTAATCTTATACTCCGCCAAGGCAGATCTTTACACGCATTTAGACAAATTCAAAGTATTTGGGCATTACTGTATGATGTTACCTAAATAAATAAATAAATAAATTTTACCTAAATAAAAATTTGATTTAAAAAAACAAAACAAAAACATTTAGGTTACTGTCAATCTCCAATTAATCAAAAATGTATTAAAAATTACAGAACCAACCCCCGAAAAAATAAAAAATAAATAAAAGACATTAAACTAAATCTAAGCTTCAACCTTTACAAAGGCAGGAGAGTTATGGGTTAAAAGCCAAGGGATATTTATTTTTAATATGAAAATTCCTCTTTCAATATCCTACTGACACTGGGGAATAATTCATACACAAGGACTGCTGACCCCTTACTGGGACACTGACTAGTCTAGGCCTGCCCAGTAGGGCAAAGTGAGTTGTAGTTCCCATGGAAACAGCCTCTTGCCAAGTGGTCTGGTCACTTCTGAAGAAACCATTTCTGACATGCCACTCGATAAAAAACAAATACTTGTTCCAACAGACTGATCAGAGAAACCACAGAAATTGTTCGAGCTGGGCAAACTCAAGCCAAAAAGTCTTCATGATGAATTAAAATTATTGGTGTGACATCATTTTGGCACAAAACTAAGATGTAATTATGTATAACAAGAGGCCTCTGTCTATGATTGACAGAAGCTGCCTCAATAAATAGATGAAAACCTACACAAAAAATGTAGATAAGATATTCACAATTTAAAAATTATGAATCTCACCACAAACCATGGAGGTTATTTGGGCATTTCATTGAGGTCAATGGCAGTTGAGGGGAGTTTTTAGGCAAATATTACACATCTTTTTTCTTTGGAAATGTCCCTTGATTTTACTATGGTATTCTTAAAAGTACCTTGGGATGACCAGGAAAATACCATGGTATACACTGTATAAATACACTGTAAAACGGCACCATTTATATGCCTGTAAAGTTGTGTGTTCATAAAGGTCACTGTAGCATTTATATCTTGTGATTTGAAGACTCAATTTAGTGGCTTCATACATTAGTCATGGCGACAGAGAACCACATGCCATTTAGCATTAATATGGTAATGTCTCTTTAGTTATTTCAGTTGTGTACTCTCACCCTTGCGTTTCAAGGCCCTCTTGGCATGCGTGACTGCCTCCCACGGAGAAGGGATGTCTAAAAAGACTGCATCAGCTACACCTGTGATGCCGAAGCCCTCCGCGCACACGTCCTGGTTTCTAACAGTAACCAGGTGAGACACCTTGTGCTCCTTGAACTCCTGGATGGCCTTCTCGGCTCGCTGAGCGTGGAACTCGACTGTGTGCAGATGACCGGTGGGAGCAATGGTCCGCAAAATAGAGTGGGACAGAGAGCCACTGCCTGTACCTGGAAAACAGACACAAAATCTGCTGTTATAACAAGCCCACCACTGGGAATAAGTGGTCTGAGCTTGAGATTATAAAATTAATATAAAATTGCACTTCTTCATAATGCAACAGTTTCAGACACTAAATAAAATAATTAAAATCTGGTCGTATTCCAATTATAGAAGTAAAAATGTAAACACATTCACCTCATTGCTATAACCACATTAATGGGATAGTTAATGATAAATTATCATAATTTACTAACCCTGCTGTTATTCTAACGCTGTATGCAATTCTTTCTTTTTTCAGACCACAAAAGGAAAATTTCCTTCTTGGGATCGTCCATATAATGGCAGTGAAAAGCGACCAGCATCACGCTTTTTAAAAAAGAATCACATAATGGTCCCATGCCACACAGGCCACATAAACAAGTGTTTGGGGGTATACGATAGGATTTGGTGAAAAACAAACCAAAATGTAGGCTATTATTTAACAAAAATCCTGACCTCGATGTGACCTTCTCAACGTGCGCATTCGTGAGACTCTATTAGAGCCGCAGTTCACTCTGACTCACCCGGAAAAAGCACAAGTTGTGAGAAATCAAGATTAATAAATATGCGTCATGAAATACAATGCCTAGAAATCCCCAAACGGTATACTTGTACTTTCTCCAGAACTCTGTTTGTCTGATGACAGTCAGAATGATAGTTGACAGATATTAACAAAAATTTAAGTTTAAGACTTTTGTTCATTTTCAAAACACAAATGAAGATCTTTTTAATAAAACCTGAGAAATTTCTGTCCCACCACTAAAAGTCTATTCCACCAGACTTTCAAGCTTCAAAAAGTTAATTAAGAGGTCATAAAAGTAATCCATATGAATTGAGCCATTTAATCCAAGTGTTTGAAGAAACAGGATTGCTTTATATGATGAACAGATTTAATAAGGCTTTTATTCACATATAAACATTGATCAATACACATACAGCACATCAAATATTGTAAACAGAAGCTCAAAAGCACTTGTTTGACACACACTTGTTTGGTTCGCTTGAGTACACTTGAGCTTCTGTTTACCATGTTTGATGTGCTCTCGTGTTGTTTAGTTTCTATGTGAATAAAAGCTTTAAAAACTTTTTAATGCATCAAAGTTTTGGTTGCATGGACTTTCAACTGAGAGACAGAAATTTCATTAAAAATCTCTTCATACACGTTTCAAAGATTAACAAAATGTATGGGTTTGGATTGAAATGAGAGTAAATAATGCCAGAATTTTGGGTAAACTATTTTATGTAACTATTCCAATATTTAATTTTCTCGAATAAGACTGGAATAAGCCTATCAGAATATGCACCATAACGTTATGCTCCATTTTTGGTTCAGAATATGCACCATAATGAACAGTCTTTTAAATATGAGCTGTGTAATTCCCTCCACAGTTCATACTAACTTGACTACCTTTACACGCACCAGGATTCAGATTAAGAGGAGAATCTGCTCAATGTGATAAAGCAAATACTAGGGAGAAATAAGTAATTAATTTACAACTCCATAGTGTCTTGCACAGTCCCATGCTCTACATTTTACAATTCACTGAACTGTTGTGTGCTTTTGTCTATGACATGAATGAGAATTAATGAGTTGATTAAGTTGCTGTGCAGAAAATCACGCACTGCAATAAATGGCAAAAGCAAGCATCTCCAGTAATTCCACTGGAGAATAGCAGGAAAAGTACATGCATGTTTTAATTTAGTATTTGGGCCAGTAACATGTGGAATATTACATAAACAAAAAACATCTTATATTAGAGGAATATTGACCTTAATCAGAAAATAGTGCACATGCATGTAAACATGGTCACAGAGTTAAATAAAGTAATAACATGTGCATGAGCATATACATTGTGATACACGTGCATGTGAGCAAGCTCTGGTGTTAATGGCCCATCTTCCTCTTCAAGAACCCTTTAACATGCCTTTTGTTCTCATGGCAACAATAGGGTCAATGTTTGGTCCACAGCGTTGCATTCAGATAGAACAGTGAGTGACGTAAGAACGAGAGGCTCAGCAGGGGAGAAAGAACACACTGAATTATTCCAAAAGAAATATCCAATAGTATCCTTGAATGATGAAAAACAAACTTCAGCCTGCACATGTGTCAATTTTGCAGGACCGTCACACTCACCTGAACACTGCACTGATATCTAAGTGTTAAATGCTTGTCCAGCTCAATGAGTTTGGAGGGCACTGAGGACAGAGTAGAGTGTGTGTTTTGTGTGTGCGTGTGTGTGCACGCTCAACAGCCTTTAATGGATTCATTCAGAATACAAGAGGACCAACAAGTTGAATGAGCCAAATTGAAAAGAGTCTCGTCTCCATCTCATCTCTGCCGAGCCTACTCTGCCCACTCCAACTAAACGAGTCAATTTTATTTGTATTGCACTTTTCACACTACACCTTGTTTCATGGTGAACAACAAATATCCGTAAGTGAGCTCAGAAAAAATCTATCAAAGAGACGTGCGAGACTAGTTGAATAGTCGATTAAACAATACTGTTGCTGCTAGTCGACTTGAAAATACTAGTCGTTTAAATATACAGTATACATATATATTTTTGCACATTTATGTTTTGCTTTTATTTACAAAAGCTGCATTTAAATTACCATCATATTAAATGTTATATTTTAAAATAAATATATTATTTTGAAAAGTGTATATCTGGAGCAGAAAACAAAAATCACCCGAGTTCAGAGAAATGTCCACTTGGATGATGAGCAAGATGAGGGAGTATTTTGACAGCCAAAACATTTCTATTTTCTTTTACGTCATGTTAAACTAGCATATAATTAACCTTGCTTATAGGATTGTTATTCTACCGGTTATGTATGGACAATACGGTATGACATTTTATATCGGATTAAAGTAGAAGGAAGAATGAAACTTAGGCTACTTGAAACTTGAACAGTTGCTATATCAACATCCTAACAAAGAGAACACCCTCCCATAATGTATTGTTGTCAGTACACATCAAGCTTTTCTTGTGATTTTGGCATCCGTCATGACTCATGTGTAGCTACAAATACTTTTCATACACGAGAAGTGCATTCAAACCCGGACACACAAATGGTTACCGTTGTAACAAACAACAACACCTTAAACTTATGTGGACTAACTTTTATTTGCAACCCTCTGGACACACTGAAGCTCAAGTTGCCATTGGCTAAATTTTTCATTTTACTCACCAGAATTTTTACATGGAATGCAAGAACAATGAAAATGAAAACATTCTACATAAATATAGTATAAAATATAAATTTTAAACACTATTAAAATCAAATAAACAGTCTGTAATAAAATAAGAACACAATCAAACTACAACCAATATCACAAAGATGCAAATTAAATAAACAGTGCTTTTAACTTTTTTCAGGTAAATCTACAAGTTGGATACAGATTAGTATTTGCACAAGGTGAGTGCGATAGTGCAGAGTGTGAGAGAAGGGCGCTCTCAGCCAAGCAACGGTGCGTAAAGCTCAGTAATTCAATTAGATATCGGCACTAAACTTATTTTTTTTGCCTAAAACATAATCAGGCGAAGGAAATCGTACAATTTACTAGACAAATTCTGTCGCATATGCGAGTGATTTACATGCATTGTTGAGGGTTTATTTGAGGAAATCTGTTTATAATAGGCTATTATATTTGAACTTAATGGTCCTGCGCTGCCTATTGATTCAGTTGATTTTAATAAATATGATTGTATATAATGGCTAACGTTGCTTAAGTTTATTATACGATGATATAAAATGCAAGCCAAGCACATCTCATGTATCTGGGCAATTTTTGGCAGCATTCAGTCTGGGATTTACTGTACATAGATTAAGTAGTCTATTTCAAATGGATCGCATACAGACTGTCTCGATGCACAGATTTTATATATCAATGATACCACGAGCTTGTGGAACCCACAAAAGCGCTGTGTTTGTACTCTGAAATGTGTGTGCTCATTAATTGTGCTATAAATTAAATCATAGCCTTTTGAAGTTTAATAATCACATTAAACCATGTTGCAATTCCTGTTTTTCTTTACCCAAATGTAAGGCATCTTTAAATGATAAATAAGACTTTAATATACTGTGTGAAACATAAAACATAGCCTTAAATTTGATAAAACTGAATTTAAAACTTTAAGACTTTAAGGACCTGCAGGGACAATATAATTTCGTTATTGCGTTGAACAGAAATTATTCAATATTTTAAATAAAGTGCCTGAACAAATCTTCATTCAGACTTGATATTAGAAGTACACTGGAGGTAAGTGGGCTGCATTTAATCTGACAGGCTGAGCTGTCTTTGAGCCTCGTAAGAGTAGGGTTACATTGCATTAGGGTTATATGGAGGCATATAGGAGGCAATATGGAGCACTTTCATTGATCAAACCTCCATCATCAATATATGAATATGAAGTGTCCTTCTGTGTATGTATGACTTGAGTTCACCTGCTGCTTGACACTTAAAAGTCAAGTATCTCCTTGCTACAGCAAAGATAAGACTGTATAAAAGATCTCTAAAAATTCAGATCCCCAAAACCCGTTGCTGGTTCTCATTCTTACCTGACTCGCAGACGACAGAGCCCGGTTTGAGGTCCAGCATCAGTGTGATGTTGGCAATGTCAGTCGTGTAGAGGATCTGTGTTCGGTGGGGAAGGTTAACAGTCCACAGCTCTGGTGTGGGGTGCAGCACATAAACCCAACCACCCTTACTGCAGGTCACTTTGGTACCAAAGCGCTGTCCAATCAGGTCGCTGGAGTGGCGGATAACCCCAAAGCGGGTCTGCGTCTGAGCTCCTGACTGAACTTTGACAGGCATCATGGAATCATGACCCAGGAAGATAATGACAACATCCCCTTCTTGGATGAGCTCGGAGTATTCCACAAAACTCATGAGGGACAGCTGGGTTTCAACTTCAATGAAAAGTGTGGCCTTGGATGATTCAATTACACGGGTCTGTCATAAATGAAAACACAAACACATTATTCTCATAAGTTAATGGACAAAACATTTACATTAATATTTATATTTCATAATATTACTTCATAGACTAAATTGAATTGAATATTTAGGATATTCACATCTTTAAAGAGATATATTTTTGTTGATAAAAAAAACATAAAACAGACTCTTTATTAACTATAACTTGATTATAAACAACATGGCAATAAAGAGCTATGCTGTTATGCTTTTAAAATCCTGTCAAACTCGTTCATGTACTTTTAGAGAGACAAAGCAAAATATCCACCGTGTTGACAATTCTTGGAGGATTTTGTCTAATTGTCTATTGTGACTTTTGTTTAAAGCAATATTGCCAAGAAAGCAGGTTTTTTAAATATTATATAGAAACGTCAAAATAAAGACATTTGTAAGAGTAAAAGTATTAATAAATTAAAATTAAGTTAAAAAGAAAAACAAATCTAATATTGTAATAAGAGTAAACGGTTTACAAATGTAAACGTTTAATATTTACCCAATATATTAAGATACACATAGTAGCCTATAATCTCGAATAAAAACACGAACGTCACCTAACTTGAAAAAAAAATCCAGTCAGTGCGTATTATGATTTAAATATCGTTAGTTGTAAACCGTTAAAGTGACCGTTAGTAACTTTCCAACCGGTCAAACTGAACATTACCAGGCAGCACCCTGTGTAACCGCAGTCCGGGGACAGTTCAAAAAAGCAAAAGAAATGGGAAATATGTAAGTTAAACTGTTAATGACGCACTTACTAATATCTGTGAACATTTATTTTATTTTATGTATTAGATTCAGCAAGGTCACTGTCGTAAATGACGAGATGAACAGGAGGAACGGACTCGCTAAGTAAACACCGACTTCGATTGTACGAGAGCACAGAATGACACGGTTTCATTACAAACCATTGATTACTTAAATATACATATTTTTTAAAATATCGTGTTTACAGGAGGGCTACACTGAATGTGAAATAACACTTTTTAAAAAGATGCATAAACACAGTAACGTTAACTGTTATAACGTTACACGCATTGCTGGAAAGGAAACGTCTGACTGTCTGAACGAACGTAACGTTAAGTTACATTGTTCGACATAAAGGTATGTTTAACATAAAGAAAAACTCACCTTCTCTATAATTTTATATTAGGGAGAGAGCAGAAAGAAAGCAAACACGTGTTTGCGGCTAGTTTGCTTGATAAACCGCATGCATGCAGACGCTGTCCGTCCTACAGAGCGACTCTGTACCTCATCTGGATGGACTCAAACGCATGTGAACTCGTTGCTCGCCATATACAAATCTACTACTTGTCGCAAAACGTCAACTTCTCACGACACAACCAGTCGCAGGAACATGATGTAAGAGTATTTTAAAGGAACAGTGTCTGTTTTGCATAAACGTCAGGGTAAAACAAATATAAATTTTCGTGGTGATTTAGATTGACCAGGACGGTGTTTCCTAGCCCCACAACTCTAGTCAGGCTGAACTGAAGTAACGTTAACGTTATCCCTTCAAACCAGAAAATAATGCACTCCTGCTAGGGATAACGTTAGTTCACATGTCATTATTTGCTCACCCTCTAAGTTAGTTATTGTAAACCTGTATGATTTTTTAAAAATTTGGTTGCACACAAAAGAAGAGATTTCGAAGAATGTTAGTAAGAAAACAGTTGCTGATCCCCATGGAAGTCAGCAGGGACCAGAAACTGTTCGCTTACTAGCATTTTTCGAAATCTCTTCTTTTGTGTGCAACAAAATAAAATAAAAAATCATAACTTACAGGTTTGTAACAACAAGTGGGTGAGTAAATAATGACACTATTCCAAGTAAAATTATACTGTATATTATTTTGCATTATAATCCATATTATTAATGTCAAATTTAAACAAAAACGATCAATAGGCCTACTGTGGGGTCTCACAAAACAACATTGGCCTATTCTGAGTGTCATCCATAGAACGTATAAGACTTACACACATTAAGTTGGTTTCTTTTTTGCTTTAAATGTTTTTAAATTACATATTAATCTATTGACATTACCAATTCCTAATATAAGTCTTAATTTATTTTTTACGTTTAACAATGCAAAATTAAACACTTTCCATGTTCTGGGAATCAACCAACTTGGGATATAACTTAATCAAATTAACGTTAGATAATTTTCTTACATTTTTGCACATATTTGTTGAGAGCAGTCAAACTATTCCAATGTCAGATTGTTCCAATGGGATGAATGGACTGCAAATAGCAGCCAATAGGAGCGGCTTTCCTGTACTATAAAACAAACGCTCCATCATTATCTGGTGCTGCAGAACAGACGGACGCCACACAGAGTTCATACTCCAACCGTAAAAATAGGGATCTTTGTCTCAGCTCAGTCTTCCTCTAGCTCTAGCAGTCCACAACCCACGGTAAGAGTGCTCATTAAGAAGTTTTCATCTCTCCTGTTAATGCAGAAGCTTAAACAAGATCGATATAAAATTGTATTAGGAAAAGATGTTGCAACTACGCTACTAACGGCGATTTCCTTAGCCTTTTCTGAACATTTCTTGGCTTCTTGTGAAAGAGCGTCCACTATGACAGCTCAACCATTCTCTTTCGTTGAAGTGGTGCCGTCCAATAGACGCCCAGTTTAAGTCATCGATAGCATCGATCGTACTTCTGCACGAAAGTTTGTGCATTTTAGTTAACAACACAACGATGACTAGATGTAGACCTTAATCATCTGATCTGACGTGCTTCGTTAATGTTTTTAAAAGGGAAAGAATTTTACAAATCAGAAATTCATGTACAACTATTTAAATTGCTATTTTACAGGTACATACTGGACGTTTTAATAATTTGTATTAACACTAGTCCAGTTAGACATGACAACTTTCGGTTCATTTATAAGTCAGATTAAATCTGTAACCGGTCCGAGTGTTTTGTTCTTGATTCACAATAAAGAATCGGATTCGGCACATATGAGTTATTCATTCGGGCATCGTACTTCACTGTCCGCGTTTGATTCACTGTTTGATTCACTAAAAAAAAAAATCGGTTCATAAGAGTCATTCGTCACCCTATGGATTCAGTTGAGACATTGAGTATTGCAATTTGCAACATTTTACAGTATTTTTTTAATTTTTATAAATGTGTATGGTATTTTTTTTTGTAAATGTATGTACAAATTATTAATTATTTTTGTACAACATATCTGTACAAAAAAGGTTCTCTAATGAGTATTTATGTATTGAACTATAGCACATATTGGTCATACTATAATTTTCCACTTACTTGTTAAAGAAAAGTAAAGCTAATCACATGCATAAGTTGTTAGTCTCAAAAACAGTTTCCATCTTGTATTGATACATCAACTGTATGCATATTTCTCCATGAAAAGCCAAGGATGCCTCTTGGCTTTATTTCACATTCAGTGTAACCACAGTTATTTTCCATCCCAATCCCACTGCGCTCAGCGAACAGCAGCCATGCCTTTCGGGAACAGTCACAACCAGTTGAAGCTGAAGAACACCTGTGAGCAGGAATACCCCGACCTCAGCAAGCACAACAACCATATGGCCAAGGTCCTCACAAAGGTGTTGTATGAGAAGTTGCGCTCCAAACAGACACCCAGCGGGTTTACACTGGATGACGTAATCCAGACCGGGATAGATAACCCAGGTAAAGGCCTGAAGCAACTCAAAGTCCTCTAAAGACCAGCTCTCATGCGCTTTAAGAACATATAGGTGTATTGCGAGCATTACACTACAATCAGAAAGAAGTGTTTGTTAGACAGTGACCTTGCTGACTCGTGTTTTAGTGCAGAGGCCATCGAATAAAAACATTTCCTGTATAACGTTAGAGAAGACCAACCTGCCTGGCATGGATAATAATAAAATACAATTGGCCTAAAACAGGTCATGAGCACTGTTTTCCGAAAGGAAAGAATGCTCAGAGTATTTGTTGAGACAAATTGTGCTAATCTATTCAGAACTCAACAGGTGACTTCATCCTTTGGCAGCAAAGTGTAGTGTTTTGTTTTTTTCACCCCATGTGTTGTATTTTATTTAGCAATACTAAGTTAGCCAGGCTGGTCATCAAGCAACGGCCAGCTGAGGATGAGTTTCCAGACCTCACAGAGCACTGCAACCATATGGCCAAAGTCCTCACTCTGGACATGTACAAACGCCTCCGTCAGCACTGCACACCCAACGGCTTCACCATAGATAATGCCATTCAGACTGGAGTAGATAATCCTGGTAAAAGAATATGCATAGTCTTTCAGGGCTCAGGGTCAGGGTTTAGATTGAGGATAAGAGAAAGCACTTGATGTTAAGCATGGATGTTTTTAGTTAGAAGTGCTGGCCTCTGAGGTGCATGGCTCCTAATTTGTGTACATGGCCCTTTTTCCCCATCTCAGGCCACCCCTTCATTATGACTGTGGGTTGTGTGGCTGGGGATGAGGAGACCTATGAGGTGTTCAAGGACCTGCTGGACCCTATTATTCAGGACAGACATGGAGGATACAAGCCTACAGACAAACACAAGACTGACCTCAACCCCAGTAACCTCAAGGTATGAAGATGAAGTGATAGATCACCCAGAAATGATTCTGTCATTTACTCACCCTCATGTTATTTCAAACACAAAATATGTTTTTATGAATATTTTTGTCCAAAACAACATTAGACCCCACTCACTTTCATTGTACAGACAAAACCGCTGAGAGATTTTCAAAATACAACCTTCTGATGAGTTTTTTGTTGTTGTACTTAATCACTGATACAGTGATATTGCTTATTCAAAAGACTAAAACTTTTTGTTCCTGCAGGGTGGGGATGACCTGGACTCCGCTTACGTGCTGAGCTCTCGTGTCAGAACAGGCAGGAGCATCCGTGGATTCTGTCTGCCGCCCCACTGCAGTCGTGGAGAGAGAAGAGCCGTTGAGAAGCTCTCTGTGGAAGGTACATCACTGCAGCGCCACATCGGTTTATTTGAAACATGACAAAAAAAAGCACAGAAAAAATAAGATTTGCCAATTGCATCATACAAAAACATGAGCTTTCTGCATGAAAGACCCATTACAGGCAGATCAATGTAATGCCTCTTTTCTCTCCAATCTGGTAGGAAGAATTGAATAGCATAAATCAAATTAATTTAAATGTATATGAGAACGGTAACTGACAAGATGATTGACAGGGGAGTTAACTGTGACAGGATGGATGCAATTGTGCTACAACCTGATCTGATAAAGATGCAGTTATGATGTGGTAGTATGTCTCAAACTTCTGTTTTCTCCTGTTACTCACTCAAAGTGTTTACTTTTTCTTCACTGACAAAGTACATTATTTTAGGGCATAGCATAGCGAACTGGCATTCAGCACTTGTGTTCCTGAAACTTGGTCATGTGACTCCCTCTAGTGGTGATGAGTATCATCACGTGTGATTGGACCAACATAAATACTCCTTACATAGACATTTTAATCTGTAGTCTAGGATGTTTCTTTAAGAAATTATTTTTTTTTAAAAAAAGGAATTTATAACCGATTTGTTGATCTGTCTGCTGTAGCTCTGGGTGTCCTGTCTGGGGATCTCAAAGGGAAATACTACGCTCTGAAGAACATGACAGATGCCGAACAGCAGCAGCTCATCGATGACCATTTCCTGTTCGACAAGCCTGTGTCTCCCCTTCTGCTGGCCTCAGGGATGGCTCGTGATTGGCCCGACGCCAGGGGCATCTGGTCAGTGTTCTAGATTGTCCTTAATGCACTGCTTGTGCTACTTTTGAGAAGAACCTACTTCCTGTCAGTTTGTTCCAGATCCTACAAATGCATGCAGCAACAGCAATTTGATCTGCATATTTTTAGCAGTTACACTAAAGCATCAAATGTGCTGAGAAAATGGTTGGTTTTTAGTACTGGCTCAACATTAATTGGAACAAACTGATTCCTAGAATGTATTCTAGTTCTACAAGTTTAGATGAGGGTCAGATGCACTTTATTTCATATATATATATATATATATATATATCTCTCAGACACCATACTCTGGCAATCGTTCTTTACTTGGAAAGCATTTCATTCAGGCTTAACCATTGCATTTCTGTGCTGGACTAAGAAGACATTCCCTCACTCATTTTCTCCTTGTTTCCAGGCACAATGAAAGCAAGACATTCCTTGTGTGGGTGAATGAGGAGGACCACCTACGTGTCATCTCCATGCAGAAAGGGGGGAACATGAAAGAGGTCTTCACCCGTTTTTGCACAGGTCTCACTAAGGTATTACATCCCTGTAATCCTAAAGGCCCGTTCACACCAAGAATGATCACTATATCCGTGCCACACCAACACACAATAACATTTATTATAAGCGTGCTGCATGAGCTCATTAAAGTTTATATTACATTAGAGTTGACAAAACCAAACAAATTCAACCCAGTGTGGATCAGGTTCAGCGTGTTCACAACACTTAGGGTTTGATAACTGATGATTCAACTCTGACTAATTCATTCTGGAGCAAATCCACATGAAAGTGAAATCTGCAGCGAACAGCCAATCACAAAACATGAATTTGATTCTCTTACTGAAGATTGAGAGATCGTTATATTAGATATAATAAACCGAAACATTTACAAGGCAGGAAAAACAGCTGCTGCCACTAAAGTTTGAGAAGGCGGTTAAAAAGCATCTGACCGCTCATAGCTAATTGATGCAGTTTTAGTTTGTAATCTCTTAAAGCCCATTCACACTATGAATAAAAACGATAACTATATTGGCGTCCACATCAGCGGACCGCAACACTGTTTATTTTAAGTGTGTCCTGCAGTTTAGTCATATGCCGCTTTAAATTGAGTGCTTTAAACTAGGGTGGATTCTGATTGGCTGTCAAAGTTTCTATCGTTCATCAACTTGAATTTTTAAAAAAAAATTTTTATCTGAAAGTGATTCCAACGATATCTTTCATCTGTGCCATTATCGTTATAGTTGTGATGTGGACTCTGCTATTCTTTTTTACATTTCGAACTATATCGTTCTCATTATAGTTATTGTTCTTAGTGTGAACGGGTCTTTACTCCGAATAAAACCTGCTCTGGAGCGGATTAACCACGTAGCGCAAGTTACTCCAAAAACCATAGTTTGTTCATAGTACATCCTCTAAAACCGGCTTTGTGACAGTTAAAAACTCTGATTGTTCTTTCAGATTGAGGATTTGTTCAAAAACAAGGGTCACTCGTTCATGTGGAATGAGCACCTTGGCTATGTCCTCACCTGCCCATCTAACCTCGGCACAGGCCTGCGTGCAGGAGTGCATGTCAAACTGCCTAATCTCAGCAAGTACCGCCAGTTTGAAGAGATCCTAAAGAGACTGAGGCTGCAGAAACGTGGAACCGGTAAGAACTGATTTCAGCTGGAGAACATTTAACAGAACATTACTATTACTACCGAGCATCGTGAACCGAAATGCATGTAAACTGATGGCAATAATAAAGTGGTGCCTCTGTTCATTAGGTGGTGTGGACACTGCAGCTGTGGGTGGTATTTTTGACATCTCCAACGCTGACCGCCTGGGCTTCTCTGAGGTGGAGCTGGTGCAGATGGTGGTGGATGGAGTCAAGCTGATGATCGAGATGGAGAAACGGCTGGAGAAAGGCCAGTCTATTGACGACCTTATGCCTGCCCAAAAGTAGACTGAATTTCCACCTAACTTCACACATTCTTCTCTCTCCACCTCCCCTCACCTTTGTTAACCGATTAAATGTTTGTTGACTTCTTCTTGGAAGACATGTTTTATTTAAGGGTCCTTTGTATCTGCTCTGGTCAGTTATTGTTATAGATGTCACAGGGCAAAACATGGATGAGAATATCTGAAAATAAAACTTGGCCCGTGATGACTTGCTTTTTGTCTTTATTCCCTGTTCTATCCTGTTTCCAATTCCAGGGTTCCCACATTAATTTAACTTTTACCTGTTACGGTTTACAGTTATTCATGGTTTAATTAAAGGAATTTTAGAAATTGTTTTATAGAAATCACAATCTGCAATTTCTACCTAATGCAAAGGTTCAGAACTGAATACGATTAAATGAAGTGTGTTTGCTGATTTGGATCATGTGACACTGAAGACTGGGGCAATGATGCTGAAAATTCAGTTTTACCACCACAGAAATTGCATTTTAAATAAACTTTTGTAACATTTATGTTGTAAAATAGCATTACAACATGGTTTTACTGTGTGTGTTTTTTGTTTTTTAATGATACCAACCACAAACTTTTGAAACTCCTACCACTTTCTCCTATATGAGGAGGCTGCAGACCTGGAGCCGGTGTATATATACGGCACAGGCAGTTTTACGCCCCTGTTGTTCTTGATGCGTCCAGTAGGAAGTTGTTAAATAACATCAAATCGATGCTCAAAACGTACAGATTAATTACCGTCCCGACAAAAGACTTTTGTGGTTTTTGGTTCATTTAAATATAAACGTTACAGTGTAGATCTGCACCACGGATTAAGATATCTGTAGATATTCAGCTGGGATTCACTCTCTTCACTCAGCCTACAGAAGACTAGGTAACACTTTATTTTGATGGTCCCTTTTGAACGTGCCATTGACTAAGTAACTTTGCAACTATATGTCAACTAACTCTCATTGGAGTATTAGTAGACTGTCTGCTTAATATCTGCATATACTTTATTGTGATGGTCCTCCAACAGACACTACTAGAACTACTGACTAGAAGTAATTTTGCAACTACATGTCAACTTAATCTAACCCTAACCCTACCAGCATATTAAAACTCAACAAACACTCTAATGACAGTTAGTAGACATGTAGGAGCAACGCTACTTATAGTCAACAGAATGTGTTAAAGGGACCATCAAAATAAAGTGAAACCAAAGACTAATTTTTTTTTGTGAATTAAAAGATTAATACACAGTTGGATCAAATATGTGTTATGACAAGTAATGATATATGACCTACTGTAGTTATATTCACTGTAGGTTATACAGGAGACTGAATGAATTATGTTGTTGCGAATTTATATAAAGTTACATTTAGATATTAACCATATTGTACATGTACATATGTAATCATATGGATCCTCGATAAAATATCTGCTGTACAATTCTCTATTAGTCGCCATAGAGCTACAAAACAGTGTCCTACATAGCATTTTATAAAGACAAACACAATTTATCCCTTTTCTAAAATTCCAAGGGCTATTTAGAAGAAAGAGACAATATTGTTGTTCACAAAAAACAAAAAAATATTAACACCATTTATGAAATATGATGACTCCCCTATGGCTTGCCTCTCTTCTTTAACTGTTTTTCTATCCTCCTGTCAAAGTGCTCCTGCTCACTGATAAAAAAATAAAAAAGTAACATTAAGAAAATTTAAAAGGACATCAATGGTGAATTTGATCTTGTCACTGTGGGTGTGCTTACCAGAATTGATGTGTGAGTGTGGATTGCATCAATTTGCATCAACCTTTACGAGATGCAAGTTAAAGAGAACTTGGTAAAGACAGAGTATGATAAAACCCACATTAAGTGCACATACCCTACATTTTAGTCCATATTAGAAACCAATTTTAAGAAAAATTTATATTAAGATATAAATTAGATAATTAAATAATCTCATTTGTAAGAAACAACTCAAACCAGAATCTACATTCAAACCATATGGAAAAAGGTTTTATGTGAGTTTTATCATGTAAGATATTTAATCAAAATATTTGAATGAGTGTGCAGTTCAATTCTTTACTTGGAGAGAGAGATTTACATATGCCCATTATAAATGTGTCTTTTGTGTGTTCACACCATAGACTAAAAAAAGAGTTGATTGTGCAATTCCATTGTTAAATAAGGCCTTTGCATGAAAACGCAGTCATAAACCGAGACATCAGGTCTCCTGGCAACAGGGGCCTGAGTAAGAAATACTCGGATTCTCTGAGCACTTAAACCAGTGATCAAGACTGAAAGGCCAAAAATGAGAAGAAATAAAGAAACAGGCAGTAAAGAATCAGCTCAAATCACTACACATTCTAACTCAATTATTTAACGTATTTATCTTGTAAAATTATTGTACGCGTTTGTATACTTTATTAAAAAGTTTACCTTATGAAAAATTAGGCAAATAAATAAATAAACAGAAAAAAAATGTGGTTACTGTCAACTTCTCTTTTATCAAAAATGTATTAAATTACAGAACTAACCCCCAAAAAACAACAACCATTCAACTACATCTCAGCTTCAACTATTACAAAGACAGGAGAGTGATGGCCAAGGGCTATGTATTTTTATGAAAATCAATATCCTTTCAATATCCTACTGACACTGGGGAATAATTTATACACAAGGACTGCTGACCCCTTACTGGGACACTGACTAGTCTAGGCCTGCCCAGTAGGGCAAAGTGAGTTGTAGTTCCCATGGAAACAGCCTCTTGCCAAGTGGTCTGGTCACTTTTGAAGAAACCATTTCTGACATGCCACTCGATAAAAAACAAATAGTTGTTCCAACAGACTGATCAGAGAAACCACAGAAATTGTTCGAGCTGGGCAAACTCAAGCCAAAGTCTTCATGATTAATTAAAATTATTGGTGTGACATCATTTTGGCACAAAACTAAGATGTAATTATGTAAAACAAGAGGCCTCTGTCTATGATTGACAGAAGCTGCCTCAATAAACGAGATGAAAACCTACACAAAAAATGTAAATAAGAAATTCACAATTTAAGAATTATGAATGTGGGACAGAGAGCCGCTGCCTGTACCTGGAAAACAGACACAAAAACCACTTGGATGATGAGCAAGATGAGGGAGTATTTTGAAAGTCAAAACCTTTCTATTTTCTTTTACGTCATGTTAAACTAGCATATAATTAAGCTTGCTTGATTGTTATTCTACCGGCTATGTATGGACAATACGGTGTGAAATTTTATATCGGATTAAAGTAGAAGGAAGAATGAAACTTGAACAGTTGCTATATCAACATCCTAATAAAGAGAACGCGCTTCCATAATGTATTGTTGTCAGTAGGCCTAGGCCTACACATCAAGCTTTTCTTGTGATTTTGGCATCCGTCATGTGTAGCTACAGATACTTTTCATACACGAGAAGTGCATTCAAACCCGGACACGCAAATGTTTACCGTTGTAACGAACAACAAAACCTTAAACTTATGTGGACTAACTTTTATTTGCAACCCTCTGGACACACTGAAGCTCAAGTCGCCATTGGCTAAATTTTTCATTTTACTCACCAGACTTGAAATGAAGGAATGAAAGAACAATGCAAATGAAAAAATTCTTCATAAATATAGTATAAAATATAAAGGTTGAAAAACTGTACGACCCCATGATGAGAAACAATGACCGTCTGAATAGGGCTATTGTTCTACTCTGATGAAGATCTCACCTTGTGACAGGCCCGGGCTGGTCCAGATGTTGGCACTGATGGCGTACAGGTCGCGGGCTGTGGGATATTCCCCGCACAACATCTCAAACAGGAGGATCCCGAGGGACCACGCTGTCGTCGGCTTCGCATGGTACCTGCCGTGGAGTCTGACCTCTGGAGGCCGGTACGCTTCTGTGCCTGGAGGAGAGAGATATTGTGTGATGTTCAACACGTTTACATGTTGACCAGGATGCGTTTCTGTGAGCAAATATCCAGAAAGGTTCATAACTAGGGCTGGGTACAGAGTTCGATACTTTTTAGGCACCAACCGAATTGCCTCGATAGTATATCGAGTGTCGAAAAATGTCTTGTCACTTGGTACTAAATTTCGATATCTAAGAGTTTAACTCGTTCGTTCATTCATTTTGCACTGAAACCTATTTGCACTGATGTATGGTGTGGTCATATTTAGTTCCTTTGTGAACTGGCTAAGGAGATGAGTCTTTGAGTATGTAAAAAAAATAATAATAATAATGTAATCTTGTTAAAATGGATTTAATTAAATTGGTTTCTAAAAAAGTATCGTTCAGAGACCGGGACCGAAGTCAGGGTATCAGTATCGATATAGAACATTTTTGAAGGAAACCCAGTAACACATACCACTGAAGGCTTTGAAGGCCGTTTTCTTCATGATCGCACCGCAGCCGAAGTCGATCAGCTTGACCTCCATGGTGTCGGGGTTCAGCAGCAGGTTCTGCGGTTTGATGTCCCGGTGGAAGACGTGTCGCTTGCAGCAGATGTTAGCGGCGTGGATGACCTGCCGCATCACGTGTCGTGCCGTCTTCTCGTCGAGGCTTCCTCCCTGGAGGTTCATGAAGCCCAACACGTCTGTGCAGGGCGAGGGCCGCTCCATGACCATGATGTAGTGATCCGTGTCGTCCTGCCAGTCCAGCAGTTTAATTATGTGAGGAACGCTGCGGCCCTAATTGGCCATCAGTGTCAGGCCGATCTCCAAGGGGACGCGTTGGGATTGATCAGGCTAAAGGAAAGAAAACATGTAAAGACTTAAGGTCCTTAAACACAGAGTCCGAAATTTTCGTATGCATTTTTCATATTAGTCATTTGTTGGCTCTGAATTGTTAAAACACCTCTTAAAATGCTTGCTACGGATGCAAAAAACACAGAAAATCTAACTGACGGACGAAAGTTTCAGAGGCCGTGTAAACGTGATTGACGTAAGGTCATATTTATTTTTTTAACGTGCAAAAATTTCGGACTCATTGTGCAAGGACCTTTACCACAAAACAGTTTTCCTGCTGAAAAAATCATTTGTGACTAACATGAATAAGCTGCTATGAACTGAAAACAGAGACTCACCACTTTGATATTTGGCATGTCTTCACTGAATATTTCAAAGCCACCTGATCAACAAAACAGAGAATTAACATTTAACATGAGCACAGAGCACGATTTAACATCGTCAATCCTGAACTGATATCAACGTGTATGTGAAGTTTTGTAAGTGAAAAAAATGTAAACCTCAAGTCCATCTGCGTACACAATGCCAAATCCTCCTTCGCCCAGCTTGTGGCTAAAATTATAACGCCTGCAAATGTGGTCTATAAAAGATACAATAATTGTAGTTAGTATGAAATACAATTCGATTTTAAGTAGATGCATAACATTTTGTAATTCTCAGATTCGTAGATTATTCTTACTCTCATCCGGGACGTCCTGGTCCAGCTGTTCAGTCTGTTCCTCAGCAGCAGGAAGAACTTCACAAGTGGGATCTACAAAATCAATCAAATCAAATCATTAATAAAAAATATTGTATCCTCAGAGTAGAGTGGTTCTATATTTAGGGGTATTTTTTTTTAACTTGATATAAAAAAATAAAAAAAAACATCTCAAATTATTGGATGAGATCGAAACTTGAATGATGACACTTTCTGCAGAGCTGCTTTACACCTGAATCGACTTTGTTTAATAATTGATGAATCGTCTTACTGAAGTTTTTTTAGCGCTGCTTTGAGCAAATTTAATTTTGTCTCATATTTGATGAAGTTTGGCTCATTGATTCTGTAATTTTCCTTTCCTATAAACAATCTGCAAGGTGTATAACACTACATGAATAAAGGTGCCTTAAAAAATGCAGAATTATTTTTCTGAATTTAAATTCTAACATAATGGGTTTGGTAATGCCATATCCTCACATTATGCTGCTATTCATTTATGATATTCAAACTACATTCATCAGGTTCCCTAAACTGAATATTCAGCCATTAATCAGAACTGATTTCATCATGAGATGTTCATGTGAGTGATTTTACCATCATCATCAGCAGGGAGTTTCTGATATACTCCGGCCTCACACTGGTACTCCTGCTCAGCCTGAACCAGGTCATATGTGGCTTTTCTGCGGTGAGGAAAGCGTATAGAGGGCCATTTCCAGAAGCTGCTCTTGCTCTCTTTCTCTTCTCTCCCTCCATCAGTCTCAGCAGCACCAACAACAGGCCGATGAGCATGGCTCTCCGTGTTGGTGGTGTATTTGAGTAATACACAGGGTTTGTGAACACACTCCATATCAGACGTTTTGTTCACTCGTGAACTTAGCTGTCCCATGATAAAACCGTATTTCACACTGCTATCAAAACTCCCTCTATTTCACACTGCTATCAAAACTCCCTCTATTTCACACTGCTATCAAAACTCCGAAACTTCAACCAACAAAATGAGCAAGTGCCATTCTTACGTTTTAGAATCTGTGACGTCATAATGTTGCGCGGTAGCGGAGATAGCGGGTGTTTCTCAAAACCAAGAATGCAAAGAACGGACTTGTGTTCTTGGGGAGAACGCTCTTGCTAGTTGTTCTTGGAAGAATGAACTTACAAGGTGACGAGCTCACAGAACGCTGCTGACAGTTTGAGACGATGTGTTCTTGCGGGTATTGCGCAATACGCCCGGACAGACGCCGTCTGCAGAACCCAAATATTTACGAATATTTCGCCATATATTTTCGTAAAAATGCCAATATTTGAAATCAGTTATTTCTCGCATCAAATGTTCTCAGAAGTGAATTTAGTGATGAAATAGCATACGAAATTGTGTATTTAGGCAACAATCAAACGAAATATGCTACAACTCTGCCTCTTTTCGTCAACAATAAAACGAAATATTTTATAAAACACCATTCTGCCTCTTTAAATGAAAAAAAAAAAAAAAAAAATCTTAAACATATTAGCCTAAATGGCCACACAATTGTGGTTCAGGCAACGCATACATTAATTATCTTCACTGCATATTTATAACAACATTAAATATTAAAACACAAACCTGCTTCTTTTTTATTTCATTTTAAAAATATGAAACATTCTTGATTTTTATTGACATTTGTCAAAGAGAGACAGGGTTGTGTAATTTTATTTTACATATAGTGAAGAGAATGTTAAAATAAATATAACAAATATATCTAGTATATAAAATAAAATTACACAACCCTGTCTCTTTTTTGTTAAATGTAATTTTTAATGATCAATAATATCCAGTAGGTAAAGGTATAAGTAAAAGGTATAAGAAGCTAACTTACAATGAGAAATTAAGCAAACAATTAGGCTACAAAGTTAAATAGTTAAATAGCCTAAATATATAAAGTTATGAAACTTCACTTTTCCCTCAGTCAAAACAATTTGCCATGGAACAAATAGATTAATGAGTGAGACCAAAGATCGACACAAGACGAATATACGTCATGTTTATCCACTAGAGACACCAGAGCCAGCGGCACACGCCAGAAGCACTAGCCGGGGAAAAGCTGTTCCAGTCGGGGTTAATGAGCGCTGAACACCCGGTGATCACCTGGATCTTACAACTCCGAAAGCGTAAGATAAATTTTTCAAATAGGCGCTATCTTTATAAACAAACCACATATTTGAGCTTTAAACAACTACATTCTCGCCTGAAACACTCTTAAAATTACATTTCATGACACAATAACAGTAGTATTTTGATATTACGCGGGTTTTCTCCTCTGGTATTGACGCTTGCTGGTTGGTGCGTGATGCATTCTGGGATACATGGCTGTCTCAAGTCCGCACAAGTCACCACTCGATGCATCCTCGGTAAAAGGGGCGGATCAAGAACACATCCGGGGATTTGAACTGGACTTGGCTAGATGTGAACTTTGAATTGGGACAGTACTTGGGCAGCGACTGATGACGTTTCACAAGTCCACAAGAACACAAGTACAGACAAGAACGCATATTGAGAAACGGCCAGCGTGGGTGCTCGCGCGCGGCCAGAGAATGTGCATCCAATACTCCCTTAATAAAGGAATCCAGACATTAGAAAAATATCAGTCTACACATGCGTTTTATGTGACACAACAAAAACGTTAACTTTTAGGTGGCAAAAAAAACAAAAAGTAGGCCTAATACTACACACCAGACGAAGAAAGGTTGGCTCTCCACAGAACATAAAATATTCATTTTGTCTAATTTTTCGTTTATGCATTTATGAGGGGAAACAATTACGTGACAGTTCCCCGTTACAGACGTGACCGCTCTGAAAGCGGCACTGAAAGACTGCTTTAAAACCTTCACAGAGACATCAAACATAAGCACAAAGTATTTCATTAAGAATTTCGTTTTGTTTTAATTGTATCTTAATTGTAATCAATGTTTCATCAACCAATTGCCTGGATTTAATAAATAAGAAGTACATTTATATAAAATATAAATTTCAAACACTATTAAAGTCAAATAAACAGTCTGTAATAAAATAAGAACACGATCAAACTACAACCAACAGCACAAATAAACACAATAGAACAAATATGCTAATTAAATAAACAGTGCTATTCATTTTTTTCAGATAAATTTACAGTAGTTAGATACAGATTTTGCGGTGACCAAAAATGTATTTTACAATTAAGTAATAAAAGTAGGTTTCTAACTAATTATAATAAAAATTTGATTTGATCTTTTATGAAAAAGAGAGCATACATTTCCAGGCCTAATTTGCCACAGTTCTGGCAATGGCAAAGGTCATATGAGCCATATCTTAAAATATTTCCCATTTATTTATATTAAATATAATATATTTAAATAAACATTATTATTAAAGACATAACCAACTCTGTATACATGAACACTGGCCACAACAGCCATTTTGACATAATTTTGTGTGTATTTGACTATTTAAGTATAGTCTCGAAACAGAACTCTATTCAGGATAGTGTGGTCTGAGAAGCTGCTTCCATGTGCGCGTGTGTGTTTCGGGTGTGTGTCAGACAGCTCGAGGGAGCTTCTTAGCAACAATATATAACCTACGTCTGAGAACGGTTTGTCCAACTAAAATATATAAATAAACAAACACAAGAAAGCAGAGCACCGGTAACCTTAACTTGTCAAAACATGTGAAGCAGACTAGTCATCATGCCACCCATCGTTACTTCAGTCTCACCTGTCGAGCTCTTGTTCACCGGTGAATCCTCCATGAAAACCTGAGCAATCGGGACATTAGAAGTCTTCATTGGCTCGATGCGAACTTGACCAGGCAGTGGAGGACACATCATTTATTCAAAAGCATTTATTAATCTTAGTTAATGTAATATTAAAATCAAACTTTGTATGTTAATATAATCTAATGCACCTGTGGTCTAACATGATTTAACAACTAACTAACAATGAACAGTTGTATTTGTAGCTAATATATATATATATATATATATATATATATATATATATATAAATAACACTGTAACAAATGAACTGCTCTCTGTCAGCGCAATTTTCGGATAATTTACACAACTATTTGCCAGGGTCGATATTGTCTATCATCTGACACTCTTGGAAAAAGTTTTACTAATAGACCATTAATGTACATAAGCAAAATTTTCAGACCTATGCATCTATTCAAGTGAAAATATATATATTGTACATATATCTGATTTAGCATTGTATTAGCAACCTCAGTCCTCAGACAGTTGACAGAACAATCCCTTTAACTGCATTTACATATCAGCTTCATACATATATATGGCCCATGGATATACCCTACCCAGTAAACATCAGCATGTCCATCTCAGAACAGCTTTCATTATGGCTACATCAAATCATTGTGAGTAGTGGCCTTATTGTGTGAGTTAAGCATCAGCTATGCCCAGTTTCAGCTTATATTTAGCACAAAAACTGATGGTACTGTATCATTTAATCACTTTAATCTGAATTTAAATTCCACAGCGAAACAGCTTCATGCTGAATCAACTATTCTTCTTTATTGTCATTAGTATATCTATTACTGTTGCCTATACTAAGGGTTTGGGATTTGTTTATTAATAAACCCCTAACCCAAGTATTAAACATGACGCTTCTGATCACAAATAAGGACAACAGCATTTCTTTATTTTCTCTTTACAAGAACCCTTTAAATAAGCTCACATGTAAAAGACAACATAATGAGAGAGCCCAGAAAACCCTCATACCCAACCATAGCTTTAAATAGCAGGAATCAGACTGCAACACAATGGCTGGTTTAAATATGGACCAGGAAAAAAAAAGATTGCATGCACCATCACAACCTTTCTCCTCTTCAAATAAAATATCATTGCATTTCTGTATCTATGCATTTTGCCTTCCGACTGATATAGACTTCACCGAGTCTTGACAAAGACTTCCTTTTCAACAGTCAAATTCTGCAACAAGATCTAAAAACAGAAGTGGTGTGTGATGTCATTAGCTGTCTGTCTCAGTAACTGAGACTGTTTGTGAGGACAATCAGTGGACTCTCAAACAGCACAAACATCCTGCTGGGTTTGACAAAACATTTTGAAGAATAATTTCAGTTATTAGTATCAGCATCCTTAAGGAATCCACACATAACTGTAATAAACCAAACCATTCTAACATTAGCAGGTTATAGGTACTGTAACTTTTAGCAACAAAAATGGTTAAGACAAGCATACAGTGAATGGGATAGAGTGCCAAAATTATTGTCTCATATTAATGAGCCAAAATGAAGTGAAGCCATTTTGACCTAAAAGCATCCTTTTAGGTCCGTTTGACAGCGTCAGGAACAATATAAGAGATACAAACTGAGCTCAATGGAGACTGCCTCATGATTTGGTTTTGTTCTGACCCTATATATGTACACCAGTCTCACTGGCCTGTGAGACCAACCCAGAAGCCCAACATGATCACTGTGACTGTACAATTGCAGCTATTGAATTGATGGTTGCATTCACAACAGCATTTGCAACAACAGGAACATTTCGGGCCACTCTCTGGATGGGTGGAATATTGGGTCCTTCCAAAGTATCCAGAATACCTGCAAACAGGAAAACACAACAATGACAAAACAGCAATGTAAGGCCTGTAAAGACCGTAACATTGACAAACTAAACACAGCAACAAAACTGGTACTTCCGCCAACAGATCTAGGAACTGTGAAAAGGTTCCTCCAGTGTGAAAGCCCCTAGTGTCTAAACGTGATAAAAAAAAACGTGAGGTCGTATTTATTTTTTAATGTGCAAAGATTTCGAACGAGAATTTCAGACCTTAAATCATAAGGTACCAATAGTCTATATTCGTCATTCACAAATAGAAATGAAACTAGGACAGCAGATTAACAAACCGTTAACAAAGCAGAGGACCTTCTAGCTACACTTATTACGCCCAAATCACAACCAGAGAGAGAGAGAGCTGGACTACACGCTTCCCCATCACATTAGTTCGTTCTTTAATTTCACTTGAAGTATATCAGGTTCTTAACATGTCAAAATGAAGGTCTTCACATTTTCCTGTCCCTTGCTAATGATGGAAAATATTCGGTTAACACGACCTCTGGTCTGTGCCGTCTGGACCTCTTTTCTCGCTTTCATCACTTCCACTTTTATTCTCATGCACTGACTGAGCCAATCTGGGGTGTGTTTCCCAAAAGCATCGTTAGCCAAGTATGGTTGCAAGGTCCGTCATTATCAGCAGAGTTCAGCGAGTCTGTGTTTACCGATAGTTCATAGTTCTAATGAAACAGTAGTTCATACATAGTATATTCTAATAGTTCTAATGAAACATTCGCAAACAGCATCGCAAAATTCTGTGATCTGAACGACAGCTCTCAACCTGTGGTTACAAGCAGATTTTCTTGAGTTGTGGACTCAATAAATCCTTATCTTGAGCAAAATAAGCAAGCTGACATTCAGTGCAACCTGTATCTTTTATTTAGAACACATACAAATGTCATTTACATCTTTTAGTTTGTCAAGAGATTTAAAGTGTAGTTTTAGTCCGCATGTCATAAGAACGAGCCTATGAATGAATCTGGAAATAAAGCAAAATAACTGAGAAAAATTAGAAATGGTCCTCAAATGTCATGTCCGTGATTTATAGCATAACATCTAGTATTAATTCGATCTCAAACATTTATTAAAAGAAGTTAATATTTCACCATGTGCGTGACATCATTAACCAACGTGGTTGAACGACCAATTTGCGACAATACGGATTCGGGAAAAAGTTGTGACTATTTCTTCAAAGATGCATTGTGCTATGGCATTATGCTATCAAACCAAGTGACATTTACTCATAAATACATTAAAATCCACCTTCAGCAAACTGAAGTTCTTGCTTTGATCATTTATGATATGCATACAATTTATAAGTTAAAAAAAATAAGCCAATAAACAACCTAGAAAAAAAGGGTAACACTTTAATTTAGTACATGCATGCATATTACTAGGATATTGGCTGTTTATTAGTACTTATAAAGCATATTTTAATGTCTTCTTCTGCGTGATCATATTCAACATCCCTTAATCCTACCTAATACTAGGGGTGGAACGGTACACAGAAGTCACGGTTCGGTTCATACCTCGGTTCAGACATCACGGTTCGGTACGATTTCGGTACAATGGAGGGAAAAGCAAAACAAAAATGCATAAGGCATTGTATTTTTTAAATAAGTTTTATTAATAAAGGCATAGAACCAGTTTATTTGTAGTGCACTGACAATAGTTTTATATAATTAGTTTATTAATTAAATTAATAAAAAGACCTTGAGATGTGTTTGGTAATTGTACCTGAAATAATTTAAAATTAATTTGCTATATTTCAGATCAATATATTTGTTTTCCTTAATTTTAATTAACATTATTACTTAACAATGTAACATTATTCTCATCTGAATTATAAATAATGGATTTCTGTATAAAATAATACTACCATTAAAAACACATTCGATTTTCTTTTTTAATCAATGTAGAATGTGTAACTTAAAAATAAACAGATTAGTGCTCCGAGGACAAGAAATGAAAACCAATGCAATATGATGAATGTCCAAAAGATGGGACCCACAGACTGTTTTGAAATGGGGTTGGATAAATATGTTTTGCTTTTAAAACAGTGTGTGTGTGTGTGTGTGATTTTGGTTGGGTGACAGTTGTAGGTTACAGTTTGACAAGAGTTTACAGTGTGACAAAAGCACAATGTTGTGTTTTATTGCGAGTGTACACAAAGTAAACACTTTGCAGGTTTAATGATCTGTATGAACAAAATGACGGAGTATGTTTTTTATGTTTCCATTGTTCGCTCGCGCCTCTCTCTCGCTCTCTCACACACACACACACACAGTTCGATCGCGCCCGCGCCTCTCTCTCTCACACACACACACACAGTTCGATCGCGCCCGCGCCTCTCTCTCTCGCGCGCGCGCGCACACACACACTCCAGCATTGCAATCTTGACATCGCAGCCTGTTCATTATGCGGTCACACCAAACGCGAATAGAGCGTCAAATTCGCGTCTAGTTCGACGCTACTCCAAAGCGAATAGGACGCGCGTATAAAGCCAACGTTTGAAGTGAACGCGCGTTCAGAGCTAAGCCGAGGGTACAGATTATGTGTCCCTAAAGAACCCGCGTATCTAACAGTAGTTCCGCATCACATTAATTAATTTGCACGCGAGTTTTTTTTTTTATACCGTGTATTCTGCGTGTAAATTCGTGCACCGAACCGTGACCCCCGTACCGTTTCGGTTCAATACGAATACATGTACCGTTCCACCCCTACCTAATACCTAAACTTAACAACTACCTTACTTACAATTAATAAGCAATAATCGGGAGTTTATTGAGGCAAAAGTCGTAGTTAATAGTGAGAATTGGACCCTAATCTAAAGTGTGACCAATGTTTAATGAAAAAAAAAATTGTGTTATACTATGTTATGTATTTACGTTAGAAACTGGGTTGTCCTGTAATTGTGGTCTTATGCTTTAAGTGGCACTGTGTGATTGTGTACACCTTGAACATTGAAAAAGTAAAGTTGAAGCTGTTAGTGCACTCAGCCTCCATTGTGTTATTGCAATCTATAGCTCCATAGAATATAATGATATTCTGATATACACAACACTATTGCAATATTAGTGCATATGAATAAAAAAAGACTAAATAATGTTTTCTTGTGTTAATTAAATGGTGAACAGTTTTTCAGGGTATTAAATATATCAATTAAACAAAATACATTCATTTTTAGCTTAATCGCCCAGCTCTACTTGCTCTCAGACTCAGGTCTTACCTTCAACCAGCTTATGGTAAGCAAAGTGCAGGTAGAGCAGAAAGAGCATGTGAAGAGCAGCCAGTGTGCCACACAGTATGAGGCGAGGAGTCTGACCAACAGCTCGAGAGATGAGCACAGCCACCTGAGAGGACGACACGAACGCAAGGAACGTAAATACACATCTTACAGTGACACATGCATGAAATTGGCCCTTGTTTATTTTGCTTTACCATGCGTAAAGTAGAGAGTCCTCCAATCACCAGCCAGAGAATGTAGAACAGCGAGTGGAAGTGGACATTGTACGTGATGAAAAGGACCACACAGTGGCCAAAGAGACCATAACCCTGAAAACAAAGATAATAAGACACACTTCATCGCAGTGTGAATTGGGCACATCATACACTCTCTCCAGGGGTAATGTGAGCCACTTACTAGCAAAGACAACATCTGCAGCATGGTAATCTGAGCGTTGCACAGGTAAGCAAGGAAATAGATGAAGGAAGACACTCCTAGCCAGTATCCAAAACAGGTTCCAATGGCAGTGCCCATCA
Source organism: Semotilus atromaculatus (assembly GCA_031834385.1). Taxonomy (NCBI): domain Eukaryota; kingdom Metazoa; phylum Chordata; class Actinopteri; order Cypriniformes; family Leuciscidae; genus Semotilus; species Semotilus atromaculatus. Next base: position 32,215,921 of record JAULUF010000025.1, read on the forward strand.
GCGTTCCCTCTCTCTGTTTCAACAGACAAACACCAGTCAAGAACGACAGACCTCTGATAAAGAAAGCCTGAGTTTCATTTTGGATTAAATTTCTCACTGACAAATGTATGGAACATTGCTTACGATGACGGTTCCTGATGTCTTCATGCCATGGAGCAGAATAGCCACCAGTGTGAACACCAGCATCATTGGTCCATACAGTTCTCCAGCAACTTTCTGGGTTTAGAAGAAAAAAATAAGTAGCTAACGAAGCAAAAAAGAGCTCATAACATCTGCTGTTATAAGTCTGCGCTGTCGTGTCCAGTGGAATGAGTAACACGGTTTCGTCCCACTTTTGGCTTTCCACACAGCTCAAAACTAAATAAAATGTGCTGAGGAAAAGAAATGCAGATGTGCAAAATAAAAGAGTAAATACATTCAAATTAATTAACCCTGTAGAGTCTGACAAGAAATAACTCTTAAAACTTTTAATTTAAATTGGAATGGTTTAATGAGCCTTTAAACATTTATTTATATATGTGTTTTTTGTTTTGTTTTGCTTTTATGGTGCATATACTATCATATTGGTGAATACGGAGCGTTTATTCAAAGACGAAAAAACACAGAGGCCCAAACTGAGCAAAAATATGTTATTTGTTGCATTTACTGATATTTATATTGTCAAAAATGAAGATGAAATTCTGATAGCTTGTAATGTAAATCAATTAGATCTTTTATAACAATCTAGCAGATGCTTACATAAAGTGCATATAAATATCAGGTGTCACTCTATAATATATCTCCCAAAAATGTATCTTAGCAAGATGATATTTAAATGCTTTTTTGATCAAAGCTCAGTAGTTTTTATTGTAGGGGGCAAAACATATAAAACAATGCAATACAATAATGACTGAGAAATGAACAAATAAGCTCAAAAGCCGGATGGATCATATTTGATACTCACATTTCAACGTATGGATAATCAAACTATCAATCAGATGTCAGAAGGCATGTTGTAGATAGTGTGCAACAGGTATTGATCATGTTGATCATTTAGAAATTTGCAAATCAAACATGATACAGAAGACTTTATAGGGTTAATAATATCAATCTCTCGCTGAGGGTTGCCAAAGCCCTGCTCTTATCATAACAATTAAACTTGCTTTCTATTGTTTATTGCGCAAGGCTAAAAATGATCGAGTGCCTTACCTGTGGAAAGTTGATCATTCGGACTGGGATCAGGGATTCCACCAACCTGTGGATTAAGCAGTTGGTCATTGAGTCTGAAGCAGTGGTGAAGCTGCAGTAGATATTGTGAAAGCGCTGCTAGAATGCTTGACATTGATCTTACCTGTTTCTGACTTGAATGGGTTCCACATCAAAGTACGGCCGGAGAATGTCAATATTGGCGTACAGATTAAAAGCTTTTGAGGCCTGTCGCTTTCCTGCTTGCCATACCTGTGTAGATACACGCTATGTTAGTAACAATCTTTTCTACACACAGCTCAACAAATCTATAAAGAGAAGTTACACAAGCTTTTTTAGTATAAATGATTTACACCTGTTGAATGGAAAAGTGCAGCTCAGACATTCTACCTCATTTCATGCACATGTGACTTAGGCCCTGTTTACGCCTGGTATTAAGATGCGTTTTGGTCGATCGGATCACAAGTAGACTAGGGAGACACGTTCCCGTTTACAGTGTTTTAATCCATCTCTTTCGTCCACTTCTGTCCTGATTTCTTCGAGGAGAGGGTCTATGGGCAGGTAAATCTATAGGCTTTTTCAGATCTTTCAATCTAATGGACAAAATAAGCTCACACAATTTACATATGAACAACAACATGATGACAGAAAAACACACAGAGCAGGAGCTTTAGTTTCTGCTCTGACAGCCACAAGACCAGCCGAATGCTGAGTGTGTGTTAGAAATCAGGAATGTTGAGGGAACATTGCGCTTGATACATTTTTCATCTTCAAAGTTCAAACCAAACTTGGATCTTCAGCCGATAAAGTTTTAATCCCGTCTGGCTAGCGCGCTTCCCATAATGTTTACTGCTGTTGCTGTTTGAACACATGAGCGTTTACATTACGAAAACAATCTGGTCGAATGTGTTTTCTACCTCTGGAAGTGGTTGAAAGTGGACAGGCTCAAAATGTTTTAGACCCCGTTTACACCTGTATTTGGTGTCAGCCACTTCTGATCCGATCGACCAAAACGCATCTTAACACCAGATGTAAACAGGCCTCACACGTCAATCAGGTTCCTGGCCCTCCCTCTGGCTCACCTCATCAGCAACCTGTCTGCCCAACTGTCCCTTCAGGCCCTTCATCCCGAGGAACTCTCCATATTCTCCGCCGTCCTCCTCCGTAGCAGCTGCCTCTTCCGTCACCTCCTCTTCCTCCTTCATGCGCTGATGCATCTCCCCCATATCCTCGAAGCTGGAGCCCGAGGTGTCGTCCATATTCTCCATGTCTACCACAGCCGAGCCGCTGCCCTGGGGTCGGTCACGAGAAAGAGAAAAAGTTCTGTCACAAAGTCTCAGTGCAATTTAGTAAAAAAAACTCATTCAGCCAATTTTCACACAGATAATGTGATGGAGCTTGCAGGACAGGTTTATTTATTCATATTTTTGCATAATTTGCTAAAGTTTTCTGAATACTACAAATATATAGAAAGTATTAAATGGTTAGTTCACCCAAAAACAATAATCCGATTATTTACTCACGTTTAAGCCATCATAGGTGTTTATGACTTTCTTCTTTCAGCCAAACACAATCACAGTTATATTAAAAAATATCCTGGCTCTATAATCAGAGTGAATGGTACTAAATTTTAACATAAACTAGCATTTAATCTTTGTTAATGTTAATTTCACCATTTACTAATAGCCTATTATTTAAATCAAAAGTTGTACTTGTTAACATTAGTTAATGCACTGAGAAGTACCATGAACAAACAGTTGTATTTTTTTATTAACTAAATATGAATAAATACAGTAACACATTTATTGCTCATGGTTAGTTAGTTTTATTTTTAGTTAGTTAAAATAAACTTTTTATGCTACTTTTTTATTCTACTTTGTGAAATAATTATGAGGTCTAGCAAAGAAGGATTTTACCTTACAAAGCTATGAAATCCAGTGATAAAATCAGTAAAAAAAAAGGGGGGGGGGGCATGAAAGGTCTGTCGGCCACCACCGAAGACCAGCAATTATACTAATCTATATGTACATAATTGTCTACATCACAGTTTCGCTTACTGTATCTCAAGCAGCTTTGAGTAGTAACGTTACACAAATGGTGTGAATATGTTAATTAGTGAGCAAGACCCAATAGTAACAAAGATATTACCACCACAACGGTGAGGTCAGACTAAGCAAAAGGCTTGTTTGAAAATCGTGTGTTTTCATACGTCATGTGAATATAATGCTGAGTTGAGTTGAGGTAAATTACCTGGATAATGTTGTCATCAAAACCACCCCATGGTTCCGTATTCGTGTTTTTGCTTCCTTGTGATGTCGACATTGTTTTGCACTATCAAGAATATAAGCAGAAACTTTAGCTGCTAGAACATTAAAACGCTACAAACTATCGTTTGGTTCTGGTGCTCATTTTAGTTTGATATTAAAAAAGGTTTCTGTGAATTGTTTTGCCAGCTGTACAGCGCTGGGACAAAAAAGTGACGTGATGACGACGCGGTTTATGACGCTACTTCCTCTAATCGCAGATCTAAACTTCCGGATTTTACCAGACAGAACCACGGACAGACAAGTCTTGGAAGATTTTCATATAAACTTGTATTTAACCTCATAAAAACTCGTATTTAACCACATAAAAAATTAATTACATACGTTAAAAAGCAGAAAACTTCGCCGTTTATTGTCAACATCGGGCAAGCATACCAGTATGTCATGTCAAAATAAAAGTCGTGTGACCTGTACTGTTTTATTTTTAGTTGAAAAGTTTTTTGTTGAACTTCATTTCTAGGTTGCTTTGAACATTTAAACAAATTAAACCATATTATTATCATCATTATTATTATACAAGATACCATTGATTCCAAAAGTATTTTTTATTTTATTTTACTATATCACATTCATGTGAAGAAATGGGATTAAGCAAAAACAAAATTGTAACCAATTTATAAAAGAAATTTGGCACTAATTTAGACACTATAAAACGAACAAAAAGATATATAAAAACGACTTATGAGGCACTGTTACTTAAAATTTTGTTTTGTTTTCAGGCATGTCACAAGTGGATCGTACTACATTAGCATGTTTCAGTTTATTAAAAACATATATATTTAGGTAATATATTGAATGATGTATCGTCCTTTACATGCTAAACTCGTATATAAAGAAGTTAAAAATTATTAGTAAATGTAAAATTTTCTGAAGGGGGACTGTACCCCGTGTACTCAAAGTGTGTAGGCTATTAAAATCTCTGAAAATTAGTTTAATCGATTTGATCTAAATGGCTTTCGATGGCCACTAGATGGCAGCGTCACATTTGAGAACGCAATCGTAATATCGCGAGGTCATGGTCTCTCTCGCGCCACCATAGATATCCATAATAAAGGCAATCAACTTTATAATAAAAATAAAGATGTAAAAATGAAAACTCATTTAAAATATAAATAAAAACGATAATAGTAACCCACTGATACTAAAATATCACTGCAGCATAAACCTAAAGTGTTAAACTAAAAAACATGGTGAAAGAGCGAGACAGATAATTAAGTTGAGACTTATATAAAGGGGTTGACTGATTTTAATCATCATTATTTAACCTGATGGAAAAATTGTGTAGGCTACTTTTTTTTTTTTTTTAAAGATTTTCCATTATGCAAAAACATGAGAGCTTTCTGCATGAAAGACCCATAACTGGCAGATCAAAGTAATACCTCTTTTCTCTCCAATCTGGTAGGAAGAATTGAGTAGCATAAATCAAATTAATTTAAATGTAGAGTGCATATACGAGAACGGTAACTGGCAAGATGATTGACAGGGGAGTTAAATGTGACAGGATGGATGTAATTGTGCTACAACCTGATCTGATAAAGATGCAGTTATGATGTGGTAGTATGTCTAAAAAACTTCTGTTTTCTCCTGTTACACACTCAAAGTGTTTACGTTTTCTTCACAAAGTACATTCTTTTAAGGCATAGCATAGTGAACTGGCATTCAGCACTTATGTTCCTGAAACTTGGTCATGTGACTCCCTCTAGTGGTGATGAGTATCATCACGTGTGATTGGACCAACATAAATACTCCTTACATAGACATTTTAATCTGTAGTCTAGGATGTTTCTTTAAGAAATTATATATATAAAAATAAAAAAGAATTTATAACCGATTTGTTGATCTGTCTGCTGTAGCTCTGGGTGTCCTGTCTGGGGATCTCAAAGGGAAATACTACGCTCTGAAGAACATGACAGATGCCGAACAGCAGCAGCTCATCGATGACCATTTCCTGTTCGACAAGCCTGTGTCTCCCCTTCTGCTGGCCTCAGGGATGGCTCGTGATTGGCCCGACGCCAGGGGCATCTGGTCAGTGTTCTAGATTGTCCTTAATGCACTGCTTGTGCTACTTTTGAGAAGAACCTACTTCCTGTCAGTTTGTTCCAGATCCTACAAGCGTCAAATGTGCTGAGAAAATGGTTGGTTTTTAGTACTGGCTCAACATTAATTGGAACAAACTGATTCCTAGAATGTATTCTAGTTCTACAAGTTTAGATGAGGGTCAGATGCACTTTATTTCATATATATATATATATATATATAAAAAAAAATTATTAGATACAATTTGTTTCCAGTTTTTATATATATTTGTTAATTTATAGAAATCTGTGTTTATATATCAGACACCATACTCTGGCAATCGTTCTTTACTTGGAAAGCATTTCATTCAGGCTTAACCATTGCATTTCTGTGCTGGACTAAGAAGACATTCCCTCACTCATTTTCTCCTTGTTTCCAGGCACAATGAAAGCAAGACATTCCTTGTGTGGGTGAATGAGGAGGACCACCTACGTGTCATCTCCATGCAGAAAGGGGGGAACATGAAAGAGGTCTTCACCCGTTTTTGCACAGGTCTCACTAAGGTATTACATCCCTGTAATCCTAAAGGCCCGTTCACACCAAGAATGATCACTATATCCGTGCCACACCAACACACAATAACATTTATTATAAGCGTGCTGCATGAGCTCATTAAAGTTAGGTGGATTCTGATTGGTTGTCAATGTTTTTATCATTCATCAGCTGGAAAAACACGTTCTGAAAGTGATTGAAACTGTTGTCCTGTTGCTAGTTGAACAAACCTTGAGTTTCAGAATAGGTTTACAGTTGACAACCAAACAAATTCAACCCAGTGTGGATCAGGTTCAGCGTGTTCACAACACTTAGGGTTTGATAACTGATGATTCAACTCTCTGACTAATTCATTCTGGAGCAAATCCACATGAAAGTTAACATCTGCAGCAGAAAGCCAATCACAAAACATGAATTTGATTCATTTACTAAAGATTGAGAGATCGTTATATTAGATATAATAAACCGAAACATTTACAAGGCAGGAAAAACAGCTGCTGCCACTAAAGTTTGAGAAGGCAGTTAAAAAGCATCTGACCGCTCATAGCTAATTGATGCAGTTTTAGTGTGTAATCTCTTAAAGCCCATTCACACTATGAATAAAAACGTTAACTATATTGGCGTCCACATCAGCGGACCGCAACATTGTTTATTTTAAGCGTGTGCTGCAGTTTAGTCATTAAATCCATTTAAATCTTTAAATTCTTGAGCTCTTTAAACTAGGGTGGATTCTGATTGGCTGTCAAAGTTTTTATCGTTCATCAACTTATCTGAAAGTTGTGATGTGGACTCTGCTATTCTTTTACATTTAGAACTATATCTTTATCATTATAGTTGTTGTTCTTGGTGTGAACGGGTCTTTACTCTGAATAAAACCTGCTCTGGAGCGGATAAACCACGTAAAAATAATCAATTGTTTTATAGAAGTCATTCACAAACTGGAATTTCCACCTAATGCAAAGGTTCAGAACTGAATACGATTAAAGATTAAAGATCACGTGACTGAAGACTGGGGTAATGATGCTGAAAATTCAGCTTTACCATTACAGGAATAATTTGCATTTTAAATTAACTGTTTTCTATTGTAATATATTTCAAGTTGTAATACTATTTTACAACATTGGTTTACTGTATTTTTGATCAAATAAATATGGCTTTGGTGAGCATTTAAGACTTCATATATATAAAAATCATACCAACCCCAAACTCTTGAAACTCCTACCACTTTCTTTGATTTCCAAGTTGTCGACCTGCAGCTCATGTGATCCAGAGTCAGAAAAAAAAGATGAGTAAACAAAGATAAAAAAAAGAGGCAAAACAAATATTGAGATCATTTTGTATCTGTATTAGATCTCTGCTATTAACACCGTGACGAGTTACAGAGAGTTTAATGGAATCTGTGTTGAGTCTTAAGTGAAAGATTACAAGATGCCCTCTTGGTTTCAAAGAAATCCAACAAAACAGTATGAAAATGTGTAATTACCGCATAAAGTACAATATTTACACAAAAAATACACTTGAGTGGGCAATAACGTGAAATAAATTATAAAACATCTAAATGTTGCTCTTAATAACATTCAAACAGTGAAACTGAGCTCAAATCAGGTTTACTGCAGCCGTTCTCACAGACGAGCACCCTCATTACACAGAGGTGCAGAGCAAATTTTCAAAAAGTCTTAAGCAAGTCAAGATTCGGGTGCACCCTTTACACAAGAGCCGCCCAAAACACGCAATACTTAAAACCACCACAGAATAGTGCCCGTTTAAAAGCTAAAATAAAACAAAACCCCACAAATCTAGTGTCCGTTTCCTGAATGATCAGTGTGAAGTGGCGGTGATGGTAATGAGTTGGTTCCTCGCTGAACATTCTCAGAGGTGCATACAAGCGTAACACTGAAAGGTTCAAACCTGTTCTTTTTACAGCATTTAACGACTTGCGCGATAATACAATAATTGTGACCAATGTTAAAGAAATTATTGCTTTAAGCAATGTTACAGTATATACATTTTTCTCAAATACATGTTAAGTGGTTTATTTAAAAAAAAAAAAAAAATTGGGAACTGCTACTTAACGATTGTACATCTTAATTTGTTTGTCTATATTGAACTGAACAATTTCATAAATTCCTCTATGTAGTAAGATTAAAGATATTCATAGCTTGAGTTCGCCTGACACTTTGGAAGCAATGTTTTTAAAAGCGATGGAGTTGCCAGATATCCTCTTAAAACGGACACCATTAAGTGAGAGCCGGGGCAGTTTGCAAACCTCCATCTCCCATTGGACGAGGCTGTCGGAGCGGCTGTCCCCATGGGTACAGAGAAGCAGAAAGCATTCACGCTGCTGGTAACTGCAGCTGTTGGCGTCCAGAACTTTGCGGATCTCATTTATGATGTCGGCTGGCTCCAAGGTGCTAGTGGTGTTCATACTCCAGGTGAAACGGAGAGAGCGGGGTTTCCCGTCTTTTCCATCTTTCCCTTCATCTTTCTGCTGATCCCCAGATACATGGCGACTGCCAGACAGAGCGGAACGGGAATGGAAAGAGAGAAAGGTAAGGTTAAGGCAATGGATGAAGATTATTTTATGTACTGAGGCTACTTGTACACGAAGACTTAAATCACAATGGTAGTGAAGAATCACTGCAGCGAATGCATGCATGGGTTATTCAGCACACATGGGAATTAATGGCAATCAAATGCACAGCAAACTAAGTCATGCATAGAAGCAGCTCCTTTTTTAATGCTATGTAACATGAATTAGGGCTGGGCAAGTCAGTATTTTCAACATGTTAATATTTAAAAATACACCCCCAAAGTCACACTGGCACTTCAGTGAAAACGGAATAATTGTTGAATTAGTCCAATGTATCAAATGAACAGTTCGAACTGATTCGCAGAAATGAACTGAACTCAAACTCATGGATATTATAATCAGAGATGATATTACCAAATTGTAACATTCGAAACTAGGGAATTATTACACTCTGCAAAACTAGTCCAATGATGCTCTCTGGCCAAATAAAGTGCATTAAAATCATTGTGACACTCAGTAGCTATGATTCCATCCAGTGTTGTGAATTTAACTTATGTATAAAATGTTAATCACATAAAACATTTGTGAATAAACTAGCAATTTCATCCAGTGAGCCGAAGAGAACAAAATCGTCACTTCCTGATAAACTGGCGCTAAATATCATTAAGAACAGTAGGAGAAGCCACTGTAATGAAATGTATATAATAAACGACTTGCGTCTCACAGCGGGCAGACGAAACGTAATAAACACGTTCTTACTTTCGGAGGCAGATGCTGCTGTTTGGGAACCCAGTCTTGTAAGAGTTCTGGGTGGCAATTATACCGAACCACTTTGACGACAGACTTTGCTCAGGCATTTCAGAACAACCAAAACAGCTTGACAGATGCAAAAAGATTTTTATGCGCAATGAGGAAATTATTCAGTAAATGTGTTTCAATAGTAGTCTATGCGCATGTTTTCTTATCAGCTACAAAATAAAGTTTTTTTTTTAAAGGGCATTTTTAGAATTAATGTGCATCTTGCCGTATTAATCCAGCAGTTTTTTTTATGCGATATCCCAAAATGCATAGCTTAATTTTTATTAAGGTCAAATAACCAGCTGAATTAATGTGAAAGTACTGTGAATATTCAATATTAAATATCACCCAGCCCTAATGTAAATGGAGGGGGGGAAAAAAACAAACAAAAAAACACATCACTCAAACATTCATTATTAAAGCGGACTAATGGCCCTCGTGCTGTACACACTACACTAAAATACACTCGGATATCTCATACAGTGGGAAACAGAAAGTATACATCCACAACACAATAAATAATGAGCCAGGAGAGGAAATAAGGGTTTCCAAAGTCACGACACCTCACCTTGAGCCCTCAAATCTCCCGCTTCTCTCAAACTCGGTTGAGACTCTTTTATTGTTAATTTGTCGAAAAGTTAGAGATCACAATGCAGCAAAAAGGAATGGGTAGAGAGAAAAAGGAAAAGGAAATCATTTTGAGTCATTTTAGAGCAAATCACTACACACACAATGAGATAGACAGAGAGAGAGAGAGAGAGAGAGAGAGAGAGAGAGAGAGAGAGAGAGAGAGAGAGAGTGTGAAAGAGACAGCAAAAAATAAAGAGGTAAGCAGAAAAAGTTAACCTCCCACAAAGACTCAGTGTCACCAGTACGCTGGATCAGACAAACACAAAAACAACTTATACGAGACTCTTACAATCAACACCTGAATATGTACGATAGTTTTTCACCATGCACTCAATTGAACTGCCATGCTGCTTCCTTCAAAGAACAAAATACATCTAGAAGTTCACTGAAAGAGTGCATGATGGGTAAAAGCCTATTCTGAGCGCTGGATGCGAGACATCGGCTGAGACCTGACATCAGACGCATATACAGATATAGAGGACGTTACTATACATATACTGTGCTCTTCGCATGCCAGAGGGTGCGTCGTACTGTCCTTATGGACACACCATCGTGTCGGACTAAAATCGACAGACAAAACAGTCGTTCGCTTTTTCACTCTCTCACACACAGCCTTTCGCTCTCCATTAAACACAATGTGTGGTTGTAGCTGTTGTTCGTGCGTTTAAACGAGCCCTTACTCTAGACACTCTTCATCTGCGAATTCTTACAACTGCCTATAGCCAGAGCTGCTGAATCTGGAAGAAAAGAGCAGTTCAAAGCCCACAAAAGAAAAGAAAAAAATTAAACTGGTGGACGGAGCTAAAACAAAAAGCCAATACAGAGCCACATGTTTAGAGACAGGGTTCCCACTCATTCAAATTCAGTAATGAAAACTGATTCGCTAATGAATCATTTAAACCCAATTTGTGAATTGGTTTGACTGATATATTGGCAAGATTCGTTTCAAATGTGTTCATATCCTGGACATCAGTATGGTGTGAAATATTTTTGAGCAAAGCATACCCTACTGGAAAAAATTATGAAAAAATAAAACAGAAAAGATACAATAAATTTAGGAAAAAACAATTACCATTATTTACAGATCCATCCATCTATCTATCTATCAAAAATGGTAATTATATTTTTAACTATATTGGTCATTTTTATTAGACGAAGATAATGTGACACTGAAGACTGGAGTAATAACGCTAAAAATGCTTTGCCATCACAGGAATAAAATTACATTTTAAAATATATTGCAACACAAATTAGTTCATTTAAATTGTAATAATATTTCACTAGTTTAGTATCACTGTTTTACTGTATTATTGATCAAATAAATGCAGCCTTGGTGAGTATAAGAGACTATTTTCAAAAACATGAAATGTTTCCAAACTTTTGACAGGTAATTATATTTTTTAAAAGTAATGTTTATTATACATTTTGTTATATACATTAAATATATTATTAAATATAATTTGTGTATGTATGCATGCATGTATGTATGCGTGTTCATATTACTATACACACTTGTGTTTTATATACACTAAGTGTTTCCATAATAAAAATGATAGATATTCACATTTCCACTCCTGGAAAACACAATTTCAAAATTTCCTGATATTTCCAGGTTTTCCATGCTGTGGGAACCCTGCGGGTGTGGTGGAAAGGGCAGCGGCTGGAGGAGAGGGGGATGATAAAGAAAGAGGAAGAATGTAAACGAGTGGAGCGCAGACTTACTAAGAGTCTTTGCCGCAGGGTTGGAGGGGACTGTGAGGGTGGGGGGCACAGAGGGGGCAGCCGGCCCTGATTTGACGGCAGACTGCCGTTTGCTCGGGTCAAGAGTGACCCTGGGGGAGGAAGGCAGACAGAGAAAGAGAGAAAGGGAGGAAGGGAAGAAGGAAGGGAGGGAGGAAACACAGGGAAGAGAGGGATAGATAGAGACAGATTCAACATTAGAGCATTTCGTATTGTTAGAGGTTTATTAGAGAAAGTGTGTGATCTGTTCAGTTATATTCCATAGCACAAATCTGATCATCTGAAGGTGACTCCTCAAGGTCGTTCAACATGGAGTCGGCTGCAGCTTACAGTGCAGTTACAACCCTCTCTATGAGCCAGAACAGGCTCCTCCCACCTGAACCTGCTTTAGGATGTGAACACACTCTTACAGACTTCTGTTTACAGGGGCACAGGCCTCCGGTGCACATATATTACTGTTCAAAAGATTGGGGTTAGTAAGGATGTATTAAATTGAACAAAAACAAAAATAATGCTTTAAAGATATATATTTAAATTAAATGGTGTATCACCGTTTCCAGAAAAATATGTACTAAAACTGTACTAAATTAGCATATTAGAATAATTTCTGTAGGATCATGTGACACTGAAGACTGGAGTAATGATGCTGAAAATTCAGCTTTACCATCACAACAACAAATTACATTTTAAATGTATGTTCAAATTGAGAAGTGTCATTTTAAACTGTCACTGTAATTCTGATCAAATAAATGTAGTCTTGGTAAGCATAAGAGACTTTTAAAAAACAAAACAAAAATCTTAAAGACCCCAAACTTTTGATGGATATGTATTAATGTTTCTGGTGAAGAACATAAGTACCCATACATCTGAAGACATACACCAATCAGAGATGAACCAAATCGCTATTGCCAGAGAAACTAATTTAGCTCATCCTCCCATATTTCTGTCTCCTTACGCTCTCAACCTACTTGAACATTCAAATATTTTTCTACACCCTTCAAATATTGTATTTTATACTCCGCATTATTAACTTACAAACTGCATCAGATCAATACTTAATTATTATGAAGTACACAGTCTTGTACCTTTATCTTTTCCCAGAAATCAAAAATCTAAGTTTTTATATTGTGACTGGTGGGTGATTTTAGAACTCTTTATTAAATAATTGATTAAAATGCCTATAAAAAAGGAAAACGCATCCAAATCCAAGGCCGCTTGGGTGGTCACTGGTCATCACTAACGTCTATAACCAGCACCGGCTTCTAACACCAGAAAACCTCCATCTGGACATTACCATTTTTTTGTGTTTTCAGGGACAAACGGTTCCTTTATAGAGAACCAAAATGTAAACCCAGTTTGTACTGTCCCTAGCTCTAAAAGTGGACTCAGATCCCAGTTCACACTACTCAAGCTCTTTTCACCTAATAATAATAATAAACATTACATTTAATTACAGCATCCAATTCAACCATTGAATTTTCATTTCACAAGATTTAAAAACTACACTATGTAACTTTTAGCTCAAAATGAACAAAATTTAAACAAGTCAATGCGTCAATCTTTCTTCCAAAACGTGCTTTTGTCTTACACTGATTCATTGTGGTAAGCCTATTATGAGTGTTTACATTTTAGACCTGTCGGGATGCTTTTCGGGGGGATTTGTGTACATGCGTCACTCACCCGTGCATGTCTCGTCATATCCGTAAATAGAGAAAAGTTGTTCTGGCCACTTTGTGTATGGTGTGGGAGTGACATAGGTACTCCCCATTGGTACTCATACAAAGAGCGAGAAAAGTTGAAATGGATCAGCTAAATCTTAAATCTCCGGGGAATCGCCCGTTTAAAAAAAAAAACGACAAAGAGTGGAGAATCTGTTGGCGAAAAGAGAACGCGACAGAGCTTGTAATAAAGCAAGAAGCAACATTAGCTTGGCTTTTCGGAGATGGCGAGAATTGTGGGATTTGAAATGTTGTTAAACCTATGCTATGCTGTTTTTATTGCTCAACAGGTGAGTATGCAATTTTATTGAGCAGATAAATTGCCATATATAGCTCTATCACAGAGTTCATTTTAAAACATTATCTATTGTGAAGGGTCATTATGGTTGTTGTAGCGCTGTGTTGAGGTTCATTTTCAAGGAAGTGCCGTCTAATAATGGGTAAAGCTACAATAACGTCTTCAGCTGGTCAGCTTGAGATCCTTTCCATCTATGGTTATATCTCTTAAGGCCAGTAGTGAATGTTTTATGAGCAGTAGGATCATCTCTCCCTCTCATTTTTTTAGTTATGAGAAATAACCATATTCATCCGCATAGTCACGCAGAGCTGAAGCACAACCATGCAGTTTTGCTGTTTAACCACAAGAGGGTCAAAAGTTACATGGTGTACCTTTAAGATGGTCTGAGTTTTGTTCACTTTAGAGGGGTCAGAGTGTGTTTGGCGAGTTCACATAAAGGCTTTTTTTAACTACTCCTAACTATAACTAAAAAAAAACAGGAATAAATTACATTTTAAAACATTTAGATACATTTGTTTTAAAATGTAATTTTCCTATGTGGTAAAGCAGAATTTTTCAGCATCATTACACCACAAAAATACACAAATAAATCTGTCTGATCCCAACTTTTTGAACATTAGTGCTAATCAATCCCTGTTCTACAAAAGAAAAAGAAAACTAAGGGAAAATAAAATAAAAAATGCTGTCTTTTTTTGTCTAGGAATCATACAGAGCTACTGAATCTGATCTCTCAACACACCGTACAGCTGAGAATGTACCAAAGCCTTGTGGAATCAGTTGAATAATTTAAATGAAGTGTTTTTTATAGTGTCAGATTAAGTTATACACATTGTTTTGCACAATCAGCTTGTGTCATGCAAACATTTTGATTAGTAGCAATCAGTTAAAGAGCGGTAGATTGATTTGAGTCGGCCACACTATGATGCAGGCAGTGTTTTAAAGCATGCTGTAATCAACCACTGAGATAGCATTAAACTCCAAATCACTGCAATCAAATCTCTATGGGTTAGTGTGTCAGCCCCTAGGCTCTTCTCATTACGTTAAAGACAGATTTACACCCCATGAACTCAATGGCCTACCTTTTGGAAAACCTGAATGACATATTTCTACAACACAAGAATAAAAAAGAAAAAAAAGAAAAAAAGGGATAGACATTACATAGATGGACAAAATTAAACCATTTCTAATGACCCCTAAGAAAAGAAAATACAAATAAAAGCAGAGGGAGGTCAGAAAACAGGAAGGAAAAGTCAAGCCTAAATTGAACGAATGCCATTGGCACTGTAAGAAATGATGCGTTTGTGAATGATCGTTTACCTGCGTGTGAGTTTGGAGGTCAGCTTGGTGAGCAGGTTGTTGGCGTTTCCGCGGCTGCGAGGCTGCGTGGGCGAGGCGGGTGGGCCGTTGTAGGTGGCCGTGCGGCGATCTCTCAGCTGTCCGTGGAAAGTGCTGCGACTTGCGGAGCCTCGTGGGAATCGTGTTTTATCGGGTGTGGCAGCAGTGCTGATGCTGTGAGTGGAGGCACCAGGGTCGCGTGAGCCAGGAGATAAAGACACACTACAGACAGAGACAAAATCAGACTTGGTTTCACTAAATCTGATGTGTTCCTTGAGTTCAATCGTGCAAGTGCAAGGCGTTTGGACAACATAATGATAAAATACACCTTGAATGCACTTTGAAGGTGCAGCAAGCGATTTCTGAGAAATATTTTTGAAAGTGGATCGGACCGAGCACCACAACACACTTGTAGCCAATCAGCAGTAGGGGGCGTGTCCACTCATGTTGGGGGAGGAGAGAGAGGGAGCAAGAGGGAGATTTGAAGAAAGACTGTAGAACTCTACGCACCGGTCTCGTATCTCTCACGGAGGAGCGGGAATTATCTTAGCAATGTTAAAACGCACATCAACCGATCACTTGTTTAGCGTTCATGTAAACACTACATTCAGATTCACCAGTCGGAATGAATTCAGTTAGATTGAAACAAAAGCTGTGCATGTAAACAATGAATGGCGACTGCAGAAAGTAAGTCGCCTGACACCATGTACATTCTGTGAGTGAGATCCCACCCTCTATGGGCGGGTTGAGAACATGCGGGACAGCCCCTACTACTGGCTCTAGTCTTTAGCCTCTGGACAAAAAATCCTCCGATGACACAATATTTTTGCGTCATCTGAGGATTTTTTCCAGACAAAAAATACATAAATCTCTCATCTCGGGGGGATATGAGGGTGGAAAGCACGGTAATCGAAAATACTACAGGTTTTCTACTAATACAAAGCTTAATGCTAAATCCTGAAGTATCCCTTTAAGGTACTGATGTATTCGATGTAGTTATGTGCACAAGTTAAAATTAAGTTAGGTTAAACCTGTCAATGTATACATGTTATTGGGTTTGCTGGTGATTTACACTGTATGTATGTTTATTTCTTTAAAGGTTTTTCACCTACATAGCTTAATGCTATAATGTATTAATAGCTTAATGCTATTATAAATAAAGGGATGGAAATAATTCACAAGGCCACATCGTTGAGTGGATTCCAGGTTACATCTTCAAATAGTGAGAACCTGTCTTTTACAAGCGTGGGAAAGCGCAGTTAGGTTAGACGAGGCACTTGACAGTGTGTTTGTTTGGGTTGATTTAAAATATCAACAGTGTTTCTCAGAAATCGCTTACTGCACCTTTAAGTGGCTGTGGATAAAATTAGCAAATTGCATAAATGTGTTTTAAATATTAGGTACTGTACATCACTCAGGACACAGTAAGGGCAGCCTGTACCTGTTCTCTTTCCCATTAGGAATGACAGAAAGGCGGTCTGTGTTGTTTCTCTCACTGCACACATATGTGTTTCTCCTCGACATGCCTCCCGATCCGGAGTTATTCTGTGTGACATCAAAAAACAGAGGTGTAATGCTCTATTACATCATGGGAAATTTATGTACATTACTGCTCAAAACACTTTTTGGTAACACTTTATTTTACAGTGTCCTTGTTACACGATTCATGTAGTTACTATAAAAATTACTATAAACTATTCATAAATTATATGCAACTAACCCTAAACCAAATCTAATTATAACCCTATAGTAGGTACATGTAGTTAAATATTATTATAACTTAAATGTATAATTAAACCTTAACAAGGACACCTTAAAGTGTATTGTACCAATTTTTAAAAAATGTTTTTGAGACATTTATTTGATTTGAAACTACAGTAAAAACAGTAATATTGTGAAATTCATAATGACAGAAAAAGCAAGGGTGAACTTACATTAGGTGTGATGGAGTTGCCTCTCTTCCGGTCAGGTACGTCTGTTTTGTTGGGGTTGTTGCCATTACCCTGGAGTGGGCTGGGGGGGCTGTGAGTGGGGGCCTTGCGTGCTGTGACTCCACCTTCCTGTTTGACATCACCGTCGGCTGTCACAGGAACCGTCCTCTTGGAGTTACTCAACGCTGAGTTAGCGACCACACCAACTGTGAAGGAGAAAGACAGTAAATGAGAGAGAGAAACATTTGAGGGCTTTTCTCTGCAAATACTTAAGCATATTGATTAAAGCACCTCTATTATGCTATTTTAAAGGTTCCTGATTTTGTTTTGGAGGTCTCCTGCAATAGATTTACATGTATCCAAGGTCAAAAACACTTTAATTTTCTCATAATATACATTGCTGCATCACTTCCTTTCTCACAGTGTCTGAATAAAAGGATTCAGTCTCTCTAAACCCATCCTTTCAGAGAACTCCGAGTCTATTCTGCTCTTTTTGGTTAGATGGCCCAGTCTGTTGCGATTGGTCTACCGCTTACAGCTTGTGGGAAACGAAATGCCCATTATCATATCTGTTATTCAGCCCTAGAGACTTCCTCGGCACTTGAAAAAGTGATATGAACAGTAACAATGGTGTCGGTTTTACCATATAAATTCGAGCCTGAGTCCTCATTCCTTGGAAATTCATGCAAAATGGATTTGCTTTCTTCTGGAGAGCGTCTTATAGCCTGTGCTTATGCGTGCAATCTGGATCTGATGTTTGACAGTATACAAAGAGAAAGTCACCTTGGTCACTATGGCGTCTGGATTTTCTGGATTCATTGGAGGAGACGCTTCTCTGGACCTTCTGGTGAGATGGTGATTGGCCGTTCATCTCACTGGTTGGCCTGGTCTTGGCCACGGAGAGATTACTATTGGAGCTGGAGTCACTGCCCTCCTACACACAAAAAAAGCAAGTCACACTTGCACAATGGACCATACTCAGTTATAAGTAACTAGAGATGCTCCGATCAGCCTTTTTGGGGGCAGATCACCGATTACCAAAATCATGATCTGCCGATTGCCGATCACAGAATGGCAGGGGAATGGGAATCTTTTATCTATAATCTAGCAGAGTTAGCACCATTTGTAGAAATTAAACTAACTATGAATTAACTGTTTTGGAAAAAAAACAAACAAAAAAACAGTAGAAATATATAGGCTACAGTCACCAAGTGTTTATTTAATTGTAGAAAATTAGATAACTAGATATTAGATAACTTCCCCAAATAAGGCAGAGTAACATAAAATTATTCCAAACAAAGAGGGGTCAGGCAGACCAACACACATTAGATCAGCTTAATGGGATGGTTACACTTAGGCATACTTGGAAATTGTAGCCTCTTATACACTGACCACATTTAATAATTGGCAGCAAAAAATGTAAAAACTATGGCAAGTTTTTTTTTGTTATTATTATGAACATCTGATGTAGCCTAGTTGAGGAATGTATTGGTGAGAATGTACCAATACAAATAAATAAAACATCTCCAGTTCACTATAGCAGGGTATTCATTTTGTTAATTTGTTAAATAAGAGGCGATCTAGCGCTGAAATATGTGTTTTTTCATTTTATATCAAGTGATCAAAGTGCTCGTTGCGGCTGCGATCAATATCACACAGTGCAGAGATACTGTGTTCTCTTGTGGCTCACGCACGGTCTACACTCAGACGCGCGCTTCAATCCGTTGTGTAGAAGAAAACTCTCTATTCGTTCTGGTGAAATTACAAAACAAAATATACAAAAATGTGTCCTTGCCTGATATACAACAACTGATAAACATAATCAGTTTTGATAAGAAGAAAAAACCCTATACGTGTGAGGATTCGAACACAGGACCTCTGACACGCTAGGCAAAAGGTCTGCCACTAGACCATTAGAATACACACTTCAAATAGTCAAATCGATGTATTTATTCTCGTCATTAGCAGCGTCTTTGTCGGACACGTTGAGGAGGAGAACTCATGTTTCCTCCGCTTGCAGGTGGAAAAAAGTTGCGAGTAATTTACGTCACGTGAACGGCTTTTTTGCTCGGCGCTTTTGGGGTTCGCCGATCAAGCTATTTTTAGCCGATATCGGCCGATCAATCATCATTGATTCTGAAACATCACTCTTCATTAGCAGCTCACCTCATTGGTCTTCCTGCCCAGCAGTAAGTATATGGCTGTGACCTCGTCATAGTTCATTTTGGACAAAGACTCCTGGATCTTCTCTCTGGAGAAGCCCATGCCCACTATCACATCTGGATGACACACACACACACACAAAAAAGACCAGTTTAATGCCAAATTTACACTGCAAATGTGGCATAGAAGTGTTTCTGAAATAAAATTTAGCCATCTTTACAAAGACTGTTTAATGCTGCTCAGAGGTGACATGAATGCATTTACACAGCAATTATAACTGTACTAGGGGCTGAAGTGGGTCAGAGCAGGCATAATTTAAACAAAATTGAGCATACACAGAGCAGCCCCAACTCAGCTGGGTAAAGATGCCTTTAGAGTCTACTTTTAGTTTTAGAACTTTACACAATAACATTTGTAGTGCTTGCTAAGGCAGGCATTAGCTATTAATAAATTATTCTTAAGTATGAGCAATAATTATAGTAGTTTAATAATACTTAACACAAACCCCTAAGTATTTTTAAACCAGAGCACACACGTGATCCCACACCATGTGTGTAAAACATGAAAGGGGGTTTCCTGAGCAATAGGGTTTCCTATTTTCCTATTCAGGGTTTTGCTTTAGAGCAATTATAGGGTTTCCCCCATCTACCAAAGGGGACTCTAATTGAAGACTACCATATTAAACTCTTTTAGAGATTGAGGATAATTAAATATTTAACATTTTAGCATAATCATATCACACATCACCCCCTCAGTTGTTATACACACTATAAACCAGTAGGTTGATATACAGAGATAAATCCAGTTTATTTGTAAGAATGTATGAGTCATCCGTTCCACCTACATGTGCTAACAATACACAGATCTGTCCAATAGCCAACCATTCAGTGTTACTCAAAGAACGAGCTGTATCTCCTGTTTTAACTGAAAAATATATTTATTAGGAAACGCTTTACAACAATGTTCTGTTAACGTTACAGTTAATGCAATGACTAACATGCACTGCACAGATTTAAGCACAATCTACAGCAATTATTTAGTAAGTTTTTATTTTTATTTTTTAAAGAAATGTATACTTTTATTTTATTTAATACATACATATTTGATTTAAACAGTAATACTAATTCATATATTACTAATATATATTAATGTTTTTTATTTTTATTTGATAAAATAAATCATTTGGTGGGCATAAGCACAAATATAAATCTTACTGGCACCAAACTTTTGAACAGTAGGTGTAGGGCAATGTTTTTGTTAACATCCTAAACTGTAATAAAAAATAAAAAAAATAATAATAATAATAATAATTTCAAACCAGTCAAAGTTAAAAATGATTCCAATGGTTAACACTGCGTGTATGTTGCATTAAATATAGGTCCATTTTTGCTGTGGGGTGACTCAATGCAAATCCACTCTCTGACAGTAGGTGGCACTTATGGAACAGCAAAAACATAACAGATACCCTGTTAAACCCTGTAATACAAAGCAGCTGCTCTTATTAGAATGGAGAATTTCTCTGAAACGACCAGTTTACCAGTAATATATACACATTAAGACATATCACAAATCATGTTCTTCGGTCCCCAAATTTAAGACCTCTTAAGATGATAATTAAGACTTGAGGACCCACGGGCACTTTTTTCTTCAAATGTTTTAAAAAAAATTTGTATACACTACCCAATGGACAATAAACAATTGGACAATAGTATATTTATTAATTAACATTTAAGCTAGATTCATAAATTCTGCAAAACTAATAATAAGAGATAGAATTAAACACTATTTTAACTTTAACAGAACATAACAAGAACTAAAAGAAATGGTCAGGATGCTCAGGACTGAGTTTGCAAAAGAACATCCATATGTTGAGGCACTGGGTGTAGTGAATGAAGGGCCAGTCGGATGATGTTGTGTGATGGAGAGCTCTCTCTATTAATGCATGTTCCAGATTGAAACAAGATGGAAATATATATTTCATGAGCTCTTCCTCTTTCAGATTTGACTTTTAATGGGCTCATGGGAATTCATACGCTGGTTGACTTAAGGACTTTCTTTCAGAGAACCAAAGCTTCCCGTTTCACCTCCTCTCCACACACACACACACACACACACAAAAGGGCCGCTGAGGGCTGCCAAGCTCCAGCATGCTCCTCTCAACGTGAGGCTTCACTCAAAATGGGGGCGGAAGGCTAGAAAAGACCAGTCACCATCTAACTCTGGCTTCCATATTCAAGTGTTCTTGTTCCTGCAGTTTCCTCCGTAAGCAACCAGGTGTGTGCTCGTGTGTGTGTGTGTGGTTACGTTGACAGGCGCATGTGCGGAACAGCAGATCGATTGCAGATAAGCATGCAAAGCTCTGGTGCACCGCACTGCCTCGTGCTCCTGCAAGCTAAACTCTAGTACATGGAGTCATGTGATCATATCACATTGCTACATGAGGAGATCCTCGCTGTAATAGAGCGGGAGAGGGAGGAGTAGACATCAGAGACGTCGATAGATGAGGGAGCCAGCTGCTGGGTATTACGCAATACCCCACACTGACAAGTACACTCCCTAAGCCTTCATATCACTGTCTCTGGATGTTTTCTCTCAAGTGTTGTGATAAGAGTGTGGATATAAATATAAATGTCCCTCAACCTGCTCTAATAGAGGGCAGCTCAAAAGTGGACTACGCAAAATGCTTTTCCGCTGCCTTTCTTGCATGCAAAATGAACACTGAAATGGTAGTCTCAGCCTCAGACGTCACGCCCACGGACCGTTTGGCTGAACATCTCATGCATAAGGAACACAAAATGGGAAACACCTCAAGCTCGTCATCCGATTGGTTGAATTCTACAGGATTTCCAGGAGATGTGTCTGTTGTGTTCTTTAATGGTCTGCCTTGAAACTAAGCAGTTGTGAAGCCAAACCCCCTCATGGATGAAGAAAGCCATCGTGTTTACAATGACCGCTTATCAGGATCAACTAAACACTGCATTTTAAACGGTGCCATTGTTGCAGTAAACTTGCACAGTGTTCTTGAATGAATAATTTATTAGATGCATGCCGGTCTGTTGTCGTAGGGACATCGACATGACCCTAAATATGACTTGTAACAAAACAAACTGTGACTGGTTGCTTTGCATGTCGGTCAGACATTACGCTGTCCTTCACCGAAGAAAGCTCCGATGGACTCCAGACCTTCTGCAGTCAGTCTGAAGTTCTGGCTTCACAAGACTATTGAAATGATGGCCAGTGAGGTTTCCACTTACCTATTCTCTTCTGGTCGGAAATGTCGGCTTCTGGCTCAAGGAAGGGTTTGAGCTCATCATCCTCAAAGCCAGCATTGATCCAGCGTTCCTTCATTATTTGCTGAAGGAGAAAGTTCAGAAAGAATCATCTCCAGCTTGAGACTCACTGCAGTGACTGACAGTCACCATTACTAGGGCGGGCTGATAAAAATGTATAACCCGCTATTTTTCAGACCTTGGTATTCAGTATATCTAGATATGGGAAACACTTTACAATAAGGTTTCATTTGTTAACATTAGTTAACTACATTAATTAACACGGACTATGAATGAACAATACTTCTACAGCATTTAATGTTAGTTAATGTTAATTTCAACATTTACTAATACATTATTAAAATCAAAAGTTGTATTTGTTACCATTAATGCACTAGTTAAATGCAACTGTTCATTGTTTGTTCATGTTATTTCACAATGTTAACAAAGATGTATAAATACTGTACAAAATGTATTGCTCATTGTTATTTAATGTTAGTTAATACATTATCCTTAGAGGCCTTATTGTAAAGTGTTACCTAGATATTAATATATTTGCTCTGAAATACATTAAAAGGGTGATTTTTAACAGAGGAATGATTCTTGCGACCAAACCAGTTACATTAAAAATGTTTAAAATCATCAGAATAATATTTATTTTAATTTACACTACTGTTCAAAAGATTAAGGTTGGAACGATTTTTTTTTTAAAGAAGTCTCTAATTTTCTTTGTAAATTATTTATAATATCATTATGAATGTCTTTACGGTCACCTTTGATGAATTTAATGCATCCTCGTTGAATAATTTTTTCTTTCTTTCAAGAAATTACTGATCTCAAACTTTTGAACAGTAATGTAAATATTAAAAAGAGTTTTTTTTTTTTATTCAGAGGAACCATCAGTTCAACCAAAACACAAAAGACATGGCAGCCCATTAAGATTATAAATGTGTAAAACAATAAGGAACAATTTAGTTTAAAAAAAAATCAAAGGAACAAAATTATTTCAGCCTTTCATTTATATGCACCACTCTAACATTTTTATAACATTATAAACAGATAAATTCACTAAGACATATTTTTGAGCAATTATACAAATTATTAGAAGTTATGAATGCATGATGTTGTTTAAATATATATATTGAATAAATACATAGTGAATAGTCAATATATTGCTCAGCCCTCTCTTCAGTACAAATCAGGCATTAATTATGAAAAATGTCTGACATGCTATTAAGGATAAAAAAAAGGAGGTACGGCCAACCAAAAAAAGGTGGAAAGAAAACAGACTAACCTCTAACGTTCCTCTCTTGGCTGGGTTTAGAACCAAGAACCTCTTGAGAAGATTCTCACAATCAGTGGACATGTAAAAAGGGATCCTATATTTACCGCGTAACACACGTTCACGCAGTTCCTGTGTAATAAACAGCAGTAAGTACACAGTGATGTACACACACACATATACACATTGAAAAAGAGAGGTTAAAACCTTGAGATTCTGTCCATCGAAGGGCAGGGAGCCGCTGACCAGCGTGTAGAGTATGACCCCCAAACTCCACACATCTACCTCCGGCCCATCATACTTCTTACCCTGAAAGAGCTCAGGGGCAGCGTAAGGGGGGCTCCCACAGAACGTGTCCAGCTTATTCCCCACCATGAACTCGTTACTGAAGCCGAAGTCAGCTATCTTAATGTTCATATCAGCATCTAGGAGCAGGTTTTCAGCCTGGGGGGAAAAAAAGGGGTAAGCAGAAGAGAAAAAAAAAGACATTGGAAAAACCAAATAAAGTGAAATTAGTTTTGAGAATAATTTTCGATCAAATTATTTCATATCATTTTCTATCAAGATGCTACTTGGATAGCCATTTCATCTGAAATGTAATTTCTAATTATTGTTTTAAGTATTTAAATACATTTTGGAGCCACTGTAGAATCCTTTTCGTCTTTTTTTTTGTAAGTTCTTACAACTATACACTTTAATACAATAACGTTGTATCCCTTTTCTTACTGTTTACGCACAAAACCATGAGAATAAACAACAACTGCTTACCTTTAAGTCTCGGTGCACAATGTGTTTTTGGTGACAATACTGCACAGCTGACACAATCTGTACAAAACAATAAATAAATCAGATCATCTGTCTGGAGTTTGGAGAGAAAAAAAATCATCATTGGAAAAAAATTATCAGGATTAGGGTCATCAAATAGTCTATTCAATCAATTGTATTGCCCTTAAATGGCATTTAATAACTTCGTGAAACTCATAATACAAATAATGTTTTAATAGTGTACTTATTATAGCGATAAGTCCCGCGAAGCCAAGGTTTACAGTGAATTTAGAACAGCTGAGGGGCGTTGTTAAGCACGATGCAAAGCGGCACTGCTTTTATAAAACTGTTACTCCATAAAAATATTCATTTTAATATTTACTTTATTCATAAAATAAACTCCAGCAACAAAAAATATAACGTTATAACACATTTATTCCTCTGCCAAGCAATGTAGTTGGCAAAACCTCCAAAGAGGTTGCCAAGCAACACATGCAGCAACAAAAAACAAAAAAACAAAAAAAAAACACAAACGGCAGTTACATGTAATGCGGTCACAGGTGTATGTTTGTTGAGTCATTTACAGTGGCTTTGAGCGCGGCTCAACCAATCAGAATCAAGGAATGGAAGGATTTATAGTTTTTGTCCATTTTGTTATGTTTTTACGTTTTTGCCCATCCACTTGCATTAGATGGACTCATGGACATAAAAATCTCTGTTTATGTTCCACAGCAGAAAGTCAGTTATAAACATCTGAGACTGCATGAGAGTGAATTTCTTTTTCTTTTTTAATCCCTTGAAAGTAAGTGATTTGTCAGTATGATTTTCTGTCATGTGGGTCAATGAATGAGTGAATGACGAATTATTCAACTTTATTACATGCATTTTATTTTATTATAAAGTTCCAAAGTTTAGGGTGAGTACGTTTTTTTTATTTTATAAATTAATACTTTTATTCAGAAAGGGCATGGTAAATTGATCAAATGTGAGAAGATACACTACAAAATATTTCTATTTCAAATTAAAGCTGTTTTTTTTTTTTACATTCAACAAAAAATGCTGACAAAAAACCATAAATTTCCACAAAAATATTAAGCAGCACAACTGTTCTGAACACTGATGATAATAAATGTTTCTTGAGCAGAAAATCAGCATCTTAGAAAGATTTCTAAAGGATCATGTGACACTGAATTTCAATTTTAGACGAAAGGAATACATTACATTTCAAAATGTATTTAAAAATAAGTAATTTTTAATTGCAGTAATATTTCACAGTATTACTGTTTTTTATTCAAATAATTAATGAGCATAAGAATGCCAAACAAACTATTTATTGTAGATAATTTTTATTGAGAAATAAAACTAATTTTAATTAAACCTTTTTTGAGTGCTAATAAACTTTGATTTGTGCAAATTAGCTTGTTTAGGCCACTAGCGCCAATAATAACACCTCCCGAAAAATAAGTGCACAGCCTGGACCTAGACCTAACTTTTACACCGGCAAAACCATCACTACTTTAGCTATTGATCACTTAATATTAAAAAAAACTTTGACGTTTGCATCCTATCATGCATAGATATTTCTAAACAAATGTCAGGAAAAGAACATTGGTCCAGGCCAGGCTTATCATGGGTTGTCTACTCGGATTAATAGCTTTTTCCAAAATTCAATGGTTTGCATTGATTGACTCTTATTTTTCACAGAATTGGCCACGCTCAACCATGCTGATAATGACTAACTGCTCTATCCCCAGTGAAAGTATTACGCAACACACTGAAAAGCATCAAATACACTCTAAGTGCAGAGAATACGGCACAGTTGAGCGTATTACTTTAACTATGTCAGTGTCTTCGGTCCCTCCGCATTTTAGTGCAGTGACATTGAGTAACCTCACATTCTTCAACACACTTGTGTCAAAGGGCTTTTGTAAGATTTAATGTAATAACAGTCACGATATGCATGTGCCTAGTGGGCTGATGACACTCATTTAAACTCACACCAAGTAGGAAACCAATCAGATGCGTTTACATGTTGAAAGAAAACAGAAAGAGAACTGCACCTGTCTAAATTTAGCTCTGGCCTCTTTCTCTTTCATCCTCCCATGAGCCACCAGGTAGTCAAACACCTCACCTGCACGACACACAGAGCAGAGAGGTCAAAGATAAGACCAAGAGTTGACAAGAACACAAAATTAAACACACTCTCTCACACACACACACAAATACACTTACCTCCGCTGGCATACTCCATCACAAGAAACAGTGTCTTCTCAGTCTCGATCACCTCAAACAGTTTGACTATAAAAGGAAGTTACGGTTATAAAGAAGGCATATGAATATGGCAATCACTTGGCAGTCCCTCCAGAAAAATACGATTATGCGATCGCATATTTCAATGCATAATCAGCCGAAGTCCGCATATTTATGCGGGGGCCACATTTTTCAAATACGCTGCACTTTTGCAGCATAAATTGCAGATTTCCACGTAAAATATGTGGGGCTTGCATGATTTCATAATCCCTGCATTTTTGTTGCCAAAAAGTCACATATATCTTAGCAGAAAGTTGAAAAATGTTGTGTTTACGTCACACAAGAGCAGCCATTCCCCCTGTTGCCATGGGAACGCTATGAAGTGATGTAATTACGCGACGTGATCATCATCGAAAAGCTGCAAACCCCGCGACGAAGCCATGATGAAGCCCACAAATCAGTCTCGTTTGCCAACAAAAATAAGCGCAAAAGACCGCGCATAGCAGTTTCCCGGTGTGTTACATGATGTAAATTTACGTTACAGTAAGAGATTGGACTTTGTGCATTGGAAGCACTAATTTTAACAAAACTGTAAAACAGTTTTAATTTTTTTATATTTTATTTATTTTCATATTCCTTTTGTAAAGCAACAGAACTTGTTTGACTCAATGTTTTGTAAGTTTGAGCCATGTGTTTATTAAATAAAACAACATGAGAACTTAAATATTCCCAGCACTTTCTGTGATGTAGTATGCTTGCTTTAATAGGAAGTGATAATAAATGACTCTTTACATTAAGGTAGTAGCCTAGTGAGAACAAGGTGTTGGGGGAATCACTTTTTTTCTCTCTTTTTCATCAAACCGCAGTTTTTGCAAGTTCATCACCTAAATTTGCATAAATATCCAGCATATTCCATTTTTTAAGAAAACGTGCCGCATAATCAAACATTTTTGCTGGCAACAATCACAAAAAAACTCCGCATTTTTCTGGAAGGACTGACTTGGTATACAAACTACTGTGATATTATCAACTGTTTTTGTAAGAGGTTTTACTGCCTCGCTCTCATGAGCTTTATTTTCCTATCTCTCTGGAAGTCATTTCTTATTTATAAATACTCCTCTGCACATTTAAAAGAAGGTTCCACTTCATCCCATTTTGTTTAACGTCTGTCGGTCGTGAAGCACCATGAAGCTCTCTCATGCTGTACCACCGACAGTGTCTCTAAATATAGGCTAGTGAAACATAAAGCCCCTCTGTGTGAAGACATGACGATGTGTCTGGCTCTGCTAAACATTATGCTGTTTGCAAACAGGAACTAACAACAAATGTGGAAGAATCAATTAAGCTAAATGAGAGGAACAGTGTCTAAGCCTCTACTTATGGTGTGTGTGTGTGTGTGTGTGTAAATAAACACACTTACCAATATTTGGGTGGTTTAAATTCTTCATGATTGTGACTTCTCTGGAAAGCTGTTGAAGAAAAGAACAATTAAATGTAATCAACATGTCACAGTCTATTGTTAAACAAAGGCTTTGTACCATCTTTCAGCATTAACATGGAACAGGAAGCTAAAATACAGCTGGACTGTGTCATTGTCATAGTGAACAGAGTGCTTGCTTTTCAGTGGAAACTAGCGTTAAGTGCTATTCATTATTGATCCCTGAAAAGAAAAAAAGGCTGAACCCTCCCCTCTCAATGGAATGGAAGTGTCATGCATCTTTAATAGCGCTATAGTAGGCAGCCTGTGTTCCTGAGCTGTTAGCATGTTCTGCTTTCCACGTCCTGCTCTCACAAGTGTAGCTGTAGCTTTGTAGCCACATTTTTGGCCCACAGGGAAACACTTTCAGTACAGCGTAAACCCAATCCAATTCTCACCACACTATATTCTGAGAATCTGAGTTATACCACTCAAAATTGTTTTATTTTTATTTTTATTTTTTACTGTGAAACACTGAGGCCACGGCAGAACTCATATACAATAAAAACATGTTCATTTAGATACAATCTCAGCAAGAGATTTCCTCCCTCAGATACTGGCTTGACTGAGATTTCTTTAAGGCAAGAATCCACTGGTGAATACAGTAAATATTAACGAATAGATGTCACCATAATTCCCCAGTTCAGTACATTAAAGGGAACCTATTATGCAAAATCCACATTTACATGGAGTTTGAACAAATGTGTTGGAAGTGTGTACACAACCACCATATAATAAAAACCCACCCTTTCCCTTTTTTTTTTACATTCCCCTTAAATTATAAACAGTGTCTCAAAATAAGCCATTCACTTTTCCTATACATTGTGTTGTCACAATGTAACAATCCCCATCCACGACCGGTGATGGAATCTGTCCTGTTAGCTTAGATCCTCCCCTGAGTGAGCTGTACACACTACACCATGGCTGCATCCGTAATCACATACTTCTTTACTATATAGTAGGCGAAAAACAGTGTGTGACAAAAATAGTATGTCTAAAACTCACAGTACTCAAAAAACACCCGGATGACCTACTACTTCTGGCATCCTATAGTGTCTCGCATTATAAAAACGCAGCATTTTAAAGAAACGCGTCTCGACAACTTGCGTTTTCCACTGAGTGTTGTGTTTTTAGACGCAAAAGACGTGTTGTGTGCAAATGTCCCCGATTGGGAGGGAAAAGAAACGCAATGTCCGTCTAATGCGCATTCTGTGGATACATTCACATTCTTGTTTCTCCTGTTTTGTTGTTGCCAGAGTATGGGAGGCACAAGCTGTAGGCTCCGCCCTCTTCTGGAAAGGGGGACAGGGAACAGCTACAGCTTATTTGCATTTAAAGGGGTCATGGCATGGTTTTTTGTTTTGTTTTATGTTCCCTTAGGTGCAATTATAGTATTACTATAGTTTTTTGTACAAAAAAACTTAAAAAATTTAGTGATTTATGACCTTTTCCCACCCTGTTTCTCACCTATGATTCAAACAGTCTGTTTTGGGGTGTTTCCCCTTTAAGACTTCAGTGTTAACGCCTACTGTTATGATTGGCTAACGTCAGTGCTGCTTATGCATAAATTATTAACGTTAATCATTTTGTATCACATGTAGACTACACAATGCTCCACCACGTGAAACTTCGGTCTTCCAATCTTTTACCATCGTGTCAATTCTCAATTGATTTTGATTAATATGCGCGAGGGAGGGAGACAGAGATCAGTTTGAAGGCGTGCGCGCGGCCGGGGCTCTCTCTCTCTCTCTGCTCGTTCTTTCAGTAACATGCCCTGTCACACTCATCTGATCACTCACCGTTCAAATAAAGCTTTGGCGCTCTGCATATGCTGCAAATAAACTGCATCCGACTGCTTTCCCTGACGTCTGGATCGTTCGGCAGCGTATTCAAACACTCAAACAGGAACAGCACATCTGCGTGGCATAGCAATCTTCTTGTAAACAGACCCACTCTCTCTCTGCACGACAACGCATGCGATGATGCGAAATGAGGCGTAGTTGTCTTGCGATGGAGGCGGTCATATGCAAACGACTGGTACGTCACTTTGTACCGAGACGTCACTAAGTTCAAAGGATCTAGAACGAGCTGTATTTAGAGCTTGATTAAATAAATGCTTCGTTTATAATGGGGAGGACGTCTTAAGCTATGAAACTTGCAGGTAGTTTTAATAGTACATAGATCTCTTATACCAAAAGATCAAGGCAAATTTGGTTTCTCATGTCATGACCCCTTTAAAGATACACACAAAAGAACCACGTGTTTTTGCTTCCACCCAAATGGGGGCATTTTGGGCAGGATATAATAAATGATCTGTGGGGTATTTTGAGCTGAAACTTCACAGATACGTTCTGGGACACCTATGATTTTTTTCAGAAGGACACCTAAGATATTTCATCTTGTAAAATGGGGCATAATAGACCCTGTTTAAGAAAATCGTTTTATAATACATATGTCCTACAATGTTATTTTTAAATATCCAAATGAGGCATTAAATAGGCACATGTTTGTTCTGAACATTGGGTAAAGTCAGGACCAAATTCTTGTTTGGTTTAGTTGGCATATTACAGTTAAAGGAATAGATCATCCAAAAATTCAAATCCTGTCATTTACTCACCCACATTTTGTTCCAAACCCATAAGACTTTTGTTCATCTTCGAAAGACAAACTGAAGTTTTATTTGAATGGAATCTCTAAAACTATGTTTTAAAACGCAATGAGATCGTAAAATAAATCTATATGAATCAAACAGAAGTTTGAAACTCTTCTGAAAAGACACAATTACTTAATTTGATTAACTGATTTAATTTGTCAAATGTACAGAAAACAAAAACTAAAATTATTGGTAAATAGAAATTGATGTGTGAGAACCAATGAAGTTCATTCTCATGAGTTACACAGCATGTTTGAGTCTCCTCAAGAATAAGGTTTGTTCTCACACGTCAAGGAAAGATGGTTGAGCTCTATGCATGTTCGCTGATCAATGCTTATGCAAATAAAAGACTAAATTAAATCGGTTCATCATATAAAGCAAGATTAAACCGCTTGATTCATATGGATTTCTTTTGTGATCTCTTTATGAATGTTATGAATCATCAAAGTTTTGAGTGAATAGACTTTCAATGGAGGGACAGAAAACCCTTAGATTTCATTAAAAATAACTTAATTTGTCTTTTGAAGATGAACGACAGTCTTATGGGTTTGGATTTTGGGTGAACTAACCTTTTAAAGATTTTTACAGTGATGATTTGAGATCTCTGTTTTTTTTTATCACATAAATAAGAAACTAATCAACGGTCAGACAAAAAAAAAAAAAAAAAGTTTAGGAATAAATTGCTATAAATCAGGTGAATTATATTTGAACATGCCCCTCCCTAAAAATCTTCAGAATACAGATAGGAACAATAAAGATACATCAATAGAGAATTGTCTCAGTACTATTATCCTATCATTTGGGTGAAACAGAGGCCTGAGAAAAGACTGTGTTTCTATTGATTTATAACACATGACACAAATGATGCCATCCTCCTCTCTCATAGACAGTGGCACTTCCAAAATGTCTGAATCAATCAACTTCTTGACCAAAAGACATTCAGATCTATGGTTTGTGATAAGAACAATGCTTTCTTAAATTTCAAATAAAATAATTATGGTAACACTTTACAATAAGGTTTCATTAGTTAACTACTTTAGTTAACATGAATGAACAGTACTTCTACAGCATTCATTAATCTTTCATTAAGCATTCTAACATTTACTAATTCATCATTAAAATCAAACGATATTTTTCTTATCATTAATGCACTGTGAACTAACATGACAACAATGAACGTTAGTTATTATGTTAATTAATGAACCTTATTGTAAAATGCTACCAGAATCATGAAAAGGGGGATAAAAAGGACAATATCTAATCAGTTACGCATTTCATTTTGTCATAACTTTGCTTTCACATCACTGTTTACATAATTTATTCAAGGTTTAATTTATTTAATATCCGATTTATATTTTCCACATGATTGTCTCTCTTTTTCTTAAGATTTTCTTTGGTCTCTCTCCGCTCTCACACTCTCCCTCCCTTTGGTGCATCATTTTAACGCCTCTGTGATGACTAAAAAACACCAGTCCACAGCAGAACATCTCACTTCAGTCGAAGAACCAGACCGAGTGTGGAGCTCAGACGCCCACGGGCAATTACACAACCTCCAACTCACAACAACACGCATGCACAATCATGAGGACACGTGTTAGAGTAACACAACCAATTTCTAAAAACATCACCGCATGCGCCACTGCTTCAACGGCAAAAGAAATTAAGACAATCAGACTACAACAGAAAAAAGGGACGCTATTCAGAAAAGTGTTGTTATTGTTAACCCTCTATCAAGTCCTCCTGGGAAGTCCGTATTTACGAGTTGAGAAGTCGTGTTTGCGGCATTAGGTGCGTTCAAGTCTGAGCAAGATGGTGGTGTACCTTCTCTTAATTAACTACACAAAAATACAGCAAGGTTTTTAAACTTCTTCTAGAAAATGCAAAACAAAGAATATGCATCAAATTTGTATACACACACAAAATAATTTACATAGAAGAGAAATTGGACTTTTCTTCAAACATTATCCAGTATGGTTCAGAGTTTTAATGCCATATTTCCAAATAGGTTTTTACTTTTACAGAAGCTAAACTACCAGTCACTATTTTATCTTTTTTTTCTTTTTTTTTCTCTTATGCTCACCAAGGCTACATTTATTTGATTAAAAATAAAGAACTGTATTATTGTGAAATATTACTACAATTTAAAATACCTTTTCTAATTTAATATATTTTAAAATGTATGTTTTTCCTGTGATACAAAGTTGAATTGTCAGCATCATTACTCCAGTCAACAGTGTCACATGAAGCTTCAGAAATCATTCATTAATCATTAACATTATCATCAATGTTGAAAACAGCTGTTTATTTTTTGTGAAAACCCTTGATAAAAAGAATGCTTTGAAATTTGAAAGAGAAATCGTTTGTAGCATTTTAAAAGTCAACTTTGATCACTTTAACGCATCCTTGCGGAGTAAAAGTATTAATTTCTTTAAAAGAGAAAAATCTTACTGACACCAAACTGTTGAACGGTAGTGTACCTAACCTCAAATAAAAAAAAACAAAAAAAATTGTTACAACACGCACCACAGAGGGTTAGGAGGAAGAGAAAATGAAAATGCTGCTGATAATTAGAGCAAAAACATAAAAAGAGCCAAAGAGACTGTCATTATTGTGGTGCGTGAGTCAGTCGTGTTGGCTGAGGACCAGCAGGCCACAGGGAGAGGATATACTCTGAATCCCAATCAATGGTCGCTGTGGAAAAACTAATGGTGGCTGCGGCGAGCAGATTCCAGCTAAAATTAGAGACGCGGCTCCGCTTGTGTCTCTCTGAGCGAGCACTGATTAGCATCATCATTTGAATTCTTCTGATCATCTCATTCCCACATCTCCCTCCAGCCTTTCATTTCACATTTATCACTCATACTGTATGTACATCTTCAACTCCTCTCATTCAGACTGACATCAGGGTGTTTGTGTCTGTGCCTGTTTTCCAGTCTTTATCTTCCATCTCATACCATTTTTGAGGTCCCTCCAGTCTGTCACTTCACTGTCAGCCCACCAAAATGTCCATCTGTCCTTCCCCCTCATATCCTCTTCCTCCTCCCTTCATGTTGGCTGTTGTGAAGACTGATTATGAACTCCAAACTGTTCATAACACTGTCCTAACCAGGTGCAACGGCATAAAGCAACAAGCAATATAAGTTGATTGTTTTTTTATTTCTGCGCCATTGCACTGGGTGATTCCTACTAAAAAGGAGCTTCATTTAGGCACTGTCACATTTACCACTGCTTTGCAAATTTTCACAGACAAAATCCAGTCATTTC
Source organism: Semotilus atromaculatus (assembly GCA_031834385.1). Lineage (NCBI taxonomy): Eukaryota > Metazoa > Chordata > Actinopteri > Cypriniformes > Leuciscidae > Semotilus > Semotilus atromaculatus. The sequence continues at coordinate 32,250,101 of JAULUF010000025.1, forward strand.
AACAAGAATCCACATGATTGGGAATTTCCAGAGAGGGTGAAAGATCCACGCAGATTTGGCAATGGGTTCAGTTGGCCATGCTAATTTGCTGCATTGACCATCAGACCACAGTGACTTTTGTGTGAGCACTGAGCAGTGCCTCGTACAATTGAGCTTTTTCAAAATTTCACAAATGTGATTGTGAACACACCTGTACAAAGACATTTGAAATGGGAATCGTTTCCAGTTCCTTAATCAAAAATAGTATTAATAATTATAATAAATTAGTTCATTCATATTAATTGACATGATGAAAGTAATGACTTAATTCAGAAAGTAAGTCAAGAGCCACTCCAAACCATTCGGTGAGTCAAACTAATTTAAACATCTCATGAGACTGATTCACTAGTCCTTCTGGTTTGTTAAAAATCATTAGTTTATGAATCAGACTACAATGGTCGTACGGTATGATTGTTGTTGCATGCGATCCAAAATGTATTTATTTAGCATTTTAAGATTGTGTCTGGGCCAAATAAGTGAACGAATAATTCAGATATTGCAGGACTAGTTCACCACAAAAAAAAGAGAAAAAAAGTCATAATTTACTCACACACAAGACCCAATGAGGTTTCGCCAATCAAGTATGTTTGTGCATGCGCTTACCATATATGACGTGCTCCGTATATGTGCATTGATCAAAGTTTTTATGTGAATAAAAGTCTAAATTAAATCTGTTCATCATATCATCCACATGAATGGAGTGGTTTAGTCCAAATTTTCTGAAGAGACTCGATCGCTTTATATGATGGTAAATGGAAACTCAATGTTCGCTTGACGTGTGAGAACCAATGAGGTTCATTCTCTTGCATGAAGCAAGTACGGTTTAGCTTCTGTTTTTTTTTTACTAATCAATGTTTAAATGTGAATAAAGGCCTAAATGAAATCTGTTCATCATAAAAGCGATCGAGTCTCTCCAGAAATATTCTAAACCGCTCAATTCATATGGATTAGTTTTACGATCTCTTTATGAACTTTTTGAAGCATCAAAGTGGTAGTTAAGTGTCTATGGAGAGAAATAAACTCTCAGATTTCATAAAAAAATTCATTTGTTTGTGTTCCGAAGATGAACGAAAGTCTTACGAGTTTGGAGCGACATGGGGGTGAGTAAATTATGGCTGAATCATTTTTGGGTGAACTATCGCTTTAAGGGAACAAAATGTCTTAACATATAAAACACAAGCTGCCCATGCTATATTAATTGCATTAACAAATTACAGCATTTGCTCGCTCCACATTCCCACACAGCTTTGTACATATTTAGAAATAAACCTTTCCAAACACAAGGTTGCAAATGCACAAGTGTGGAAGTGTGTTTTCTGTCGAGAGCGGCTTGAGTGGCGGCGCAGCCTGCAGTAGGTGGGCAGAGTATTGCAGCACAGCTGGTGTACTTCAGTATTTGTGCTCAAGAGTGCGAAGGTTACTGCTGGAGGAGCTGCTGTTTGAATAGACTCCTCATGATGATGGGTGACTGAGAACACCAGCTGAAAGGATGTTCCATTTCCACTACACAAGCCTCTGAGAAACACTCTGCATAAAAGATCAGCACTGCAATCTGCATTCAGTTTCAAATTTTAGTTGAAAGCCAACATTACCTATGAATCCATATGGAACTGCGCCACTACCAAACACAAAACTAACCAAGTAGCCAATACACAGTCTCATACAGACAAAAACAATTTCCCAGAGTCATGAACAAACAGAGAACGTGAACTTCCATAACACTAGCAGCATTGAGGAAGAAAAAACCTAAATCATGATGACAGTTTTACATTCAATACAGTATAACACATGCACATTTTAATATCAAATGTGAACCTCACCTTTTGAAGGCTTGTTGGATTCAGTTGGGTTTTATCAATCATTTTTATAGCCACCTAAGGGGGAAAAGAGGAGAATGAGAACTTAAACTATATACACTACCATTAAAAATGATTGGTTTGTAAAAAAAAAAAAAATCATGTTTCTGAAATTCTCTTATGTTCACCAAGGCTGCATTTATTTGATCAAAAAATACATTCAAAACATTTATATTGTAAAACATTACGCTACTATTAAAAACATAAATAAATTAGGAATAAATTCCATTTTAAAATTTATTTCAGCATCATTACTCCAGTCTTCAGTCACATGATCCTTCAGAAATCATTCTAATATCCTGATATGCTGCTTAATATTTTTGTGAGTTACAGTGAAACTTTTTTTTTCAGGATTCTTTTATGAATAGAAAGTACAACATAACAGCATTTATTTGAAACCGAAATCTTTTGTAACATTATTATAAATGTCTGTATGGGTGTTGTAATTTTAAAAAAAAATTCCAAAAGGAAACAATGAGAGCAGAAAAGCTAACATGTCCGTCTCTGGAAAACTCCCATACCCCACAGATCAGGAAACATACTCATGACTTCTGACTCCTCACCTCGCTTCCTGTGAGGATATGGCGAGCCAGTTTGACCTTGGCGAAGTTGCCCTTTCCAATGGTTTTTAGCAGCCGGTAATTTCCAACAAGAGGGTGCACATCATCCAATCCTGAGCCAGAATTTCGGTTTCGACCACTTGACCTCACAGATCGAGAGCTCACCTCCCCTCGGCCATGGCCATTCGTTGTATGCTGTTAGAATTCAAAACATGTATTACAAACAATAACAACAACAAAAATGTTAAACTTAATGCCTCCCAAAATGTCTTTCTCATTTTATCCCAGCATTTGCCCTCCAAGAATTAACACAATTTCAGTGTAGCTTCCCTTTCAACACAAAGGTCCCAGTCAGAGCAGAAATCACTAATATTGACTCCACCCATGCAGTGTCAGAGAGCTCCATTAGCACAGTCACATCCATCATCACCCCGAGTGATCGTCACGGTCACAAAATATATCATGAGTCATCTGCATTTACCTTTACTACTTTCTCAAAGAAGTCAAACATGTTTAACAAAAAGTTCATCGAAGTCTGAAATTAAAACCACAATACAAAGTTAATTCCATTACTCTAACGTTTCTCAAGGTCTCTTGTAACCTTGTGACAGGACCTTCGTGCAACATACACCAGACTAGAAATAAAAGAATTGTTCCATTCAGAGGTCACGAGTGCAACAGGATGATGTTTAGTAAGTCAGTGATTCTCATGTGGTACTAACACCTCTGTATGTAAGGGTACGCTGACACTGCGCTATACAATGTTCCCACTAAATCCTGCATATTGTCCCAGACGCCCGACTTGACTGTTATCCATATCCACAAAGCTTTGCCTAATAGATTATAAATCCACTCTAACACTTGATGATAAACGTTATATATCATAACCCTAGAAATGATATGACCCCCCTGCAATAAAACGCACAGAACGATCTTGAATAAAGGTCACTTACGCTTAAGCTTGCACGATGCCTCATATTAGATTGCGATCCTCTCATTTTTTTGTTTGCAAATTAAATGGCATTGAACCAAACAGTCCTGTGTTTTCTATCAGAAGAACTCATCAATACTTTCCTATCCAGCAACACTGATACTGATGAGCTGCATCACTGCTGGGGTCTTTTTGACACTGTGCATGCGCATGTGCATGTGTGTGTGTGTGTGTGTTAGAGATTTTGGGGCAGGTGGGGCTGAGTGGATGGGTGATTGAAACCTCATTTTACTTCATTTTCAAAAGTGAGCAAGAGTTGTGTATTAAAATATGTAAATTCTGGTAAGACATAAATATTTCAAAACATAATCCATAAAGAATGACATCTGCTCAGATTTTGAACACATCGAAGCATCTACAGAATCCTTTAACTTAATATATGAACAGTGTTCACACAATATTCTAAAACAACACATTGACAAGAGTGATAGACAGACACTGACAGACAGACAGATAATTAAAACAACACATTGACAAGAGTGATAGACAGACACAGACAGACTGACAGAGATGGAGACAGAACAACAAACTGAACGACAGACATATAGAAAAACAAATTTAATGGCAGACTGAATGACAAAAAGATAGATAGAACGTTAGACAGACAGAATAATTGAATGACAGACAGACAGAATAGTATATGCAGTGGAAAAGTCAAAGACCGTAACTTAATGCTCATTATTCACAGGCATCTTTAAGGGGGACCTGCATAAGCGCGCGTGCTCATGTCACCTTCCCTCACTGCTGACGTATGAGCAGTAACCTATAGGACAGACTGACGCCAATGCGCAATATCTGCATCCTATTGGCGCATTAAACATGCAAACCCACGCACGATCACTCACTAGTGTGCAGGACTTTAACTAATCAAGCATATGTTGAACTCATTATGCATAAAAGCAGCCAAAGTACCGATGCCCCGGACCCCATGCGTCACTTCAGCCTGGTGCCCCATCTGTCCAAAGACTGGCACGATACTGCTAATCCATTTAAAGCACACAAAACACGGTATGGAATGCGACACTGCCCTTAATTCTTCAGGAAATGAGCTGAATGGGTTTAGACGGCAGCATCGGTTTGACTAAAATCGCTGTCTACGTAAACTTAGGCTGCTCACTAGATGTGGAGACACAGCCATACATTGCGACAAGATCAAATAATACACTAATAAGTGAATAATCAACACAGAATTGGGTCAGTTCACAACAGTTATCATTTGCTATTAACCAGTTAACGTTCCTACAACATAAACAGGCTACTTACGTTTTCAGCCTTCCGTTCGTTGACGGTTGGCAGGGGGGCTCTTGTTGTTGACATAGTGTTGATGGAATTACAATTTAAGCAGCAGGTTTTGCAGTGCACCGAATAGGAAATATATTTGACCGATTAGACGCTTGGTCAATAGCATTGAATTCCTTCTATAGCTGGTAACAAAGTTGTTAAAAGTTTGGAAGAAATATTCCGGACCCTCGCGGACGTTACTGCGTTAAATTATTACCGAGTGCACGCCATCTAAAAGATCCCTGAAAAGCGAACGAGACCGGTTAACTTGTGCACTGCTAAAAACATAATACTTTCAGGCCTGACGTCGCTGTCTGCTTCATATTTGGGATGTCCGGTTCAGGTAAGAATAGAGAAAATTGCACTTCACGGGGCCTCCTCTGCGATGTCCCCCAAAAGACAATCTGCTCATCGAACGGTCCTTCAAACGGACTGTCCGGTATATTCAGTGGTAACGGCAGCAGCGGGGTAAAGCGGGTGATCACAGGCGTCGGGGCCGCGGGGAAGTCACGCTCGTTGACGGTTCCATTCCACCCGAACAGCCGCGTCTGTCGCCTCTGGTTCAAAGCGAGATCCAAGATGGCTGCTCAACAGCGCAGGAGTTTCGAGCCGAGCCCTGAGCGAGACAGAGGAAGTGAGGAAACAGACGGATCCCTGTGTTCATTGGAGAGCGCCGCATCCCTCAGAGAGCTGTAGGTGTTCATATGGAAAAAAGGGGAAAACTTCGTCATACCATAACAACTGTGACACACCCTGTTCAATTGAATTGTAATTTCATCATATACGGTTTGACCGGTTTGGCAAATGAAGACAAAGGTTTTCAATTAATTGGTCAGTGTGCTTTACTCAAAGATGCACGTTTGAGAAATGTCATTAAAATTATTGTATACCGACGTGAGATGGAAACTAGATGTATTAGTTTTTTGGGAAACAGCTGTTTTGTTCTACATGGAACGGGTCGCCCCCTTGTGGGCGCAGCCATGTTGAGATCTTATGACCACAAACAAAAAAAACAATGTAACAATAAAACATAAAACAAAAAATATTTGTATTAAATAGTTTGTCTCAAGGAATATGTTCCTTATGATATTAACCTAAGGTTACAACGTTATTTATAAGGATATTAAAATGGATATAGGCTAGCTTAGGAAACACTATGGATGCTGTGTGAAAGAACAGCATCCCTGCTTTCCAAATAACTCAACAGGGACCTTTCTAATATTTCCTTACAAATCTTCTCTCCCCCTCTCTCTCTCTCGAACACAAAACATTAAAATGAAATTGATCAACATGACTAAAATGAATGTATTTAATGTGTTTTGAATATGTTCTTCCACCTGAGTCATGAGTTTACAGCAGGTTCTCAACCAGGGGGGCCTATACAGCTTCCAAGAGGGCCTCAAGATAATAAAAATTAAAAAAAAACTTTAAATTATATATATTTTTAAGTTATATCAGAATAAATAAAAAATAAAATATGTAGGTTATAAAATTAAGTAAAAAGAATTTATAAATGCCTAAAGCAATCAGTTACATCTCCATGTCTGTGACCAGTGTCATGACACCAGTTTACCGAATTTTGATGACTGATGATCCCGAAAATAAGTGGATTATTGAAAAGAACAGCTGAACATCAATTTAATACAAATAAAATATAGCATTTAATACTAGCCTACCTAATTATTATTTTGGATAGATGGATGGATAAAGAGAGAGAGAGAAAACTGCTGGAATGCTCCTAGAATGGTGGACCTTGGAGTAAAAAAGAAACGGCCGAGAACCACCAACTTACAGCCTTGTCAGTTTAGAGGTGAATCATCAGTTATGCCCTGATGTTTTCTGCCATCTAGTGGCTATTTTACACTTGACATTCAACCACAAGTATTACTTCCCACAATTAGACAACAGCAGCAATTTCAGATGTTACTACTACAAAACATCTTAATAGATATCTTAAGAACAGACATAGACTTCCCATATTCTTTTTTAGCCAGTTATGCATTTTCTGGATATTCTTTTTTTTTTTTGGAGGGTAGGGTCTTGGTGAGAAGGTATGTGGTTGAAGGAAGTGGTGCTATTTAGTTAAGCAATCAAAATTGTCCATATAATGTACAGCAAAAACCTTTATTTTATGATTTCAAGAAAAAAAGAAAAAAAAATCAGATGTACAGTACAAGCAAACCAATGAATCAAAGTCAAGCTCACAATACAACGAAATTGCTCAATACAGACAATAAAGCTCAGAAGTTCTTATTTTAGCAGCAAGTCAATGAAAGAGCTATATTAAAACCATTCTTGCAAATCAAATATAACCAAGGAGAAAGTGAGACAAAACAAGACTGGGGCTAAGGAGGAGGCAACTGTGATGCATTTGATCATTACAACAGGAAGCAGCAAGGTTCCAGGATGGCAGCTGCCGTTTCACTTCTTTCTTTAAATGGCATCTATATCAAGGTCATCATCCTCTTCTGCTTTCTCTGGCTTAACGGTCTCCACCTTCAGCTCTCGGGCAGAGGGAGAGTACTCAACCTGAAGACCAAAGAGAGTTCAAATGAGAAAGATGAAGAATCAGAATATTACACAAGCTATTCTCAACCTTTCTCTAATTCTAGCCCAGAGAAGACAAATGTAATTACACTAATTAGTCCCACGGCTCCTGCTGACAGTTCAAATATAACGCTGTTTCTCTAATTTACTACAAATTAAGAGTTTGTGTTTGCGATTAAATACCACGTGTACGTGATTATATATAGCAGAACAGGATAGATTTTTTTCTTCCCATGGTGGAAACAAGCTTCCACAGGTTCAAGTGTTAATAAAACCGCTACAACTACATTCTTGATAAATGGCTGAAGCCTGAGAAACAACTAATTCTTCCCAGGACTGAGATAAAATTATGCAGCAATAGCTGGATAAAGGGATATTGTCCAATCTGCTCATAAATAAATTGAGCTAATCCAAGAGTTTCAAACTGGGAAAAATAAAATAGGGGATGAAATTACCTCAACATTTTCATCATCATCTTCCTCCTCTGCGTCACTCCCCTCACTCTCCTCCTCTGCCTCCTTCAGCCATTTGACAAAGGGAGCCGCCTTGGCATGGATCTCCTTAGCCAGCTCCTTGGAAACATACTTCTTTGATACCTTAAAACAAAGGTATATTAATCAAGATTCACAGTTCAAAGAACTTGATCTTATAAAATGCTCTATCAATCTAAGTTAAATGTAAAATTGGGAAATGCACACCTTCTCTGCCCATGCGAGAATGACATCCTCCTCCAGTAGGTCGGCATCATAGAGATCTTTGAGAATGACGGCCACTCGTGGCAGCAGCTGACTTTGATAAAGCTTCACCAGACACTCAAAACCTCCCAGCAGATACTTCTGAGCTTTCTTATCGTTGAGGCAGAACTGCAAGAAAGGAGAAAGTTTTTCCACAATCACAGTGCTGAAAGTGACAATGTACATTTATCAAACATAAGCACTTCGTTCGTAAACTTTCGCAGACATGCTGAGCTAGATAAACTGTTTTGCACCAGTAGATAGTTTTAAACGGCTTCATCTTCACTTATCTCAGCAGCAAGTGAAAATTGGTAGATATCAAAGCTGCGGATTCAAAAGTGTAAATTAAATTGCTAGTCAAGACTTATTTTTAGCATGGCTTTACACCATCTCAGCTTGTAGGCAGGTCTCAGTGTCTTGCTATAAATATTCATCTATCACTAGGCCCAGATGGAAACTTTTATTTGTATTTTAGGTACCAATTTTGGGGCAAAATCTGTCAAATTCTAGGTGTAAAATGTATTAAAATGGAGGCAAAAATTAAATAAGTTACAGGGGTGTTCCAATTAGTCTTGTACATGCAGATCCTGTGCGTCCCGTCTATCAGATTTAAAATTAGAACTGGTGTTGTTCTGAAAAAGTACCCGCAGGAAGTGACGTTTGAATTTCTTGATTTGGTCTCTAATGTTTTCGTCAAAGAGCAGTTCACTCAAGATGAGTGGTCCCATGGCTCTCACATCCAGCCTTTCTGCTTCAGCCAGAATCTCCTTGTCGGCAGAGCCAATTGCTCCACTCTCTTTCTTTTGCTGAGTAGAAAAAGAGAGAGATGTTTGAGTCCTAGTTGCATTAATAGATCTTTGGTCATTTAAACCTTCATGCTAATTTAAATCTAATTTACAGAACTATGGTAAGTCAGAAATTACAAAAATACACACACTTATTCAACAAGGACTCAATACACTGATCCAAAGAGATTTACAATGCTACAAAATATTTCTATTTAAAAATAAATGCTGTTCGTTTTTACTTTGCAGTCATCAAAGAATGCTGAATGGACACTTTACATAAAAATATTAAACAGTAGAACTGTTTTCAGCATTAATGAGAAATGTCTCTTGAGCAGCAAATCAGCATATTTGAATGATTTCTGAAGGATCACATGACACTTGCAATGATGCTGAAAATTCAGCTTTACCATCACAGGAATAGATTACATTTTAAAATATATTCAAATAGAAAATATATTTAAATATTTAACAATATTGCCATTTTTACTGCATTTTAAATCAAGTGCGTGCAACCTTAGTGACCATCTTTTTAAAAAACACACACTGACCCCAAAGTTTTGAACAGTAGTGTAACTTCACCAGGTGCAAGGGCATCATAAAGAAAATGTTTTTTACACTGAAAAACAAGTGGCATTATTTACTTTGACAAAGTTGTAGAACATGTTGACCCTCTCCTCTAGGGGTTTTTCCAGGTCCTCACTGAGGGTCAGGTTCTTAGCATGGTCACTGATCTCCTCCATACGCCGACGCTGGGCCTCCTCTGTGGTTTCCTCTGCCCAGTCATCGTCATCTTCCTCACCATCCTACACAATCCCCACAAACATACACTTCAATGTACTGCTTACAAATTACAGTAAATACTGTTCATGGGTATCTCTTACCACAGCATCTGGTGCATCTATGTCGTTATGGTCCCCAGCCTCACCACTCCCAGAGCCATTCTCCTTATCCTTCTTTCTGTTTTTCTTCTCTTTCTCCTTCTTCTCTTTCACACAACTGCTATCAGTCTCTGCATTTTGAAACAGATTAGTTCTTAAAAAATTGCGTTTATAAAGCTTATATGAAAAGCTTAAATTAGAAATTAAAACAGCAAACATTCCTGATACTAAATATAGTAAATAACAGAAGTAGACGCATTTTAACAGTCCACAATACTCACCAGGTGGGTTTTTGAGGATGAATGTGCACAGTTTGTGCCGAGTGTCCAGCATTCCCTGATTACCGCAAGCCTTGCAAGCGCTTCCGATGGTCTGCTTCTTTGGGTTAACATGCTGCAAATTAAACATCAGATACTATGAGGACAATCCTGAAAATAAAAGGATTTCTGAATTGTTGACAACAAAGGTTTCGATTTTCAAAAACCATGTGAAGAAAATGTGAAACTATGGAAGAAACTTGCTACTACAAGGAATTGTAATGGTTTATTCAAAATGGCGTTAAGTGTTCACTGACATTAGATGAATCAGTAGTTTTTCTTAGGCTTCAAAAAAAAAAATCCATATACAGTTAACGCTTATAATTGTGCAAATTAAAATGTGATTAGAGCTAAGTTAGCTAAAAAGGCCATAATCTATATACAAACAATTTATACCACTCCCATATACAGCAGACATTTGCAGACTTTGAGCTTATTGAAATAATGTTGCAATAAAATATAAATATTAGATGAAAATCAAAAAACTAAGAAATATAAGGTTTAAGTAATAAATAAAACATTTAAGTACTAAAATTACTAAGACTGAAATAAGATAAATAAATTGGAGCTTTAAATTATGAATAACTACTATAAAAGTACACAAACACATACATAGATACACACACATATATATACATATATATACATATATATATATATATATATATATATATATAAGACAGCAATTAAGTAATGCTTTTACAACCGTGGATATCTTTTCAAAACGTGTGTAGGCGTTATGAAAGTCAAAGGACAAAGTTAAGAGTACAGAACACCACAAACCATCTGCCCTTGCCCAAAAAGGCAAAAACAAGTTTAAGTACACCTCAAAATGTTCCGCAAACACTATCTGACCGACAGCCAAACGAAAAAGTTAACAGAATCTTTAATTTTTAACCATGAGTGGACAAACCTTTTCAGCAGGCAAAAACCTTGATCTTCAACTTACCAGGTCAGTCTCAGGATTGTCACACTCAGAGCACAGCACAAACTTGCGGATAAATCCATCCAGCATGTCCTGCAGTTTGTTGGCTTCATGGGATCCGTTTACGATGTAGCGGTCATTCTTAGCATCAAACTGAGTCTGCGCCCCCAACTCACAGCCAAAAAACTTAGTTGGATCTGATGTAATAACAGAAAACAAAATCATAATTATTTCATAATGGAACACTACTGAAAGAATAATGTCTATGTCATAATTAATTGTAAAAATAAACTTACAGGTTGGAGGTCTGTTCAGTGCCTTTGCAACATCAACCATGTTGACAATGACCGTCTTGATTCCATTCCCTTTGCCTTCCACCTATTAAATGAAATTTACAGTGGGAATTTTTTTTTTGAATCTTCTCAAACTGAATATCAGATTGCCTTACACCAATAAGAAATTATTATTACTCTACGCAGAAATAATTAGTGAAACCATCAGCATTCAGACCAAAACAAGTCTCTTGTGTACCTTAGCAATCAAACGGGGCATCTTGTAGCGGTAGAACTGGTCCGACACATTGCGGTTGACGTTGACAGACATTTTGAGTGATCTGAGGCACTATCAGCAAGATAAGAAGATCTTGAATGGGATTTTTTGGGTATCTTCTGTCTGGAGAAGAGGGGATGACATAAACAACTGCAAGTGTGCTCGGTCTCTGACATGAAAAAGATCTTGCCACAGTGGCTGCAAACTCCTTGCTCGTGGACTAGGTTTCCTCCGCTTGCTTTCCAACAGCTGCGCAACAGCTCTGAAAAACAAAGTGAAATATACACTATTATACAACAGTTATTTCCACTCCTTTAATTAACTAGATAAGTTACTTGGTATTCCACTTGATGCATTGGATTGTTCTGAAAGACATTTTGTAGGCAGAAGAGATAAACAAACTAACTGGCCAATTTTTGAATACAGAAATCGCAGCTGTGAAGATATTTAGTACAACAGCACCATCTCTCTTCTGTGCAACAAGACTGTGATCATATTCATTTTTATGACCATTTAGTGGAATTTAGGAAATGGTTTATATAACATTTATTGTATAGCAATCCATTTGAACTTTTTGCAGACAAAACTTATATTAAAAAAAACAAACACACTCTTACTAATGATCTTACGCCTAATAATGTGAAGGAAAAAAGGCTGTTAATGCTTCTCGTCTTGTCACATTCAATAATTAATTTCACTTGTCAAAGAGCGTAAAACGTAAAAGTCTGTCAGTCATAAAACATATCTGATTATTGGAAAAAGACTGGTCAATGTCTAAGGTGGCTAGGCCACATAATAAACTATACAATAAATGTAATAAATTACTTTTAATGTTCTCTTTTGCCATCCATTATTACAGGAAAGCAAACAAAATTACAGTTGTTTTTATTTTTATAATTTAACAGTCCTTGATCAAGACCCCAGCCACCCACGTCATTGACTGCGTCAGCAGGTTTAAGAATGACTCAAGCCAAATGAACACGTGGTGAGGAAAAATTTACAGCTGTGCAAGTTACGTGACAGAACAAGGTTTCCAAAACCCCCAAAAAGTCATTCGATCACGAAGTATTATGCGCGTGTCCATCGGTTAGTCTCATTGAAAGTACATTAACGTTAAGAGAATAAGAAATATCCAGAGCTTACGTCAGTGTATTCAGTGTATAAGGCTCTTTTAACATGCGTTTATAAATGACATGCAAGCTACCAAGTCAGACGTATTGCACCCAAGGTCGATATACACATGGTTAACGTTACCCGCTCGAGCCAAACCCACTACGCTATTTTTACATCGAAATAAACACGTCGAATATCGACGACTGCCATTAGATCACCCTAAACGATTTAAATATAACAAAGACGCGTTTGCTTTGACAAACCTCAGAAAGAGTCGTATAGTTGTGTGATCGTCGTGGTGGTGCAGAGTGCGTCACAGTTAGCGCGCAGCGGAGTGCGCAAAAGCACCATGACGCCATTTTGTTCCCCTCCGTCAAGCTAGTTCACACCCATTAGCTAGTTATAAAAACCATTAAAACACTCGTTTCCAAGTCATATGTACCCAAAGCGCATTTACAAATGTGTAATAGATATTGACAAAGCAGTTTATGCAAATGACCGGCCGTATACTCACCGTTTCCGTAAAATAAAGACATAAACACAACGCTAGTCGTCCACCGACGGAGTGAAGGGTTGACAGTGGAAAGCCTGGATATGTTGGGTCGTGATCCAAAGAATGTAACACGACACAACGGTACAGAGAGATAAAACCTGGGAAGTGCTGAGCGATGCAGCCGATCAGTCGAGGGGTATCGGATTTCCGGAGAGAAGCTGGATTAGAAAAAAAACTAGATTTGTCAAATGTAACTTGGCAACACACTTGCTGTGTGATACTTATAAAGCTAAGCGCCCCGCTTCGTCCTAACAAGAAAACAAACGTTTATTCAAACGACTTATTTAGCATTTATTAGACTCAAACTCTACGGATATATGTCTGACACGTGTTTAAATTACCAGCATGTATTTTTAAAATTGGTTCATGTCACGTCTTACCTTTCCAGAACCTTCTTTGCTCCACGCAAAGGCAGAATGAGTTGTGAATGCTGATGATGGGCGTGTACCTCGCGTGCAATCCATATAGCCCCGCCTACCAAGGCCATTCATTGGCTAAAATTCCTTCCTGTATTCAATTTCCTAACGCTGACTTGCTCCTTTTGACGTCAATCATCACTGAATCACAAATAATCAGTATTTATTTCGGTTTAAGTTCTTCTCATGCAACTCATACCCCGCAATGGAGAATTATATAGGTTATGTACGTTAGCCTAGTTGTGGCTTTTTGCATTAAAAAAATGCAACGTCCTTTTTACAGAGAATTTTGAATAAAAAATAGCATGGGGAGTTATAGCAATAGCAGTTAGGCTAGGCAACTGTACCCAAATAGACCTTATTCAGACCAGCGCCATGACAGGTATGAAAGTGAGGCTGTGAGGGATAGACTTACTGTGTTTTCAATGGGATCCGCTGTAAAAAGCTGTATAAAGCTCCTAGATCACTTATCATTTTAAACAGATCATATTGTCTGGATTATTTCGTCTACTGGAATTTCTCAGAAACATATTTTTGCATGGTTTCGTCAGCAGAACAATCCACAAACACATTTAATAGCAGTACAACCCACTGAGGAGATGGAGGTCTATCCCTCACAGCCTCGCTTTCATTCCTGTTAAAAATCAAAGATGGCGCTGCTGTGAATAAGGTCTATAGATGGGTTTCCGATGACGTCACATTTCTCCCGCAACTCCTTACGGCGCCATCTTGTGTGTCAAGTGGGTCAAGCGTTTGTGTTACGGAGCATGATAATAATTAAACTGGGCATTATTCTGAACATGAAAATCATGCGATTATTCTCCGTTTGGCTGGAGTTAATGTTCAGTGCTGCTCTTGTGAACATTTAGAGGTTTTTGTGCTCTGGATATGTGACACTTTATCTAATCATTTCCAATATGGGCTAGCTAAATGCGCTAACGTTAGCTCTCATCGGCTGTCAAATCGCTGTACCCAGGCGGCTACTATCGACACAGGCCTTGAGAGGTGTTGGCTGGGCAAAACAACACTCTGACGATTGTCCACCTTCATCACTTTCTCTGTGGCCACATCAGCTGGTCGAGCCAGAGGCAGAGGCTAACTTACACCTGGAGCACATCGCTCCGTGCTTCTGCTCTCCATCTCTCTCCTACACTAAATTAGTTCGGAGCGTTGTGTTGTTGTTGTTTTTTTTACCCAGATGGTGTTGTCTTGACACTGAGTCTAAATGTACCGTATAATAAGGGCTCTGCAGATATCAGCCGCCTGGCTACAGCGATGTGAACCGTCAATGCAGGGCTCCAGACTAACTTTTCCACGAGGGAGTGAGAGCAAGACAGCGCTTAGTTTGGAGACGGTGAAGTCTTGTTTACACTTTCGCCTAGCTCCAAAGAGAGAGGGAGTGCGCGCGCGCGACCGGCTCTCTCTCTCTCTCTTTCTGCTCGTTCTTTCAGCATGCGTCCGTCCATAGACTGTAAAAAATAGGTCCTGTCACAAGCGCAGCAGTTCATGTACATTATTCACCGATCAAATAAGAAATCAAAAATTTGATTGAACGAATAACACACAGATTTAAAACACGTACAAAAAAATTACCTCAACACAAAAGAGTCAAAAATACTTGGGTAAATGAAAAGGCGGTAAACATCAGGTAAACATGAGCATGACAGACGGGCTTTGATTACAGCTTTGACACACAACATGGCGGCGCGCCGCAGAGGATAATGGGTAATTAGAGAAACGGAAACCCATCTATAGTCATTGCAAAACTTAAATGGCTATGATATGGAATTAGGCTTTATGTGGTCATCACATACAAATCAGATTCACAAAATATGCAAAAGCACCATAAAGTATTCCAAATGTCTTTTGTGTATCATATGCCATTAGAAAACTTAGATTATGGTTCTCAACCTTTTTGACTACAATACAGTTTTTTTTTTTTTTTGCATTTTAATTAAGATTACATAATTATAACACAATTTAAATCACCTTAAAGGTTGTATCAGTGATTTCAGGCCCAAAAATAAATGTCTAATCTTTCCTAACGATCCGCTAGCTGCCCGCCCCATAAGCAGGCTGTCAAAAAAACGCGTCTCTGTAGGCAGCCTAGGCTCTGAGATCTGCTCACAAAAACAAATGGGTACACCACCACTCACAACAAAAATAAAGTGTTCCAACCAATCACCGACAGGGGCGGGTGTTGTGAGGTTTTGAGCTCGTGCACGGCTGGACGCGAAGTCGGAGCAACACCCGCCCCTGTCGGTGATTGGTTGAAACACTGTTTGTTTTGGTTTTGAGTGGTGGTGTACCCATTTGTTTTTGTGTGCAAATCTCAGAGCCTAGGCTGCCTACAGAGACGCATTTTTTTTGACAGCCTGCTTATGGGGCGGGCAGCTAGCGGATCGTTAGGAAAGATTAGACATTTATTTTTGGGCCTGAAATCACTGATACAATCTTTAAGACTTATTAGGGCCCCCAGAAGTTTGCTGAGGCCCCCTAGTGCATGCATTGCAAACCAATAACTTAGCATACAAAAAGCAGGTTGTAAGACTTTAATGATACTTCTGGCATGTCAGGTTTACATTATGTTCTGTGGACTGTTTATTTGCTTTTCTGTTTCCATTTGGTTCCTGTGCTTCCTCTCAGTTTTCTAGGTTACCGATTATGCCCTAGTTTGTTGTCATGTTTACTTATTTCTTTGTGCACCTATATCTTGTTCAGTTTGTGAACTCGCTTTCAGAGTATAGCCCTCTTCGGATAGTTTTCCAGGGGGACGTTGGAGAAATTTGTGTTTCACAGACATACTTTGTCATTTTAATCCTGTCTTAATCTACCAAGTCTTTGTTTTTCTCGCAAAACCTTTGTAAAAATTCCAGCAATTAAAGCTGTTACATATGTTTTTGAACTCATGTTTGATTTACTTTTTTGTTCATAAGTAGAATTAAACCTCACCTCTTTCTTGCCTTCGTCACGCCTGCACGTGACAGAATACTGGACCTAGAAGAGATAAATAACTGATATGCCAGTCATTCACCTCCTCCTTACCCAGGAGAATCGCTCCCTTGATGACCACACCAGTGAGTTCCTGTGTCTTGCCCATTTTGCACACTATACCCTCATTTCATATTTTGGACTGGTTTAAATAAAAAATAAAAAACTTGTTCCCCTGCCCATTTATGGTCCTCAAGGGATATTTACGGATTTTGTAGAACTGGTGCTCGGTACGAGTGGATCCTCTTTTACCATGAGATGGAGGAATTGGCCAGCCACTCAATTGTCACACTCACTTTGGACCCCGAGCCCAGCCAGCCTTCTGTGTGCACACCCGCCACAGATGAGCCAGAGCCTAACAATTTATCTTTTTGTCATGAAAAACAGAGCAGTGCAGCTGCTGCAGCATTAACAAATATTGGGGGAGACAATTGGTGATAATTGGAAAAAGACATGTCAATTTCTATGGTAGTTAGACCACAATATAATAAACTTTACAATAAATACAATAAATCTACTTTTAATGTTCTCTCTGCCATCCATTATTACAGGAAAACAAACTAAATTAAAGTTTTTATTTTTATAATTTAATAGAGTCCTTGATCAAGACCCCTGCTACACATCATCGACTGCGTCAGCAGGTTTAAGAATGACTCAATCCAAATGAAGACATGGTGAGGAAAATTGTAGCTGTAAGTTACGTGACAGAACAAGGTTTCAAAAAACCCAAAAAAGTAAAATTATGATCACATAGTATTACTATAGGCGTGTCCATCGGTTAGTCTCATTAAAAGAACATTAATCGATTTCAATGCAGAAACCGTTTAGAGAATAAGAAATGTTCAGAGCTCACCTCAGTGTAGGCCTGTTATAAGGATCTTTTAATATGAGTTTATAAATTACATATAGGCCTATATCGCACCTAACATAATTTTTGTTTTTAATATATCTTTATACATCATTTCGTAATAATAATAATAAGAGGCTCCAGTCTTCCTGTGACCTTACAGATGTTGAGTGGTAGAGAATGGATGGATGAGAAATAATATTGTAGTTGATCACAATAGAGAAAAGTTTGAGGTCAGATGCAAAAGCCTCTAAGTGCCATCTGAAATTTTCTTCTAGAATTATCATTTTTATCCAGCTTGTATATTTAAGTGCAGTAATTTCACTAAAATGGCAATGAAAATGACCTATTAATTGTAATTTAAGTGAAATTATTGAACTTAAATTGGTAACACTTTATTTTGATGGTCCCTTTTGAACGTGCTATTGACTATAAGTAACTTTGCAACTACATGTCAACTTAATCTAACCCTAACCCGACCATTCAACTAATAGTCTAATGACAGTTAGTAGACATGTAGGAGCAACATTACTTATAGTCAACAGAATGTGTTAAAGGGACCATCAAAATAAAGTGAAACTCTTAAATTTACAAGCTTGATCAAAATTATCATGAAGAAAATTTCAGATGGCACTTGGCTTTTGCATCTGAACTCTTAATTTATATCCAGCTTCCATACGTGGCATATATCATTTAATATTTAACTGTGCAAACTTTCTGCTCAAACCTGCTGCAACATACCTCTGATACTTCAAAGAAATTAACCACAATCATATCCTGTGCGTAAAAGCAGAAACAGCAACAACATACAGTAGTTGAATTTCACCATTTACTGTTGAGTACTACACCTGTACTACAGCTGACCTTTTCACAGATCTAATTCAAACAGATTGCAGAATCTAAAAGCCCTTATACAGAAACATTACACCTTTAAAATGTTAAGGTTTTTTCGGGGGGGAAAAACAGCCAGGAATAAAGAGGATCAGTTTCCTCTTGTGATGCCAATGCAGCATGCAGAAACCTCCAATGGTAAGATCACTCTTTTTCATTTTTAAATAATTGAGTAAAGTCAGACATTTTTGGAGAGTAAAATAAAATGGTCAGCATCTTTGAGAAAAAAAAAATGCATTCACACATGAATTTCTTTCGTCTGCTGAACAAAAAGGAAGATATTTGGAAGAATGTCAGTAACCAAACAATTGATGGACGCCTTTGACTTCCATTAGGAAAAATACTATGGAAAAAAAATATGGTTCATCAACTGTTTGGTTACTGACATTCTTCCAAATATTTTCCTTTGTGTTCAGCAGACGAAAGAAATTCATACAGGTTTGAAACAACTTGCAGGGTGAGTAAATAATGACAGAATTTTCATTTTTAAGTTAACTATTCCTTTAAGCTAAGCATTAATACTACATAATGGTGTCGGTTTGTTAAGCAAACGGATAAAATGATTTCCTTTACACCAAAACAAATGTTATACTTATTTAAATGGAAGAAACTTCGCCAAACACTTATCACTCTAATGGTGACTTGAAACATCATACAACTTTTACAGCAAAAACACCACATATGTCACGGTTGTGGTGCAGATGAAAACAGGCTGAGGCAAAAAGCTCCAATACAAAGATTTACACATAAAATAAAACAACAAACAGGTACAGGCAGGTTGACAGGCAGGAGGTATACACTCACAAAAACACAGTAACAGTAACAATAACCGACACAGAGGGGGATGAAGAGGGAAACAAGACACAGCTGGGGCAAATAGGCTTTATGCCCTGCTGCACTACTTCCTGAACTTCAGCCAGCTCCTTTGTTTCCTGTCTGCCATTATTGGACAAACTGATTAGCCAGGTGTGTCTGGTATTTGTTACTGGTCAGGCACACCTGGATTAATCAGTTTGTCCAATAATGGCAGACAGGAAACAAAGGAGCTGGCTGAAGTTCAGGAAGTAGTGCAGCTGTGCATAAAGCCGAAGGAACTGAATACAAACGAGGAGCGGGAAAACTGAGATACAGGACTGAACCAAAACACCACGCAGGGGGAAACACAGGACACACATGTAACAACATAAATCTAAAACATCAATTATTTCTGAATAAAAAACATTTTTCATCATAAGTTCACATGATTTGACCAAAAACACATTATTTAAGTCATCTTCAGTGAAACATCCTAAGCAGCTTGTTAGGTCAGCATCACCACCAAACTTGACATTCAAGTGTTTGCGTTTTAATATTTTAATACAAATATTATATTATATAACATTATATAAAATATCATATCAAACTTTTTCTACATTTGATAGTTCATCCAGCTTTTAAAATAGAGTTTGTCTAAAATGTAAAGTTGGATTTTTTTACAGTGCAGAATGCAGTAGGCTATTCTCCCTTGAATGTGGACACAGGTATTGTCCTTTACCATGTTGTTTCACATACACGTTTGAAATTTCAAAAGCAGTTAATGCACAGAAATTCACATGCATTCAGCAGGACAACAGGAAAGCACAGTTGACTTAAGGATGGCATCTGGTTCAGGGGTTGAAGTGAGTGGAAAGAAAGAGCTTGATATTCTCAGAACGATTCTGAGTGAACAATCAAACTCTGAGGACCTTGACAAGGCGGCTGAGGTGTTGAAAAGATGGAGCAAACTGAACGGTGTTACCATAGACAAGAAAGAAGGCAGCTTCCCCCAAAACTGGCTCTGTGAGTATCTTCAACAAGTAGATCAGTTTGTGGAAAACCACATTCCCACGCTGCCAGTAGAGGGACCACAAGGATCTCAGTTACAGGACTTTCTAAAGAGCACACGCAGCATGATATGCCATGAGGTGCTTCGATTAACACCAGTACTGAAAGATACTGGGCTGCTAGATCCTCTGATCGACAGTTACAGCCGTCAGCTCTTTCCTAAGTTGGACCTGCTCCTAAACAGAGATCTGTCTGTGAAAGAGACCTTCTGCTTTATAATGTGGGGGAAAGATGTTTTCTTCAGGTATGCAATGCAAATTTATTGTAAATGTAAAATTTGTATAACAAACAAACAAGTTAATTTTGAACTGTTGAAATGCACATCAAACGTTTGCAGACACGTTTTTTTTTTTGGTTTTTTTGTTGAAGAAATTGATGCTTTTATTCAGCAAGGATGCATTAAATTGATCAAAAATTACACTAAAGACACTTATTGCATTTCAAATATATGCTTTTCCATCACAGGATGAAATTACATTTAAAATATATTAAAATAAACAGTTATTCTAAAGTG
This sequence comes from Semotilus atromaculatus, assembly GCA_031834385.1. Classification (NCBI taxonomy): domain Eukaryota; kingdom Metazoa; phylum Chordata; class Actinopteri; order Cypriniformes; family Leuciscidae; genus Semotilus; species Semotilus atromaculatus. Next base: position 32,270,754 of record JAULUF010000025.1, read on the forward strand.
TAATATTATTTCACAATATGCCTGTTTTTACTGTTTTTGAACAAATAAACGCAGCCTTGAAGAGCATAAGAGACTTTTTTGAAAAACCTTTTAAAAATCGTAACCTTTTGAACATTGATGTGTACTATATTATGTGTACTCATGATATGTTTCAGTTCAGACTCGAAACTGAGAGTGTACGACCCGCTGCTGTTGACAGGATGGTTTGAGAGAATAAAGCAGAAACTGCTTCTAGAACTTCAGGTATGACTTCACAGTTTATGACTGTGTTGTGTTATTTTAATTACTGTATTTCACTCTCATTATAATGACTAATCTCAGTAATGCATGAATGGACCCAAAACAATAGAGATGTGTCTCTGTCCAACTTTAATTGCAACAGAATGACATCTCTAAGACTTTACAGAACATCCTGGACTATGATGAGCAACATGGACATAATGAGGACTCAATGGATGAGGAAACGTTCATAAGACTTCACATAGATGTCAGTCAGGTAGCTCTTGGAGAGAGAAAGTAAAGCAAGACTTATTTTTATTCTCTCATGTAAACAGGTACAGCGGATTTATATGATATATTGCTCACATATTTTATTTTTTGCTTTCACAGTGTCTGAATTGTGCTATTTTAGATGCAAAAAAGGTTGGTCTAACCTTGATGCATGCAGTACAAATACTCTGTAGTGAAGAGCTGCATGGTTTTGCTCAGAAGTAGGTTTCTCCTCATCTTATATTACCCATTGCCCAAGGTTACAGATTAAAACTCTCATTTAATATTAAGTATCCAGTGATTATCTATTTTGTGCAGGAGAGGGGAGGTTTGTGATCCTGTACTTAACATTAATATGTGTTTTCTAGGTATGTGGATACTGAGAATAAATGTTTAAAAAAACTCAAGTTTACTGAGAAGAACTCTGTGTATCTGTTTCGGATTATCAACACCTGTATGGAACTCAGGTATTTACTAATGATACATGGCTCAGAAACTGTAACATTGTATAATTAATTCTGCATTATGAAAACGTCAAGACATATTTGTCACCCTTGACTGATTTATTCAAAGTGTTAAATTATAATTATGGGAACATTTGTAACGATTTGGTCCAGAGGATAATAAATCAAACAAATTAAAGTAATCCACATGAAGAAAAGCTACGTGACAGTGTAGTGAAGTCAATAACAGCGAACACATGAACAAACAGCCTGACCTGATGATATATAAGCCTAAAAGTCCATGAAAACTAAACTAAGCACACAGATTGTGACTAATATGTGACTGCCATATTCTAACATATTTATTATGTCAACCATTAGGACAGCCCTTCTGTAAAATAAAATGGCTAGGTTATGACTAGAGACATTATATCTTGTGAGTGTATCATTTTAAAAGATATTAGTGCAAATATTCATCTCTTTGTATCAAAAACGTTTTAAGTTAACTTTTTATTGCACTTTTAATAGGCTTTTTCCCTATCTAAAATGTATTGATTCACATGCTTACAGTAAGAGTTAACCCTACAATCTTTAATGCAGTTTTTTCATAAAATCAGTGTTATTTTACTACAGATGTTGCGCTACACAAATCAGTCCAGATAAAAACAACAGCGATAAAATCTCAAGCACTATAAGCATGCTACAGAAACTGGAAGATAATGCTTCATCCATTGTACAAAAGATCATGACAAGCTTAGCACAGGTATGTCTTGATTAATTCAACATACGTGTTTATGATCATCTGTTCAGAAGAAAAGATTGCTATCATCCACTTGAAATTAAGTGCGTCTGCAGGATTGTGAAATCCTTAACATCTTTTTGGTATAATCTGCATAAATTCATATTATATTTCTCCATGCTACTGATAAACATACTAAGACTGATACCTTTCCTAACACATTTTATATCAATCTTACAGCCCTGTTTGTCTTTAAATGTTCATTTGTAGGCCCATTTAAAAAGTTATTTCAAGAAAAAGAATGTGGATATTGATATCCTGATGGAGGCAATCCACGGGCAGTGTGCATCTCTGCCTCAGACCGCCTTAGAGATCAAAATGGTAAGCACTGATGACATTAAAACCAACCAGATTCAATCTCCATTCGTCCCCCCTCATTCTCTCCAATACTTCCTTTATTTCTGACAGATCATTGTGAAGATAGCTTACGACTGTGTTTCCAAAGTGTACCTGGAATGCCTGATGAAGACAAAGTTCAGAAAGCTAGAGAAACTCTGGGGAAATGCTGAGGAGAAGATAAAAGAGGATGTTCAACGTTTTCACAAAACATTCTCTGAACTGGTGAAAAAATTAACGCTTTAATTTCCATTTGTATTTCAGGGCTGATTTCCTGATGCACTTGAATAATGATGAACAATATTGAACAATATTTAAAGGACACCTATGTCCTTTTCTTGATTTTGGTTTTGGAGTCTATTAGAGTAGCCTTTTTAATGCTTGGATGTTCACACATTATTTTCACATATTTTACATTGTTGCAGCACCTCTCCTGCCAGTCTGTCTGTAACGCTCTATGAAGCCCCTCATTTCGAAAAGTTCAATGTGCTCTGATTGGTCAGCTGGATCAGTGTTTTGATTTGGTGCATTGAAGTCATGCCAGAAAGATTTACGAGCTGAACGCACATTAACAGTGTCATAAAATAAGAGTGTGAAGCTCTGGATTTTTTTTTTTTAAATAAGCTAATTGCCTGCACAAAAGATAATAGCACTGTAATATAACAATCTAATATGTCAAGTTTACAGTGGCTTCATAAATGAATTAAAAACATAAAAAAGCTAAATACACCTGATGCAAATTCTTAGTTCTTCATTTTCCAGCAGTAGATTAGAGAAGGTTTAAATAAGAGAAGGTACACCACTATTGTAACCCCTCAGGTCCTACTCACCCCGCTCTCTACGGGCCTCGAACCAGGGTCGCTGTCATGGGAGGCAGGTGCGCTAACAAGGATGCTAAAGACCTCAGTCTCTATGGCATCAGCTGTAGTGTGCCTCTTGAGGTCAGAGGAGGGAGGTTTACCTGCACAGCTCTTTCTAGCTGGCCTCTGTTACACCATCTTGCTTCAACGAAAGCGACTTGAACACACCTGACATCTCGTAATACTAACCTTCCCAGGAGGACTCGAATGCACCAATTGGTGCATTCAAACAACGCTTTGAGTTTGTTTCGGAGATGTCATGCCCCATACCATAACTGCGAGTTTTAACACAATATTAACGCAATTCAACAAGGCCTCGCTTCTTTTTTTGTGTGTATACCTTGGGCGGGAATATTTAAACAAGGAATATTTTGATGTGAATATTGAAGACTTTCTGAGAGTTCAGAAACAGTGTGCACTGATATAGAGAATAACTCCCTTTGGAGTGACTGTGCTTTGTAACATTGCAGACCTTTTTCATGCTCAAACAACATAAAGAAAGTTGAACATGTAAAAAAGCATAATAGGTCCTCTTTAACATAATTGTTCCAAATATCTTTGACTGTTGAAATAAGAGAACAGTTTGTTTTTACATTCATTATATAAATAAAAAGCTCATGGTTTTAGTTTTTGCTTGCAGAATGGCAGTGTTGCCCAGCAAAACCAGCTCCTTCAGAGAATGAGTGAAGTTTTGCTTTGCAGTGATGTAGATGCGCTGAAGATTACCTGTGGTGTTTTGTTCAGAGATTTCCCACATGAGAGGTAAACCCAGTTTCAGTTTCAAACATGTATTTACAGATCTTTAAATGCATCTTTTCAGAGTGTGAGAGTTTTCAAACAGTGAAGTATTCTGAATGTTTTGCAGTGAGCAGTATGTACCTGGTCTGCTGCGCTGGAAAGGGGTTTTAACAGAGCGACAAGTGAGGGAAGTACTGGATGTGATCCAGGACCTGTATCCAAATCATAGAAGTCACAGTGTCACCTGGTCTTTTGGCTTTTCTTTATTTTGTAGGAAATAGCTTGCTTCAAGGAGGTCAGATGCTGAAAACAAAAGTTTGTCATATTTTCAAGCAAAGACATTTAGTAACACTTTTTTTTTTGATGGTCCCCCAAAAGACATTCAGTTGACTTTAAGTAACTTTTCAAATACATGTCAACTTATTCAGTAAACCTTATACAGTTAGTAAAAGTAATATATGGTGAAATATATACAGCACCAAACAGTTTGGTTCTCCAAACATTGTGCTATTTCTGCTTTCTAGCAAAAAATATTTCTCAGCCAGTGTAGTCTAGCAACTCTCCGTTGACTTTCAAGCTGGAAAAACCAAACTCTGGTCAGGCCAATCACATCGTGTAGAGTCGGCGGGCGGGCTTAACATAATGACGACAGAGTTGCGACGGTTCACTGCTACTTGAAAACAAAGAATGGCTGGCGAACAGCTGTCTTTCGATTCGGCTTTGGCCGCGAATCTGGAGGATTTTAAGTAAACTTGTCTTTAAAACATGAACAAAGAACGGCACTTGAGTCATTTTGAAAAAAGGAAGATATAAAAGACGTCACCTTCTTCGTTGCTCTGGTTGGTTGTAGCGCTATCCTATTGCGTGTAGAGGGAATTTGAAAGACAACCGTTTATCCCGCCCCTTGGATTGAGCCCTGTCAATGGAGAGTTCCCAGACCTAACATCTTGATGTAGGTCTGGCATGCCAGGCTATTGATCTCCCAGTCTATCTGAAATAATAAAATACTTTTTTTTTTTTTTTTTTTTTTTAAACAAAATGTACTTATTATGTGCAGGATGTCCACACACTGGCAATGTTTCCTTCTGGTATTAAGATGCGTTTTTGATAATCCGAGCCGAAGTGTTCAAAGCTTAAAACAGGTGGAAATGAGGTTAATTAATAGCCTAGTTAAAAGGGTCATGACATGGTTTTTTGTTTTGTTTTATTATGTTCCCTTAGGTGCAATTATAGTATTACTATAGTTTTTTGTAGCCTACAAAAAAACTTTTAAAATGTAGTGATTTATGACATTTTCCCACCCTGTTTCTCACCTCTGATTCAAACAGTCTGTTTTGGGGTGTTTCCCCTTTAAGACTTCAGTGTTAACGCCTATACTGTTATGATTGGCTAAAGTCAGTGGTGCTTATGCATAAATTATAAACGTTAATCATTTTGTATCACATGTAGACTACACAATGCTCCACCACGTGAAACTTCGGTCTTCCAATCTTTTATCGTGTCAATTCTCAATTGATTTTGATTCATATGCGCGAGGGAGGGAGGGAGGGAGGGAGAGAGAGAGAGAGCAAGACAGTTTGAAGGCGCGCGGGCTCTCTCTCTGCTCGTTCTTTCAGTAACATGCCCTGTCACACTCATCTGATCACTCACCGTTCAAGTAAAGCTTTGGCGCGCTGCATATGCTGCAAATAAACTGCATCCAACTGCTTTCCCTGAAGTCTGGATCGTTCGGCAGCGTATTCAAACATGTTGTATCTTGTAAACAGACCCACTCTCTGCTCGACAACGCATGCGATGATGCGAAATCTGGCCTAGTTGTCTTGCGCTGGAGGCGGTCATATGCAAACGACTGGTACGTCACTTCGCACCGTGACGTCACTTCTTACCATGGATCCAGAACGAGCTGTATTTAGAGGTTGATTAAATAAATGCTTCGTTTATAATGGGGAGGACGTCTTAAGCTATGAAACTTGCAGGAAGTTTTAATAGTACATAGATCTCTTATATACCAAAAGATCAAGGCAAATTTGGTTTCTCATGTCATGACCCCTTTAATTAACCTTATAAAGCCTAATAGTAATAAAATAATTAAAACATTTTTTTTTTTTAAATGGAACAGTTTATTGAGGATCATATTTGATACATCAGGCTTTTATTACTTTTATCAGGCTACATAACATTTATTCATTTAGCTGACGCTTTTTTTATCCAAAGCGACTTACAATTGCTATACATGTCAGAGGTCGCACGCCTCTGGAGCAACTAGGGGTTAAGTGTCTTACTCAGGGACACATTGGTGTCTCACAGTGGATTCGAACCCGGGTCTCTCACACCAAAGGCATGTGTCTTATCCACTGCGCCATCACCACATAAGTGATTTATGTTTTTAAAAACATTTATTTGGTTTTATTCAGAGGCCCAAACTGAGGAAAATATATTCAGTGTGGTGCAGTTGCTGATATTTATATGGTCAAAATGTAAGAGAAAATTCTGATTGTATTGTAAATCTGCCGGAATACTTTGTAAATGGGATGACATGGTGTCTGCTGCCTATACATTTGGCTACGCTCGTAATGATGATTGACAGGACAGAATGTTTACATAAATGAAAACTTCATTACTTGCATTTTAACTGTAACGATAATGCTCAGTTTTGGTTTTGTTTTCTATGCGTTCTGTTCCCGATTGCACGTGTTCCCTTTGCTAGTTTGTCTCCAGGGTTTTTGATTTAGTTCTCAAGTGTTCTTAGCGACGTTAATTATACCAGTAGCCTATGTATGTGTTAAAGCCCTGAGTGTTTTTTTATTATTTTTTTTAGCAAATTAGCTCAAAGGAAATATGAATAATTAATTACAACTCAATATAGCATTCATTATACAAATTTGGATCAATTAATAAAATTAAATTGATGTAGCAGAATTGATACCACAATTAACTAACCTGTTCATCCAGCAAACGCTCATTATTATTTATTTATTAATAAAAAATAAAAATTCAGGGGTAAGGGAAATAACTTTCTTACTGTACAGTACTACTCCAGTAGCATGAACCATAAATGTGTGACAAGAACAAGACTTTATTAATAACTAGACTAAACAACACTAGACTAATCTAACCTACACACACACATGCAGTTTAGCAATGCTATAGAAAGCTGGGGAAGCGATAAGTTATAGCATTGTTTGAAATACAGCAGATCAACAGCCTCGAGCAAGCCATCATTTTCTTACTTCTAACACACCCTTTATTGGAAAGGGCTATGTAAGACTCGATTTTCCTGCTAAGACGAAAGCAGAGATCAAAACAACCTGCAAAAAACGTATCTCCTCGTTTAGCCTGTATATGCACTAGGCATTGGGTCCCGAATGAACAGATCATTGAAAGTATCGGATACCCAGAATAATCAAATATCTAAATTAATCAATAACCAATAATGTTTTTGATTAGTTTCTAATTAGAAACACAATCTACATTTGATAATCATTTGAAACTTCATGATCCTTTGTCTTTTTAGCAGGGCATTTGCATATGAAATTGGATTAATACATATTAATAAATTAAATGAATAAATTAATACATATTAATGGGACGCGTGCTACAAACATTCACAGACAACAAGGGTCTTGTGCAGCAGGCCCAGTGGAAACCAACATGACCACTCTTTTATGGCCTGTTGCTAAGCTTTGTTTACTTTTCTAGGCAGACCTATAGTCTCTTACACGTAAAAATTGAAGGATCTGTTTAGGTTTATCGCCTACACTCAGGTTAACATCTTATCAATACATTTTCTGAGATTCAGTCTAGACTATTTATATCTTTAATTGAAGTAATTTGTTTGGCTCTTGATATAAATATTGGTAATTGTTTTGTTGAACACAAAGACAATTAGGGGCTGTTATGTAAGAGCCAATTCATATTTCAATAATTTGTATATTATTGTTTGCTTAAAGATTTTGCATGTAGTAACTGAAAGTATACTTTTTTTTAACTTTCTTTGAGAGGCACTATTCTGATATTCTCTGTGTTTATATATATATATATATATATTTCAGTTTTATTTCCTATGTTTTCTGATGTATACTTTCTGTTCTATTTCTTTCATGGCTACGCCCAGATGTTGTTATATATGGTTAAACAGGGCAGGGAAAAAAGGAAGAACCAGTTTTCTACAGGTTCGGGCAGGGGTTTTCTTACCGTTTTGTCATTTATGTATACATTTGCATTTAAGGTCACACAAGAGATGTTTAACAAGTGTAATATCATAGGATACAGGAGCCAACATGTTTTTGGTATTTTTGTTTTTTGATTAAACTCACACTTGTTTACGGATTTCTGACTGACTTCTGTGACGAGTAGGAACCCATTTTTCTGCCTCTACAATACCAGTGAAGTTAACCTAGGACTACCTGGGAGTTAACCTAACTCTATAGGTGGTAAGATAATGCTTTTTTACTTTTAAATAATTGAGTAAAGTCAGGCATTTTTGGAGGGTTAAATCAAATAAAATTATCAGCATCTTTAAAAAAAAAAAAAATGAATTCACACTGTAAAAAATAAAAAATAAAAAACAAGTTGAGTAAACTCGAGATAACCATGCAGCAGCAGGACTTTTTTGATTATGGAAAAATTTTAATATCAACATAATTAAAGTTTGTCATAATCAGTGGTGGAAAGAGTATGACAAATTGTACTTAAGTAAAAGTATTGCTACTTAAGTAATAATTTACTTACAAGTAGAAGTACTGAAATATAATATGACTCAAGTAAGAGTAAATAAGTTAAAAACTACTCAAGTAACTACGTTACAAAGTACTTTATTATTTTTCTATTTTTACCCAAAATGGGGATATGATAGCGAAATGGAGCGCTAAACACTCTCATGTCATCTGTTTCATTCATACTGGAAGCCCAGTACATGCATCCCTTGCGCAGAAAGTCCACAAGCGAGATACATAGAAGTATTAAACTTCTGACATTTCAGGAAATGCCTTATATGGATATAATAACATGCAAATAGTGATGTTTTGACTGATGAAACATGAAGACAAACACATTATAGCTTTAATATATCTGTGTTCATCAAACTATCTCAGGTATTTTCAAAAGAATGATGTATGTCTTTAAAGAGATAGTTCACCCAAACATGAAAATTAGCCCATGATTTACTCTCCCTCAAGTCATCCTAGAAGATATGACTTTCTTCTTTCGAATACAATCAGAATTATATATATATATAAATGGCCTGGCTCTTCCAAGCTTTATAATGGCAGTGAATGACTGGAGAAAATTTGAAGCCCAAAAAAGTGCATCCATCCATGATAAAAGTGTACACGTTATATATATATAGATACTAGCTTTCCCTGTTGTCAAGAGCAATTGTTTTATTACTAATTTTGAAAAGGAAGTCCAGGTAAGATCATTTGAATGTTTTGATTTGAATCATTTCATTATTGAAAGCAAAGAAGGTTAAGTGAGAGGTCCGATAAAAAAAAGTGAGATTTACAACAGTATGAATAAAAAATTCCCAGTAAAAAAATAAGTGGGGTATGGTTAACATGTTAAATGAAATTCTCTTTTTTTCGTTGTACGGAAAATGTGCTGGGCGCCCACTGTTGCTATAGGAATGAACTACACTTTTACATGCATCTGATTGACAGATAAATCATGCAATCTTTTTTCACTGTTTTTTCAGCTTTGTACAAAGTTTGCTTCGTATATTTAGTTTAACGGTATTGTTAAAGAGGGCGAGCTTTACCATTAATTGAACTGTGTGCATGAATGACACTTAACTTACATTGTTGTTCTTGCTCCGTCCATGCAATAACTGCGTCCATGTTATGAGCCGAGCTTTTTTTATTTACTTCAACTGCTCTGGTATTATCAATGGGATGACCCATTTCAGTAGTTGCCATAATTAAATATGAGGAGAATACTCACTTACATTCACTGAAATATTGAAACGTTAGTGATCCTGATTCAAAACACGAGCGCCAGTGATTGAATGTCAAAGCGCGGTTTGAACGCCCCGCCCCCAGCCGAACTGGAAGTTTTGATTGGTTTTGCACCCGAGTCAGACCTGTCTGTTATTGGCTAAACTGCTTCAGATATGTCTGTTATTGGCTGAAGCGCAGGGCTCCACCGCAGTAGTATGAAAAGCGTCTGTCAAATGTCAGCTTGCCCTGTTGCTCCGTCGGCACCTTTGTCAAAGTACTCTGTACTTTTTATGAAAAATAAATGTAGAGAAGTTGAATACTTTATTTTTATTTTACTCAAGTAAGAGTAAAAGTACCACAATTTAATTGTACTCAAGAAAGTAGAAAAAATCGAAAAATCTACTCAAGTACTGTAACGAAAGTATTTGTAATTAGTTACTTTCCACCACTGGTCATAATATGATAGCCTACATTTTGTACACTCAAAAATAATAATGTTTTACTTATGGATCCAAGTTCAATAAGCTTACATTTCACATTAAGCTGAGCATTAATATTACAAAATTGTTGAGCAACCTGATACAATTATTTACTTTATAAACCAAAACAAAATCTATTGAAATGGTAGAAACTTCGACATACACATCACTATTTCTGAATAACAAACATTTATGTCAACATAAGTCCACATGCTTTGACCAAGAACACATTATTTAAGTGCATTATCAGTGATAAAACTGAGCATGATCAGCAGCTTGTTAGTTGAACCCTCTCCACCAAACCTGACATTAAATTTTTTTGCTTTTTAATATTTTAAGTTGCTCATACAAAACTTTTTCCACATTGGATAGTTCATTCAGCGTTTAAAATGTCTAAAAATGTGCATCGCAGAATTGATGTAATCTCCTTTGAATGTGGACACTGGTGCTGTCTATTTGCATGTTGTTTCACACACAAGTCTAACATTTCAAAAGCAATTAATGCACAGAAATTCACAGCAGGACAACAGGAAAGCACAGTTGACTTAAGGATGGCACCTGGTTCAGGGATTGAAGTGAGTGGAAAGAAAGAGCTCGATATTCTCAGAACGATTCTGAGTGAACAATCAAACCCTGAGGACCTTGACAAGGCGGCTGAGGTGTTGAAAAGATGGAGCAAATTGAACGGTCATACCATAATCAAGAAAGAAGGCAGCTTCCCCCAAAACTGGCTCTGTGAGTATCTTCAACAAGTAGATCAGTTTGTGGAAAACCACATTCCCACGCTGCCAGTAGAGGGACCACAAGGATCTCAGTTAGAGCAGTTACAGGACTTTCTGAAGAGCACACACAGCATGATATGCCATGAGGTGCTTCGATTAACACCAGTACTGAAAGATACTGGGCTGCTATATCCTCTGATCGACAGTTACAGCCGTCAGCTCTTTCCCAAGTTGGACCTGCTGCTAAACAGAGATCTGTCTGTGGAAGAGACCTTCTGGCTTTTACAGTGGGGAAAAGATGTTTTCTTCAGGTATGCACCGCAAATTTGTTGTAAATGTAAAATTTGTATAACAAACAAATTAATTTGAACTGTTGAAACTACCATTTTACTGAAACTACCAAACGTTTGGAGTCACTGTGATTTAAAAAAGGATATTTTTATTCAGCAAGGATGCATTACATTTTACAAAATTACAGTTTTTGCTGTATCCTTGAACAAATAAATGCAGACCTGAAGAGTGTGAATGAATGAATGAATGAATTTATTTTATTATAAATTCAAGTGTAAGAGACTTACTCATGATATGTTTCAGTTCAGACTCAAAACTGAGAGTGTACGACCCGCTGCTGCTGACAGGATGGTTTGAGAGAGTAAAGCAGAAACTGCTTCTAGAACTTCAGGTATGACTTCACAGTTTATGACTGTGTTGTGTTATTTTAATTTGACTCTCATTATACTGACTAATATTTCAGTAATGCATGAAAGGGTCCAAAACAATAGAGATGTAATATGTCTCTGTCCAACTTTAATTGCAACAGAATGACATCTCTAAGACTTTACAGAACATACTGGACTATAATGAGCAACATGGACATAATGAGGACTCAATGGATGAGGAAACGTTCATAAGACTTCACATAGATGTCACTCAGGTAGCTCTTGGAGAGAGAAAAGCAAGATTTATTTTTGTTTGATTTATCATTATATATGGCTCACATATTTCATGATTTGCCTTCACAGTGTCTGAATTGTGCTATTTTAGATGCTAAAAGTTTTGGTCTGACCTTTATGCATGCAGTACAAATACTCTGTAGTGAAGAGCTGCATGATTTTGCTCAGAAGTAGGTTTCTCCTCATCTTATTTTACCCCTTGCCTTTCTACTGTTGTGGATGAGTGGAGGTTTGTGATAATGTAACACATTAATATGTGTTTTCTTAGGTATGTGGATACTGAGAATAAACGTCTAAAAAACATAAAGTTCACTGAGAAGAACTCTGTGTATCTGTTTCGGATTATCAACAATTGTATGGAACTCAGGTACTTATGAGCCGTATACTTACATGGCTCAGAAACTGTAATATTGTATATTGTATTATTGTATAGTAAAAATGTCAAGACATTTGTCACCCTTGACTGATTTATTCACAGTAGATAATGTGACTAATATTTGACTGCCATATTTGGCTAAAATATTGTATTAACCATTGTGGACAGCCCTTATAATAAAATAGCTAGGTTATGACTAGAGTCATTATATTTCAATTTCAATTTATTCAAGGATAGCCTCTTGAGATGCAACATCTCATTTTCAAGAGGGTCCTACATAATAAGAGGGTCCTACATAATATACATAATGTGTCATTTAAAAACATATTAGTGCAAATATTCATTTCTTTTGCATCAAAAACTTTTTTATATGAACTTTTAGTGCACTTTTAATGAGCTTTTCCCTATCTAAAATGTATTGTGTAAATGTATTCACATGATCACGGCTGGATCACAATAAAATGTAACCCTATCTTTACCATACAATTTCTGTTTTGTCATAATAATCAGTGTTATTTTACTACAGATTTTTTGCTACACAAATCAGTCCAGATAAAAACAACAGGAATATAACAGGAAACTGGAATATAATGCTTCATCCATTGTACAAAAGATCATGACAAGCTTAGCACAGGTATGTCTTGATTAATTCAACATACGTGTTTATGATCATCTGTTCAGAAGAAAAGATTGCTATCATCCACTTGAAATTAAGTGCGTCTGCAGGATTGGGAAATCCTTAACATCTTTTTGGTATAATCTGCATAAATTCATATTATATTTCTCCATGCTACTGATAAACATACTAAGACTGATACCTTTCCTAACACATTTTATATCAATCTTACAGCCCTGTTTGTCTTTAAATGTTCATTTGTAGGCCCATTTAAAAAGTTATTTCAAGAAAAAGAATGTGGATATTGATATCCTGATGGAGGCAATCCACGGGCAGTGTGCATCTCTGCCTCAGACCGACTCAGAGATCAAAATGGTAAGCACTGATGACATTAAAACCATTCAAAAAGATTCAATCTCCATTCGTCCCCCCTCATTCTCTCCAATACTTCCTTTATTTCTGACAGATCATTGTGAAGATAGCTTACGACTGTGTTTCCAAAGTGTACCTGGAATGCCTGATGAAGACAAAGTTCAGAAAGCTAGAGAAGCTTTGGGGAAATGCTAAGGAGAAGATAAAAGAGGATGTTCAATGTTTTCACAAACAATTCTCTGAACTGGTGAAAAAATTAACGCTTTATTTTATTACATTTTTTTTCCCATTCTTTTTTTTCCATTTGTATTTAAGGGCTGATTTCCTATGCACTTGACCTCTGGAAATCAGGGTCAAACTATATTTAAAGGGGACCTATTATGCCCTTTGTCAAAGTCTTGATTTTATTTTATTTTTTTAAGTCTACTATATAGAATAGCTTTTCATGCTTGGATGTTCAAAAACATTTTTTTTACATTGTTGCAGCACCTCTGACCCCAGTCTGTCAGTAATGCTCTGTTTAGTTTCTATCTCTTTGAAGCCCCTCCTTCCATAAAGCGTAATGTGCTCTGATTGGTCGACTGGATCAGTGTGTTGTGATTTGGTGTCATGCCTGATGCACATTCAAAACACACCTGATGCACATTAGATATAGTTAAAAAACTAATTAACTACACACATTTTTTTTTGTATACTTAATTAAGAGAAAGCGTGCCGCCATCTTGCTCCAACGAAAATGAGTTAAACGCACCTGATGTCATAAACATGACTTCCCAATGCGTAATACAATTCAATCGAGGGCGTTTCAGGGAGTTTAGTCACTGATATAGAGAATTGCTCTCTTTGGAGTGACGTTGTGCTTTGTAACTTTGCAGAACTTTTTCATGCTCAAACAACAATATTTAACAGTAAAGAAAGTTGAACATGTAAAAAAATATAATAGGACCCATTTAACATGATTGTTCCACATATCCTTGACTGATAACATAAGAGAACAGTTTGTTTTTATATTCATTAAATGCATAAAAAGCTCATCGTTTGGCGTTGTAACGAATATAGCGTGATAGCGTCTGAAGCATGTGTGGAACTAGTCCAATCTCAATTGGTGTTGCGTCATGATGTCACATGTGACGGCATATACAGAAGCTACAAAGGGCAGCTAGCACACAACAGTGTTAGCTTCTGCTCTTCAGCAAGCGTTCTGTGTTGCTCTTGTCTGTCTTATTTGGTGTTTTTTGTCCAAACGGTGCAAAGAATTCACACACATATATCTAAGAAAGTGAAAAAAGAGAAAGAAATGGTGAGTGACAGGCAATACAGGAAGTGTGCATCTCCCTGTCCTAGATACATCACGAATGAGGGCACACACTTGCTCTGTGTTATGAGCCTTGGAGCGGAGCATGCACTGGCAGTGCTCGAGGGTGCTGCCTGTGCGAATTGTAAGCTGCTGCCGCTCAGAACGACCTGCTCACGCCTGGCCCTGTTTGATGAAATCTGCTCATCCACGGAGCCTTTAGGAAATCGATGTTAGCTTCCACCGCCTTGTGTACTTTGGGATGCATCGGTTTCCAGCGAACACAAATCGCAGTGTCCGCCCGAAATCGTTGCAGCCCTGTCGAGTTCACTCCCTCAGATAAGGCCTGTCGAAAATCTTGTTCGGTCGTTACCTGCCGGCCAGCCGCTACAGGGCATCGAAATTATTTTACACACAACGCCCGAGGTTAGTCTCGAAAGACTGATCCCCCTCGTAGAACATGTAGAGGCTTTGAGTAGTCTTCACAAAATATCTCAGTGGGTCCAGCGTATGGTGGAAAGAGGTTACAGAATTCAATTTGAGTATCATCTGGCGAAGTTCAGCGGGTTGGTCTACAGTATTTTCATCCCCGAGCAAGGTCGGGTGATGGAGCTTGAGGTTCAATATCTCTTAGAAAAGGAGGCCATAGAGTGTGTTCCTCCACGGGAGAGGGAGGCCGGGTTCTGCAGCTGGTACTTCATTGTTCCCAAGAATGATGAAGGGCTGCGTCCCATCATTGATCTCAGGGTATTGAATCTTTCTCTAAAGAGATTCCGGTTCAAAATGTTAATTATCCCTATCATCGTGAGTCAAATCAGATCCAAGGACTGGTTTCTCTTTTATCTTTTCCTTAGATCTCAGGACACATATTTCCATATATCCATCCTTCCTCAACACAAAGTTTCAAACAACCATCTCTAAGCAGACAATTAGCAGGTCGATTGTGGAGGGCTATTTCTTCAATGTATGAGGCACACAGTTTGCCCTCGCCTCTCCTGATAAGATCGCACTCCATTAGAGGAGTGGCATCCTCTAAAGCCCTGCTATTGGGGTTTTCCTTCAAGTGATCTGTGATGCTGCTGACTGGGCCTCCCTGCCCACCTTCATTAGATATTATAGCCTGAATTTGCCCTCCATGCCGGGTTCTCAAGTCCTCGCGTCCTGAGCTGTGTCTGACAAGCTTCACACTAAGACAGGCATGGCGCATTGGCTATTTCGTTCCCCAAAGTGTCGTCTTCAACACAGCATGAATTCCCTCGAAAGGGAATGCCTCTTGTTACGACTGTAATCCTTGTTCCCTGAGAAAAAAAATTTAGATGATGTGCCCCTTTGCCACACGTCCTGAGTGCCTGAGAACGACTTGCTTCGACCTATCAGAAGCTAACGCTGTTATGTGCCGGCTCCCCTTTGTAGCTTCCGTGTAAGTCATCACATGACACAAAACCAATCGAGACTCGACTAGTTCCACATGCTTCAGACGCTATCACGCTGGAAGCGTTCCCCAAAGTGTCTTCTTTGATGCAGCATCTCGTTCCCTTCTCAAAAAGTAACCCGTGATGTTTTTTCTATCTGCAGAATGGCAGTGTTGCCCAGCAAAACCAGCTCCTTCAGAGAATGAGTGAAGTTTTGCTTTGCAGTGATGTAGATGCACTGAAGATTACCTGTTGTAATTTGTTCAGAGATTTCCCACATGAGAGGTAAACCCAGACCAGTCATCAACACTTCACTAAAGTTTCAAACATGTATTTACAGATCTTTGTGTGAGAGTTTTCAAACAGTGAAGTATTCTGAATGTTTTGCAGTGAGCAGTATGTACCTGGTCT
Organism: Semotilus atromaculatus; assembly: GCA_031834385.1. NCBI lineage: Eukaryota > Metazoa > Chordata > Actinopteri > Cypriniformes > Leuciscidae > Semotilus > Semotilus atromaculatus. Next base: position 32,286,987 of record JAULUF010000025.1, read on the forward strand.
GCTGCGCTGGAAAGGGGTGTTAACAGAGCGACAAGTGAGGGAAGTACTGGATGTGATTTGGGACCTGTATCCAAATCATAGAAGTCACAGTGTCACCTGTTCTTTTGGCTTTTCTTTATTTTCTGGGAAATAGCTTGCTTCAAAACAGATGCCTCTGAACCTATCAACATCATTGGCTTGAATCAGTTTTGTAAAATTCCCCCAAGCCAACTTGCAGATCTGTAGATAAATGTTATTGCTGCTCAAGGAGGTCAGATGCTGAAAATGAAGGTTAATATTTTTTTTAAGTAAAAGATTTAACACTTTACATTGAAGGTACCCCACAAGACATTCAATTGACTTTAAGTAACTTTGCAAATGCATGTCAACTGATTCAGTAAACCTTTACCCTTGTTTATGACAAACTGTACCCAAACCATACAGTTGGTAAAAGTAAGATATTGAGAATGTTCTCCAAACATTGTGCTATTTCTGCTTTCTAGCATTCAAATCTGATCTTTTTTTAACAAGGTCCTAGTTCTTTACTTTCACACCTACACATAATGCAGGCATCAGAGCTTCTCCAGTCAGTTTATCTCCCAGTCTGAAATAATAAAATACAAAAAATGTAGCCTACTATTTATTGATATAGGCATAGGCCTAATTATTATGTACAAACTGTCCACAACTGGCACTGTTTCCTCCTGATGTGTTTTTGATTATCCGATCGGAAGTGTCCAAAGCTTAATACAAATGGAAATGAGGTTAATTAACTCTGTAAAGCCTAATAGGTCATACTATATAGTCATAATTATTATAAACAGGGTTTGAAATTAGATATGTGCAGATTTACTATGACTCACGAGTTGAGTATTTGCGCCAAATTGCGCAGATTTGGCTTACACGAACTTCCCCAGCAAAGTGAGTAAAGTAACACGCCATGACTAGTGATTTGTCAGCGTTACCCGCAACAGTTAATTTTTACCCGCATTTGGCGGGTTGGCGGGTGTTAATTTCAAACCCTGATATATAAGGCACGTTTTTTAAATGGAACAGTTTATTGAGTATCATATTTGATACATCAGGTTTTTATTATATAGTAGCCTATGATAAACAGGAGAGTAGTATAAGAGAATATAGAGCTCATACTCAATTAGGTAATTTGTTTGTTTTTCAGTTTGAGGCCCAAACTGAGTGAAATGTATGCAATTTGGTGTAGTTGCTGATATTTAAATGGCCAAAAAGTAAGATAAAATTCTGATAGCTTGTATCTTAATAACGATATAGCAGACTACATAAAATGCACATTTTACTCAAAACATATAATGCAATGCAATACAATGACAATTGAGAGATAACCGTTCCTCAAAAGCCTGATGCATCATAGGCTATTTGATTCTTTCATTATAGCTGTTATGACTATGCTTATTTTTGGCTTCGTTTTCTCTGAGTTCTGTTTCTGTTTGCCTGTGTTCCCTTTGCTAGTTTGTCTCCATGGTGTTTGATTGAGTTTCTAGTTCTTAGTTACATTAATTATCCCAGTATTTAGGCCATGTTTCCTTCATTCTAATGTCTCATATTCTCAATGTTAATGTGTTTGATTTATTCTCCTGCTATCTCCTGAGTCTTCCTCCTTTTTTTTAAATTAAAGACTGTTTTGTTATCTAACTTTTCCGTCATGTGCGTTCTCTACAGCCATTCCTTGACATTAACAAGATTTTTCAAAAAAAAAAAAAACAAAGAAATATATACGATGGATAATCAATAAAGCTAAGTTGCTTCAATCAAGTGTTCGTCTTGAAATATTACTGACATAAAAGTTATTCTTGTGTACTGTATAAAAATCAGTAAATATTCTACAGTCAAAAGACACATACAACCTGAAGGGGGATGAATTTAAATTAATGGATGAATAATAAAAGCCCTTAATCATATTTAAGACTCCAATGTCTGTTGGTTTGTCACCATGCCATAATAACCCCATATATAGCAACAGGGGAAATATATGTGTTCAGTCTTACCTCACTTCTACACGATCTACCATGTGTTTGCTCAATACTGCCATAGCACTTCACTTTCACTTTCATGTTCACTTTCCCTGTTATAAGATATAACTTCTTGCCACTACAAGGTCTTTAAAATTGTAATTGTACATGTAGGACAATGCACAGTGTAGTAAAATGTGCTGTTTTCCTGTCCTGGTTTTAATTTAGGATGGCACAACTAAAGAGCTGGGTTCACTTTTTTACTCTTAGTGTCAGAGCCTCCAGTTGGCCCAAGGCTGAGGAATCTGTAGTGAGGACAGTATGAGACTGGGTTTCACTTTCATTTTCTCTTACATAGTGTCAAAATGTCCTGGTAGTCCAAGGATGAGGAATCTGTGAGCTGTGAGGAAAGTACCAAACAACAAATGGCTAAGCTGTAAATCCATTGGCTGGAGTTTTTGATAAGGGGAAACTCCCATAAGTGTAGGCCTACCTGTTTTGAGCACTGGAATCTCACCATTTATCTGATGTACTGCAGAACTAGCAAGCTCTTTATTTGTCTCAGTCAAGTATGGCATTGAAGCAAACAAAAAGGCTACTTTACAAAAAGTTGAAGGCGAAAAAACAGGATGGGAACGAAGAGAAACCTTTAATGAAAAACATAAAGCAGACAGATGGTAAGACACTCTCTTGTTCATTTATAATAGCCATTGATTTTAAACTTAATCTTTGCATATTTGCACTTGTCAGAAAAGCCAACATGTTTACATGGGAATACTGTGCAAGCATATTGTTTCATGTTTTGTATATTTGCATGCTTTGATGAATCATTTGTGTTTAGGGTTGAACAAAATTTCAAAGGGAATACATTTCTACTTGCTTTTGGATCAGATGACACTCATTTTTTGTGTATTTAATTTATTCATAAAAAATGCATTAAAATGTGATTCCCTTATGACTTGAATATGTTCTATGCTGAGATTATTTTTAAATTAATTTAAATTTAATTTAATTAATTAATTAAAAGTCATAACATTAAAATATCAGCATGATTCAGCTTTCATAAAAGGCCTCTCATAACAGACCTCTTTCATAAAATGACTTTGTGGTGCAACCAATATGCAGGATAACAAACAGGAAATGACATCATAAAGAGGACCCCTGCAGACCCTCATGTGTCAGGCAGAGTCAACATACAAGTCTCTTAAAATATCAGACCCAAAATATCTCTTAAAATATGTAACATTTTATGATAAGACAAGGTTAGTTCAGCTTGTAAAATGTTATGTGTTGACTCCCCAAAAACTAAATGATAATTATAACTGAATAATTCATGATCTTTGAAATAATGTTCAAGCTGTGTATTCACAAGTGTAAGGAAGACGTTTTATTTGATAGTTGCATCACATGAGATCAATTCACACTTTTCTTGAAAATTGCATTTAAATGTTTTCAAAACATATGAAACCAAAATGAATGCAAACATTTTGGAACATCTTTATATCTTGCACAGCTTTATACATTTTTCTTTATCATGCACTTTTAACAGGGGAACAGACGTTTGAATACATGGAAAGTTCAGAACTGTCTGGACGAGTGTATCTTGGTCCAGATGTTGAAGCGAGTGGCAAGAAAGTGCTCGATATTCTCAGAACCATTCTGAGTGAACAATCAAACCCTGAGGACCTTGACAAGGCGGCTGAGGAGTTGAAAAGATGGAGCAAACTGAACGGTGTTACCGTAGACAAGAAAGAAGGCAGCTTCCCCCAAAACTGGCTCTGTGACTGTGAGTATCTTCAAGAAGTAGATCAGTTTGTGGAAAACCACATTCCCACGCTGCCAGTAGAGGGACCACAAGGATCTCAGTTAAAGCAGTTACAGGACTTTCTAAAGAGCACACGCAGCATGATATGCCATGAGGTGCTTCGATTAACACCAGTACTGGAAGATACTGGGCTGCTATATCCTCTGATCGACAGTTACAGCCGTCAGCTCTTTCCCAAGTTGGACCTGCTCCTAAACAGAGATCTGTCTGTGGAAGAGACCTTCTGGCTTTTACAGTGGGGAAAAGATGTTTTCTTCAGGTATGAAGTTGATAGTTGTTTACTTTTTCCGTACATCTGCTTGTAAAAAAAATATTAAGAATGAGCCGTTGATGAATATATGACCTAATTTATGTTCCAGTCCAGATTGGCAGCATGTCTTCAGAGTGCATGACCCTCTGGTGCTGACGGGATGGTTTGAGAAAGCAATAAGGAAACTACTACCAATACTAAAGGTCATAATATGCTCCACCTTTAATTGTTAAAAGCATTATTAGGCTGACAAGGAGGAAGCAAAATATTACTAAAATAAGTGCATATTTACATGGGTAACTGGACTGTAAAAGGAAGCATTACCAACATTTCTCTGTCCCATTTTATACGCCACAGAATGAAATCTCTAAGACTCTACAGAACATCCTGCGCTATGAAGAGCAACATGGACATGTGGAATCGATGGACGAAGAAAGTTTCATCAGAGTGCACTTAGATGTCACTCAGGTAGAGAAAACAATGCACAATCCTTCAAAAAGGGATTTTAATGGTTTCTAAATATGCATTGCACACTTATTTTATGTTGTTATGTATTTTCAGTATCTGAATGCTGTTCTTACAAATTCTGAAGCATTTAGTAAGATCCTTATGTGTATGACACAAAAGCTCTGTCTCAAAGAGCTTCATCGTTTTGTTCAGAAGTAAGTGTCTAAAATGTGTTTGTCTTCATATTATCAAAGTATTTATTTGTTTTACGTGTTTGTTTGTTTATTCATTTCTTCACACCAACATACCGAAATAATATGAACGTTAATATAAACTTTTACTTGTTCATATGTTTTCTAGGTATGTGGCTGCAGAGAAAAAACACCTAAAAAATTGGCAACCCTTGAACACAAACTCTGTGTACCTGTTACGGGTCATCAGCACCTGTCGGCAACTGAGGTGAGTTTTATTTTTAATGATTAATACAACTTTATAGCTGTCCAGCTTTATAATTAACTGGCTTCATATGCATAATGTTCTGATTCATTCTGTATACCTGCATTATGTTCATACACAGGCAACCACAGAACTGCAGTTCTGTTGTAAAACCAGTTTTATGCTTATATTTATTTTGCTGTATAGATTTTTTGCTCCCCAACTCTTCAATCCAGATGTAAAGAACAGCAACGATCTCTTAAACATCATCTGCTGCATATTAACGGAGCTGGAAGATCACGTTTTGTGTATTGTACAAAAGATGATGAAACACTTAGCACAGGTATGTCATTATTTCATCATCAAGTTTATGCATGGAAGGAAAGTTGGGGGATTTCCCATATTAACAGAATTCCTAAAATGGAATGTCCCAGAAATTCTGAAATAATTTTTTGTTTGCTTACATAGTTTGCTTACATCTTTTCAACAATGAAGCAGTAACACTTTATGATAAGGTTAAAAAAATGTTTTATAGTAACTGTATTAGACATCATGAACTAACAATGAACAATGCTTTTCAAGCATTTCAATCATGATTTTACAGTAAACAATACTGTATATTTATAAATTGTCATTAACCTAGAGTAAAAATTATGGAAATAATTTGGAAATTACTATAGTTTCTCTGTAAATATACATTTCCAGGACAGTTTAAGACGTTATTTCAAAAAGGGATGTGAGCAAATCCATACCCTGACAGAGGCAATCCAAAAGCAGTGTGCATCTCTGCCTCAGAATGACGTGGGAAAGGAGATTCAAGAGGTTGGTTCTGTACTCATAAATCCACTCAAACTTAATTCTTCAACAACAGAAATGTAACTTCACACAACTCTTTCACACTGATTTTCTGCTCCTCTACCCCACTTTCTTTCTGATAGATCTTTGTGAATGTCGCCTATGACTGTGTTTCACGTGTGTATCTGGATTGCCTGATGAAGAGCAAGATCAAGCGGCTTGAAAAGAGATGGGGAAATGTCGGAGAAAGGATGAGGGAGGACGCTCTCAATTTTCACAACACATTCACTGAACTGGTAAAAAAAAAATATATATATATATATTGGTGGTACAAAGGCCCATTTAATGTATGTTCAAGTTACAATTGGTACATGAATAAACACTACATAGTTTGAGGGAACTGATATCAACCATTGCTTATTGAAACAAATGATGCAATTCAAACTAAATTATCCAGTACTTCCTGAGAATCTTTAAGCTAATAAGGTTAAGCGTATTTGGCTTGCTGGTCGCAGTGGAAGGGCTCGAGGAAACTCGAGCTTAGATATACCCCTCAGTGTGGGACTACTAATGCTTGGATGATGAGTATGGTAGCAAGATGCTTAAATTATATTGGTGGAGATGGGGAGGTGGAGGGATGCCAAAACAGCTGATGCCAGAGCAATGTGAGCGGCTGCTTGTTGTTTACTGGTTGAAACTCTCTTCATCCTGATAGCAATCAATAATAGAAGTAGTACATATGTAAGAAAAAATGATGTGGACGTCGAAGATCTCAAAAATGAAGTTTATTACAGCATAGCAGTGGCAAGGTACACGAAGCACCTTGGGTTCACCGGCGTCAGAATGAACCCAGAACATCCAAATCTCAAACATTTTATACTGTATTTCATTCGTCTTTCCCCTCAGCATGTAAATGAAGCTCTCTCTCTTAAATGTAAATTGAGAATAACAAATGCGTCTTTTCTCTCAGCGTGGAGCTGGAACTCTATCTTAAATGTAAATTGAAGAGAACAGTAAAATTGGTACCTCTGTGTCTATGTCTTTGATGTTCTTTCAAACAAGAACGGCCAAATGTTTAAGGTGATTGTTACGTCCCTTTTAATATTGTCATCTCTCATCAAAAACATCTCTTTGAAGCTCCCTAATCAAGATGGTTCTTGAATACCCACTGTCATTCCCACACTATAGGTGATAAACGTGACTCTGTGATACTTTTAAGATTGTAAGGAATTGATTCTATGATAAATAAGCTCTTTTAAGTGAAGGAACATTTCAATATATCTATATTGGAGTGGAAGTTTGATCGGAGCAGACTATAATTTCTTACACATATTACAACATGTACAAAGTTCTGTCATGAAACTTCTAGATGGCACAGGCTGATTGGTCCATAACTCAATCTGCTTGCAATCACATAATTCTCCATAGGGCACAGCTGATTTGTTCCTGCTGTATCTGTAGCCAATGAGCTTGCTTCTCAACCTTCAAAGACTTGGTCAGCATTTGCTGTAGAGTTTGCAGCGTGCTTTCAGAAACCCTCACCTTCCCCAGCTCCACCTGTATACATCTGCTATGGGTATTTCATACATGCTATAGTGTACAGCAGCAGCATGTCTTACTTGCTCACAGCAGCGTGTCATGCATTTATTTGCAGTAGCAAGTCCTACTTGCCCTGTAGCAGCAGCATCAACAATAACCAGCAGCAGCATAGCAGATCTATTGTGCCAAGACCAAACATATTAACAGTGTCATCATATCCACTACCATGCGAAACACTTCAACAGTTGTCATGACAGAAATATCTCCACGTGTGTTTCATGAGGCTGTGCAGAGATGAAGACTTCTGATTTCAAACAACAATTATGCTGTGCTCACGCTATGTCGTAATTATTTAAGAGATGACAACCTGTGTGACGTTCTACTTTGAATTGTTCTCTCCACGAAATTGTCTACCCTAGTTTTAATTTCTTTAAAAAACTGAATTAAAAATAACTTTGACAGTGACGATCAGATAATCCACAAGAGTATAACTCATGTGCACATTAGCCACAGCATCAACACAATGCAGTATTTTCATAGACAATGCATCTGTTTCCTGCAGAGTGGCAGTGACGACCAGAGGAACCAGCTCCTTCAGAGGCTGAGTGAAGTTGTGCTTTGCAATGATGTAGATGCACTGAAGGTTACCTGTTGTGATTTTTACCAAAGATTCCCAAAGGACAGGTAAACTCAGCCAATAACCATCGACTGTCTTTGTATAACATTAGTAAATATTCAAACATGTAATTACAGTTCTGGAAATGTAGGTTTTCTTGATATTTGTAAGAGTATTTGTGTGTAAATGAGTACTTTTGTTTTCACCAGAAAGTGCAGTGATGTCTTCTGAATGTTTTGCAGTGAGCAGTATGTACCTGGTCTGCTGCGCTGGAAGGGGGTGTTATCCGAGCGACGGGTGAGGGAAGTACTGGATGTGCTCCGGGACCTTCGCCTGGATCCAAATCCTAAATGTGTCACCCGTCATTCCCTGAAGGGCCTTTGCTGTTGTCTTTGATTTGAATAACACCATGAGCGAGAACCATAAAACCTTTGTTTACAAGTGTTTACATGACTGGCATGACTGTTATTTTTTTCTATGTTTCAAATTTTTTATACATATTTGTGTCAAATTACCTTTTGATTTTACTTGAAATAGGAAATAATGTATTTAAAGGCCGTTTGGGTGTTTGCAAACAGCGATGGCGTGTTTTGTTGGCAGAAAAGGACAGTTTTGCAGTAGCAGTCTGTGGAATACAAGAATAAAAGTGGTCATTTCAAGTTTATGTCTTTTTAATTCTAACTTGCGGGTTTGAGTTTATATCTTACAATTCTGAGAAGAAAAATTTGAATTGTGATATATAAATTTGACATAAACTCGCAATTGTGAGTTATAAAGTCAGAATTTGAAGATAAAACGATTATAGGTTTAAATGTTATCTATGTAAACTGCATATATAATATGTAGAGCTATTGTTTACATCAAATTGCTTTAATAGTAGACTAATCATTGCAGGTTTCATCAGCCCATTTTGTGGCTTGTAACCATAAATGAATCCGTTTAGCTTCAATGGACATCTTTTGACAATTATATTTTTTTGCAATCCAGTTCATCCAAAATCCAAAAGCACAAGAACTTTTTTCTCTTATTCTGTGGATTTTGCCCATTTCCCTCCATGTGTTACCGCTGTTTTTCTGCCATCACAATGTGCGCGCAACTGCAGGTGATGTAACATGCCTGCTACCAAGTGGTCTTTTGGACCACTGGAAAAAAAATGCTTTTTTTTTATACTCTGTGTCTTTTCTTAAATTTTTTGTTAATTGAAATATATATATATATTTAAAAATGTTATTGTAAAATTATTTAATATTTATGTTGGTTGAATTTTGTTTTTTTTATTCTAATATAAATGTAATTTCATTTGAAAATAGGATGCAATGCATTTTTTTTATTCATTTGGGAGATGTTTTTATCCAAAGCGACTTATAAATGTGGTACATCATAAGCAATTTATCATACAAGAGTCAGCAGTACTGTATAACAACAAGTATTATAATAAATGCCTTTGGTACCTCAAAAAAGACATAAATGTCCCTTTTTTGATTCTTTCATGTCTTTTTCTGATAAAATAATTTTCACAGAGGATTGATGTTGTCTCATATCTTCATGGTTAAATGCATTTGCATAATGTGTGTATGGCTGATTGACAGTTCGTTTCCAAGGATAGGAAGCAGGAGGTAAAAATAAGAACACAAAAACAACATCCTTGTTCCTTTAGGATACGCTTGTCAGGAAATCTTCAGTCTTTCAGGAACTACATATCCATTGTGTCAGCAGATGTGTTTCCTAACTGGGTAACTTGGAATAGTTTACTACTTGACACTTTCACACCATATCCTGTTTGTAGACCTCTGTTATGGGAATTCTCATAATCAGTACACAATTGGAATTATTTGATACTCATAATAAGAGACAATTACCATAAATTCTCTTTGATTTATTTTTCATAAACCATATTACTGAAATTCTGGTATATCCTGGTAGGTATAATCTAATCCGCCAAAATCTGATTCTCTGTGACTATTGACCAGTCCATAGTTTTTCTATCCACACAGGTTAAAGTAGCCTATATATAAAATTAATTTTTCATAAACCACATTACAATGACAAGCTGGAGAAGAGGCTATTGTTAAAAACAAAGATGAATATTAAAGTTTAAAATTAGATCCAACAAATTTTGACAATTTTCATCCTATTTCTAACTTACTGTTTAGTAGCACAGGTCTCTCAATAATTTGTTTGAAAAATTTCAATCTAGATTCCGTCCATTTCACAGAAACCGTACTTGCCAAAGTTAGTAACTATCTGCTTATCATTCTGGTCAGATGACTTTACTTATTTTGCTCGATCTGAGTGCGACCTGGTGTTCAGTCTTGGCCCTCTTTTATTTATTATTTATTTACTGACATATTTTTAGGAAGTACGGTATTAATTTACACCGCTATGCTGACAACACCCAGCATTACATGTCTTCCATGGCTACTTCTGTTTTTTCTCCACTTTCTCTGTCTAGCTGCATAGCTGAAATTAAAAAGTTTTCATAACATTTCTTTAAACTTAATAGTGGTGAAGCTAAAATTCTGGTATATCCTGGTAAGTACAAAATCTACTCCGCCAAAATCTGATAGCTTCTCTGTGACTATTGACCAGTCCATAGGTTTTCTGTCCACGCAGGTTAGAGTATAGCCTATGAATAGAATGTATTATTTTATTAAAGGAATAACACAAAATATATAAATGGTGATTTGCCATTTTATTTGATAAATCATTTCAGTAAGTACAAAATTATTGCAAGATGCCTGAGCACAAGGAATTCTACAAAAGCAAGCAAATATACATAAGCAATGTTCAAATGAAGCAAAATTCATTTAATCCTCACTATGGAAAAGAAGCTCCTGCTAAACTGGAGCGAATCGCTCTTTTCTTTGATCTGATCTTGGCTGCAAGTGACGATCTCCCGGATCTCCCTGAGTTGTGATGTAGAAAGATTTCCCTTGAGTCTCAGCCAAGCAGAAATATGACGGTCACTGTAAAAACAAAGAGACATGAGGAAAGTGCAACAGTTGTTCTTGCCAGAATAACTCCACAGCAGAATCCACTATACCTGAGATCAGGGTAAACGCTCATCAGATTTGCCAGCTCTAACTTTATACTGTCTGGATCCTGTAATTTCAGCAGTTCTGCTAATTTGGGAAGAATGTCTTTCAACCAATCCATGTTTGATCCCTGGAAATAATAAATGAATGAGGATGAGGAAAATTAGACAGTGCCATGTTACAAAAGGGATCATTATATTTGTTTATTAGGAAATAGGTTCTGCAAATTAAACTTGTATTTTAACAAAAATAAAAAAATAATACAAACTTAACCTTTATTTATGATGTGTTTTTTTTTTGTATGTGTACTTACAGCTGCAGTCAGGCATGTATGTATGCGTTCACTGTTTAAGCACAGTTCTGATGCTGCCATCTGTTGCTGATCTTTATTTAAAAGTTTGATCTTTTGCTTCATCATTTTCCGAACATATTCAGCAAGAAACTCCTTATGCATCCCACCCAGTAGCTCCTAGTCATCAAATCAATCAATCAATCAATCAATCAATCAATCAATCAATCATGGACCAATTAAATATACAGCAAATAAAGAAGTCAATCTTTTGGTTGGTCTGTATGTTTATACCTGGCAACACATTTTGTCCAAATTGTTGAATTTCTGAATATGTCTGTCCAGCTTTGCAAGCAGTTCTTCACATACACCGTGACTATCATTGAGCCACTTGTAGGAACCCACATTCCTGTACAAATCCTGCAGGAACAGATATATTGACACATATTTATTTTAGTGTATATAGAAACAAGATGCAGAATCTGACAGCCAACTGCTCACATGAACTGCCAAGATAAACCACCTCAATGGGTTTTTGAAAACAATGAATGTTTATTGTGTTGGTCTAGTAGTCTAAGGTCTGGTTCATTTAAAAGCCATTATTCAATTTTGTATTTTAATACATGAACATACTTAGAGCCAGAGGTGTGAAAATATGAAGTTCAGCAGTTACATTTTTTGTTAAAATGTTTGGGGTCAGTAATTTTTTTACAAGGATATGTATTAAATTGATCAAAAGTGGCTGTAAATGTTTACATTTATAATGTTATAAAATATTTATATTAAAAATAAATAAATCTTTTGAACTTTCTATGAATCAAAGAATCCTGAAAAAAATGCAAAAATAATTTAAGCAGCAAAACTGTTTTCAACATTGTAATAAGATTATTGAGCAGCAAATCAGCATATTAGACTGATTTCTGAAGGATCATGTGATGGATCATTTGGTTTGTCCGCATTATTGTTCTCAGAACCTCATATTCATGTTTTAAACATAAGGTTGTGAGGATATAAACTCTGGATCCTGTAGATAATAAGCAAACAATGCCCTGCTTTGTTGTTGTAGGATTTACTGCATTAATTTAGAAAAGTTTGACAGAGCATTGGCAAAAACAGGGCTTTTTTTTCATTACATAAAAGTGAAAGAAACAAAGTTTTGCTTTTACCTTAAGTTCCTTATGCATATTAGAAGTAAAGTAATGTTGGCTTATTTCTGTCATGGTAGTCAATAAAGACAGGCAATCTGTTTTGACTTCTTCAGGGAACAAATGTGAATTCTTTGTAATATAGTCCCTGTGGGGAAAAAAGAAACTCTCAAAACAAATTCAAAACAGTTCAATATGATGTATCACCTGAATATAAGCGACACCCACCTGCACTGTATGAGAAATGATAGGTTGACCATCAAAACGGCCTCAGTGTTAGTCTGCCTGCTTTTAATGACCTTTGCATGAAATCTTTCATAACTGTAGAATGGAAATTGAGTTAATGAATCATCAGTGTAAAATATATAGAAGTACACAAATACAAGAGCAGGAAAACAAATGATTCAGCTTATAGTTACTCACTCTTTCAGAAAATTCCTCATCTGGCATGTGATATTCCTCGCTTTGTTCTCATCGCCTAGCATCTTTTGAGTATTCTCAACATGTCCATGAAAGCACTAGGAAAAAGGGAAGGGGACAAGAAAAAAATATGTTCCTCCAAAAATCCATTATTTGATGAAGGGAAAGAATTGCTAGTTACTTTTCCTCTTTTTCATTACCTGGATCACATCAATGGCCTGAAGACAGCAGTACACCTGGTCCCTCAGTTGTGGAAGTGCTCCCTCCTTCCAGGCTGTTTCTTCTCTGTCCAGAATTTTTTGGAGTTGTGAGCTCACTTCCCTCTAGTGAACAACAATGGATCAAATTAAAACTTAATCTTTGAGCTGGAAGCACATTTAAGGCATGATCCATAATTTATGGACTGATAAAAAGAGATTTCCGAACAATTCCCTCTTTAAAACATTTGACTGTGAAACAAGAACAAGTATTTTTAACCTGGATTTATCCAATGGAATTGTATGCAAATGTGTGCATTTTTAATTTGAGAATGCCTTTTTTGAGGATAACATTATAGAAGACTTAATACAAAATCGGGGAAGTAAGACAATATCTATTAGTTAAAAATGGTGCCTTGTTCACTTGTGGTGTCTTGCAACAGATGTGTTTAAAAACATTAAATGTATCATAAAGGATCAAACCTTCTTGCTGGTCAAAAACTGCTGTTCCAGTGCTGTAATCATGTCTTCAGGAAGCAGTGGATCAAGCTTTGTGTGATCGATCACCTCTATTATCTCTATGGCATTTAAAATACTGCAAACAAAGAAAGACCAAAAATAAGTTTGCCTCTAAACCCAGAGAAAAGAAAAAACATTTAAAGGGATAGTTCACCCCAAAAATGAAAACCGTATGACTTTCTTTCAACTGTTTTTGGCCATACAATGACAGTCAATGGAGTCCAAAAAACAAAAAAGACTGGACCCCATTGTCTTTCATTATGAAAAAATAGGCATTTTTCAAAATATCTTCTCAGATTTGAAATAATCGACATGATAGTGAGTAGCCTAAATGATGACAGAATATACATGTGTGGGTGAACTATCCCTTTAAATCTCTTTAATATCTAGATAGATAGTCATTTGCTTGTCGTACTTGGGGTAATGCTGGTTCACCCACTGCAATAACAGAACGCAGTCCTCATCACACAGTGTGTACTCTGCGAGTTCTCTCAGCTTGGCACTGAAGGTGTTATGGTAAAGTGTGGCATAAAACTGGCACACGTTCTCGTGTTCTGGGTAACAGCTGCGCACCCACGTCACAACTTCCAGCAAGTCTTCTTTCAGTCGTTTTGCTTTGCTAGTGATCGATTGCTGCAAGGAGGAATGCATCTCAACGCTGGAATCTAACTCTGCTTCTTCCATCCGCCTGTGAACAAGTCGCTCAAGCAGAGCCTCGTGCTTCTGTTTACACCGCCTCGGCCTCCATGGTGGGCGTCCCTTTTCTTGAAACCCTTCCCAGCGTGTGTCTTGCTCCTCCTCCTGCAGAACAGCGTGGACTGCATCTTTCAGTACCTCCTGCTCCTCAGCACTCTGGAGGTCGAGGGAGTTTTCCAGTGTCTGCATCACCAACTCAAGCAGGTCCTCATAGTCTTTTGCTAGCCTAGCCTCTGAATCTTCCCCTTCCTCCATCAGCTTCATCTTGGATCCGATCCCTTCCTTCTTCAATGCAAACAGACGGTCTTCTCGAATGATCAGCTGTTTCCCTGCGTCCACAAAGCGACATGCTTGCAGATTCTGCTTAAAAGTGGGGACCTCTGTAGAGGACAGAAAAAATGCTTAAAAGGACTGTTCTTTTGAAGGAAAACAAATTTATTAAAGGTTTTATTTAGGTTTCCAATACCAAAGTATATAAACTGAGAATGTGAAGTTAGCATTTCAGGTTAGGATGGTAAATGATATCAGCTGTGAAGCAAGAGAATCTGGCAATTCCTGTTTCTCCATTGTAAGTTAAATGAGTCAGATCACTGAGACTCTCACCTTTTGTTCTGCAAATGGCCTTCGGAGCCCCTGGCCCAGATGTTGAATAGTTAGGCTAATTGGATTAGCAATGCAAGCCAGATAACCTGCCTAACCTGTTTTCGCTTGATAGAATCAACTCCTACCTGTGTATGCTTTGTTTTTGAATTGGTCTCCACCTCCAGAAGTCCCTCCTCTTAAAATGCTTATAATATACCATGTAAAGTTACTTTTAATTTAGACTTTCAGACGAGTGTGCAAGACTGCAGCAACAGCACAGCTCATGTTCTTAATAAAGCAACCTTCTTAAGATACAATCTGAGTCTCCTGGTCTCTCTTCTGAGTTTCTACACTTGAGAAGAAATAAGTTTACTACACTTTCAAGCAAGGTTGCGTTTTGTCCTTTTACAAAGCATTCAAATGCATGATGTATAGAACAAAATATAAGATTTCTGTAAATATCTAAGCAGAACCGTAGCCTATAGCCTATGAGATATGATCTTATTTGTGATGCAGTTTAATACTGTAAAAAATAATCTTTGTTTCCATCTTTTGAACTTCACACAATAATTTCACCACAATATATCACAAGTAGGATTTTCTTAATTAGGTAACACGTTATTTTACAGTGTCCTTGTTAGCCTACTACAGTATAATGACTATAAATTGTGCTTTGCATGCAACTAGTCTAAACCACACTTATAGTAATAATTATTATTATTACTCATTATCATTATTATTAAATGTATAATTACACTGTAACACGGACACCTTAAAATAAAGTGTAACCGTAATTTAATTAAACTAGTAGCCTAACTAAAGCACAATGATTTTACTTTAACTTTACTTTAACAATAACATAAATTAAATATAAATATAGTTACACGTTTTTCCTTTTAGCGGTTTTAAATGATTCCCTACTGCTGAATCCATAATAAAATATCGGACGAAAATTTATAACAAAATCTTATAATGTTATTTTTTTTCTGTAAATTGTAGAATGTCAATGCAGATCTTTATAAACAACATAACTCTACAAAATGTGATGGAATTTTGTAGCCAATTTTCTTCCTACCTGGAGTATCGTACTTTTTGTAATTCCTTTTAAAAATTAGCTTTCCGAGCTTTTTTGCCATCTCTTCTGATGAAGAAAAAACAAATATCGTGATATCAGATGGGCAAGAAGAAGAAAAAAACTGAATTTCAACTCAGAATTTTTAATTAATCTAGAACTGTGGATATAACGGACCCTTGTTTTATAGTCCGCTCAGCTCAAGGCTCCGGTTGGGCGGAGCATAGGCTATCTTACAACATCACAGTTTATCCCGAATGGAGCTCTTCACTACGGGCAAGACACGTTTATTTATAGTAGGATACAGTAATAAAAATAAACAGATAGAATAAGCCAGATAGAAATAAAAAAAAGACATTATAGGGAGCTCGGTGGAAAAAACAAAACAATATTTGTAGTCTACCTTAATTCCTGAGTGAATGTCCGGTTCTCTTCTTGATTTTGTTTAAATCGTGATTTCAAATAGTTTATAATTATTTATAATAAAAAATTAAGTAGGCCTAACATTCTGCTACCTTAGGACTAGTCTACCGGTAGCATAGCCTTATTTGTCATGCTGTAAAACTATCCTGTTACATTTAGGCTTCGTCTAAAATCTAGCCGTTTTTTTTTTTATAACAGCACGCGTGTATAAACGGTGAACAGGGTCATCATCATGTGAGATAGAATGTTTCATATTTCACTAATTAGACGTGTCCAAGTTTAAGTAGGCTATGGAATGTTTCTTTACTGATATTATGGTTACATGAGATGAATGAATGAAAATAAAAAAGTCTATAATCTTGACACACTTATTGACAAATACCTACAACCAATTTGTTTCTTACAGTCTATGCCTCAACCACATTTCCATAGCTAAATTCAAATACTTCTTATACTTTTCTCTTCTAATTTTAGTTTATGTCATTGCAGTACTTGTTGCTTCATTTGTAAGGATAAAAGTAACTGCTAATGTAAATGTGAAACAGTTCTTCTTTTATAGATTTAACAGTGTTTTGATGGCAGGTTTCCTGTCACCTGTCTCTTATAGCGCAAAACATTATCATATGATATTAGCTGTGCACAGGGGGGTTGCTCAGGTTGCCCGGGCAACTGCCCATATGCCCTTCTCGACTCACGTTGCCCTTCCGAGGGGGAAAATAAATAAATAAATAAATTGTACAATGGATGCAGAATTTCACGTAGGCCTAGATAAAAAAATAAATATAAATAAATCATAAAAGCCTCATTCACTTCCATTCGAGCACTGAAAGTGAAAGTCAGTAGGGGAAGGGCAAACTCTGTCCCAATCCCAAATGGCACACTTCGGCCCAATCCCAAATGGCACACTTCATGTGCACTTTCGGTCTTGTGGACTTACAATGGCTGCCGCGTGCGCGTGTCCGTCAAGTCCGTGAGACCGCAGTGTGTCCCATTTGTCATTTTTAGATCTCAGAAGGGTGCTCGCGAGCGCCCCCTCTGCGGTCGATTTGCGCCCTTGATGCGCACTTTTGCCGAGCCCGCGCTGATGCGGACTCCACAGCAGACTTCTTCCCGACATTCAAAGCGGCGTTACGTCGCGAAAGTGCGGACTCCGAGGAAGACCGCGAGTGCTTAGGGTTCCATTTGGGACAAGGCCTTCATGTGCACTTCTATGGTGCACTTTCGGTCTTGTGGACTTACAATGGCTGCCGCGTGCGCGTGTCCGTTAAGTCCGTGAGACCGCAGTGTGTCCCATTTGTCATTTTTAGATCTCAGAAGGGTACTCGCGAGCGCCCCCTCTGCGGTCGATTTGTGCCCTTGATGCGCACTTATGCCGAGCCCACGCTGATGCGGACTCCACAGCAGACTTCTTCCCGACATTCAAAGCGGCGTTACGTCGCGAAAGTGCGGACTCCGAGGAAGACCGCGAGTGCTTAGGGTTCCATTTGGGACAAGGCCTTCATGTGCACTTCTATGGTGCACTTTCGGTCTTGTGGACTTACAATGGCTGCCGCGTGCGCGTGTCCGTTAAGTCCGTGAGACCGCAGTGTGTCCCATTTGTCATTTTTAGATCTCAGAAGGGTACTCGCGAGCGCCCCCTCTGCGGTCGATTTGTGCCCTTGATGCGCACTTATGCCGAGCCCACGCTGATGCGGACTCCACAGCAGACTTCTTCCCGACATTCAAAGCGGCGTTACGTCGCGAAAGTGCGGACTCAGAGGAAGACCGCGAGTGCTTAGGGTTCCATTTGGGACAGGGCCTCAGTTTCCGTGGCTGGAGCGCTGCACGCGACCGGTGAAGCAGTCGATTCTGTTCCCTACCCGAATTCCTGTTCCCTTTACGCAATCCTACTACAAATCATGCATAGTTGCCCAGTTACCGAGTTAGCATACGTACCATCAAAACTGAATACAAGCCAGAAGCACAACTGAATGTACGGGAAGCCAAACGGTTAAAAAAGGATTGTATTTTTTCCCCGAAATCTAAGCGGGGAATTTTATTAATTTTATTAGAGGCGAGTTTTTCCCCATCTGTCAATTCAATCCAGATTATTTATTTTCAAATAAAAATAAATAATAATAATATTTATTAAAGCTGCACTAAGTAGGAATTCTGTTTTTGTCAAACAGCGACCCCTAGTGTCGCTGTGGAGTACTTGTACTGTCGTAAATAGCACTCACGCAGAGATGTCTCTGCACTCACGGCCGGATCCCCTCCCTCTGTACACCGGTACCTGTTCAGTAGGATGGAAGCTGTAACGAGTGGAAATAAGGTGTGGCCCCTTTAAGAGCTGTTTAACTGTCGGCAGTCTTCATTGTATGTGCGCCTCGAACACGGCGCCGGGTTATTTCTGTTTGATGCTAATTTTATCAGATCTTTTTTGCCGTAAAGCAATTTGTTACATGCTAGACTTGATATCACGCGACACTTCCTGATGCTGCGGCCGGCGGGCCGCCGGCTCAAAGTTGCAAGTGTGTTTTTTCCGCTCACATGCGATAGGGGGTGCGAAACGACCACCATTCAACCCGAAAAGAGTAATATAACCATTCCAATGACTCCGAAGCTGATCGGTTGAGGTAAAAAACCTGCATAGTTCACCTTTAAAGGGGGTTGGTTGCCCTTTTTTCAGGTCAGAGCAACTGCCCCTCAAAATTCCTGCACGTCCCTGGATATTAGCATATTCTTACAAGACCTTTTAGGATCTGTGAGCCTCATTACTGAACACATAATACACAATTCCCCTTTATGTCTTTATCCACGAAATCCATCAGATTTCATGCCCCTGCCCTTTCCTTCTGGTAACCGGGAATATCTGAAAGTGGTACTGGAAGTCTGGAGCACTGCTTTGGAAAATCCCAATGAAGGGAAAGTACACTCCACTTCTGACATTGTTCGCTTGCCTAGGCCAAAGCAATGAGTAATTTTGGACTGGAAAAAGTATTAATTAAATTCTTGACCTAGTGTTATCTCTGGTGTGACTTTGACCTGGATCTGACAGCTAAAAAAACAACAATCTATCAACCAGAATTGTGAAATGGTGTTAGGGAGGACATATACAGGTGAACCTCTTTAAAAATTTTAATATCGTGCAAAATTTTGTGGATTTCATTCAAATTAAAAGGTGAAACTAATATATTTAGTAGGCTATACTATACATGTGCATGATTATACTTTTCAGAGGGCTGACATTTCTGTATTTAAAATCCTTTTTTTTTTTGATTGATGTCATGTAATAATGTCACGATAATCAATATTCAATATTCAAATTCAAACGATATTCAAATTTTTCAAGTTTCACCAGTATAGTGGGCTGATATTGAGAGATTTGTCCAAGTCCAAATGATGCTCATTATTGATGTTTTTGTGCTAGCAGGCTATTAGAAATTAGTGTTTCTAAACACCAAAATTCTCATTGTCACATGCATCAGACAATATATGTGTTACAATTTTCTGATTGGCCTGAAAGCAACAGCAAAAATTGATGGTGGTGAAAGGAATGTGCAACAGCATGAAGCCACTCCGTCTCGAGACCCATTGTTTCACAACAACCCAAATAGCCTTAAAGAAAGTAATTTTTATTTACAAATTATAAGCAAAAGAAGATTCAGAAGGGGGTATAGCCAAAACAACAAACATGATCAGTCTAACTGTACGTTCACACCGCCGCCGACTTGAGCTTCCAAAGCGGCCGGAAGTCATTCATTTTCAATGGAAGCTGGCTTCTCTCCGCTGCAAGGAGCGTCAAATCCCTCGGCGTCGCGTTTTGGGCGTTTTGAGCGTCTTGAGCGTCAATCAGAAAGTTGAAAGTAGCTAAACTTTATGGTAATGAGCTATGACGCGGTTCAGCGGCAAGCAGCGGGAAAACGCAGCAACCAATCGAAATATAGACGTGCTTCACGCTGGCTAATTCCGGAAAAACATACGATGTAAACTTTCGTTCCTACCAAAACATTAGTTCCGATTCCGATTAAAACATTAGCCGCAGCGCTGCACCAGCCGGTGGTACTCTCCGAATTGATAACGGTCCTGGAGGGTGTAATGAACGAACCCAAAATCTCCGAGTCCGACGTCTTGTCCGCATACAATAAAGCAGCACCAAACACAACAACTTCACAACGATTATCCATAATGATCCAGTGATACACATTTGAGAATGAGCGCAACTTTTATTTTAAATATTTACGAACGCTGGTTTTAAGCGGGAATGCAATTCATTTGCTCACGGTAACACGATTTGACCAATTGCACTAATGCAAATAATAATAATAGCGAATTATTATTTTTTCCCCTACCAAATGTGACCAAAACGGTTATAAAAATGCTGTCATTATAAAAGGTTTCTTCAATGTATTGCTTGTTTTTTCTGTTTATTACATTTCATGTTGTGACACTTCTCTTCTCCCTGCTACGTCAGAGCGTCAACGAGCTTCCCCGTGCTTTTTGACAAGCGTCCTTGACAGAGCGGCCAGAGCTTCTTTGACGCTCAAGTCGGCGGCGGTGTGAACGTACAGTAACTAACCAAACTACTTAAACTAAAAGAAAACAAAACAAGAGTACAGTAGGCTATAAGTTAAATCCCTTGCTAACATAAACAGGAGAAAAAGTTCAAAATAAATGGCCCTCACCTCCCTACTAACCCCACAAATAAATGATTAACTAGCAAACTTCAAGTAATTAAATTAATTATTGGGCACACACAAACAAACCTTACGGCTCTGGGAGTAACGTGTGTTGCAAAACCTTTTAGTATGTTATGGAATGACTTTTATGTATTGCATGAAATATATCTTTTCTGTAACTATTAGTGAAAGCTACGGTGTCTGAGAGAGCCCATGTGATGCAACTGAAGAAAACACATGCGAATAGAAAAAACACAGGCAAATTAAGAAAACAGCTTCATCAGTTTACAACACACGTGTGTTCCAAATACTCACGACACATCCAAACACAGAAACGCGCTGCAAAAGTTCACAACAAAATCAAATACAGAAAGGTGCTGCAAATAGCCTACAGGCCACAACGGAAATGTTTCCAGTGGGAAAGTCCTAGTTCCCACTAGGAACTTTTAACTGGAATACCCCCTCAAGTCAGAGTTCTGCAACACTCCAACACTTCAGAATCCTCAGCACATTCCCCATAGTGAAGCAGTAGTACCGGTAATATATTGTTTATTATTACTTCTGTTTGTCTGTCTCAATAAACCTATTATCCAACCTTTATTTGTGGACATGATGCTTCACCATTATCTGTGCAAAATACCGCCTTTAAATGTGTTTATATTCTGAAAGAGCAAGCAAAACAAAGGTTTGCCTGGACGTGTTCATGTTAGTTTTCTAAACCTGTGGTCAACCCCAACCATGACTGACCAATTGACAAGATAGATAGATACTTTTATTCATCCTGGAGGAAATTTAATTTTTATCAATAAAAATAAAAGTAATAATAATAAAACATATATATATATATATATTAACAAATATTAACTCTGACTATGAATATTAACTATAAGCTGGTTTTGAGTAAGAACAATACATGACAGAGAATAAATTATAAGATGTAGATGTTATGGATGTCAGATGTTATGACCAAAGTCTATTGTGTAGGACGGCTAAGATAGCCTACACGACAGTTGTACAACAGACAAAGTAATAGAGAGAGACAATTGAGAGACACAGGCTCTTGCTTAAAAGTCCATCTCCCCATGTGTGTTGTAGTGGACAGAATTTGTGTGGACAGAAGCCTGCCACTGAACATGTTCCTCTTTGATGAACGTGCTGTGTAGAGGGTGGAGATCATTGTCCATGATCGCCAGCATCCTGCTCATGGTCCGTTTCTTTGCAGTAGCTGTGAGTGACTCCAGCTCAATGCCGACAAGAGACAGCTTTCTTTACCAGTCTGTTCAGTCGCCCAGCGTCTCTCTTCTTAGTGCTGCCTCCCCAGCACACCACAGCATAAAACAGGACACTGGCAATGACTGACTGGTAAAACATCCTGAGCAGCTTAGTGCAGATATTGAATGTCTGCAGCCTTCTCTGGAAATAGATCAACTTTGCCCTTTCCGACACAGCGCATCCGAGTTGGCTGACCAGTCCATTTTATTGTCCAAGAGTACCCTAGGTACTTATGTGCTGACCACCTCCACATTAACATTGACATAACCACTAGGGGATATACTTGATAAATGTGTATATTTATGCCTTTATGTTGAGTTTTTGTGAAATATGAAGAATTTAGTTAATAATTGTGTATACATTTTAGAAATATATAATAGGGGAAGTGGGGCACGACCTAACGTGGGGCTAGTTGTAACACCCTTGTTTTAAATACTTCCACAAATGCTAGAATGACGAAACTTACTAGTTGCCAAATCAAATATAGAGAAAGAATTGTGCCAAAATTCTGAAATCTTTGGAAGATTTCACTGAACATTTATTTATCCATAGCTAAAGTAAATTTCTTATGTTCATTTTTCATCTCTATTTTTGGTGTTTATTTTAAATGAGACAAATCTGATAATATTTTAATCTCGAATATGTTATTTAACAGTTGATATGGTTCTTTAATGCTTTGCTAACTAGCAGAAGACACTAGCAGGGTTTAAATCACAGTTGTGCAGGCGGAGAACGTTGTAACACTGCGTTACAATGTGCCCCTATTAGAACTATGCTATTCTATTCTATACTTTTATTAATTCTATTGAGAAAACATGATAAAAAGGTGAATAAAGACTGAGAGTCAATGTTCAGAAATTATTAATTATTATATTTTGAACTATGTTGTATAGCTGTGTTTCCCTTTCGAACGGTCACTTCGTGGCTATACGTGGTGGGGGGAAACTCCTTTTCCTCGATTTACTGAAGCCTATATGTAAAACACATTTGCAGCTGCACAGCTAGCACATTGAGCGTCTGGCTCGCTCATAGGCTGTGCTGCGGCAACTGCACATCCAATGGCGCCTGCCAAGGGGGCGTGGCCTTAGCCTATAATAGTCCCCTGAATTCGCCATTATAGCAGATTTTACTCCTTCAGCGACAACTGCATGTCTCTGACTGTTTTACTAAGCCCTTCAGCCTGAGCGAGCATCATCTCAGCAGACAACACCTTCTCAGCCGTTTTCTCCTGAAAACGACGCTATATCCTTTCACTGCATATTTTTCTGTGTTTGAGTGTGCGAGGCATTGCTATAAATGCCTCGCTCATCCTGTGCCACGTGTGGGTGCAAGCTGCACGAGGCCGACGAACACGTGAGCTGCATCTCATGCCTGGGAGTCAACCACGTAGAGAATGCACTCTCTGCCAGCGGCCTGCGAGAGCATGCCCATCTCTGTGCTGCGAACACAGCTAGCTCTCTCACGAGACGGCGACGGCACTTCACCCACATTTTCCTTTCCTGGCTTACTTCAGCCGAGGAATTAGAAACGCCGCAGCTAACGGCAGCCTGAGAGCATGGATGTTAGTGACTGTCCTCACTTTCTTCAGCTCAAACACCTTCACCGGTCCTGTTCGCGGGAGACCAGCGAGAGAGACCAGGGAGAGCAGATGCCCAGTCCTTCTGGTGTCCCCTCTCTGGAAATCCAGGCCGTGGTTTCCGGAGCTGGTTCAGCTGTCGGGACACAATCCTCTGGCCTGTTCCAATGAGGAAAGACCTCCTCACACAGGCCAACGGGACAATATGGCATCCTCGACCCGACTTATGGGCCCTCCATGTATGGCCCCTAAACGGGTACCCCTGCACCTTCCTGAGAAGGCACTATCTCTGAAGCAAGGGCCCCGTCTACTGTGGTCACAAATGCCATTATTTTATATGAAAAAGTTAATGATTGTATTTTATTGAGAAAATATTTGTCCAGTATATATTTTTTATTATAGATCAGATAACATTTTAAGCTGTCATATGGTCATGTTACAATGTGCCCCTCACATGCTACAATGTACTTCACCCATGGGGCATGTTGTCACATTTCACTACAATTCTTTCGGGGTAGATAAATTATTAACTTTTTCATATAAAATAATGGAATTAAAAATAAAATTCTTTTTGAGTTAGACGACAAACCCAGGAAACTACTCGGTTACTATCATAACCTCAGTTCCCTGAGAGAGCTATTGCGTAGCTATGCGCGGTGGGGGCAAACTCCTTTTCCTGCACATCCAATGGTGTCAAGGGGGCGTGGTCTTAGCCTATAATAGTCCCCCAAATTCGCCAGTATAGCAGGTTTAACGACTGAAGCGACAACTCGCCAGGTTACTATAGTGCGGCTGGCTACGCAATAATCGTTCCCTCTCTCAGGGAACTGAGGTAGACAAGAGTATACACTGTATTAATAAAACAAAACCACATAATTGTACTAGACATGTGGGAAATTAATGTGGGAAAAAATAAATACTCTGAACCCTAGATTTACACAAACCGAGAAAGCCTTAGGTAGAGCCCCGCTCTCCCCTTGTTGTTACTATTCATTCAGTTTTGCATATCTGCAAATGATGTAGAAAAAAGGGAAGTAAAATAAGGAACATGATATCCAAAATTTTGTAAAGCATTTTAATATGGACATGTCTTGTGAAATGTCATTTGACATTAGTGTTACTTTAGGTTACACACACAGACTTAACCAGAAACAATTACTTGTTAAAAGAAGAATTCACTTTAAAAGTTAACATTTGGTCATTCAATAATTTACCATTTACTCGCCCTTGTGTTGTTCCAATCCCATGACATCCTTTCTTCTGTGGAGACATTTGAGGATTCTCATTGATGTTTTGCCTGTACAATGAAAGTCAATTTCACTGTATGAAAAAAAATAATCTTGGATATTCCTCTGTATGATTTATGGCAGCTTGTAGAATATTTCAAAACACCCTTTCTCTTTTTCCACGGGGGTTGAAAAAGTAGGCTATGTTCAATTAAAACTGGATGGTTATGCAACTGCCTGGAAAAAATATAAATATTTCAGTTTCACAGTTCACCAGTTTCACAATACTGTTCAAGCATAAGAATTCAACATCTGTGCCTTTCTTTGACTGTGTGTCAAGCTTCAATATAATATTCAAATGTTTATTGGCTACAAAATAAAGTAGCCTATACTGTCATGGTTTCACCATGGTCTTCTTCACCATCTTCTTTCTACTCACTCTCCCTGGATCAAATCACCAGCTCCCAATTACACACCAATCAGGACAAAAAAAAAAAAAAAAACACCACCCTGAGGATGCACTGGGCTCGTTTGCTGTGGTCCGAGCACGAGCGCGATTGTCCCG
Source organism: Semotilus atromaculatus (assembly GCA_031834385.1). Lineage (NCBI taxonomy): Eukaryota > Metazoa > Chordata > Actinopteri > Cypriniformes > Leuciscidae > Semotilus > Semotilus atromaculatus. The sequence goes on from JAULUF010000025.1 coordinate 32,312,533, forward strand.
GCGCTCCCCGCTGCGTTGGTCTGGTTTCACACTCAACTTGATTCTGGTGCGTTTGCGTGCATATTAGCTATGTCATCGCAAACGTGCACGTCGCATGATAGAGAACAGAACGCGGGTCAATATATTGTGTTTTCTATTAATTCGGTGCTATTATGCGCAGCTGAGTGAACAATACAGGTTTACTGTGTGTGTGTCGCGTAAGATGGCCTTCTGCTGCTTGCAAACGGACTCTGAGGAGATCTTGTTGCCTTGATTCCACGTGCTATGCGCGAATACACTGCAGGCTCACTCTCGCTCGTATCCACGATAATTCACCAACACTATCATGCCTTACATGGTTTATTTAACTAAATGCATCATAATCAGCTAAAACGCATGCACAGGTCACTTTTCCTCTTGAACAAGTGCGCACCCGAATCAGCGTTGCTTTCACATTCACGTGAACCGCGGTTCGGAAGCAACCGAACTCAGACCACCTCCCGGGTTCACATTAGCGATTTTTCAAGCGAACCGCGCCCCGTTCCGAACTAAACTTCCAGTGTGAAAGCACCCTTGGACTTTATGGATCTACTTACCTGTTTACTGTCACCTTTGGCTTGCTTAGTTGGGATTTAAAGGACACTTAATATACTTTAATATTATTAATTTGACTGCACTGTCACCACTGGATGAGAACAAAACTTGAACTGAATTGAGCTAGATCAGGGATGTGTAACTCCAGCCCTGTAGGGCCACTGTCCTGCAAAGTTTAGCTCCAACCCTAATTAAACACACCTGAACAAGCTAATAAAGGTCTTCAGGATCACTAAAAAGCTAGGTAAGATTTTATCAGGGTTGGAACTAAACTCTCCAGGACAGCGGCCCTCCAGGACCGAAGTTGCCTGTCACTGAGCTAGATGATGACACACTGTTTTCTGCAGAGCTGTTTTATAGCTTAATTTAATAATGTTATTGACCTGAATAGAATCAACACTGAATTGACTTATTTGAAAACTACAGGTATGTGTGTTGGAGCAGGGTTGAAACTAAACTCTGCAGGGATGTGGCCCAACAGGAACTGTGTTTTGCACCCCTGCCATCAGGTAACCCAGAGTAGACGTATGCTAAAAACATTTATTTTGGGAAAAAGTGGATGATTCTCTGTACCTTTTCCTAGCTCAGAGAAGGAACAGCACCACATTAGCCCAATAAATCAACAACATTCTTTGGCTAGGTGGTTCCTTTTCTTTCTGGAGATGGAAGGGAACCACTCCACGGCTCCACAATTGACTCCACCGTGGTTTATCATCCCTCTGGCTTCACCGGGGGATCTCCACTATGGTCTGTCGTCATCTTGGCTCCACCAGAGACTTCCAGGCCTTGGGCAGCGCCTGGTCTCTCCACCCCATCAGCTCTCTTTATTCCACATCCCTCAGGCTCCACTGCTGCTGGTTACTTCCATTGTACTTCTGAAAGAACAAAGAACTTTCAAGTCTCTTCAATTATCGTCTGTATCTCTCACATTGTTGTTCACTTGCCTGCATTATCTGTGATTCACTATTACCTCAATCCTGGTGATGAGTTCATTCCCATCTGCATCTCAATTAATCAATCTTCATCTTCAATTAAAGTAGAAATCTACAACCAATTTTACCTAAGGAAAAACAGACAGTGAATGGTTTCTAATGTGTTGGCATGATTCCTTAAACTTTTAAACGCTGTAGAGCGAAAATGTGCATTTTTGGTAATATTGTTATGTTTGTGTTAAAGCAACTGAGATAATAGGATTCCTTTAATCACATAATTTTTCTGTTGTAGTGTCCATATAGAAAATTATACGGATGCAAATAGAAAAAACGCCCGCAAATTAATAAAACAGCTTTATCAGTTTTACAACACATGTGTGCTCCAAATACTCAACACAACACAACCAAATACACAAACATGCTGCATAAGTTCACACCACAACTAAATACAGAAGAGCTGTAAATAAAATAAGAGCTAAAAACAAAACAAAAAAGAAAAAGACCATGAGGGTAAGATATTAATCTTTACATCAGTTACCATTTTTGTCATGTTATGTTTGAATAAGTTTCATAGGTAAGAAATGTTAGGTAGGCCTAATGCAGGGTCCAAAAGGACAGCAGGTTTTAAAGTTGAGACCAGAGTTGGGTACGCGTTACTTTATTCTAATTTCTTTTCGTGATAACGCAGTAATGTAACTCATTACATTTAAAATGTATGTAATTTGATTACAGTTACTGATGTCAATAAAATTAAGTTACTTGCGTTACAAATGTATTGTTAAGAAAAAAATATGTAGTAAAATCAAGGGGGTAATCCATCGACCGGAAGTTGAAGCCTCGCGGGAGCCGCCATCTTGTAGCAGAACTTCCCTTGCGTTAGCATTCCCATTGACTCCCATTCATTTTCGCGTCACTTTGACAGCGAATAACTTTACATCTGAGGCGTTTAAAGACTCCATTTGTCCATTATTTATTTCTAAAGAAACACGACAATGTATAAAGGGCTCCATTACCTTCTATGTTACTATGTTACTGGCCCCGTAGAAACAGTTTTTGTAAAAATAGGCTAACGATTGCGTCATAACCACTCGACGCTCTGTCGCACAGTAGAGAAATTACCGTACAGACAGCAGGAGAAGCTCACAGGCAATCAATGCATTAACTTAATATGGCGTACTGGCGTTACATTTTAAAATAAATACTATACAAATTACTTAGTCCTGCTCACTCACGCCAAAGAACTCTTTGCTCAAGCTCGCCGTCTCTGCAAGATTAACGTTGGCAGTTTTCACGCACAGCTACTAGAATATTTACATCTGTCAGACAGGGTGCTCACGTCATCAAGATTAGTTTGAGTGGGTTTGAGTCTGCGCGTCAGGAACGGAAGTGCTAAAAAATCGCTAAAATTAGACTTCAACTGTCTCAACTGAGTTCCAATGAGATGGCTCTGTCCACTTCTTATACTGTCTATGAGTAAAATGCATTTCTAATAACGTTTGGCCGGCTGCGTCAGTTAATGAGCATGCGCTTTAATGAATTACAGGAGAAAGCGCTTCATGAGGCACACACACGCAAGGTCTCTCGCTCTCTCGCTCTCTCCCTCTCCGCCGTGCGCGCGCTACACGGTTTGGAGCACAGTCTCTTCTGTCTCGCATGCGCGCTCTTGCTCGCTCGTTCTAGATTCCGGGAGATTTTAACTAATTTGCGGGCTGGGGAGCCGCTATCAATATGCGGGAGACTCCCGGAACTTCCGGGAGACTTGAGATGTCTGCAATATTAAATTACGGAAAGAACTGAGTTTCACTTTGTAGTGTATTCTTGTGGTTTTAATAGGTTTTCAAAGTAACTTGAAAGTAAAGTAATTAGTAATCTGATTACTTTTTACATGCAGTAATCAGTAATGTAATCAAATTACAAGTTTAAAGTAGTAATTAGTAATTTGTAGTGGATTAAATTTTTTGAGTAACTTACCCAACTCTGGTTGAGACACTCACACATACACATATTTTAAAATCTTTTTCGTATAAAATGTATATTTATTTTCAGAAGTTGGGTTAACAGCAATAATAAGAAATTTTTATACAGCTATTCAGCTGATGGACACCGTGCAGCGTTGTCATGGGAACATCCCAGGTGAAAATAATGAGGTAATTACGTTGTCTTTCGTTGCTCCCTTCACCAACTGCGATCCAAACGGCCACAAGTGCCGTGCTCAAATATTTGCAGCTGTTGGGTATAATATAGCTGTTGGGTTTATTTTGCACACCAATGGGCACATGAGTGCACTGTAAATGATTTTACTCTCCAAACTCATATAAAACAGCACTAAGGACAGCATGGTGTGACACAATGGCTGGTGTTTTATGTGTTTAATGGGTGTTGATAAATGGAAGAGCACTCTCTAATGGAAAAAACTGAGGAAGAGAAAGTAAAAAATGAATAATTGCTCAAACATGACTTCTGTTGGTTAGTGTGTTGATGCAACATTTAGAAATTTCAGTGAAATTGAAGTAAAACTTTAACCTGGGTTTCCCCATGCTGCCTTGCGCGCAGCGCGATTTTATTCACGCTGCTAGGCAGCCTGGATTCCATGGACCAGATTTGCGCCTCAACTAGGGAACCAATCACAGAACGGAGAGGGAGCAGCAAGACGATGACGACGTCTATGCGACACACCGAAGCAGTTTGTTTATATCTATGGATCCAACATGGCAGCAGACGCGAAGTTACCTTTCGATGCAGCATTAGACATTGTTCTAAGTAGTATAGAAGGCAAGTTTATTTTGAATAAAGAGCAACTTTTCTGTCGCTTACATACATACAGGTGCATTTAGACATTCGTAGCACCCAATAAACGGGTCTGGGCATTCGTAAACCACGCCTCAAATACGAGAAAATGAACGTGGTTCCCAGACCCATGTCTCAATGAGACTAGGTCTGACCTTAGCCAGGCTAGTAAAACTCGGTCATTGAATTGAAAGGCCTCTTGATTCATTAACCATGCTGCAAGACCTTGCCAAGGGCAATTGAAGTTTCTAAACAGTTCTTTCTTGTTGTTTTGTTTTTAAATGTTTGTGAAATTTATCAACAGATTAGACAAGAAACCGAAAGATAAATATAAACTAATTGAAGTGTTTGTTGAAAATAGAACTCTGAACTGCCTCATTATCTTCTGTCCATTATATTTATGGGGAATACAGAAGCCTCTAGAGGCCAAAGCCACAAGAAAAAGGAATACAAGGGACTTCCCTTTTCAAATAAAAAGACTGGAGAAACTGATCTCTCTGTCCAGTTGTCCACGTCAATATGTGAGCTGTAGAGTCCCTGGTTACCTCCCTTTCTATTAACATATCCTCTTTTCAAAACAGTGTTTTTAAAAAGATAACTTTTTAAAAAGATGTTTAAAAAGTATATCAGGGCCTTTTTTCATTTAGCGCCACCCACCAGACATTTCATTTTCGAACTGTCATGATTCATACAATAACCAACGTTTTTAGATTAGCCTACTGATTTAAAGCCATAGACTCGATTTACAAAGTGATATCTCATCTCGATAGCTTAAACTCTAAAGTTGTTTTTTTGCAGGAGACACATCTCTTATCACATTAAGTTGAGGATATAAAGAGTCTTGCAATCTTGTCACACCGGGCTGACAGTAATGGTAGATCCTTCATAGTATCTGGGTTACTGGGTTATTAGTCAATATCTATGCACCAAATTTTGATGACGATAATTTTTTCATTAAAGGTGCAGTGTGTGATTTTTAGCGACATCTAGCGGTTCGGTTGCGAGTTTGCACTAAGGGCTCAGCCCACTGCTCACCCCTCCCTTTCGAAGAAGCTACGGTGGCTAAAACGGGACAAACATCGTCATCTGAGACAGCAGAGAATAGCCAGAGTAAACCAAGTTTCTGTACCACAGTCCATTATAAACCACATCATGGATAAAGTTTACAAAGCCATAGTCAGGTGAGGATCAAGGGTCTTAATACATAATATAATAATAGTAATCAGCTGATTATCTCACGTACGTAACCAGCACATTTCTCCCCACATAGCAAACCAATATTACAGCGAGGGAGAAGAACCACATGAAACTATATGCAACTATATATTTTTTCTAACAGGGTAGTAAAAGTTTAGCTGGCTAATATGAGCTGTTACTGTGGCTGAGCTGGTTAAAGCATAAAGCCTTGTTTATACTCGACGCGTCCGCATGAGCCCAAAGGTGCGTGCGGCAAAAATGACGTGATTGTAACAGCGCGCGCGCTTCCGCATCCCCTAGACACCACTACTACACACAATAGGCTTTTTTTCTCTAATTTTGGAAACTCGATCGACTTAAAATGCTTCCAAGATTATTCCTGTAACTGTTTTACGGTCAATGACAAGAGTAACGTTAGCCTACTAATCAGCTGTCTCACGAACGTAACCAGCACATTTATCCCCACATAGCAAAGTCATAACACAGCGAGGGAGAGGAATTAAGTTAGGATACATGAAACAATCCAACTACATATTTACACCACTGACAAGGGAAAAGTCACTACTCACGGTGTTTATGGCTATCTTCTTTAGCTTTCTGCGGCTTCTCTTTCAAGGTAGTGACGAAACGCGCTCTGTAACGCTGTTTGTTCGCTGTCGGCTACGGTAGAAACATGACGTCACAATATGTCGACCTTCATAGAAGGGGATTCCCACGCCTATGTAGATATAAATGCCTCATTCTAAGGTAATAAAAACATTACGGTTTATTAAGTAAGTTCTTTATACACAACTGAACACATAGTTATGGATGTCATATTGTATTTCTGTTAATAGATACTCAAAATTTTTACACACTGCACCTTTAAGTTTCTCTCTGCTTTACCAAACCTACATTCTAGCTATTGAATTACTGGTGGGGATTTCAATGATAAATAAAAGTGATGCAATTAAAAAATACTACTGTAAAGAAATAATTAAAAAATTCAAAAATGCTTCTCTTTTTAATCCTTAAGAAGAACAATTAGGTTCAAGCAATTTACAAATAATCTCTTCAAATATTAGATGCAATCAATTTCAAAACACTTGAAATCTATCCAGGCCAGATTCTCTGAATAATTAGATCAGCCATAGAGTATCAGGAACATTCCAGAAAATCATCTGTGAATTACAGGAAAACTCTACCTCAGTCATTAAAACTCATGAGTCAGCTATCCAGGAAAATAGGCAGTAGGTGCCAAAGACAGGAAGGAAGGTCAAGCCCATTTGAGTGAATGTGTTTAGACTGTATGGATTTTGTTCCCCCCAAAAACCTGTATTGGTCACTTGCCTCTGGGTAAACTCTGATCTCTGTTCCTCTGCCAGTAAATGACTCCAGGGTCTGCTCTGATTGTAATTCAATAGGAAATCCCCCTCAACAGGAAGAGGTCTCTGATCCACCATCTTCATCTAGAAGAGGTTTCCTGCTGTCTTCATAAAAAATGCGCAAAAAAATTGTCTAGGAGTAATCCTAGTAATCCCAACTAGTCATACAAAGCGTTTCAACAATATATATTACAACAATCTTAAAAAAAGGATGGTTTCATCTTTTACATTTTCTCAGTAAGCAAAACCCACATCCAACCTCTGCAGCACCCATTGCATAAGACTTATGGGAGACTGAAATAATGTTAACTCCAGAGAGACACAATGAAACAGTATTTCTAATGTACAGATATTCTAATGCATTTCTCTAATATATCAGGTGCCTCAGGCTCTTGATTAAAGTGACATTTTGAAACCACAAACAATAAAAAAAAACATGTGACATTAATAACTCAACGTGAACGAACGTTAGAGCTGTGTATGCTGCATGAAGTTTTTGGAAAATGCAACCAGAATCTTTCTGAGACATAGTTTTGAAAGCAAAGTTATATATGTACACACACACACACACACGTTGTTTGTTTAATCTGGTTTTAATAAATCAAGCACATTTTACAATAATAAGAAAAAAATCAAAAAGTGGACATTAGTATCCAGCGCTCTAACTGGACAAACAAGGTTAAGCTTCTCCAGGTCCTGATTTCTGAAAAGAGGAGGACAGAACACCTGCAGAACGATAGGTTGTGGTACGCTGGTCGGAAATTTCGGAGCGTAGCCCAACTTAGGGTAAAGGAAAGTCTTGACCATCCCTGGTGCGAATTCTAATCACGAGGGGATACCGACAGAGCCTGAAGATCTCCTACTCTCTTTAGTGAAGATATAGATAGAAGGAACACTGTTTTTAAGGTCAGAAACTTTTCTGGGACTGTGTCAAGAGGCTCGATGGGAGCCGGAGATAAACCTTCTAAGAAAGCCAAGGTCCCAAGCTGGAACTCTGGTACAGACTGCAGGCCTCAGCCTCAAAATGCCACAAAGAAACGTGTTATCAGAGGGTTTCTCCCCACAGATAATCCGCCAGATAATCCACCAGAGTCTATGAGTTGGCCCTCAGAGGCCAAACCCACAGGTTCCATATCTCCGGGCGGGGATGAAGGATCACTCCTCCCGCCTGAGACAGAAGGTCCCTCCTGACCGCCATCTCCAAGGGAGAGCCTTCGAGGAGGGACACTAGGTCCGAGAACCATATTCGGCTCTGCCAGTACGGCGCTACTAGCAGTAGACTTATTCGTTCCTGGCGGACCTTCTCCAGAACTCCTGGGAGCAGATCAATTAGGGGAAAAGAGTACAGATGTAGCCTCGTAGCCATGTCTGTACCAGCGCGTCCACCCGAATGGGGCTGGATGTGTGATGGAGAACCAAAGTGGACATTGCATCGTGTTCTGAGACACTACCAGATCCACTTCTGCTTGGCCGTAAACCTCTAATATATGCTCCACCACCTTGGGGCGAAGCCTTCATTCCCAGGGCCTCATCCCCTGTCTCTACCAGATAATCTACTAAGGGAACCAGGCTCTCAAGGATGCCTGGGGCTGCTCACGCCCAGCAGCCGCAGAGGGAAGCGGTAGTCTCTCACAATGCTTGCAGTCAGCCCCCCTCCGCTCCCAAACACATAACAGCTTGTGTGTATCCCCACCCATAAGGAAACGAGGGCAGGGATAAGGACACAATCGGAATGTTGTTTATTTTCCATTATTTCTTTATATTGACCTGTACTATTTCGGGACAGACAAATAACACAGACAGTATGAACACAGAGCATTCCGGATATGCTTTTATGCTTTCCTGGTTATGTCGTCACCCACCTGTGACGTTCACTCTCGCTATTGGACTAGTTGACACAGGTGCTTCAGACGCAATCACATAGGGGCGTTTCCAAAGCGTCATTGTGCAGCACGAGTTCCCTCGAAAGGGAACCTATATTAATGTTTTTTATGGACATTATAACTGCTATTTCCTTTTGCTATAATGGTTGCACATTAGTTTAGAGTACATGCACTTCTGTGCAATTGCAATGTACTTTTGGCTTAGTTCACCCAAAAATGGAAATTCTGTCATTAATTTATCACCCTCATGTCGTTCCAAACCCGTAAGACTTTCGTTCATCTTCGGAACACAAAGATATTTTTTATGAAATCTGAAAGCTATCTGTCCATCCATTGACAGCTACGCAACTACCACTTTGATGCGTTCAAAAAGTTCTTAAAGAGATCGTAAAACTAATCCATATGAACTGAGTTTAGTCCAAATTTTCTGAAGATACACGATCATTTTATATGAAGAACAGGTTTAATTTAGGCTTTTATTCACATATAAACATTCATCAACTCACTCACTCAGTTGTGGTAAACGGAAGATCAAGCATGTTTGCTTGACGTACAAGAACCAATGAGGTTCATTCTCGCACATCAAGCAGGTTCGGTTCAGCTTCTGTTTATGGTTGCTGATCAATGTTTAAGTGTGAATAAAAGCCTAAATTAAATCTGTTTATCATATAAAGCGATCGTGTCTCTTCAGAAAATTTGGACTAAACTGCTCAATTCATCTCTTTATGAAGCATCAAAGTGGTAGTTGCGTAGTTGTCAATGGAGGGACAGAAATCTCTCAGATTTTATCAAAAAGATCTTCATGTTCTGAAGATGGACAAAAGTCCTATGGGTTTAGTATGACATGAGGGTGAGTAATTAATGACAGAATTGTATTTTTTGGGTGAACTAGCCCTTTAAGAAAGAACTGTGTAGTATAAGGTAACTACATTTAGGTTTAGGGGTAGGTTCAGGATTAGTACCGAATTGGGCAAGTTTTGATTGGCCATTGGGCTAGTATTGCTGCACAGACCTGGCAAGTGGCAACTCTGGTCATGACAGTCAAACTGGCGTAGACTGTAGGTGGATAAAGGCAACAGCTCTGCTGCAGCACATTAAAAAGGAGAAGCACCTTAACCAGACACCATTTGAACCACTAGAGGTTATGGCTTATCCAGCAAAGAAGATACAGTATTAGATTGCAGTCAGGGTGTCGGATGTCAAGTACTCTGCCAGAGATTCCTTCAGTGCTCTTGTTGGGTTTGAGAGGATGAGCCACTCACCTAAATGTGGAAAATCCCTTCATTCAGTGTGACAGATGGGGAACAACATTTCCTTCTCATTGTGAGCCTTCAAAAACAATTAGGCATAAGTAAAAAAGTTAACTATAATATACATATAACGTGTACAATACATACATTACAGAACCGTATTTTTGTTTAAAAGTTTTCTACAATACCTTTACAAGCATAGGGATGCCCTCGGCTAAATATTTTTCTAGTCGACTAGTAGTCGTTTATTTAGGACAATACAACAATATTTTTTAAATAATGTTCATTTAACAACAACAATACATATGTACAATACATATAACTTTTCTTTTGATAGGCTATCAATGGAGAAAGATGTTTTGTAGAGAGTATACCAGGGGCCCGTTTCAGAAAGGAGGTTAAGTAAAAACTCTGAGTGTGTTAACCCTGAAATGAGGGAAACTCTGGGTTTATTGTTCATTTTTAGTTGCTGCCACGTTTTTAGTTTTTTTGCCTGTGAATGTTGCCATGGTGAATCATAATTTAGGAGCTCCATTGATCATGACATTTATATAGTTGTGTGCACGCGCTTAACTCAGCGTCAACCAACTCAGAGTTGATTAAACTAACTCTGAAACCGAAAACTCAAATCTCAGGGTAAATCAACTCAGAGTTCAAGTTTTAATTCAGAGTTTATTGAAAAAGGCCACAGGAGGGGGAACCGGAACCATAACCAGCCACAACCTGACCTCGTGGTGTTTTTGTGTTTCATCATTTGGTTATTTCTGTTATTTCAGCATAGCAGAATAGTTTCACATATCATTTTATGATGTATAGCCTATGTTCTTGCGGTCATGTCTCTCTTCTAAGAGTGCAGAGAGACTGTGGGTGAGCAGTTGAAGAAACTGCTGGAACAGATGATAAAACTGAAATAATATGCTCTGATAGATTTCAGTCACCACGGATGGGTTGGAGAGTCTGCTTTAATAAAAAAACAACATATCAATCAACAGATATGAGATGCTTCCAAAAACCCACTAACTTCAATTGAAAAGTAAACTGTCTTCAATATTTGATGGTGTTGACACATGGCCGTCTACTTGTGAAGATTAGATAACAACCTTCTGTTCGTCGATCGTTGTCAGCATTGCCAAACTTTTTGTAATGTTATTTAAAGCGATTTTTCAACAAATCCAGCAAAAGTGATACAAGCTACTTACATGCTCGTGCGACGTTGTTTTTTATTTTTTATTATTAATTTATTTGGTTTTGGGAGTTTGATGTCGTTAGTGTCATTCCGATTCCAAGCCATCAGATTCATCCGCGCAGAACAACGGAGTCGAAGAACAACTCCTTATAGACCAATTTCGAGCCTACGTCACAGTTACGTCACAGCGTTGGCTGGTGGCAAAACGAACGGAAAACTGGAGGCGGCCAACACAAACCAACACAGATTCGGCTACATAATAGGATCTTAAATTATTATTCTTATTAAATGTCATCTTGTTGTGTTATTGGGTCCAAGAATCGATGAAAAATGAATATGCTGTAACTGGAATTTTTATTTCTTGAAAATATTCACATCATTAAAATTACACCGTAATGACACGTCTTCTTGGCGCTGGCTAGGCAGAACTGCGGATCGTACCACACAAGTCTTGTACATGTCCAGTCAGCACATAGTTATAGGCATCTAAAAATTTATATGCCCTCTTTTTCCACTCGGTTTCTCTATCAGGTGTAGCAGAAGTCAGGCTCTCAACCGGCGGTAACTTAGAGTTAATGTTAATCCTGTCAGATCGTCCATCCATTGAGTGAGTGTGTACGGGTCAGCCAATCTGGGTCCGTCCGTTAAAATTAACTTTTGCAAATAACAATCGCAGTCCTGGACAGTGAGTGACCTTGCACATTAAGATAAAATCGGATTTTCTCCAGTCATTGTTAAAAAACGAACTAACAAAACTTGCAAACTAACGTTAGTGAAGCGGCCAGAGGGATCGTTCTGCAACCACCTAAGCTCCGCCCACAAAAAAACGTCACTATGTTTACCAACTGAAAATTGGTCTATACCAAAACATTTTCCTCCGCAAGAGACGTGCAGTTGTATGCTTCAACTGCTAGAGGGCCAAAAGTTACACTGTCAAAGTTTGAAATTTAAAAGTTCATTTTCTAATAACAGTGGTTAAAAATGGATATGCGTGTTTAAGAAGAAATACATAACATCAGTTTAACCTGATCTGATTGTGAGCTTTTAGTTGTTTCTGTAGGACTATTAAAAACACAATACCGGCATGCTTATGAGAAAGCTTCTCAACTAAGATGTGGATAATAGAAATATCACATTATCATCGCCAATGCCTTTTTTTTTATGCATATAATATCTTTTTTATAGGTCTGATTAGATTTAAAGTGTCATCCACAATGATTCCACATGATAATAGTGAAACACATTTACCAAATCATCTTGTTAGAATACAAGACTATAAATTATTCACAAAGGCAGGGAAACATTCCTTATCGCTAATATTTTAAGGCATACTGTTGCTATACAGTGCAATCATTATTCCCACTTCAAATCAAATGTTGTGTGTTTCTTAGGATTAGCTGTTTGGCCTGATAAAGGACAGACAGGAGAAGGTTGTAACAGGCAGGCAGTCTGTGGTATCTGCTGCTTGAATCTGATTGAAGAGATCATGCTCTTTATTCCCAGCATTCCCAATGCTCTCTTTCAGCTCTGCCAGTCGCTGTAGTATAATATGCCTTTCCCTGCCTCTTATAATTCCTCGGAAGTACAGCACAGCTGAGAGATGGCTCCTTCTGGAATGGGCGAAACATTCGTTGAATCAAAGTAAAATTATTGTTTGTTAAATTGTAAACGTTATCTGCAGCACATATGACTCGCACCTGATGTCTGGATAGTTTTCAACCAGTGGCTGTAGGTTATGTTTTACATCACTTTTTCTGCACCCAATGATCTTGCTCAGCTGGTCCCCGACTGGATGGAGCCATTCTGAGGTAGAATTCTATACAGAGAATGATGCAGTAAGGAATATGTTAGCATGTAAGTTTTTAATGTTGTTTATATGTGTATGTGGCTTTTTTTTCTTCTTTTTTTTTAAGACAAACCATGTGCAAATTTATCAGTCAAAACCATTGCGGAGTTTTTTATCCTTAAAACAGCGGTTTAGCAAATACAGTTTAAAAAACACAGTTTGAAAACACTGGTGTTCCTTAGGCTTAAGTCACAAAAATGTTGTAAACAATTTCATTAACGTGTGGGCGGGCTTTAGCATATCATTTACAATGCTGCGAAGCACGAAAGTCTCAAGGAAGCCAGGTTATCCCGGTATATTTTTCTGATAATATGAAAAATCGGGTACATTTATAGCGGGTGAATTATGTATATGACGTATATTATGATCTTATGATGAACTATGCCTTTCTCCACTGACATTCTGAGTTGTTCAAAGTGTTTCTAATGATGTTTAGAAGTCAGCTGTCTGAAACATGGTTTGTGTAACATTAACAACACATTATTAGCTGTTTGAAAACGTAGTCAAGCCAAAAGCTAATCATATCAATTACTGTTATGTCCGACGAAGAGAGCAATACATAAAATGCATTACCATTCTGATACATCGACTTGTAGACGACCCTGTATAATTCACCCTTCCACTTCTTCTGAATCAGTTTCTGGTTCAAACATATATGGCTGAATTAAACCAGTATTTCCACTTGCCACCATGAAGCGTTTACTACAGTAAAGTTGACCGAGTGGATCTGGTAGTCCGAGCTGGGATTGAGTGGAGGTGGGGATAATTCCCATATTCATGGATCCGCTTATATTAAATTAAGCAAGGGTGTAGAGTTACATTCTAGCTATTTTAAGGGATAAAATTATTGAATATTTATTTGACTTTAATAAAAAAGCACTGGTGTTTAAAGTTGCATCATGGGGATTGTACCATTTCTTGGAAAGTCTCCTTCAGTTCCTCCCACTGATTTGCGATCTTAGTGGCAGCCGTCTCATTTTTCCTGTTTTTGCACGAGTAGTTATTCTTCATCAGCTGAGAAACATATTCTTTCACCACAAAAAAGTGAGCTTCATTCACAAAGACCTTAAGTTGCATAAACAGGAGAAAGCAGAGAAAAGAGATTTTACAATAAATACATGAATATGTGTATTGAATTGACGGGCAGTGTAAACAGTTCACTAATGTGACATGAGAGCTGTGGCACAGTGGTTACGATATTTGCACGTTTCTCTACACAGGTCAAGTGTGTATTGTTTGTGTATATATCTGAAAAAAACTGGTCGAAGTCTCACCTGTTTAGGTTTTGGGCTCATGTATTTGGTCTGTTCAGAAAGATTCTTGGTTCTTTCGATCAGCTGTGAAAAGTCTTCATCAAATGAAAACCATTTTCCTGTCATTTGTCTCCTGAGGAAAGGCTACAAACAGAAGCTCTTAATATTCACTCACTCTACTATAAAAAATAGAGATTCAATTCATTATTAAATTCCAGATGTCTATTCAGACACTATGGGCCCTATTTTAACGATCTGAAACGCAAGTATCAAGCACGAAGCGCAAGTAACTTTGTGGGCGGGTCTTGGGCGCTGTTGCTATTTTACCGGCGTACCGACTCTTGCGCCCGACGCAAGTTTAAAAGGGGTTGGTCTGAAGTAGCTTCATTATTCATAGGTATGGTTTGGGCGTAACTTGAAATAAACCAATCAGAGCGTCATATCACATTCCCTTTAAGAGCATGATGAACGAGATGCGCTTGTTCCATGGCGCAATACTATTATAACGGCGCATTTACCAGGAGCGCTTCAGAATCGGTTCACAGCCGAGGAGATCGATGTTCTCGTCAGGGCCGTAAAAGAAAGAGAAGTGACATTGGGGATGGGACAAACCAACCCAAATTAGCTTCGGTTATAGGCCTACATGCATATAATAATTTGGGTGAATATGTAAGCTTCATGCCTATTTTTCCAATCGTCATGGACACAATGATTTCCCTCGTGTTTTAATATTTTTCCTTATAATAATGTATCATTTGCAAAAAGGAAAATGCATATGTGTAGATGAGAGAATCATCTACAGTGTATGCGCGTTCTTCACACTCTGTATTATGACCAAGCATGCGCGCTTAAAATAGCATCTGAATGTAAGCGAATGTTTTTGCGCCGACCCGCCCAGGGAGCGCAAGTTCATTCTCTAGTTTACCGGCGTGCGTCTGTGGAGGGGAAAAGTCCGCTTTGCGCGGGTGCAAAATACGAATGATACATGCGTCAGTGTACAAAGTCATTTGCGCCGGGTGCAAGATAGGGCCCCATGACTGAATTCAGTGATTTATTTACCTACTTTTAGAATTCTGCACAATATAGTGTTTTATATAAATGTTTGTATTAAAATAAACAAGTAGTTCATAGAAGGTGTGTCTCTCAAACTATTGCCATTGTTTAACAAGTATTGTTAAGGGTGTGTGGTTCAGAAGCTCACACCTTGACATCCGTTTTGAAGTGATCCAGCACAGATTGACTCAATTTGGTGGTCAGTCCATCTATTTCCTTTCGAACCAGCTCTAGCGGAATGGGGCAGCTGTCCTTAAAGCTCTCCATGTGCTCTCTAAACAAAAAAATATTGAAATTATTTAAATTATAATTGCTTTTCAGCACTTGTAATGTCAGCTGTCCAAAAGAGAACAATCTAAAAAGTTGATAAAATGTGAGTTTTGTCTGTATGCAGTTTGTATTTTGCTCTTTATGCCCACATAAGCACATTTTCTAATCTATCTGGCAACATTAGCTGTGTTTCCATCCAAAATTGCGAAAACACCACCAACAATTATGAAACGTATATGGTTGTTTTCAGCTCGACTGGACGGTTCCAACGAGCTCGGTGCTCGCCGAATCCGTTGAGTATTCGCCAAGATATTTGCGTAATAGACGGTATTGTCTATGAGTTCTCTTGTAACAAGTGCTCTTGTAAAAATTGGTTGCAATCTGAAACTTCACCGCTAGAGGCCGCTAAAAACTACATATAGCCCCTTTAATAGTATAATAGTAAGACCAATGCTTACATTTAAGATAATTTAGTTCACATACATTAAATACGTACAAATACATCCGATCAGAAATAAATTATTGACAACTCACGGGTGTACACTGTATACTCTATTGCTCAAAAGTTTGGGGTCTGTGAGACTTTGTATTTTTTTAAGTCTCTTATGCTCATCAAGGCTACATTTAAAATACAGTAATATAGTGAATTTTAAGTTTGTTTAGTTTCAGATTGTTAGTAATATTGTGAATAGTTTTAACTATTTTAAATTGTTATTTATTCCTGTGATGGCTGAATTTTCAGCATCATAACTCCAGTAACATAATGTCACATGGTCCTTCAGAAATAATTTATGCTTTTTTTCTGTGTTTTTTGGTAATAATTTTAAAAAGTAGTAATATATATATATATATATATATATATATATATATATATATATAATTTATTTATTTATTTATTATATTTTTTGTAAAAAAAGAGACATGAGAGACATGATCTAAAAAAAAAAATCCAGAAATCACAACGTATGATTTTTTAACTATTTATTTGTAAGATACAGCTGCAAATAAGTATTTGAACACCTGTCTATCAGCTAGAATTCTGACCCTCAAAGACTTGTTAGTCTGCCTTTAAAATGTCCACCTCCACTCCATTTATTATCCTAAATTAGATGCATCTGTTTGAGGTTGTTAGCTGCATAAAGACCCCTGTCCACCCCACACAATCAGTAAGAATCCAACTACTAACATGGCCAAGACCAAAGAGCTGTCCAAAGACACTAGAGACAAAATTGTACACCTCCACAAGACTGGAAAGGGCTACGGGGAAATTGCCAAGCAGCTTGGTGAAAAAAGGTCCACTGTTGGAGCAATCATTAGAAAATGGAAGAAGCTAAACATGACTGTCAATCTCCCTCGGACTGGGGCTCCATGCAAGATCTCACCTCGTGGGGTCTCAATGATCCTAAGAAAGGTGAGAAATCAGCCCAGAACTACACGGGAGGAGCTGGTCAATGACCTGAAAAGAGCGGGGACCACTGTTTCCAAGGTTACTGTTGGTAATACACTAAGACGTCATGGTTTGAAATCATGCATGGCACGGAAGGTTCCCCTGCTTAAACCAGCACATGTCAAGGCCCGTCTTAAGTTTGCCAATGACCATTTGGATGATCCAGAGGAGTCATGGGAGAAAGACATGTGGTCAGATGAGACCAAAATATAACTTTTTGGTCATAATTCCACAAACCGTGTTTGGAGGAAGAAGAATGATGAGTACCATCCCAAGAACACCATCCCTACTGTGAAGCATGGGGGTGGTAGCATCATGTTTTGGGAGATATATCCAGCTGCAGACCCGCAGCACCACCAGTTTCAGAACCCCAGCACCAGAACCGGAAGTGAGGGGCGGAGTTATTGAAGGCGTTTATCTTGTGATGGTGTTATGTGTTATGTGTTTGTTCCACGTTCCTCTGTTATATGCATTGTTTATGAGTTAATTTTACCTTATAGTTTAGTTTTTTTTTTAACGTTGAGATTATTGTGTGGTGCTGCTTTCATCTCTTGTTGAGACATATCGATTCAGAGAGGTGACTCGTCATTACCTGAGCAGCTGCAGCAGTGCAACAAGTGCTGCAGCAGCTATTACCACTGCCCTTTTTGCTCTGCCAGTGTATTTAGGCTAGCCAAACTAGTAAAATTAAAAAGTCATGTTCAAAATATATAGGCTAACTATATACATATGCATGATTATACTTTTCAGAGGGCCGACATTTCTATATTTAAAATCCTTTTTTTATTGATTGCATGTTCTAATTTTCTGAGATTTTGAATTCGGGGTTTTCATAAGCTGTAAGTCATAATCATCAAAATTATAACTTTTGCACTATATTCTAATTTTTCGAGTTTCACCTGTATACATTTTTATTGTTTCTTTTAAAATGATGCTGAATTTTCTCTCTCTTTTTTAGATTTTTGACATGTTTTATTTTACATAAAGAAAAATGCATGCTGCACATGTTCTTGTGAAATAAAGTATATTTGATATAAAATGCCCATAAGTTTCAAGCATTATTTTTCACCATCATGATCAGGAAGTAACTCTCATAATACAATGAAATGGATAACTATATACAATTATATTACACAAGATCAATGTTTTAAAATGCTTATTGTAGGCTACTGTACCTTAATATATCATTATAACATACATATAAAGTATGACGTTTCGTGTCTAATAAAAGCAAATTACGTTCCAAAAACGTTGGTGCTACTCGGTTTAGAACATAAGCCCCGCCCCCACATCCGGTTCTGGCGCTGGTGTTAGAACGTAAGCTCCGCCCCCACTTCCGGTTCTGGCGCTGGTGTTCTGAAACTGGTGGTGCTGCGGGTCTGCAGCAGGATACTATTGTGTTTTGGGGCTGTTTTTCAGCACATGGGACAGGGCGACTGCAGTGTATTAAGGAGAGGATGACCGGGGCCATGTATTGCAAGATTTTGGGGAACAACCTCCTTCCCTCAGTTAGAGCATTGAAGATGGGTCGAGGCTGGGTCTTCCAACATGACAATGACCCGAAGCACACAGCCAGGATAACCAAGGAGTGGCTCTGTAAGAAGCATATCAAGGTTCTGGCGTGGCCTAGCCAGTCTCCAGACCTAAACCCAATAGAGAATCTTTGGAGGGAGCTCAAACTCTGTGTTTCTCAGCGACAGCCCAGAAACCTGACTGATCTAGAGAAGATCTGTGTGGAGGAGTGGGCCAAAATCCCTCCTGCAGTGTGTGCAAACCTGGTGAAAAACTACAGGAAACGTTTGACCTCTGTAATTGCAAACAAAGGCTACTGTACCAAATATTAACATTGATTTTCTCAGGTGTTCAAATACTTATTTGCAGCTGTATCTTACAAATAAATAGTTAAAAAATCATACATTGTGATTTCTGGATTTTTTTTTTTTTAGATTATGTCTCTCACAGTGGACATGCACCTACGATGACAATTTCAGACCCCTCTGTGATTTCTAAGTGGGAGAACTTGCAAAATAGCAGGGTGTTCAAATACTTATTTTCTTCACTGTATATACAGTATATGTGGCTGTATGTAAGTACAGTATGATAAAAATTTAATTTATTGGCTTTTCTTACTAAACTACTTAACGTTAAGCCAAAAAAATTAGTTTCTGCTATGATTTTAATTTAGAACGTATTAGTGCTTACCTTATCACATTGTATTGTAATGACAGTTAAATGTCAGGGCAAATATACTGTGTAAAAAGTTTTTTTTTTTTTTTTTTCTTAATAAGAGTACCTTTCTCTGTAATTACTGTGCAAATCGTGTTGTTTCGTATCGTTACATAGTAAGTAGTTTTTGTTACCGTTTCAACTGTATTTACAGGCTAAGTGTAACTCCTGCGGGCTGTAAATTAAAGAGGTGCTTGTTACCCCTTTATAACCCAAAACTTAACATATTGTTCCCTTATACCTACACAGAAGTACACTATAATTACAGAAACATACACCGCGACACAGGGGTTTCCATAGATATGAACATTGCCCAGTGTCAGGGACTTCCCCTGCCAGCTGCCTACTGCCTCTATGTAGCATGAATTCTTGGAAATCACGTGACGGAGTGTGTTATGTGTGTTTTTTTTGGGGGGGGGGGGGGTTTATGCCTTCAAGGCATTTAAGGTGATTGGCTTAAAAACAGTTGGTTTGACAGGCAAAGATCAGAAGCTGGAATGAATATTCTGCCATTGAGATGAATGTGAAAGTAAACGAATAGCTTTCTCCAACCCTTGGCTTTGTATTCACATAATCTTTCAGAAGAAATTTGAAACTAGACTTATAAAGTTATATATTATTTCTACTCCTCTCAAACACGTGTGTAAAAATAGTTTCAATGAAAATTACAATTTACTTTTGGGCCGTATGTTGTGTAAATGACGTACTTTAGGGCACTAAAGCTGTTGATGTAGCTGATGTGATACTCTGCCCAGAGAGATGAGTTAGACAGAGGACTGCTCCACTTAACAAACGCTGACTCAAACCTTCAGAGACAAATAACGACAGTCAGTGATATACAGAGAAATAAAAAGAAATGTGTTTATGTAAGATCACATGATTTGTCAGTTATCGTTTGAGGGGAATGTGTTAAATATGGGAATGCATTTAATGGGATGTGGTTTTAATCAAGTCTATGAGAAAGATCTGCCACATGAATAGAAAGAGAATTTGGAGATTTGGAGCCAAATTACAGGGGGGTAAAAATGACTATACAAAGGTGACAGCATCATTATTTGTATTTTTTCACAGAGATTTGTAGGTCTATTAGTTATGTTAACTTAAGCAATCTTTGTTACTTTATATACTAAAATTAGTTTCCCAGTTTAACTAATAGTCCTAGCGATGCTGCCATCTTTCTATAGTCATTTTAACCCCCTGTATTCTGGCTCTTTTTTTTATTTTATTTTTTTATCTACATTTCAGTCAGGGACTTCTGGTTGAGTTGACAGAATGACACTATGTCAACCTTTTTTAATCCAATAATAACTGTCAAATCAGCAAATAAAGATATAACATATATTAAGTGACATTTTTTGAAAATAATTTTTCTCTGCACATAAAATATATACTACAGAAGCTTTTGGAGCTTACTTTCAAAACGTACTTTCAGTTAGCCTGTTAGTTCTTTATCACAAACCTTTTCGGAAAGGTCTTCAATTCCTCCAAACAGGATCGGACAACCTTCTGCTCAAGGTTCGCATCAATTCTTCTGGATCCTTGTACAAGCCCTTTAATATTCTGGGAAAGAAAACATAAATCTGTTTTATAATTACAGTGAGCCCAAAAACATTTGGACACTTAAACCACTTAAAAATGTCTGAATGTCACAGACCTTGGGACAAAAAATAAACCAAGTGGCATTTGCAAACAAATGATGCAAGAATTTATTATATAACAATATATATATGTTATAACATTTTATGTGGCAATATGTAGCATAGTTTAGCATATTAAAGTATAGTTCACTCAAAAATGCAAAATGCTGACATTATTTACTCAACCTCATCATGTTGTTTCAAACATACAAGACCTTATAGGTTAAATGTTTTTCTGTCCCTCCACTGAAAGTACAGGTAACCAAAACTTAGAAGATCCAAAAAGGTTAAAAAGGCGCCGTAAAAAAGAACCCATATGAATTGAGCAGTTTAATCCAAGACATGTAAAGAGATTTGCTTGATCAATACATTTTTAATAAACAGATTTAATTTAAATTAACAGAATTTTAATGTACCAATTTTTTATCACTTAAAACTATATCGAGTTCTTTGTGTGAAATGATTTTCTAGCAAAGTGTGATTGTGTTATATCTTCCTTTAAAATAAACGCTACTTGTGCAATATCACTCATACATTTTTAAGTGTAGCTCAACTGTTTAAAAAAGGCCCTGTGCTGCCATCTATTGGTAAACAAATTCCATTGTGACTGTGGCCATTTAAATGGGAAATCAAAGGACTTTCTATTAACCATAATTGTACTTCCATTTAAATCTGAGGGAAGGCGAGCTAATTATGAAAGTGCAGGCTCACCGTCCAGATGTCCATGTCAATGTGTGAGCTGTAGATTCCCTCATCAATGTTTGGTTTCCTCTTTTCTGTCCACATTTCCTCATTCTCCAACTGAATAATTCTGTCGAGTGATGTTCTCATGTCAGCCTGTTAAAAGCACAGGAGTGGACACTGAATTCAGACTGTTAGCTACTAGCGTTATCTCAGATGACAGATGTGCTTGCATGCTACCTGTAAACAACTGCAGTATTTAACTTTAATCAGATTAAGAAAGTCTTTGTCCAGCGGAAGCACTCTCTGATCTTCCTTCAGCTCTGGCTGCAGAGAGACGCTTCCCATTATCTTCTCACTATGGAAACAGCAGTTAAATACAGTTTTAGTTACAGTCACTCATATATCATAACCCTTGAAGTAATAGTACAGTCACATCTATAATCACAACTCTCATAATCTGTCATAGTACACGTGACTCTTAACTCTAAAGGCGCATCCTTTAAATGTATGGTTCAGTGCTTTATTGTGAAACCAACTTTACAATGAATCTCAGCAACTGGTAATGATTAAATGCCACTGATGTCAATTCGGATATGGTGTTCCAGTGAAAAATGACTAAAATTTTCATAAAATTGCATAGCTTCAGAATTTGACCTTTGACCTACATACCTTGAATATACACTACTGGTCAAAGGTTTTATTATAAGTAAGATTTGTTTTTTTCTGAAATAAATTAATCATCAGCAAGGACCCATTAAATTGACCAAATGTGACAATAAAAACATTTATGTTACAAAAGATATATATTTCAAATAAATGTCATTCTTTTTAACAGCACATCTGTTCATCATTGATAATAATAAGAAATATTTTAAGCAGCAAATCAGCATGATTTCTGTGACACTGAAGACTGGAGTAAGTATGATAAAAAATAACCTTTTTTTTTTTGTGTGAAAATTCCATTAAAAAAAATATTAGAATAAACGTAATTTTAAATAGTAATATTTCATAATATTACATAAATGCAGCCTTGTTGAGCTTAAGATACTTCTTTAAAAAACATTAAAAAAATGCTACTGACCCCAAAGTTTTGAATAGTAGTGTACTGTAGGTCATATGGATCACTTTTATGATACATATATTGTGCATTTTTCCCTTTCCAGACTTGAGGTGCCCATTCACTTTCATATTATGGAACAAACGGCCATGATATTCTTTCAAAATTTTTTACTTTTGTGTATCAAAAGTGTAATTAATACAGGATAGGAACAGCATGACTTACTTAAATAACAATAACAACAGCAAAAAAGCAAACAAACAAAAAAAGATTTGTAAGTGATATTGACCAGCTGTATTTAAAACAAAATCTAATGGTATAATACCTACCTTTGGTAGCGATGAATAATGAAATCCAGAAGAGCGTGGTAATCTTTCAGCTCTGTCACCTTTTCCAGAAGTGTCTTTAAATGCTCTCCTACAGCCTCATGATGGCAGGACACATAGGTTTCAAACACTTTAAAGACTGCTGGATATGAGCTCAAAAGTTCAGTCTTCACTCTCTCCAAATCCTCCACTACAGCTTTACCCAGAAGCCCCAGATGCACTGCCAACCAGGAAGCGTTCTGCTCGCGGCTGTCCAGGGGAACTTTCTTCAGAGCATCTCGAACCCCGTCTCGTACCGCATCCCTCCATGCCTCCCTCCATCCCGGCATCACTCCTGGTTCTCCCTGTCTCTTCTCTTCCTCCAGGATAATTTGTGCTACATACACCAGTAGCTCTTTATTGTGCAAGGGCAGAGTACTGGAGTTGCGTACAATGACAAACATTTTGTTTCTTAGTGTGCCATAGAGCAAACTGAGGTCTTTCTCTTTATGGACTAGTTCGATGGGACAGTCCTTTTGATCTAGAGCTTGATCCTCACGCTGTAGCTCCAAACTTAGAGACACTAGATTCACATAGGCCTCCTCTAAAGCTTCCATCTCTATCAGTTTGTTAATCTCCATTACTGCAGCAAATAACACAGTACAGAGGGAGAATAGAGGAGGGAAAAAGCAAAATATTAATAAACGGATGACTGCATGGGTTGTGTCATAATACAGGAGCTAATAATGTGGACCTTTCAACCAGTGAAAAAAAAAAGTGCTCAGCAATGAAGGGGTGAAACTCTAAAACATCAATAGTGAATTATAATAATAACATATATATATATAATAGTAAGCTGTGACAAAGCATTCCTGTTTATTTTTGTATTTTTTTTTATTGAATTTTAATATTACCTGTAACAAAATGCTTTCTCTGTATTCAGGTTTGACTGTAGTAATAATAATGCAAAAACGTGTACACCACATCAAAATATATATTTTTTTATAAACCTTGACAAAAATTATTCTTTTAGAATTTCTAAAAAATACATTCAAATCCACATCTTAAAAGTAATTTTGTCCAAAAACAACTATAGAATTCACAAGCCTCTCCATAGAGAGCTATACAGACATCTAGTGGTAACACCATGAAATTACATGTTTTATTTTCTCTTATTTTATTTTATATCAACAGATAGCGCTAATCTGACTTAAAAAATTTGATTTAAAAGGCCTAGTCTCTATATTCGTCTGAAATACTGCATTAATTGAAAAAATATTTGTAAAAAAATAGACAATAATTATTGGATAAATATTAATAAGTACCATAAAATCCTCTCAAAATAAAAAATATAATTGAACAAAAATAAATTACATTGGTTTTACTGGGCTGGAGGAAGTTTCATTTTTAGGTGTCCGGTCACTTCTCACCAGGAAGATAACAAGTGCTACACCCAAATGAGGAGCACATGAGGGTTAAGTGAATCTTTTCGATGCAATTTCTTTCATACATGTATTTGATAGTATATTTAATTCATTTAACGCTTTAACACGATTGTTGAGATTGTTATATGTACTAAATTTTCCACATGCGTCACACGAGTGTTATGTCTTAACATTCTGACAATTATTTGTATTATGAGTTAAGTGAATGCGTAATTTCTATTTTTCTAGTCTTATGAATGTCTGTAGTAGTTTCTCTTCAGCCAAAGTGATTTGTAGCTTTTTCTATTCAAAAAGATAAAGGCAAGTACAAAAAAGCCCACATGTGAGTGTGTCTTTCCACATCCGTTACATATACATTTAGTAAAACAAGACCTAAAAGTTAATGGTGTAACAAACATGCTAACCAGTCACAATGTCTAAAATGTCTAAACCATGATGTTGAAAAATTATTTGTCAACTACCTAGAGATGGGACACACAATACTTGAGATAAACACTCACCTGACAAAGGCAAAGTTGGTATCTCAGGCAGAGTATAGGTGTCTCTGAGCTCCAACACTCTGTCTATGCTCTTCACACTATCTGAGCTCTGTTCTTCAGATAAAAACATGGCCTCTGTGACAGGTTGAAGTGGTTCCTTTTTGGGTTTTTTAGAACTCAGACCCAAACTTTGCCTGAACGATGAGCCCCTCTTTGTTATTCCAACTGCAGAATCTGAGAATAAAATGAACAGTTACTGGAGATGATTCATGTCATTATGTGTAACATTCAATTGAGCAAATGTTCTCAAACAAACAAAAAAACATGACTATGTAATATGAAAGATGATTTTACCCTAAATTTGACCCTTTTAATGAATAAAAATGTATAGGTCACAGAAAACATATCATCTAATATCTCAAATGTACACTTACAAAGTCTTTGTGTACCTTATGTATATTTTAAAAAAGCTTAATGGTAGAACAAACAGGATATAAAGATCAGGAGGACATTTTTTGTTCATGTGACTGTTCTACTAATTTTAGGGGGAAAAAAAATTGTAAAGGCTAGATCTCCCAAAAGGTATAACGTAATAAGCCTTTCTGCATTGTTTGCTACATTTACTATCAACACATCCTGTAATGACATATTTCACTTGTCTAGAGGTGAATCTAGTGACATGCAAAGACAAGTCACCTGATTTAGATCTGGTAAGAGAAGCTTTTTCTGTCTTGGGACTCTGAAATGAAGATTGTGAGGGAGATCCTCTGCTCAAGCCTGAAAAATAAGAAACATGCAAGGAGTTTTAGCAAATCCAAATTAAATAAAAAAGCCTTATATGCAACTATCTGTTATACAAGCTAACATGGTTCTTTATGAATAGGATCTAGTAGACAATGCTGCTTTTGTCTACCAGAAGTAAGTAAAACCAGCACTGTTTACAGTACTCTATTAGTACCAGATCTTCTGCTTTACCTCTTATAAGTTTGACCTTGGGAAGACATTGTCACTAAAAAACAACAACACTTTTTATCACATTATGGATACACTTACTTGGAGAGGACGGCGGTTGTAACAGAGAATTTGAGATTTGGCTTTGGTCGCTGTCTGTGTTCTCTGACCTTTTGGTTTTAAATGCCATAGGACTGGCTCCTTTTAAACTCGCTCTGAATGTCTTCATAAGTCCAAGACTCTTCTCCTTGACCGGACTTTCCATCTGTTTTCCACCATTTTTCATACCTTTTGTTGCGTCCTCACCCCATTCTGTAGGGTCATTAACCTCATTTCCCCCGTCTACTTCTTCTTTTCCAGTTTCTGCCATTTTGCCATGCACCAGTCAGATCAAGCCTGAAGAAAATGTATCAAGAACTTTAAAACAATTTTTTAATATTGTGGCAAAAAACAATGCAAGGTTTGATAGTGTTGACCACTGGAGCAAGTGTGAGAATGAACTGTTGAATCTATCAGCAGGTAGCCTAGATCATGATTTTGTTTTGTTTTTTGTTTACTGACAACATGACTCTTTTTTTTTTGTACTTGATTGCAATCATGTAGTCATAACAACAGAAAGACATGAGCTCATAACCAAATAATAATATAAACTAATTTCAAATCGCACTAATCACAATACAGGTCCAAAAGTTAAAAGATTTAACCACACATAGGGTGAATAATAGGACACTCTTAACCTGACATTACACCTTTATGGAAAGCTTAGAATGTCTCTTACCTCAGTTAAAAGCAAAAACAAGCAATACACAATTATTGTGCAGAAAGAACATTCAAAGCCCAGATTTTTGTGTAGTAACATGTAGCCTAGGTATTGTCTAATTGGGACACTTCATTTCCCTGTTCATGTTCATTTTTTAAAACATAAAATTGTGACTGAAATAAAACGTCACTAAACTATTGTTGTTGTTGTTGTTTTAAATAGCCCTAAACAATATTTAAAATGTATTTCATCTTCATTCCTGCCTCCATTTTCGACATTAGGCTAGATTCTTAAGTAGCCTAGCCAAAATTTCATTACACTGTAGGCTACTGTAAACACTGTATTATACAATGCACTCCATTCCCATTAAAATAATTGTATTGGTGTACAAGTTAATAATAAACTGATAACTTTAAATGATTTGATATGCTGCCCAATTTAACAGTATCTCCCTGTCCAACTTTAAATTATTAGGTTATAAGTATATTTCGCATTACATTAAATGTAACATCAGTTTTAATATTTTATGACACTTAACTCTCTGACACTTTGGCTATGTCTGTTATTGGCACAGCATGACGTTACAGGTAGCCTGAGATCTCAGTTCGCTTTGAAATCAGTTCGATTAAAGTTCGCGGATGTAGGCTATTTTAAAAAATCAGTCAGTAGGCTACTAAAAACACGCTTAAATACAAACGTGTCCGTCATTACTTTATTTTAATGCATAAGTATGTTCGTAAACATCGCACTGTGAAACGAACTCACCTTAGATCCGAGTTTCTTGTCAAAGTGTGCCACTGCCACTTCCAATGATCTTTTCTGTTAAACTGATCAACTAAACCAAACAAACAGCTGGCAAACGCACTGCACCGACAGGTTCAACAGCAAAACGTAACTAATACATTTCCCGTAAATATAGGCCACGAGTAGAGCTACGAAAAACCCTGGTAGGCTACTCACAAAAGATTTCTATCTGGGATTCACCTTGAAACGTCACTGAATAGGTGCACTGTTAATTATTAAGAGCCCGCCTGAGCTGATACAGGAACTAGCGTCAGATTCAAAAGAGCTCAGATAAAACGATTTTGCCAGAGGAATCACACTGTATTTACTGACTTGAGAGTTTTTGAAAAATGATTACACATCACTTTCAGATTCCCATAATCTATGGAAATACAATTGTGCCTCTGAGAGAAAATAATATAGCCTAGTGGTATGCATCGTGTGTTTCCTTTAGCCTACTAACAAAATATAGCATATTCACAATACAGGAAGGGATGTTACATTTTGCTTCTTATAAATGGTTAGTTGTTTATATATTCTAGTAAATTACTAAATGCAACAAAAAATTCATCTACTTCATCTTGAGTTTTAGCAAAACTAGGAAGTTGTATTGACCAATCAGAAGCCAATCAGTTGTGTAGCCTATTGCATACATGGAAACGTGTATGTCTCTTTCTGTTAATTTGTAATTAAACATAAACATCTTAAACTTGTAAACATTAATGTTACAGGGTTCCCACGCGTCCTGGAAAACCTGGAAAATGAAAGACCAATTTTCCAGTCCTGGAAAACACATGAAAAATGGGGGAAAAAGTCAAATGTCCTGGAAACATTTGTGTTGTCCTGGAAAATAATATTTTACCCTAGTTTGTCAGAATATTTTACTTCAGATCCATTTCATACACCAGTAGGCTAAATGGATTTTGCATTTAAACACATTTAGCTTTACAAAAGGTCTATCTATTTCAGCAATATAATTGACAAAAACGGTTTCAAAGAAAATAATTTAGAGTCAAAAACACATAACTCATCAGTTTATGCCATTATGTATACCAGATGCATAATGTGCCTTGGTGCGAGCAGATGCAATTAATAGAAGTCTGATAATAGTTAATATTTTCTAACGTTAGTGACTGATTGTAAATACAGCTTGACTGTGAGAGTTTGGACTTTTAAACTGATATCAGCAAGTAAAATAGCAGTGTATGAACTAAAGTAGAGAATAACTTCTGTTTTAGTAGTGTGGCATTGCAAGTAGAGGAAAGCAGGTGGCATTGTGAAAGACAACAATCTTTGCACAACTATAATACAGATATAACGGTATAGGTACAATATCACATCTGTTTCAAAATATATCTCAATATGATAATATCGGTATATCACCCAGCCTTAGTTGTGATAACTTGATTCGCACTGTAGCAGCTGAAAAAGTCTTGAAAATGTCCTGGAAAAGGCCTGGAAAATCATTTCAAGAAAAGAGTGGAACCCTGTGTAAGATTTATTAGCTGCATGTTTTTGCTTGATCCATTGCCTTTTACTCCCTCTGAATTACAGCAAATGCAATTGTTCATATTGTTAGAGACATTTTTTATATTCCCTATTCAAATAACCACCACTGATCAAAGCTTTACAGTGGTTTTCATAGGTGTACACGTATCTTTTCAAACATGAAAGTGAAAGTAAGTTCCCTGGCTTGTAAAGCTCCTCTTAGAAGAAAGGGACGGACATTCCCTAAAAAAGGTTTCAGGTAAGAGCTACACATTATTTACTTATTTACATGTTTTGTGCTTTTGTTTAGAGACGACACTAAAATGATTTTGATCATTTGTCGGTGAGATTAAGAGATAGCATTTTTGATTTCTGTTACCATTTAAAAGAACTGACAAACCTTACTTATTTTTCATTCATGGTTTTCATGTTTACTGTAGGCTATCATAATTCCTCTATTCACAACTGGATTTTTTTATAAATCGTCTTTTGAAAGTTTAGTTACTCATTGGGTTAGTAACGAGGAAGAGTGTTTGTTTTTTGCAGATGGATTCTTGTTTTCCTATGAGTGAATGACTTCCCAGTATTATAAAATCACTATATGCATAATAGCTTATAAGATAAAGCACCATATTAAAATGCCTTGAACGGCTGATGTTGCATAATATATTACTTTCATAAGATATTCTGATATTCTTTTCTCATGTATTGTACAGGGTTGTTTAATAGCCGCTTGGATTAACAATGGCAAAATCTCCCACTTCTGGCAAGTAGCCTATATCAATGTAATTTACATGAAATTGAATAGAATTGAAGAGAGAATGTTTTATTGCCACATGGCAGTGGAAATTGCTGTGGGTATCTATGCAAAATACAAGGAACAATGTGTAAAAGTGCAAGTGTGTCAACTAATTATTAATATGTGCTATCCATTTTCTGAATAATTGATAATTGTCATGCTGTGTTAACTCCCAAAACGAGGGAGAGCTGGATCTATATGCAAAGAGTTTAATACAAAATACACATAATCGTGCCATTTATACGCCAAAAATAGTTTTTGCGTGTATATGATACGCAGTTTTCGCGTGCATATGATACGCAGTTTTTGGCGTGTAATACGCACGCACCCCCCGTCCCCCCTCCCCCTAACCCTACCCAAGCGGTTTTCAGTGCGTAGCATTTACACGCAAAAACCATTTTTGGCGTATAAATGACACGAGAAATAACATTCGTGCTATTGATACGCACTTTCATGAGACTGCGTTGGCGTAGGACAAGACTCGACAAGAAACATATAACACTGGGAATAAATAGAGGGGGTATTACGCAAACAGACATAGCTACCTGGGAATGATCGAATCAGCCAGAAAAACTATACAAAGGACTACAATAACGGCACACAAGACAGTAAATGGGAACAGAAACAGGTCAAACGCAAACTAAAAATTCAATTAACAAAACACACAAAAAACAAAACCAGGCATAAAGATAAAAGACACTCCACAATTGTGGTCTACTTTCCAGTTGTTCTCCCCATATCCTCAGATTATACTTTAAAAGAGTTTTCTCTCCTTTTTCACTTCTAATCCCCATCAGTTGTGTTTACTGGAATAGTACTTCTAAAGCTGAGAAATACAACATTCATGTCAAAATGAGGGAAAGCATTAATCTTAAATATCAATCACCATCAATGATGTTACTTCCATATATTACAGTAGCCTTAACACATCCATAATATTGCTGCTAAATGATTCATCTGAGCTTTTGGGGTTATTTAATGTCTGCTAGTAATTTGTTAATACTTTTACACTTTTAAGTTTCCTTTTGATATGCAATGGTTGAGAAGGGATGATAATAATGCTGTGTTATTGTAACATTAAGTGTTAATGTTGTTTTAATACATCTCTCATTTTGAGAAGGAAAAAATTATTGTTGATTTGGTATGGATTGCAGTATGGATTTTATAATGTTTTCTATGTTTGCACAGTGAAAGACATCTTTCGCAGGTTTTCCTCGATCAGAAAAAGCAAAAAGAAGACATTTGAAATCAACGACACAAAGATCCCTCTAAAGCCATGCACAGGTAGTCTATTTGTTGTGGTGGTAATGAAGCCACAAGTGCTCTACATGATATTATTCATAGCAACACTCGCTCTCATTGCCACTTTGTTTTCACAACAGTTTTGCAGGTCACAGATTATATACAAACAGATATGCTGAAGGAGGCCTATCTGAACCTGCTCTCCATGCGTCTGGAGCTCCAGAAAGAATTGAAAGCCGTGGGCGAAGGAGCTCCTCCCACAAATCAAGTTAAAAAAGAGATAGATGTCAATGATCTATTTGTGACTCTAAGGAACAAAATATCTGTCATTGTACGCAACTCCAGTGCTCTTCCCTCATGCAATAAAGAGCTGCTGGTGTATGTAGCACAAATTATCCTGGAGGAAGAGAAGAGACAGGGAGAACCAGGAGTGATGCCGGGATGGAGGGAGGCATGGAGGGATGCGGTACGAGACGGGGTTCGAGATGCTCTGAAGAAAGTTCCCCTGGACAGCCGCGTGGCAGTGCATCTGGGGCTTCTGGGTAAAGCTGTAGTGGAGGATTTGGAGAGAGTGAAGACTGAACTTTTGAGCTCATATCCAGCAGTCTTTAAAGTGTTTGAAACCTATGTGTCCTGCCATCATGAGGCTGTAGGAGAGCATTTAAAGACACTTCTGGAAAAGGTGACAGAGCTGAAAGATTACCACGCTCTTCTGGATTTCATTATTCATCGCTACCCAAGGTGAGCTTTTTAAAACGCATCACACAAATGTCTAAATGGCACTTCATTGCATAATTCAGTTTAAATTAAATGGTATCTCATTGGTGTTCCACAGTGATCTGAGAGACAAGCAGAGAATTCTTATTGTGGAAGAAGACTTGCTAAATAATATAAAGACCTCTTACTGTCATTGCCAAATGGTGAGCTACTGCAAGGACAGAGTTTTAGTGTTCTAGGTCAAGGTACACTATATAACCTTTGGGCCAGTTAAAAAAACATGCAAGCATTATAGCGGAAGAACAGTGTTTTGGTTTTGCTTCAGCTCTGCGTGAATGTGCTGATGAATGTTTCATTCTCATAACAAAAAAAAATAATAATTTGTGTGCATATGCTACGCACTGAAAACCCCTTGGGTAGGATTAGGGGGAGGGGGGGATGGGGGTGCGTGCGTATAACATTCGTGGTATTGATACGCACTTTCATGAGATCGGGCTCGACACACAGGGGCAAGTGACGTATTAACACAATTTCCCGCTCCGGACAGGTCTAAAATATAAACACTTATTATAAGCTTACCCAACGCATCCTCATCCCAAGGCGTCATATTCTGACACTTTGACAAAGCGTCTAAATCCAACGCCCATGGAACCCTTTGTAGGGTTAGGGTTAGACCGCTAGGAGGCGCCTTCTGACCCATATATATCGGCGTCTCATATTGACGCTAAAGGGTACCATGCGCGTTCGATATAGACGCTTTGGCAAAAGCGTCATTATATTACGCCTTGGGATGAGAACGGGCTGGCTTACCATAGTGAATAAGGGTAAGACAAAAACACGTTTTGGAAAAAGGATTTATGATGTATTGACGCATTATTTAAATTTTGTTTATTTTGAATGAAAAAAGTTACATAGTGTACCTTTTAGCAAATACACCACATTGACTATTTAGAATTTGTTTACATCAGTTTGTTTTACTGTGATGCCATATTTGATATCAGGATGACTTTAAATCTGCACTGGAGAATATTATCATAACTGAAAAAGAAGTGTGGACAAAGAAGAAATCTCCTGATAGAACAGATGATGGATTCCTCACTTCAAAAACCTACATGGCCATCTGCCAGGTCAGGACTTAAATAAATACAATTTAAATAAATAATAATAATAATAATAATAATACAAGTTTTTGATCTCCCTCTATAGTGACAAGTTTAATTTTTTAATTTCTGGATTTGTCTTGTTAGCTGATAGCAAGTTATGCTGAGAATCTTGAGAAGATCGATGAGAATCTGGGGAAGTCAGTGGTACGCTTTTGCCTAGAGGAGCTAAATCCATTTCATAGAAGGTTTGTGTCACAGTGTTGTTATAGGTTAACTTGAGATCACTTCTGCATCTTTCCTTCTCTGACAGTTTCCTTCTCTTTTAGATTCGAAGAAGAGTTTTTGCAACACACCTGCTCTCTGTTGACCTCTGACCTGCTGGACTGCTGTCTATGGGTAGAATATCACATCAGCTACATCAACTGTTTTAATTCCCTCAAGTAAGTCCATCATGAAAGGAACACTGCCCTTGTGAAAAAGAGTACTTATTGTGGAAATAATATATTTTAAATTTGGCAATTAAATGCAAATGTATCCTAGTTTAAATAGATATTAAACTGTTTTTGACCCACTTAAGTATAGGACTAAAGTACATCTTAATATGCTATTTCAGAATTATTATTGTAATATTGAATAACACACTACACTTAAAATTATAATCAAGTATTTTAAATGTGCTTTAGTATGTAAGTCAACATATTAAAATAAGTGTATTTAGCATTACAAAATTAAACCATGATTATATAAACATAATGATCTAAGATCATAATGATCTAATGATCTAAAACTGTCAATATTTCAAAGTGCACTTTTAAAAGTGTACTTAAGTGTGCACTCACTTTAAGTACACTTAAGTGGTTTTTTATTTTATTAATATATTATCTGCTAGTATGTTTTTTTATTTTTATGTATGCACGTTGTGGACCTGCCTATAGGCGCACATTACTAACGCGCTCTTCAAATAACCCAAAAAATATTGCGCCATTGACTTTAGACCAGGTTTTTGTTGGTCAATGGAGTCTTTTTCAGTTGCCTCAAAATAGCAACACGCTAACAATGTGCCTGAACACACCTCGTTTTCATGTCTTAGTTGCTCGCAGCAGTGTGTCGTGTATGTACTGGCAGTAGCAAGTCCCGTATTTACTCTGTAGCAGCAGCAACGTATAGCAGATCTATTCCGCTTAGACAAAACATATCAACACTGTCATATCCATTACCAATGCAAACACTCTGAGAGTTGTCATGACAGAAATCTGTTTAATCTCAATCTTCTGTGAGTTCCTGTCCCCGTGTCAGTCCTTTGAGACATGCATGTCAAAGTTTTTCTTTTGTTACAGAGAGAATATGCAGTTTTATAGGGAGAACTTTTCAGCTCAGGTGGAGCAGCTGGAGAAAGATGTGGATGGACTGATTCAAAGACTTAGCCAGACCCTGATGAAACATTTCAAAACTGACATCAAGGTGGGCCTTATCACAGATGTATACATATAACATATACCCAACTTGTAATTTTAAAATCCTCATTATCTAAAATTATACCTAGTCTAGAGCATATTAAACATAATTTTTTATGGTTGAAGATTACAATATTACTAACTATAATGCAATTTTCCCCAAAGCCTTACATGGATGGTATGATGACAAAAAAATGGCTGACCACAAATCGAGATTTTAAAGAAGTTACTTATAGAATAGAAAATTATCGTGGGCTCTGTAAATGTATGAGAGCTCCATCAGCTCAAGTGAGTCCTGTCATCTACTCAGAGATTCTCTCTAATGGCTGCAGAGCACCACTTTTAACACAGTGTCTGTATTTGCAGGCTTTCGTCAATGATGTGCACTATTATGTAGCCAGAGAATATGTATCCCAGATGATGAAGAAAAAATATTCATGCAAAAAATCCAAGAGCGAAGATGCTGCTGTAAAACTGAGAGAACAATGGAATGAACTCAAGAAACTATTTGAGGACATGGTAAGATCCAGTCTAGCTAATAATGTGGAATACACTCACCGGCCACTTTATTAGGTACCCCATGCTAGTAACGGGTTGGACCCCCTTTTGCCTTCAGAACTGCCTCAATTCTTCGTGGCATAGATTCAACAAGGTGCTGGAAGCATTCCTCAGGGAGTTTGGTCCATATTGACATGATGGCATCACACAGTTGCCGCAGATTTGTCGGCTGCACATCCATGATGCGAATCTCCCGTTCCACCACATCCCAAAGATGCTCTATTGGATTGAGATCTGGTGACTGTGGAGGCCATTTGAGTACAGCGAACTCATTGTCATGTTCAAGAAACCAGTCTGAGATGATTCCAGCTTTATGACATGGCGCATTATCCTGCTGAAAGTAGCCATCAGAAGTTGGGTACATTGTGGTCATAAAGGGATGGACATGGTCAGCAACAATACTCAGGTAGGCTGTGGCGTTGCAACGATGCTCAATTGGTACCAAGGGGCCCAAAGAGTGCCAAGAAAATATTCCCCACACCATGACACCACCACCACCAGCCTGAACCGTTGATACAAGGCAGGATGGATCCATGCTTTCATGTTGTAGATGCCAAATTCTGACCCTACCATCCGAATGTCGCAGCAGAAATCGAGACTCATCAGACCAGGCAACGTTTTTCCAATCTTCTATTGTCCAATTTCGATGAGCTTGTGCAAATTGTAGCCTCAGTTTCCTGTTCTTAGCTGAAAGGAGTGGCACCCAGTGTGGTCTTCTGCTGCTGTAGCCCATCTGCCTCAAAGTTCGACGTACTGTGCGTTCAGAGATGCTCTTCTGCCCACCTTGGTTGTAACGGGTGGTTATTTGAGTCACTGTTGCCCTTCTATCAGCTCGAACCAGTCTGGCCATTCTCCTCTGACCTCTGGCATCAACAAGGCATTTCCGCCCACAGAACTGCCGCTCACTGGATGTTTTTTCTTTTTCGGACCATTCTCTGTAAACCCTAGAGATGGTTGTGCGTGAAAATCCCAGTAGATTAGCAGTTTCTGAAATACTCAGACCAGCCCTTCTGGCACCAACAATCATGCCACGTTCAAAGTCACTCAAATCACCTTTCTTCCCCATACTGATGCTCGGTTTGAACTGCAGGAGATTGTCTTGACCATGTCTACATGCCTAAATGCACTGAGTTGCCGCCATGTGATTGGCTGCTTAGAAATTAAGTGTTAAGGAGCAGTTGGACAGTTGTACCTAATAAAGTGGCCGGTGAGTGTATACAAAGGGATTTTTCAAGCACTGACAATATTATTCTGATGAACACAGGGATCATCCTTAAACTGGCTTTATCCGTTGGGAGATTACCTTAGTGACATTATTGGAATGGAAAATGAGAGAAAGATAAAAGATCTGTTAATTCCATTAGTTAGTAATTACCCAGACATCAGGTAAGTGTTATAATAACTTAGAATATGCTACTATTTTAAAACAATACATTGTTTTGTTCACTTGTTTGGTTACATGTAACGACTCACTTAATTCTCCCTTACTGTCCCTTCTTGTCTTTAGCAAGAAGCAGTTGTCAGCTGTTCTGTACTTCCGAGACAGCGGTTTTAGCTTGGAGAAGCACAATGTTATTAATCAGTTTACTGTGCTTAAACGGGACGCTGGGAACACAAATCATGATCGCTCCTTCTTCACTAACATGGAGGTACTTTCCTGAAATACAATATTTGTAGATGTGCAATACATTATTTGATGCACTAAATTATCAGATAACAGAATATAACACAATATTTTGTGTTTAATTTGAATTAATTAATAAAGCAATGCAATTGATAAAGATGACGAACGTTTCCATGAAGTAACACACTTTTATCTTTTACAGTGAGATTACTTTTGGCCATTCTGCACCTTCAATTGTATTACGTTTGATGATTTTATTCAAAACCAGTAGGCCTACAGTACATTTTATTGTAGAATACAGTACGGGTATTGTTAGTTTATCTGGTGAAGGGCTGCACGATTAATCACATGCGCTCTCTCTGAACTGCTAAAAAAGCACTTATGATCTGAAACAAAAAACATGTTAGAGTTTATTAACCTCCATTAACATATTCTGCTGAAATGAAATTGTAATACATCCAGTCTGTGTTCCTTCACAAGGCTGCATGTGATGTTTGCTGCAATGCTAAATCCACATGCTAACTTTATCGGGAATGAATTGTAATAAATCCAAACATGAATCTCAACTATGTGGTTTGCGATTGCGGTTGCTGAATAAATGTACAACCAGTGGCGGTCTTAACATAGAGGCATAGGTAGGCGGCGGCTTGGGGCCCCCTACCAGCGGTCGTAATAGGGGGGCCCCCAACCAACTTAAAAACATTTTTAAAAAAAGGAAAAAGCCCCCTTATCATCATGAACGCTTCAAAAGCGTGGTGAATGTTATTAATATTCTTAAGAAATATGTTGAAACGAGGTAGTAGCTAGTTAAAATGTCCAGTTCATGGTTATCTGTCCCTACACACCCCCTACTTTCACAATGAAATGGATTAGTCCATAACGGTGCGCAGCGCGAAAGATAAACACAGTAGCCTATACATTATACAGTATACACAGACAGGACTGTATAGCCTACATTTCGGTAAGTTGTAGGCTACTGTATCTTTCAACACACGTTATACACCTTTTGATCATTTGTGTTTATTTACTATTAACTAGGCTAGTAAAGAGAGATGATCGGTTCACGTGCCATTCGAACTGTAAGCGCTACAGCGAGCTGTCACAAAAAAGCACCAAAACGGTATTTAATGTTTGAATTTCGTAATAAATTGACAGAATCTAAGAGCTGAGAATTTGTTCCATATCAAAAGTAACCATCGCTGTCTAGTCTGTCGGTGTCAGTGTCCTCTTTGCTTCGCGATTTTTCTCTTTGTGAGAAAATGGAAGTGTGGCGTGAGAGCGTGTTAAAATGGTCAGTTGCGTGAGTCTCACGGTCAATGCGAAATTATACATAGTCTACTGTAATATCGACCAATCAGTAGGCCTATTTTTCAACCGCGGAAAGAGGTAAATAAAATAGCTGGAGTAACGTTAGAGTACAATGTCACATAAAGTTATTACCTCAGTAAAGCCATTTAATGACCATGTAAGTTGGCTAGAATTTTTTTTTATTAAATAATATATTTAGTATTAGTATAAATTAGTATTTTGCACTATAAATATTTGCACTATATTACATATTTATTATTTTACTTATATCATTAAAATATTATAACGTTGTTGTAATAAAAACCGCACTAGGCCTAGCCTATATTTAATTTGAGTTGTTATTTTTAACCTTTAATAATACCAGCTGACAGCTCTGTAGTCTATGTTTACAGCTTTAGGTGAGATTTTCTTTCTTGAGAAAATCTACTGTAGCCTACCTAATATGTATCCAAATTGAATCAAGATAGGAATAAAACCACAAGAATAAAATTGTAATTGTAATTTTTTTTTAATTCTCCTCTCCAACCTTTACTTTACGATAGATTAGCTTTACCTGCCTAGCACCATTCAGTCGGTAATTTTTTTTTTTCGTTCTCTTTTAAAGATGGGGGGGCCCCCATACATACCTTCGCCTTGCGCCCCCAATGTGCTAAATCCGCCACTGTGTACAACCTCTGTGCTTTTTAGTTTAAAAACATGAACATAATCTGGAATTACTGTATTATTACTTTTGTTAGCTTCTGAGAGAAGCTTTTTAATGGTTTTACCAGTTTTCATAATGCTGAGAGTGTGTTAAAAAATGTAAATTATATAAATATAATAAATCAGAACTGAGGTCAAATAAACTTGCGTATGAGTTGACATTCTCTTGATTTGTACTTACAGGAAAGTGCAATAATTATTCTGAAATGTATAAAGAAATTTCTCAAATTAGACCAATTATTTTGAGCAAAATTATTGTGATTAGCATTTTTTTGTGCAGCCTGAATTTGGTGTATGTTTTGGGTTGTTTGTCCTTATACTTGCCAATAGAGGGAGACATTGAACTAGACAAACAAATTGCATTATCTCCATATTGTGTAATCATTCAAAAAGAGACTTGATGGACTCAGTTTGTTTATCTTCTGTGATATCAATCATGAAAATGTGATGTGTAAAACATAATATTGGACACAACCGATTGTGTCCTGCACAATATTTACTCCAGGTGGACCCAGCTCTTGGGGAAAAAATTATATTGTTGGTTTTTAGCCTAAGCCTAATATTTTCTGTAAAGTAAACAAAACATGAAGATAAAAATAATTTCCCCCTGTAACTACAGAGTATTGAAAGGATTTTTTCAGTTGCTGTCTGTACTTTTATAATGACCAGGCAAGTAAATATCTTTCCACATGCAAATATTGTATAGTTGTCTGCCTGCACGAGAGAGTGTTATTTCAGGACAGACTGGCTTGTGTCCAGATGTCCTGAGGATTACAATCTTATCTACAGTCTGTAGAGTTAGATGTGATGAAATGGGAGGGGATTTTAAAGATATTTGTAGTTCAGAAATTGAATGCATAGATCTGTGGCTCATCCATAAGTCCTTTTCATCATAAATTACACTTTGCTCACATTCTCTCACCTCCACATAAGCATCTCTTCACTTCCTACAAATCCATAATCCCTCTTTTTCTTCAACTTGCCCTATTAACGTGTCTGAATATTGACTTTTTTCTCCTCTCTTTTAAGAGGATACGGCTTATTCAAATATCTTCTGGCTGATTTGTATACAGAAACCAAAGGCAGCAGATGACTCCGTGTGTGTGTGTGTGTGTGTGTGTGTGTGTGTGTGTGTTTGTGTATGATGAATACATGTCAGTGTTGCATGGTCTCTGGTGCTCAAGTATTATATTTAGCTCATCACAGCATTCCCTATGTCAGAAGTTTTCTGGCACTCCTGCATTACCTTAGAGTGGTTGTCACGCTAAGATCCACCGCAACGAATCAACACATCAGTCATGATAAATGCTATTAGGTTTATTGAAAGACCCACTTTATATCACTCCTGATCATAGGAGGTTTAACGAGGCTGACAGTAAAGTTCCAGGATATTGAGGACATTGAGTGGATGGGGAAAAAGACGGTTACACTTTATTTTTAAAGGCCCACTGAAGCATCAGCATTATTCAATGTGTTGACGTAATGTCCACCGAAACAGGAAGATAGGGTGAGACATTTCAAACAGCTCCTCCCCTTATAATAGCCAACAGCGGTAAAGCCACAGTTTCCTCCGAATCTCGAACCGTTTCTCCTCCTAATCTCCTCCATTATCATTTTTTAATACAGCATTCTGTGCAGAATTCAAATGGGTTCGATGTGTTTTGTGGTCTGTCCTCTATCGTGCAATCGTGTCTCTGGACTGGAGCCAGACTGTGTGTGTCTTCATTTGCTCAAATGGAAAGCATAATTACACTGTCTGAATCATTCCCTATCCCCTACTGTATATAGTGCACTATGTGTCATTCGCCATGTAGAAAATAGTAAATGTGTGAATGAGTGACCGATTTTAGCTGCAGCTTCAGCATTTGTTTATAATGTAGAGGGCGGGACGCTTTAGATTCTAGAGAGCATTTGATTGGACAGACAATCTGATCTGAAAGCTGAAGCGCAGCGTGATATCAGCAAAATCAGAGATCCATATTGGCTGAAGTGAGAGATGTAAGTTATTGTAACTAGCCTACCGGTATGTGTATTTACTATTGAGTTACGGTTAGGGTTTGGTTTAGGGTTAGTTGCAATTATGCATAATTTACTGTTATTACTACAGTAAGTACATGTAATGTGTAACTACGTCACCTTAAAATAAAGTGTTACCAAAAAGACACATTCAAACCTAAAGCCAGAACTGTGTTGTGAAAGGTGGACATATATTTGGTTATTCTTTATACATATTTCTCATACATATGTTGGTTCAGTTTCTTCTCAGACAAAGAGTTTTGATTACTATTAAACTGCACAAAATCAGGGATTTTTCAGAGATCTCTAACCATCCCCTACATTTTTCTGTATAACTTGCACCATGCATTCACTATAGCAACCACCCCAGAACACCCTAGCAACCACTTTTACACAGGTAAGCACCACTCACCATTCTATGTTTCTCCAAATACATGTAAAAAATCAATTTTGTCTTAAAAAAAAATTTAATTCAACATTTAATGGGTGACAATGAGGGCTGAGTACTGGTCCAAATGCTTATTATTGCTTCACTAAGAATAAGAGAGAACTGCCCAAGTTTTCTATTTTCGCTTCTAGAAACAGCAACACTTCGAAAAAAAACAGTATTCTGCTGTAACACTGCCAATCATCTGTTCATCAGTTCGTAGTTTCAGAAACTTTTGGAACTGAGTGTGCTTTGAGCATATATCACATAAAATAACATGAATTTCAGATTGCCTAGAGTTTTTTTTATATATCTTTTGCTCAGGGATGTCTATACACATATAGGTTATATTTTCTTGCCTTACACTATTACGCTTCTTCATTTAAGCAAATAACCTTCTACTTTAACCTGTTTCCCAGACAGAAACATATTGTCGGCCCAGATTCGACCCACATCTGGTACATGTTGATTCCACATGGCCCAGATGCAGGCCCAATCTGGGCCGACACTATGTTGCTGTCTCGGAAACACAGTATTTGTGCAGTATCTAGACACCAATTGAGTATATACAGTCTGTATTTATTATCTCTGTAGGGTATAGGCAATTTCTGGTCTGAATGCAATGATATGTCTACCTTTCAACTTATCTATTTCCATACCTCTAATGTTTTTACTGTAATGTATTACTAATTAATGTTGTGTTAGCTGACGACTTCGTCTTGTTGTATTCAAAATCATCTGCTGAACTCTTTTGCAGATATAGATATTCATACATGCGTCTAACTCCGGTTGCAGACGCTCAGCCATGCATGCTCTCGAATGTTCACTGTCTGACTTTGACCATTCCAATATGGCGGACGGCTTATGTAGCATAGTGGCTTTTTGAAACTGCCAATAATGATGAATCTATGTATATATATCTATGGCATAGACAAACAGCAGCTACCTTTTACAGTTCCTCCTGAACCAAAACAACAAGCTTGTGCTGCGTTCACGCCATGTCGTAACTGTATTTATGAGATGGCAACCCGTGATGTTCACATCCTCAGACTAATTTTTTTGCATTTCCATATATAAACACTATCAACTCCGAAATGAACCTGCAGCAGTCAGGTGGTACAAGTAAGAGCTCTGAAAGTTGTTTACGCTCATTATTATTGTAATGTTATGTGCTTTAAAACATGAGGTAATTAACGGCGTCTCTCGTGGCTCCTACCTTGAAGTGTTGGATTTTTAGCCTTTATAGCGTCTTCTTGTTTTGTTCGTTAATTGTTGACCTTGTAAAGACCTGTCAAACCTTAAACACTGTCTGCGTTGTGGCTGCGGAGACACTGTATTTTGCTTCTTTCTTTGCCACGCAGAAGAGAAATGTCATGACTAACTTAACCAACAAACTTCTGTCTCAGACACACAGGGAAACTTGCGAGAAGCTATTTTTGTTGATGCAAATGCACAGCTTTGCATACATAATAGGTCGACAGCCAGACGCAAAACAAAGGACTAAAGGGAAATGAGCACAATTTCACAAACAGCCATGGCTGACATGAACAGGGATGAATGAAATTATTTTCTTGCATGTAATCCTGCATTTGTTGACCATGAAACAACCTTTTTCTCTTTCTTTCTCCCTCCATTACAGGCGTGCTGCCTCGCTCAAATGTGCTCTTGTCTAGGGATGAAATCAAAAACAAGCTTGTGTCACTCAATGTTCTGTCAGTTTCTGAGAGAGAAAGAGTGTGACTGAGAGTCACCACTGAGAGCTGAACAGCATTATATAAAAAACAGAATCGTAGCCCTCAAATCCCTGTGCGTCTCATTTGATTCTGTTTTATCTTGATTTTAAAAATCAATAATAACCAGAAAAGATGTGTTGATCCAAACCCGGCAGATTCACACTTCATGACTTACTTTCCATTGAGATACCCAGGGGCGGTATATACTGAGTTGAGTTTTTATGTGCTGTCTGGCTGGATCCCTTTCATGTAGAAGTATAAATAACTTAGAGAATGTTGTTTGGATGTTGAATATGCCTATATGCTCCCTAAACGAAAATAAATTAAAAAGGGGGGGGGGGACCAAATGGACTAACACTGCTGGTCTTTTTGTCATTGTGTAAGCTGACCTAAGCCTCACCCTCAGTTCACTGAAGGGCTTATAATAGAGTTCTCATGAAAGCTGTCTTCACAAACAAGCACTGACAGACAAGTGACAAGCTCTTCATGATCCATCTGTCACCTGAGCCAAACCTGCCTGAGTAGGTGTAACAGACTACACAAAAAAGCATAAGCATACACACAGTCACACTGTCGGCAATAGAACTGTAGTGAGGTCACGAGATCATCAAAAGGATGACGTTTAGGAAACTTTCACTTCGGTGATCTCTACATAAAAGAGAAAGACCGAACAGAGTTCTGTTAGATCAATTCTTGTGGTATCACACCCTTATAGGAATGCCAGCTGGAGGGCAAAACAATTCCCTCCGTTCCCCGCTATAGCTATAAACAGGTTTGTACTACTAAGTACTAAGACAGTAATGTTAAAACACCAAATTCAGTATACATGCTATAAATATAACATGATATGCACAGGCAAGCAGCTGAACCCAGAATATTTAGATATTCTTGATATCACCTCGGTGATCTAAATATTCATGGATTGAAACATAACTGAAAGGCATGTGCTGCAGTTCTGGATGTTTTGGCCTCCAGGTCTCCACGCTAGTCATGTGATTATAAACTGTGAATATAGAGGAAGGAAAACAAATAATTATATTTGGGTTAACCATTCAAGAAGTAAAAACGCACATAGGCCTACTGCATTGACTCACTATTAAATTCTCATAACAGGGTCTTAAATGAAAACTAATCGAAGAGATAAGAATGCTCATTACTGAGCGTTATTTTTAGCAATATAAATGTGACACATTGACCTATTAAAAGTGTATTTAAAGGGATAGTTCACCCAAAAATTAAAATATTGATGTCTGCTCTAGATCTCTTTCATGAGATATGAGATACAACTATTTTAATTTGTGAACAAATGAGTCAGATCTTTTAACTTCAACTCAGTGACTCGATGATCCAATGACAGCGGATTTCAGGCTAGAGAGTACTATTACTCTCCAGCGCAGTCTCGACTGTGTTACACTCTCTAGTGAATAACCAATTACATTTTAATCTGCTCCTAAATTCACCATAAAACATGGCATATTGGTGCCTGTATGTTTTACTTAACTTATAGCCATATATTTCATTAAGTGATATTATGTTATTACTGATCTGAAGAATCTAAATCTGCTTTGTACCTAAAAATCCGCTAATAACCAATACCGGAGGTAAAGCAGAAAATGAAATGATGAGTCCGAATTCATTTAATACTCGTAAATAGATGGTGAATGAGCATACCTTACTAAAACAAGGCAATAAACATTAACTAAATAACAGAAAATTGAATGAACATTATACTGAGAAAATGATAACATTATTTTTATTTTTGGGTGACTTGTTCCT
The DNA here is from genome assembly GCA_031834385.1 of Semotilus atromaculatus. Lineage (NCBI taxonomy): Eukaryota > Metazoa > Chordata > Actinopteri > Cypriniformes > Leuciscidae > Semotilus > Semotilus atromaculatus. The sequence continues at coordinate 32,356,848 of JAULUF010000025.1, forward strand.
TTAGTTCTGTTGACTGCAGCATGTAAAAATTATATTTCTGTATGTGTGTCTGTACTCTAGCATTCCCTAGGTTATGGGGACCAAATATCCCCAAAAGGATAGTAATATAGCAGTACATTTTAATCTTGTGGGGAAATACAAATACAAAATTAAGTTTTTGTTAAACATCTAAAAATGCAGAAAGCTTCCTGTGATGGGTAGGTATAGGGGTAGGGTATAGAGGGATAGAATATACAGTTTACACAGTATAAAAATCCTTCCGTCTATGGAGAGTCCCCATATGGAAATCAGCGTGTGTGTTTGTGCATGTGTGTAGATTGAGGTGTTTCATTCTTTGCCATCTCGCCTGGCTGTATTTGAAATCAGCAGTTTGAAGCCAGCAGAGACAAACTGAGGGGAAGATAAAAGCAATGACTTTTATTACTAGAAAGAGAAACTTTACTAGAGCACAGTTCACTACGGCAGACTGTTCAATGAGCGCCACACCTCTGAGCAGAGATTTGATGCATTTATATCCTTGAAATAATATAAACGTGTAGAATACGCTATATCTCACCAAATGGCATTAACAAACAAAAATGTAAGATTGGGACTGCAGCTATAATAATGATGATGATGATGATGTGAAGCATGCAGCCGATAGCTGTGTTGCTAATCAGGCTCCTGCTGAACTAGGTCAAGTGCCACTATCCATGTCTGATGTAACCAAACCCCTACATTGAACCATCTCCATAGTTACCCAGCGCAAGCACAGAGGGGTTTTGACTGAAGTGGAAAAGAGATAAAAAGGAAAACAATGACATTAACAAAGGACAGGCAATGCAAATCTAGAAACGGAGTACTCGTGTGTCACTAAGAGTCACTTTATTCAGGACTTAAATTCATAAAATAAACAGGTCGAGTTTCCATTCAGATACTTAGCATGGCAAGTGAAATGTTTTGGTTTTGGACAGTGACATTAATACTGACATGCACGATCAAATCTGTGAAGGTAAAGTGCATGTCATGGTTGTTATGGGGATTTATGGATCAGTGGGCAAGTGATGCCCGTCACATGCTGCAGACTGAACTCGAGTCATCAGGGTCACGTTAATCACAGAAAGGTCATTGAGCTCTGTGGACAACTTAATCTCTTCGTGCACTTTTCTGTTTAGATCCCATTGCTGTTAAAAACAAGGTCACTTTAATCAGTCTCATTCTGAACTCACTCATTCATAGTCATCTTCTGGAATGATTGTGATTTCACTTAAAATACCAGTGCTCCTCCTGTATATGACTTGTTGTCTGTACGTATTTTGCACTTAACAGAATTTGACCCATGTTTTATCAAATCTGTTTTATATGCTTATACTTACTTAAATTTAAATGGTTAAACTTACTTAAATCTGTTTATACTTATAAATCTGTTTAAACCATTTTATTTGCAGTTCACTTTTTAAAAAATCTGAGACCATGCACAAGACATGCTATGACATTCTACATTTGATATTTAACATTTGCATTAAAAGATTATTAAATGCAGGTGCTGCTATTTACATGTGTAAATACACACTATCGGTCAAAAGTTTGGAATATTTAGATTCTGTTATCGAGGGAACTCAACTGTGTGTCAGTTGCTGACTCTATGGGAATGCATTTATTGTGTACAAGCTTTTGTCTAAAGCAAGTGTGAAAATGTGCCAACAATATTGGCTGAGGCAGTTATGTGATGTCACTCAGCATCACAAGGTCATCAACACTCCCCGTTCATGAGCCTTCAATTTCTTACCGTTCTCCATAATGAGTTTGTGGAAGAAACTGTATTCTGCTCGCATAGTTACCAGTTCACCATGCTAGTGGACAAGGCTCTGCACACCATGGTGGTGTTTCAGGCGTACCAGGCTGACCTTCTCAATGATCACCCGGTTCAGTGTGAGGTATTGGCACCTGCAGTCTTGGAACCCACAGATCTTGCCGTCCGTGCCACAAAGCAGATGCTTTGTGCCATCGGCTAATCTATGACTGCACTGTAAAAATGAATTTTGATGATTTGTTTTCACAACTTTTTATATTTTGTCAAATCAACTTAGATAATTAATGTAGTTCAGATAGCATAATATTTTGAGTTTCTATTTATTAAACCAATCTCCTTTGTTGTATTAACTCAAATTTTTTATTTCAATGAACTCAAAATTTTAAGGCAACCAGGTAACTTACTTTTTTAAGTTAATCCAACTTTTTCTTTTTACAGTGTGCTAACGTTGCATCTGTGGCTGAACTTATTGAGGATAAAGGAGAAGGATAAAACTTTTCTCTTTGATGCCCCGATGTTGCCCTCTGGCCTCTTTGTTAATGTTGTTAATTTGGTAGTCTATAGGTTTAGAGAGGCAAAAGTTTAGAAGTTCATTCTGGGGCATTCCAGTGGTTCATCCCTCGCCATGTCCATGGTCTGTCAACCCCTCTGACCTGCGGCCTGGGAATAGTTCCTGGCAGAGGGTCAGAAGGTTAGCGTGGCAGCCTGCAATCCCCCTACGAGGAGTCAGGGTCAAGGCACCATGCCCACAGCGTGCCTAATCAGGACCTTATAGGTCATTTCAGTTTGCAGGTCTGATTGCGATCCACTCTCTTGCCTGTTTTGTCTTACAGTTAGAGGTGACAGTCAGTTACATGGTGCTTCGGTGGTTGGACCAGGACTCTTGGAGATCTATGTAGAAGCGTAGTGGCTAAGTTGAGCAGAGATGAGCGATGATGAGCAAGGAAGCGTTGGTGCTTGACAGAGCTGAAGATGGTCTGCATTGCCATTTGCATCTCACTCTTTAATCTGTCACCCCCTCCAGAACATTATCATTTGGAGGTTAAAGCATATAATCCTGCTTCCCTAAAGGTCTGCTATAGGAGACAGAGTACATAAGTGGACTGTATCACTATTAGTTTCCCACCTGAGGAATTAAAGAGCTGGGAGAGATTTCACAGACCAGCGGAATAGCAACCATCAGCATATAGGTTTAAAAGAGCTTTACAGGTGGGAAGGTGGACTAGGTCATTTATATGACCCACTCTTTCTGTGGCTTAGCAACTGATCCAGTGTCTCATTCACTTCTCAGGGAACCAGTTACATATGACATAATTTCAATAACTTTTCAATAAGCCTGCTGTTTTTTACAAGGAACAAAAAAAAAAAAAAAAAAAAGAAAGAACTAAACTCCACATACATCTTAGCTAAATTCCAAGAGGATAGTGATGGGAGAGAGAAAAAATAAAATAGTGTGTGAATATCTGTGAATGTTATTACCCATGTAATAAAATAGATTTTTAAAATGTTCAGATTGTCATATTTGTTATGGGTGGCTGCTAAAAGGAAGCGCACGACAAAGGAGAATACTGGGAAATATCCCTGATGGAATACTGATTACTGATAGAATACAGAATAACAACCATTAAACATAGACAACACAGAACAAAGAACTGAATGAAGGCGGGCCTTAAATACACAGAGGAACAAAAGAGCTAATTAATTGGGCAACAGGTGAACGGGATAATCAAATCAAGGGAACAAACTGGCACACTAGGAAACTGGGTCACACAGGCAAACAGGCACAGAACTAAAACACAATGAAACATGGTCAAAACAGAAGAGAATGTGATAAAACCATTACAATATAGCCTACTTATTGAGTGATAAAGGTAAATAGATTTGGCTTGCTGTCAGAAGAGCTCAAGGAGAAGACTTGAGCTCTGTGTTCCCACCAGACTATATGCTAGTTAATTAATATGGTCTAACGGTGGAGTTAGGGTGGTGGAGGTTGTTGCGTCCTTGAGAATAGACAGGATCAGATGAAAATGCTCCTCCAAAACAATATCCCCATTATTCCTTGCCATTTTGGGAATAATGGGGATGTTGAGCAAAGAAGAGAACTTGCTGTGTATATTAAAAACGGCACAAAACACTGCATATAATCTACATCTAATGGTAGTTTATAGGAAAATATTAATCTGAGCTAAATGATGTAAAAATGTAAGTAGATTATGTTGTCTAAACATAGGAGAACGGTTTAATAGATGAAGAACACAAACTCAGCAGTTATTTAATATTAATCTTTATTAACTTACCAAACAGCACACAAAAATATGAGTAGATATTAAGAGCAAGTGTAATATCAAAATATCTGTTTATTTTTTACCACAAAATTGTATAAGGCAATAAAATAAAATATTAAAATAAAAATCCGATCAGTTTTTTTTCTCTCCAGAATATGTATTTTCTGGTAATTATATAATTTCCATTATTAATATTCCATTATTAACTTTCAATGCATGCCAATAAAAAAGATTTTGAAAAAAATCTTGATGGAGACACAACATATATGATGGAGAATTTTCAAAGCAAACATGAGAATTTAGTTATGGTATTATGATAATATTACAGTAGACGAAATGTGATTTCAATATATAAACAGAGATACACATCAAGGCAGTTGCACATGAGGATTTAAAAATTAAGAAAATATCACGAGTGTAATGTATGTCATGAAGTGAATGGTTTGGAATCACATCACTAAAATATCAATATTAATATCTGAACTATTGCTGTTAATCTAGTTTTTTTTTTTTTTTTTTTTAAATGCAAGTGACTCATGCCTGTGTGTGCAATACCAACCCAATCCCACAACCTATTTCACGAGGTGGCGATTTTGAATGAAAACCCTTTTTTTGTGGGGGGTTGGGGGTGGGGGTTAATGGGGGGGGGGGGGGGGGTGCTTGAAGGTCCACCCCTAAACATAACATCACTGGGGTGTAAGCAGATTGTACAAAAACATACGAATGAGACCATAAAAATAAGACAGGTTCACCAAAGCATAACTAGTTGCTAACTGCCAGTCACAATTATTGGAGTTGAGTGAATTGTCATTCACGCCTGTAGTACAAACTGTTCAGAGTGAGTTATACCAAGGTATAATACTTAAGTACAGGTTTCTGTTTAAAATCCTAACCCGTAAAAGAAAATAGTAATAGCCACGCTTGTCTTAGCAAACACAAATAATTAAAGTCAGAATTAAGTAGTTGGATGTCTCTGTATTTAGTCCGGGGGTTGGTCTCTAGCTCCAGCTATTGTCCTTTGAAAATATTGTGTATGTGCACAAAACCTCTAATAATTTCAAGTCTGCTGAAAGTCAGACAGGGCTTGAAGACATAAGCATGTCCTTGTCCACAGGATGATTGACAGGCAGACATGTTTGAAGTTCAGCAGCAGTCATTCCACACAAGCCTCAGCCAGATGTTGAGAGAGGATGGAGTCTCCTCACATCAAGTTTTCAGCCATGAAAACGTGTGTAATGAATAACGTTCACATGAATATGAGATTCACATTGGTCACTGCAATCGTTTTATATATATATATATGGGCTTCTGGGATACATCAAAGTGAGAGGCATAACATAAATCTAATCATATCTTGCTCTAGATTTGACATGTATATACGCAAAGTATCCAAAACCATTGTCTATGTTGTGCTTATTATATATGTCTCTTATATAATTGATTCTGATGAGTAAATTACACATTTCAGTGGTCAAATATTTCTGTATATTCACTGTTAAACAATTGATCAGTTGTACATCGCTGTGTTTATTTGATCTCTCTCATAATTTTCTCTCTGTGATCTCACCTAATAAAATTATTTCAAATCAATATTTTACATCCATTTATTTGGTAAGTATAGCCATTGATTGAGTGGAATAATACAATCAGCTGGTCATTAAAGCTAAATGATAATGCAGTGTTGGCCAGCTGACTCTACCGTTTACTTAAGATCCAGGAACAGTTCTTAATGGGGCTCATAAAATCAACTTAATCAACTTAATGGGGCTCATAAAATATTTTTTTTGTTGTGGCATCCAAATGACACTCATTTCAGTATATTCTCAGATAAAAATGTTGAAGATACTGTTATGCAGCATTTTCATCATTTCTGCATAAGGAAAAGATACCAAACAAGGCCTTCAAATCTGAAATCAATTTAAAGCCATTTTGAAAAGTACAAAAGACTTCGAAAAAGTCTTTTTAAAGCCATGCACGTGTTATAAAGGGTGCTCAGATATAGCATTGTGAGCTCTGATCTTATTCACACCTCCTGCCAGTGTTGGTTGTCAGCTGTGTTTGTGTGAAAAATGTGTGAGAACTGAGACTTGTGATAATGACAGACTTGCGACAGTGTCTTTAATAAATTTCAGTTACGCTCAGCTGCCCCTGATGTTTCCAGGCTGGTGCACTTGACTTCATCTGAGGGGGAAATACACACATAGTCATTTATAAATTAACTTCTCTAAACTGAAGCATATATTTAGTTGTTCCCCTTTAGAGCATTCATTGTACTAGTAATGTGGATCAATGTTAATAAAAAAACCCAGCTTTTTTTCCTTAATTATGGTCTTACACACCTGCACTCTGGCTGTGTGATATCTGGGTTTGTGAAGCGGACATCGGTGTGATCTCTTCAGAGGGAGTGTGTGTGTGGCTGGAAGGGTCTGCGGTTCTTAGGTCATCCGGGGGCCAGCGTAACTCTCCACTCTCCACCTCTCCCTCTGTGGGCTCCACTACGATGGAGGGCAAGCGCTTGGACAGCTTGGGGTGGCGCTCCTTTGTGTCTGGAAAAATCTGAAAATAGATGTTTTATCTTTGAGATAAAGTAGATGTTGAATGCTCCACTTATGTTTATCGACATAAAGAACCAGCTCACCTATATGGAAAATGCTGTCATCATTTAATCACTTGCATTTTGTTCCATACCTTTATGACTCTCTTGTTTTTATGAGACACAAAAGGGAGTTTGTAAAGAATATCTTGTTTTTTTTTCATATAATGAAAGTGAAAGCGGACCAGGGCTTGTCAAGCAACAAAATGACACCATAAACGTGTTCACACTATAACGTTTGTGTTATCTGAACAGGACAATATTTATGCCAATAATTTCTTAAATTCAAGGCTGTTTATCACACAAAGCTATTGTATGATATTGAGAATTTCAATTGCCCTTTCATTTTATGAAAAGAGCATGCAGGTTGTTTTTTAAAAAGGCAAGAAGGTCATAAGGGTTTGAACGACATGAAGATGAGAAAATGGTGACAATTATCTTTACACAGAGTTCACAGAATCTTAAATCAGTTGAAAGTTGAATTGAGAGATCAGATGACATTGAAGGAACTGATCAACTTGGGATGACACGACCAATGGAGGAGACTTTGAGACACCAACCTGAAAGGAAACGCCTTGCTCTCCGGTGTCACTCATAGTGAAGTCTTCTCGACTGTGTTCTGGGTTGTTCATTATATCTGTCATTCTAATAACAAAATGAATAATAAATTAGCCTATATTTATATAATAAAGTATCCTATATCTTTTTTTGGTCACTTCTGTATAATACAAACAAATGCCTGCTGACAAGAAAACGAAGAAGATGAAGTATCTATAGTCAGTACTTGGTTCACACAGGGAGAGTAGAGAAGACAGTACATCTGCAAGCAGTACTTTTATTAATAGAAAGTAACAACACTCAGAGACACTTGAAGAACACAGGAGAACAGAAAACCACATAAAACTGAAGAGAACAGACAAACAACTGAACAAAACAGGGGAGTATAAATACACAAGTTAATGAGGGGTAAAATAAGGCACAGTTGGAACGGATCAATCAACTAATAGGTAACCAGAGCAACCAAGGACACATGGACTTAAAACAGCAAGAGAAACTAAACTCAGGGGACCCAAAAACAGGCAATGTGGGACATCTATGGCAATCAAAAAATAAATATTCTTAAAATAAAGCCTAAACTAGGGGAGCGCGGGGCACAACCTAACGCGGGGTTAAATGTAACACGGACCTTTTACATAGTTAGTCATGGTCAAGCAGGTTGTGTTTCCGCTCTTTTTCTCTCACTGTCAAAAGACGGTCTCCCGCGAATTTGCGGAAAGTTTTGATAATATTTCGTGAAGATACTGGACAAAGAGTGTTTTGACACCATGCAAGCAATTTTTTTCATCATCATAATTTTTTCGGTTTCTGAGTCCATTTGCACTTCTGTCACATTTGCACTTCTGTCACTTTCAGTGCAAAAGTACAAAAATGGTAGGTCCTAGAATAAAGGACCTAGAATAAATCTAACTTTATATTGCCTTAATCACTGTCTTGTTGGCTCAAACATAGCACCGTTTTGAAACATGTCAGCAATTCCTAGCGACTGTTAGCTAGACTTAAAATATGTAATACACAGCGGGGTTAGTTGTAGCACAGTGTTACAACTAAGCCACCAAGTGTACAATGATAATCAAATGAAAACAGGGTGCACGCAACTTTTCAGGTTTGAGTATTTAATTATATATTTAACTTCGTTGGACTTTCACAAACAATGTTGGCATTTAAAATGTTAAAAATTGAGTTTACTATGCATTGATCACTTGTTTATTTATTAAAAATATGGCCTGTTTTTAATGCAATAAACCCTTTAAATTTTTATTTTAAGCTCATTTGTATTATTATTACTGTTATTATTATTAATAATAATAATTTTACATGCAGCTGCCACACACAAATCTAATTCAATTGCAATTACAATATTTTATGATTTTATTTATTATTATTATTTATTGCAAAACTGTGCAGCCCTTTTCTATGTCTCTATCCATGATATTGATTCATAATAGAAGGATGATTGGATGAGGGATGTATGTATGAATATCTATCTATACAGATGCACAAACAACATCAAACTATACAAATAAAATAGTACTGAATTATGTGTGTTACACACAAGTGTTACAACTAACCCCTCTGTCTGTTACAATTAACCCTGCATATGGGGTAAGTTGTAACATTTGCACTTCTGTCACTTTCAGTGCAAAAGTACAAAAATGGTAGGTCCTAGAATAAAACTTTAAGTGTTCATTTGTAGCAGAGATGTGTATGTTGCTTGTGTAAAAAAAAAGTTAAATCTAACTTAATAATTTTTTTAATAATTGAGCCAAAACCAAAATGTGTTAGGTTGTGCCCCGCTCTCCCCTACTGTTCAAAAGATTAGGTCCTAATGTGTTTCAAAGAAATCTCTTATGTTCTCCAAGGCTGCATTTATTTGATAAAATAATTCCAGTCTTCAGTGTCACATGATCCTTCGGAAATCATTCTAATATGCTGATTTGCTGCTCAAGAAATGTTTCTTAGTATTACCAATGTTGAAAACAGTTGTCCAACTTAATATTTTTTCTGGAAGCCATTATGCATTTTCTTCATGCATTCCCCAGAATTTTGAACAGTAGGCCTAGTGTATGTTGTTTGAAACTGTGTATCGTAATAAGAACAAAACTTTCAGATTATAACACTAACACACCAATACATAACCTTTGCTGAGCAACAGTGAAGGATTAGTTCACCCCAAAATGACAATTTTGAAATGTCATTTTAATCCTGTCTTTTTTTCTTCTTCAATGGAACACAAAAGGAGATCTTAATCATATGACAAGGAAAAACCAATGATGTTTGGCATCAAAAGATGCCTTTTTGAAGTGAAGAGAATATTATTATTGCAATACAATGAAGAACCAATGAAAAATTATTAAAATATTTACCCATATGGCTCCTACTATAAGTGTCCGTATAGCTTCAGATTACTTGTAATATTTAGCACATATGGAACTGCTTTTTTAGAGAATTTGTTTTTGTTAGAGCTTGGCAGTATACCATCCATTTTTGTTGTATGAAAAATAGCCACTTGGATATTCAGCCAAACATATAATTGTGTGATTCACAGAAAAATTAAAAAAATAAAAAACAGGGTAGAAGTGAGAAACAATTTTAATTGTGTGTGAACTATTCATTTAATAAAAAAGATACCAGAAATAATAAAAAAAAGAAAAAGAAAATCATGCTCCAACATGTCAGTTGCAGCATTTGCATGTTTGTCCAGTCTGTAATCCCTCAAAAAATCCTTCCTGTCCCTTTCAAACTGACATGGTTTTAACAGCATGCACACAACCAAACACCCCAGCTATTCTTTGTTCCTGGCTTTGACTGCAGTGTGACAGGATGTCTACAGGTGTGTATGCAAATATGAAACGTGGTAAAATTATCCTTATCATTTTCATTCAGATTGATGGCGGACTCAAGCATGTTTGCAGTCTGTTGAACAGACAAAAGTCATAGTCGAATGCTGAAGGATAATAAAACTGTGAACACACTAGTACACCCACTCACATGCACACTCACAAATCCTGTTCAATTATTCAGCAGTTAAAGGCTGGATAGCACAAAGACCTATAAAAACTAATCACGTTATTTTGACAATGAAAACCAAATTAAACAAATTGCTCAGGCTAAGGCAGTGCCTAATATTCTTATCATTAACTCAAAATAAAACTATGAACATTTTTTCCCAGTAATTTAAATAAAACTGAAATAAAATGTAGAAATATTAGATCTTGGGTTATGACTGTTACCTCGGTTCCCTGAATATGGAACGAGATGCTGCATCTAAATGTTGACGCTTTGGGAACGCTTCCATGTGACTGGTCTCTGAAGCACATGTGAAATAGCGCCAATTCTATTGGCCGGTGGAAGTCATGTGACGTAAGATGGTGCGCCATTTGACTATAAAAGTACACTTGCATTTGACATCATCAGCTTTTGATTGGCCGAAGGAAGACATTCAGGTATGAGGTAGTATGGCAAGGAGACGCAGTCTCTCCTTCCCTACTCAGGGAACAGGGGTTACAGTCCAACCCAAGATATTTCCTTTTGAGGGAATAGTACGCTGCGTCTGAATAGTACAGTAACGCCTTTGAAGAGGCCACATCCCTAGTAGTGTGGGCTCTGATGCCTAGGGGTCAGAGGTATTCCACGCACCCAATAGGCCTGAGAGATACCCTGCACAATCCGTTGTATAACACATTGCTTGTAATCCGCATAGCCCCTGTTGCGTGCTCTGAACAGCTGCTGAGACCCAAACAGGGAATACAAGATTAAGCCTCTCCTGTTCTGCAGATTGTGAAAAGGCAGAGGACAGAAGGCCTGAAGATCCACAGAACGTGTCACTGAGGAAGAGCAAATCGTACAAACATAGCCTCGTCCATGTCTTTACCAAGCCATCCAGCCTCGAGGGTGCTGGAGGTGTGAGGGCGAACCAGAGTGGACAATGTGTCAAATTCTCTGAAGCAAACAGGTCTACTTCCACTCTGCCAAACCTCTACCAGATCGACTCCACCTGCCTCGAGAGGATTTCTGCTCCTTGATTCAGGTACCTATATAGTCTAGGCACAGAGCAGGATCTGGCACGCCAGTCTGGAAATAGGGCATGAATGCATACCACCCTGGTGATTTATGTATGGGACTACTGATGTGTTGTGTGATCGGACAAGAACATGGTAGCATCTGAGGTCTGGGAGAAGTATGTCAGAAGCAGAAATACAGCCCTCATCTCACGGCAATTTATGTGCCATGAAAGATGGTGACCTCTCCACAGACCCTGAGCAGAGCGGCCATCTAGGATCGCACCCCAGATTGTGAGGGAAGCATCTGTTGTTAGTATTTTGCGACGACACAATTCCCTCAACACAGGACCTTGGGCCAAGAACCAAGGTTTCTTCCACATCACTAGGGTACGTAAGTATCTGTGTGTAACCCTGATGATGCGAAAAGAGTTGCCCCCTGGGGAAAATCCCTTGGTCTTCCAATCCTGAGGATGGATATGTGAAAGTATGCATCCTTTATCTATCTATCAAGTCCTTGGATCTGATTTGAGATACGATGAGGTTGAGTGTTAACATTTTGAACCTGTAAGTCTGTAGAGTACGGTTCAGATGACGCAGATCCTTCTTTCGGACTAAGAAGTACCGGCTGTAGAAGCCCGACTTTCTCTCAGGAAGAGGAATATATATTCTCTTCTATTTCTATTCTATTTCTATAGCCTCTTTCAACAAAAGAGACTGTACTTCATACTCCAACACCAGACAAGTGTAACAAGTGCCGTGTTTGACGCATTTACAGCTGCAACTGAAGTTGGAGATGAAGATCCTTGAATAAAGGCTTGAATTTGGGTCTGTTCCTCGCATGGATTCTGAAGATTTAAATTAGAGCATCGAGCATGCGTTTTCAGTGTATTTTATAGTCTTTATTTGATTCACAGCATGTTGATAAAATGCCTTTTGTGTCCTACAACAAACAAAATAAATATTACACAAAGTAATGGTTAAACAATTACATAAATTGTTATTGATTTGATGTTTTTTTTTTATGGTTTATTTGTTTAACATTATGTCATTCTTTGAGATGAGTTTGCATCTGAAGTCACAAACATTTGTAAATGAGTAAAAAGGGTGATTGAAATCATTTTGATTGAAGTAATTTATCATAAATGCAACAGAATCAACCAATTCATTAATTCCATTAATTCAGTATAAGATAAAATAAGGAATTGTATTAATTTGTAAGTCTGTAAAGTTACTGATCCATAAATAATTTAGATGCTGTCAGTACTTCAATATGGTACGTTTCATTGTCAATGCAAAGCTAAATAATATTTATAGGATTCAGTACCCCAGCCACTAAAGAGAAAAAAAGGGGAACCTGTTGTGTTTTATGGGGGAGTTGTCACAATGAGTGTGGTAATGGGCTTTAGTTCCTATAACTGTATTTTGCTAAGATGGGAAAATAAACAGATTTCTGTGGATGTTAGAAAAGATGTTACCAGGGAACCAATATTAGGAGCATGCTGGGTCTAATTGTTTGATTATTGTTTTGGTATTTTTCAAAGAATTGCAAGGCTGTTGAATGCAATGTTTTACGTAACATTGTGGTGTAATTAGAATAACACTGACAGATACTCTTACTTAGAACTGTCCCTTAATTGTGGCTTTGCTTAAGGCGAATATTGAGGCAGCTCAACTCAAGGCTTTTAAAGCAGACAAACATGCAATAAAGTATGGTCTAACTTTAACATTGATGCGTGAGGTCTGTGGGTTCTCTTTGTGTGTACACATGAATACATGCGTGCTTGTATTAATGCCCATAAGCAAGCATTGATATCATTTTAATACAGTTTCAAAGGCCTCTGGCTGCCAGATGATTTTTGGATTGCAAGCACAGACGTCACCATACATGCCGAATCATGTCTAGGCCTTTTGTGAGTTCAATGAAAGCAACTATTTTATGATTAATATTTTGAAAGATTATAAACATGAAGGAAAATAAAGGCCTCCTGGATTTTAAAGGTTTCCTACAGTGAATTGATTGATCAAGAAACATTGTAATTTACCTAACATATCAAAGGTGGAAAATGTTGTGGGGAAATATGACATATTTAAATATTTTAAATGAATAGACACTGTTAAAACTATAGAATGTTTTAATAGAATTAACTTTGAACCATTCAACATTCTAACCGCAGCATTTAATTACCAATCACAGATTTCAAATTTATGGTCATTCCACAAGATGGGTGCCTTTTTCTTTTAATATTATTTTAGATTATTTTGCCATATAGCTATGCTTTGAAATAAATAAACAATCAGAATTGACTATTTTATAGTTAATTTAGCCATAACTTGCCTAGCGTTCAAGGTCATGACCTTAAAGGTTGTATCAGTCATTTCAGGCCCAAAAAAGGCCGAAACATAAATGATCACATTCACCTAATCTTTCCTAACGATCCGCTGGCTGCCCGCCCCATAAGCATGCCGTCCAAAAACCGCGTCTCTATAGGCAGCCTAGGCTCTGAAATCTGCACACAAAAACAAATGGGTACACCACCACTCAAAACCAAAATAAACAGTGTTTCAACCAATCACTGACAGGGGCGGGTGTTGCTCCGACTTCGCGTCCAGCCGTGAACGAGCTCAAAACCTCACAACACCCGCCCCTGTCGGTGATTGGTTGAAACACTTTATTTTTGTTTTTAGTGGTGGTTGTACCCATTTGTTTTTGTGTGCAGATCTCAGAGCCTGAAATGACTGATACAACCTTTAAGTTTGGTGAAACTTTTAATAATCAGTTGTTTACTGTAACCATGGTAACAGGGTTGACTAGAAGATCTTCTATCTGTCATTAAATTCATGTCATTGAGATGATGTCATTATGTCAGAGTTTTTTTTTTTTTTTTTTTTTTTTTTTTGGACATCATTGTAAAAATTATTGATTTATGAGGAGTTCTGATGCAACAGTTGATGCATAACTGGGGGCACAACTTAAAGGTTTTTTTTGTTGTTGTTGTTTTTTTGCTTTATTAGCAAATTTGCTAATATTTCAACAAGAAGTTAGAAACACAAGGAAACCAAGAAAACATGAACAAAAAAAAAAGTTAATGGATTTTAGTAGCCTAATGTTGGCAATTACAACACATAGGCCTAGTTAAAAGTCATAATTTAATTGTTAAAGTCATTATTTAAAAAATAAAAAATTGAGGGACACAAACTCTCTTATAATGGACTAGAAATATGAAACAATATGAAACTATTCATATTCATATTCAATAACAATATGCAACTCCATCGAAAGGCAAATGTGGTTTTAAGACAAATTGTACGCATATAGCTTACAAAATCATAAAAAGGGACTACATTTAATTTAGTCAAAGGAATGCAGGCTGAATATTATATTAATATAGAATATTCATCAGTATACAGCAGATATATTTGTATAAGCAATTAAAAAGATGTAGACACAAATTATATAAATATGCTGAAGATATTATAAGATTTTCAGCAATGTATATTTGGTTTCCTGAGACTGAATAGCCTACCTTCTCTAAGCTTTCTTTTTAACACTTTATTTTAAATGTGCAATGTATGTCAAATAGCCTACCTTTTGTCCCCCTTCTCTTCTTGAAGTGTAAGAAATTATATTATATTGAGATATCCTCCCGTTAAAATCTCTCTCACAGCTTCCGTTAACATCAGTCCGTCCAGTTCGAGCGGAAAGTTACTGTTGAATGCTGTCACAGTGCTTGTGCTCATCCTACCAACGTCATTCATTTACATGTTGAGAGCTGCATACATGCAACATGAATCGCTGCATGATTGGTTACGAGAAGCACGCATCCACATCGTCATCAAAGCTTGTTTTTTCATGTAATTTTCAGGATCTCTGAACTCAGATGATGATACGCAAGTGTTTGGGTGAGTTTAGTGACTACTGTACCAAATTTTTAGAAGCAACGGGGTACAAAAAAAATATCTGAAAGATACTTATAACTATGGTTAATATTATCTTTAGTGTTCTTTAATATATTTGAGAGCTTGTCTGGTTGAAGGAAGATTGACACTGTTGAAAACTCATTTCTGCCGTTGTTGGTTATGGATCGCTGATGCCCCCTGCTGCTGACAGAACTCGTTGCACAGCATCCCACTGAGGTCTAGTATAGGACTGCTGTTTGCGTGTTTGTTTACGCTCATATTTCATGTAAACAGTTACTTTTTTGTTCAGATTTGGTTCAGGTCCCTTTAGCAGGACACAACAGTGACTGTCTAGTCTACTTTTTCCACCGTGGTATAGGCCTATTTCCTATTCATTTTTTCACTAGCCTTTTAAACTTGAATGAGTTTTAATAATCAAACAGCGTAAGTTAGCTACTGTATTATTGGATGTATAATTGCTGTTCTGACTGGACCACAGTCCACAGTACATACAAACTCCATATATATGTGTTTTAATTGTTTTTCACATTTTGCACACTTCTCTTTACTTATTGATTATTGCACTGAAATTATAATGATTTATAATTTTGTTTGCAATGCACTTACTATTCACTCAGTCTTTGTAATCCCCAGCCTGCTGTCTGTATGCATCAATCAATCAATCAAGCAATCAATTCCCCTTATACAGCAAGGTTACTTTTTGAATATTACAAAATTGTTTAAAATGCTGTATTTAGTAACAGTTTTTCTTAATCAACATCTAGTATTTTCATAATTTCTAGCTTAAATGCCAACGCAGATGAAAAAAACGTAGGAGTGTCAATATAATATTGTTACACTCATAAGTAATAAATGTGATTTTGTGTTACCATCCAAATTAACAGAATTGTAAATACAAATCCCTTATAATCCCTTACAAATTATTCTTATATCAGAACACTTAGTCCATCCTTTAACTAGGCTACTACTAACAGGCTGACTTTTGCTTTATTGCGTTTCGTAAAAAAAAAAAAATAGTAGGCCTAAAGACCAAATGCTGGTGCAATTCCAATATCTAAGCAACCACAAGAATGCACACAAATTTAATTTCAGGGCATCGCCTCAACAGGAGAACATACTATATCATGCTGTGGCAATAGAGTAGACAGTCATTCTTTTTTACCCTTAGGCTGTTTAACCCTTTAATCTTTTATTTTATTTTTTTTTTTTTATTCAAATTCAAAATTAATTCAACTGAAATTACTTTTTTAATACCCGATGTTGATGCAACTGCCGATATCTTACAGAGCATGATACAGGTGTATCTCACAATTCAATTTAAAGGTAATAAATGCACACATGCACAACATTGCTGCAAAATATATTTATAGGTAGGCTACATTATAAAACTTTTTTTTTTGTTCAAAATCTTCCAAAAGTGTTTTCGTCTTAGCCTGATTCACAATGGTAAGCCTATTATAAGTGATGATATTTTAGACCTTTTTTTTGTTGATATTTTAGACCTCATGATGGTTTTCACGGGAAATTGTGAATACTGTACGTCACTCACGTGCATGTCTTCTCATATCCACAAAGAAAAGTTGCACGAGCTACTTTGAGGAGTTTATGATGTTGTGGGTGTTCCAGTTCTCACAACAAGCGATACAGTTTTACATGGAGCAGTTAAATCCCCAACCTCTGGAGAATCACTTGTTTAAAAAAAACCTCAGCAGAACAGTGGAGAGTCTGGTGGCAAAAAACAAAACAAAATCAACAGTGGCTTGGCACTGAGGATTTGAAATGTTGTAAAAGCTATGTAGAGATCTGGTGTTTTTATCACTCAACAAGCAAGTAAGGTATTTTATTGAACAGAGAAATTGCTGTATGTAGCTCTCACCCCCAGGGCCGGCCCTAGCCCTTTGGTTGCCCTAGGCGAGATAGATTTTCGAGATAGATTCCCCCCCCCCCCCCCCCCCCCCCACCCCGTAAGAAAATTTTGTGCATTTTAATGTTAAATTCATCAATCTGGTGCACTTTGAGAGTTCAAAATTAAAAGCTCCAACCCATATTCAGTGTTCAAATTAAACAAAGAAAAATTCAAACCTCTTTTAGTTAGTGTCTGTCTACATTACATAATAATAGTTATAATATTAATCCCATGATAATACCCATATATTGTAAAACAATGCACTGAAAAATAAAGGAAACTTTCATAAGTTTTGTACTAATTTCTATACTAATAGAAAGAGTATTTTTCTATACTTCACATTAAAGATGTGATTGGGCCAGCCCAGTGTCAATCAAGAAAACAACCAATGGGCCGCTGATCTACGCGTTTCATGCGGTGTCAGAAAAAAAGCTAACGCTGACTTTTTTTTTGACCAATGCATTAGGCCTACACCAGCACTAACCCAGCGCCGCTGATTAAGCAAAACAAAACAAAACAAAACAAAACGAATGGGCTATTTCTATTTTAGCCCCCGGCCGCTTTTTTTGCTTTATCCATGTTTTTCGACGACAACTCACTAACTTACTCGGTCGTGCCTGTTCGCTCAGCGCTCACTGCGCCCGCGCCCGCTCGCGATATTATTGGAGGGGGGTCCCCTGTCAAAATTCTATGATGAAATCTTATGAGGGCGCCTACTCCGCTACACATACCGGTATACCCACTTTTTGCGCCACTGGCAGGCTTATGTAATTGCTCCGATCGTTGCAGTGTTAATGAAGTACAATAAAAGCGGAAAGTTCCTTACGCGGCTCTGGCACCCCCCGGCGTCGGCGCCCTTAGCATTTGCCTATACTGCCTATGCCACGGGCCGGCCCTGCTCACCCCCCTAAACTCTCCCATCCGGGTCACGGCACCAATGTAATCCCTCCACCCGGGTCCTACTCTCCCCGCTCTGTGTGCACCTCGAACCCGATCTCTGGCGTGAGAGTCAGGCACTCTAACAAGGAGGCTAAAGACTGCAGCCTCTAGCGTCTGTCGCTAGAGCGCCTATTGAGATCAAAGGAGTGAGGTTTACTCACACAGCGACTACTAGCTGGCCTCGGTTACATACACATGTTTTTATGCAGGCTGATTCATTTAAATGAGTAGAATTATTATTTGTTTCAAACTGTACTTTTCATAGATTTTGTGTAAAACTCTGATTAGTAGGCTAAAGGGAAGCTGTGGAAAGAAGCATGAATGTTACCAAACATTTATTTAAATTGAATTTTTTTGCTGTACCAATCCAACTTGATAATATTTGGAGTTTTTCAAATCAAACGCGTTATCTATTTAGCGAACACTTGGGTATTTTTTTTCCTGCGCAACTGCCATATTTACTTTTAGTGAGAAACCACTCTAAACTATTTCGATTGTGAGTGAGCTTTCAGAATCAGGCTGGATCTCAAACCGGACCGTTGGTAACAAGTTTGATAAATAAATTGAAAAGAACTGACTCAAACGAGTGATTCACTCACCATACATCCATTCAGAGGTTTACAGAGACAGTTGAAGGTTTTCTCAGTTCATTTTGCTTTGGGTACGGGGTACAGTTTGGAACAGTAGGCTTACTGAAACACTAGTTTATTTAACGCATGCAGTTGTAAAATTGGTAAATCTGCAGCTTCCCCAAGTGACGGTTCCCTGAGGTGGCAAAGTCTTAATGATTGTGTTGATATAGCCCTGTTTAGGTTGATTATCAGACAATAAACCTGGGGTGCGTTTCCTTAAAAGTATCTTTAGCGAACTACAGTCGCATGTTCCATTGAATTGTGTTGTAACGACAGAACTTGCGACTGTAATTGGCTTTATCTGAGAACCGAGTTCACGTCCGCTCTAATACTTAATGCTCTTTGAAAAATTCATGAGAAAGTTGGCTGCGATGTTATTCTAAATGTCAACTTGTCTCTGTGCATTATTCTAACTCTGTTTCTTGGCTTTACACTTATATTGATCATAAATTATTGTATTATTATATTTTAAAATCAATTAGTGATACTAGGGATCAACATTTGCTATAGAAAATGGAAAAGGCAAGGTGATGTATCTCAGTCTGCTCAAAGTTTTTTTTTTTAATTAAGAGACATGGAACATATTTTCACTTTTTTATTTCTTTTGCAGTGACTAGTTTTAGTATTTCTCTTACAACATTTATTTGATTTCTTTGACAATACATGTTAAAAGAAAAGACATTGCTTATTGAGAAAATGATTGTATTTTGAAAATGTGCATTGTACAGTATATTTTGCAAATCTATTGATTCCATCAAATGCTTTTGTCATAAGCTAACAAAGATAATGGATAGACAAATAAAACATTTACATAATTGTTTTCATTTATTGTCAAAGCTGCAGAAACATAGATTTTATATGCAATTTTATAGTTTTCTCAAAATAGATAACCTCAACTAAACAAATGCCTCAATATGTGATACTGTCAACAGTCTTTAAAAGCTACACCAACTTTATAATTAATTTTATTTGTGAATATATCTATTTAAATGTTGTTTGCTTGAATATTACTGAGTTTGCACTGTAAACAATTTCCCCAAGATAACAGTTTTACAGTAAAGTGCACTGATAACCCACACATCAAATTATAATATAATATTTTTTTTCCTATTATTCCTCGTACATACATAATTCGTCCAGTGGATATAGTTTTTTTGTCTTAAGACTTTTAAGCTTAAAATCTTCACTAGCTAAACAATACTCTGTGATATGATATGTTCATAAGTAAGTGTAATTTTACTCAATTAGCATTACAATTCAGCTGGCTTGTATGATTATATAAGACAACACTGAAACATACATTCAAAAGCATAAAATAAACTCAGCCATATATCATGTTCATTTCCCCTCATTCTCATCTGTAGAGGAATCCATATGTCTTAGAGATGTTTCATAGCTCACTATTGTGACCTCTTCAGCTGTTGCTACGCTGTCAAAAAATCTCATTTTCTCAGTGTGTACTGTGTCTCTCAGCCTACGAATCGAGGAAGCCGTATCATCACAAATGGGTTCTGCAGAGTCTCCTTCAAATACACGTGTATGTGTCACAATTATTGTCTCTTTATCATCGTGTAATGTTTCTTTCACAACATGCTTTTCCACCAATGTTTGCTTCCCACTTTGCACTCTGGTTTCCTCTACTGTCAACACTGAGTCTGAGCCTAGTGTTACTTGTAATGGTGAGGTGTGAATTCCATGGGTGTCTAAATTGGTAAAGATTGCAGCTTTCTGTGTGTCTGGTATAGCTTGAATGTTCGATGTGATCACATGAATTTCCCCTGACATCTGTTTCAGAGTGTCCACTGATGCTGAGGACATATCTGATGAGAATGGGATGTTGACTTTTTCTGGCTGGTGAGGCTCCATTGATATCAGTTCACATCTGGCTGTGGAAGTTACAACATTAGTTTGTACATCTTTGACCCCAATAGTGGCAGTTGGTTCAGCATATTTCACTTTAACTTTTGTAGGAGAGGTCTGTGACAGGCCAACATGTTCAGTGGTTACTGTGGAACTTATATCTGCAAAAGCTTCAGATGACCTTAGTGATAATGTTGGGCTGATGTTGTCCTCCACAGCCTCGCTGAACAAGCTCTTCTCAGGTTCCTCATGTGCCTTGATGGATTCTTTCTCTACATCATCAAACTTCTCAGCCTCTTCAGGTGGTTGGATTATTTGTTCCTTCTCGTCAGATTTTGTAGTTTTAGTTGGAGAAGAAAATGAGAACTTAAACCAGCCTCCTTTTTCAGTTTTTGCTTGTTCTTTGCTAACAGCTGATTTCTGATCCGCTGAAGCCTCCAGATGTTTTTCACTTTCTTCAATCTTGGTGTCGACTAACTTATCACTTTCATCTGAGGACTGGCTGAACCCTAATTTTGGAAATTTAAATTTAAACTTTGATTTCTCCTGCGCTCCTTTGTCCTCATGTTCTACTACTTCCTCAATTTTTTCTCCAGCCTCCTGATGCTTAACAGATGGTTTGTCCATTTGTTCTTCCATTTCCTCTATTGTTGGAACATTAAATTCAACCTCAAAGCCACCGAGAACATCCTCAAGTCTAGGCATTGTAAATCTGGGTGACTTTCCAGGCCCTTGTGAATCATCTTTTGGTTGTGTTTTAGTGTCTGGGGCATTAGCATTTATGGTTGTGTCATCTTCTCCATCCTGAGATTTTGTTCTTGAAATGCTAAACTTTGGCATTTTCATAGTAGGAAGTTTGAATTTACTCGGGGAGCCTTTGTCACCCTCCATTTTTTTTACAACAACCTCTGGAGGCTGTTCAGTGGTTTCTTTAATTTCACCCTCTCTGTGTATATCTTTGTAGACTTCTACTTGTAAAGGCTTGTCTTTAATATTTAGATCAGTTTTAGTGTCTGGAACATCTACTTCTGCTTCTTTTACTTTTGCATCAGATGGTTTTTTAGCTGAAATTCCAAATCTTGGCATTTTAAAAGCAGGCATTTTGAATTTACTTGGAGAACCTGAAACAACAATGGTATCATCTTTCAACTCCGTCTCTACCTCTGTTTTTTCAAGGCTGGAACTTCCCTCTAAAG
The DNA here is from genome assembly GCA_031834385.1 of Semotilus atromaculatus. Taxonomy (NCBI): domain Eukaryota; kingdom Metazoa; phylum Chordata; class Actinopteri; order Cypriniformes; family Leuciscidae; genus Semotilus; species Semotilus atromaculatus. The sequence goes on from JAULUF010000025.1 coordinate 32,378,531, forward strand.
CCATGGCTACTTTTGGGAGACTTGCATCATCTGCTGCAATTTTTATTTCTGGTTCAGTCATCCCAATTTCAAGTGTTCCTGTTTTTACTTCTTTTGCAGTTACTATCACCTCAGGACCTTTTACTTTGGGTAATGAAATCCCAAATTTTGGAAGTTTAAATTTAGTTTCCTGTCCCTCTTGATTAATCTCTTTTGATTTTATGGTCATGTCAATTGATGGGGTTTCAATCTCTGCAGTTTTGCATTTGATGTCATCTGATTGGTCCACTGAACTAACTTTAATTTCCTTGATGTCAGAATCAGGTGCATCACTAGTGACCTTTGGAGCGGAAAATCCAAATTTGGGTAATTTTATTTCTGGGAGTTTGAATTTTGTTGGAGAGCCAAATTGTGGACTTGTTATTTCAGTTTTGCCATCTCTCTCACTTTCTCCCATGTCTGCAGTGCCCTGTAGTGAAATGTCTGTTGTAATTTCACTGGCTTGCATATCCACTTCCACTATTCCTTTGGGTAAATTTAGCTCTTTCTTGTCTGTAGTTAGCACATCTCCTGACATTTTCACTTCTGTTTTTGTCAGAGCTTTCTTGAGCCCTTGGTCACTGTCAGGACCTTTAGTTGTTGGGAGAGCAATACCAAATTTTGGAAGCTTAAATTTGCTTTTAATCTCAATGGATGGATCTTCAACATTTACTGTTGGCTCTTTCATGTCAACACTTGCTACTTCTCCTGACATGTTAAACGTCTTATCAGGAAGGCTAACTTCATCGATGTCCACATTTGCCGTAGGAATGTCCACTGTGTCCTTTGATGTTTTGGATCCAAATTTGGGAAAATTGATTATTGGAAGTTTAAATCTTGTTGGAGAGCTAAAAGTGTCCTTTTTCAAATCAGTTTGTTCTTCTGGTAATTTAATATCCACAGATTGCTCTGAAAAATCAACATTTCCCAGTGATGTGCCCATGTCAGGTTTGGGTAGACTCACATCAAATTCTGGAGCCTTAAGATCTTGTTTTGAAAATCCCAATTTGGGAAGTTTCACTTTCAGCCCTTTGGAATCAACTTCAACTTTATCTGTTTCCCCCTCAATGGTCACATTTTGAATTGCAACATCAGGCTGTTGTACATTAACTGTTTCTTCACATAGCAAGCCAGTCTCTGTGTTTATCTCTTTACTCTCTGTCTCTATCTCCTTTACTTTTGGCATACCAATTCCAAAATTTGGCAGCTTGAACCTACTTCCTGTCCCATCAATGTTCATCTCTTTGACCTTAATGTCCACATTAACTCTAGGCCCCTTAATATCCATGTTTGTTTCTGTGTCAGTGGTTTGTATCTCAGTTGTTTCAGAGAAACTGATTTCAGGTTTTTGTATATCTACTTCAGCTGCTTGTATATCAGATGTGGACTTAATATCTGGCTTTGAAAAACCAAATTTTGGAAGTGAAAAGCTTGGCTTCTTCAATTTCACATCAAGCCCTTTCAAGTCAACTTCAGGTATATCTGCCTCGCCTTCAATGGATATGTCTTGAACGTCAGCATCAGGTTGGGGTAGTATTACCTTACCTTCTGCTAAATGAACATCAGTGTCTCTTATTGTGGCACGTATATCTGCCTCTCTTTCAATTTTTGGTATTTTTCCTGACACCTTGATGTCTGGTTCATGAGCAGTAATTTCTATTCCTTTAATGTCCTTATCTGCTGATGGTAAACTTGCTGTACCTTTTGAACCCTTGACTCCAAATTTTGGCAGGTTAACTTCTGGCAGTTTATATTTGGTTGGGGAACTAACAATTGTTAGATCTTTCTGTTCAGCTTCCCTTCCCGGAAATGTAACTTCTGCTGTTTGTTCTTTAACAGGTACATTACCCTCTGGTATGGATACTTCAACCTTTTCAACTTTGACATCAACTTCTGGAGTTGCAGTATTTGGTTTGGAAAATCCAAACTTAGGAAATGAAAAACTTGGTCTCTTCGCTTTGACTTGCAGTCCTTTGGAATCAACCTCAGGCATGTCTGCACTCTTTTCAACTTCAGATTCAATTTTGGGTGGCTGTACTTCAAGTTTGACGTCAGGTTTAGACATATCACTTTTTATATTTGTTCCCTCTAGTTCTGAATCAGTTACATTAATGTCTAATGCTCCTTTTTGTGTTTTAACACCAAATTTCGGGAAGCTGAATGAAGGGAGTTTAAACTTTGTTGGAGATCCAAAAAATGTTGAACCCTTTTGATCAGGCTCCATTGACACTTCAATGTCCATATTTGCTTCTTCTAGGCCCGTACTGCCTTCTGATATGGGGATATCAGATTTTTGGATACTTACATCAACCTCAGGGGCTTTTATTTCTGCTTTTTTAACCCCAAATTCAGGTAATGTCTTTATCTCTACATCTAGGCCTTTAAAATCATGTTCTGGTGGATGAATTTTCCCCTTGGTTGCTATCTCTGTTTTTTTTAGATCCATTTCCTGTACTTCAGCTATATCCTCTGTCTTTGATGCACTTAAATCAAACCCTTTTACTTTAGGAAGGTCAATGCCAAACTTTGGCATCTTCAGCTCTCCCCCATGTCCTCCAAGTTCAGCATCTTCAACATTTAAGTCCACACTTACAGATTGACCCTCTGTGGTTAGATGATGTCCTTTTATATCAGCTGATGGAGCTTCACCTGATATTTTTATTTGTGTATATGGACCGCTCATTTCAGGTTCTTTAACAGCTATATCTACATCTGGCATAGCTTTCTCTTCCTTCATAGCTTGGCCTCCAGTCTTGATTGAGGGAAGTTTAAATGTTGTTGTGGCACCAAAAGTTGTTGTATCTTTTTGCTGAGCCTCAAAATTTAACACTGTGATATTCATACTTTGTTCTTTTATTTTCACATCACCTTGTGGTTCAGATGTATCAACTTGTGCAAGATTGACATCAGTCTCTGGGGTCTTGATATCGGGTTTAGAAAATCCGAATTTAGGAAATGAAAAGCCTGTTCTTTTCATTTTTATACCTGGGTCTTTTAAATCAACTTCTTGATCTTTTTTGCTCTCTGTTTTAGCTTGTGGTATTTCCGCTCCAGCTGACAGTTCCCCGGGTTTTGTCTCTGGTAAAGAAATATCAACTTCTGCCTTTGATCTTATGGCCTCTGTAAGTGACAGGGTGTATTGATCTCCAGTATCTAGTTTTGGCTGATCAACACTGATTGAGGGTTTCTTCAGCTCTTGACTGGGCACATTAAAGTCAATTTTTACATCTGACGCTTCTACTGATGTAAATATATCTTCAGCCTCCAAAGTAATTGCCTCACCCCTCCAATCTGTAATTTCAGATTTTACTTTGGAAGATGAACTTCCGAATTTGGGTAGCTTGAAAGAAGGAAGTTTGAATTTGAATGGTGACCCTCCAGTGGATGAATCATCTTTTAAGTCAGACTCAAGATTTACATCCACTTCACCAACTGCTATAGATGTATCACCCCTTTCAACATTAATCTCTGGACCTTTAATGTCTTGTTTAGAAAATGCATGCTCTGTGCTTGGCTTTTTCATCGTTACCTCCATTTTCAAAGAAGCCTCAGGTATGTCTGCTTTTCCCTCAGCACTCTCAATGTCATGTTTTAGTGTAGCCTCTGGTTTTTCTACATCTGTTCTTGATGCGCCCTTTTTAAATTCTGGTCCCTTTCGCTTTGGAAATGAAAATTCAAATTTGGGCATCATAAATTTACTCCCTTGACCTCCAGGATCGGTGTCTTGAATATTAATTTCAGCATCTACCGGTGTGGTTTCAAAAATTGATTTTGATGGTTCTATATCTTTATCTTGTGATGCAACTGGTGATTTTGCCTTTATTTCTGACTGTGCATCATCACCAGCTTTTGCACTAGATTCTTCTCCAGTCTTTGAAATGGAAATTGTTGGAAGCTTGAATTTAGATGGAGAACCAGAAGCACTTTTGTTTTTATACTGGACTTCAACCTCTGGAGCAGGAATCGTCACCTCAGTCTCTTTGATCTCAGTGTCTCGCGCAGATACTCCTTCTTTTCGAAGACTGGTGTTAGCATCAGGGATCTTAGTGTCAGATTTGGAAAAGCCAAATTTTGGAAATGAAATTTTATGTTTTTTAAGTTTTTCTTTTTCTTTAGCCTCTGGGATGACTACATCTACTGGACCTGAAGGAACATTGACTCCCATCTCAAGTTTCTCGGCTTGCACTTTCGAATCTTTTATAGTTGCTTCTTGATCAAGACCATGACCTACAAGGCTCACGTTAACCTCTGGTTTAGAAAATGCACGGTTTGGAGACAATATCTTTTCTTTTTTCGTTTCAAAGTGTCCATCAAACCCCTTTTCTACCTCTGGTGTAGATACATCCACTTCAGGTTTTGAAACAATGGGAATCATTTGTGGGGTTTTCATTTCAGGTAATGATGGCAGTTCTCCAGTCAGTTTGGCTTCTGGCACTTTTATTTCCATGGTGGGTATATCTGTGGTGACTTCAGGCATTTGTTTGTCAAAGACTGCATCTGTTGGTTTTGGAAATAAGACACCAAATTTAATTGTGGGAAGGGTACTTTTTGTTGGAGATCTTGGACCTTTCTCAGCCTGGTCAGACTCTGCATTTAATTTTTTGGTGTCTTTAATTGATTCTTCTTTGTCAATACTATCAGCTGGCTTAAAGACTTCAACCTTTGGAAGGCTAATGCCATATTCTGGCAGTGTAACTGTAACCTCCTTGTCTACACTAACACATTGACCTTCTGTAGTCACAAAATAATCCTTGACATCACCTGATGGGGCACCATCTTTGAGTTTCATGGTTATTTGGGTTTCTGGAAGGCTTACATCAGGTTCTTCAATATCTATATCTACAAAGGGCATGTCTTTCACTACCTTGGACGATTTTCCACCAAATTTTGGTAAGTTGAAAGAGGGGAGTTTAAACTTTACTGGTGTACCACCAGTTGTTAGATCTTTATGTTCCGCATCATCCTTTGAAATTGTGAAATTCATATCCGTCTCTTTTAGATCCAAAGAAACTTCTGGAATGGATAAATCAACCTGTGGAAGACTGACATCAATGTCTGCAGCTTTGATGTCTGGTTTTGAAACCTCAAGAGCTGGAATTTCTTCAATATCACGGTCATTCAGACTAGGATCAACCTCTGGTTTAGAAAATGAAATATCTTTAGATGATTTTATTTCTTTTTTCTGAAAATCACCAATTTTTGGAATACAAATACCTTTGATTTCTCTTTTTCCCTCAGGTAGAGAGAAGTCAGCTTCAGGTTTGGATACACCGAGAGTCATCTCCAGGTCTTTTTTGTCAGACAGATCTGTAGATTCTACGGATAATTTAACTTCTGGCAATTTAACATCCTTTGTAGTTTCATCTGTGCTACATTCAGGGATTTGAATATCAGCCCCAGCATCTGTTGTCTTTGGAAATGAAACTCCAAATTTGGGAAGTTTAATTGTGGGAAGTCTAAATTTTGTGTGAGAATCTGTTGAATCCTTGAACTCAACTTCTACGTCTGTGGTCTTACTTTCAACATCTAGTTCTATCTCATCTGCACCTTGTAAAGAGCCCTGAGCAGTTGGAAGAGTTATGTCAGCTTCAGATACTTTTGTCTCTAATTTAGAGAATCCAAATTTGGGAAATGATATTTTTCTTTTCTTCATTTTAGACTCTGTTTCTTTTATTTCAGCTTGTGGTGGTTCAGATGGCTCCACTTCCATTTTTCCACTAACCTTTATGATAGATTTTTTAGATTCCTCTGGTAACAGACCTTCTTCTGTTTTCTCTTTTGGCAATGATACACCAAAATTGATCAGTCTAAATCCACTCTCTTCTCGAGTATCCTCTGCAGCCTCAACCTTCTTGTCAACTTTCCCAACCCTTTCAGGTGTTGAGAGCTCAGTTTCCTCCTGCTTTGATTTTTCCTCTGTCTTGGGGATTTTTATTTTTGGGACAGAAACATCTATGCTTGGCATTTTTAATTTATTCAAATTTTTGTCCGTTTCTGAACTATATGCTTTGGGATCAGTCTCAGATGTTCTTTTCTCAGAATTTAATGCAATCTCTATTATGTAATCTTCTTCCACTGTAGCATCCTCTTTTGTAGTGACTTCAGTTTTTCCTTTCATTGATTTCCCTCCAATTTTGGGCATTTTGAATTTAGGCATCTTCTTTTTATGTGGAGAGGAATCTGTGTCTTTGCTTTTGATTTCAGCCTTCAGTTCTCCTTCAACGTCTTGTTTTGAGGTTTCCTTAACGGCACTGCAAACATCATGATGGAGCATTTGATCACCCTCTAAATCATGTGCTTTTTTAGTTTCATGCTCAGGTGCACAACTTTCCCCTTTTTGAGATTTTTCGAATGTTGCTTCTTCAGAAGATTTTTTGATGGTTACATGGTCTTCATCGATAGATATTTTTGCTTCAGTTTTCATCTCCTTGATTGCATCACGATCACTTTTAGATGATGTATCCTTTTTTGGTAATTCAATCGCGATACCTGGGAAGCGAATGTCAGGTGTCTTGATCCCAAAACTAGGCATAGATATCTTTGCTTTCTTTGATTTCTTTTCATGTCCTTTTCTGTCAGCTTTGATATCAGTATCAGTATAGTCTTTCACAGCCTCATCTTGTGTGTCTGTATCTTTGGCTACTTTGATTTTTTGTTCAATGGCTTCCATTCCGGGTATTTCAATGTCTTCACGCTTTGGAAGTTTGAATTTTACATCTGGGGAAGTACCTGTCGTATCCCTCACTAACATTTTGCCAGATTTGGGTTTGTGGTCTGCTGGCTTAATTTTTGTTTGGTCTGTTTTGCTCTCGGTTACACTTGTTTCATAAAGATGAAATTGTTCACTTTTAGGTAATAATATGCCTTGATCCTTTGAAGCAACAGGAGAAAGTCTCTGTTCTTCTTTATCCATTGTGTCAGGTAACTTAATGTTTATTTCTGTGCTCATACTCGAAAGTTTACTAGGGGATCCTTTTGGTGTCATGCCAGTCTTGTCTGATTTTATTGTGATCTCTCTTTGTACAAGGACTCCTGTGATGTCTCTCTCAGGTAATTTAAAGGCAGGGAATTTTGAAACTGCTTCCTTTACATCCTCAACATTAAACACTGCTTGGGGTTTTTCTGCTTTGGAGATATTTATTATCTTCTCAATTTTTTGTTCTTTAATTCTATGAGACTTCAACTTAGTTTTTGATCCTTTGTCTTCCATGCCAGGAATCTCAATTTCCTCTCGTTTCAAGAGAGGCACTTTGTTTGGGTCTCTTTTGCCTCTTATTGAGTCTTCGTGGTTGACTTCAGAGAGATCAATCTTAGGCAGTTTAAAATTTGATTCCAATTTAGTTTTTTTTGTTACTTCGGTGTCAGCAACCTTAGTACTCTTCCCACTTTTGTCCACTTCCAGAGCATGTGATTTTGGCTGGGATATAACTGGTGTTGAAGTGATTGGTTTCTTTGTGTCCATGACCGTTGAGGACACATCTTGTTTTGTTTGAATCTCAAAAGAGAAAGTGTCTGATGATGTAAATTCTAGCCTGTTTACCGTGTTTGCAAAAGGGCTCTTTGATGCGGCCATGTCTGCCATTGGTCCCCTGGTTCGAATACCATAACTTTCTGTTTCTAGGATGTTTCTTTCTTTCTTTTCCTTGTCACTGCCAAATCTTGGGGATTTGCTTATTGGTCCTACATCTGGCATGTCAAGAGAAACATCAACTTTAGTTATATCCATGTCAATTTCTCCTGACTTTTGGGTCTTCGCTACAATCTCTTTATTTATTGGTTTGCTATCAGAATCAACTTGATGTCCAACTGCTTCAGTTTGTGATATTACATTAGGACTGTCCATAATATTGTCGAATGCTGATGTATCCGAAGTTCGCATCCCACTTGTGGAGGATTTTAATTGGCTCTCTGTTTCTGTTTTATATTTATCCTTTCCTGAAATGCTAACCTTCAGTTCTGATCTCTCTCTCATTTCTTTGTCATCCTCTCCAAGAGCATCTGTAATATCAGTAGTCTTTAAAGTAGTGTCCAAACTGATGAGCTCAACCTTATGTAGCGATTCAGTCGCTGGCAAAGACGGGAATGTATATTCAATCCTTGTTTTAGTTGAGTCAGTATTTTCAGCTTCATTCAAGATTTTAGGGCTCTCTAACACATTAGTCCCTGGGACTTGCTCTACGGCTATATTCATAATAATTTGGTTGTCCAAGACCTCCATATTGTCTGTTGTTTGTACCGTTTCATTTTCTTGGGTTTCTTCAACAGACTTGCTCCTGCAGTCTGCCATCTTCATCTTAAGTTTCATCTTGTGTGTCTTTTTCTTCTCTTTTTCATCTGGGGATTTTAATGGAGACTTAATGGGAGATTCTGTGTCACTTGTTGGAGGACTTATCTCTAATTTTCTCTGTTCTTCTGCTTCTGATGTGCTGTGAGATCTCTTAAAATTTGACCTGCGTCCTTTGCTGAAGGTGGGGAATTTGGGCCAAGAGATGCGATCATGCTGTTTTTTTATCTTTCTTCGACCTCTCATTTCTGGTCCTCCTCCTTCCTCTTCTTGTTCAGCCTCCTCACCCTGTAAACATTGAAGCAATGACAAATGACATCTCTAAAGAAGCTTTCTAGTATTCTGTAATTGAATATAATGGACAGTATGATAATTACAATGGTTGTATCTGGCCTCATTGTCTCAGCATCTTCCTGGGTCCTTGGAGGTGGTTTGCGTTTTAGACAGAATGCCACTTTATATGGTTGAGCATGACCAAGAATCTGGAGGGCATCCTCGTATGACACATTATCAAAGTATACTGTAGCACTAAGAATCTGATCACCTGAAAGGCCAGATGGAAGGACACAAATGAGGATGCAAGTGAAAAGATGGAGTAAAAACTAAATTAGCTGTATTCTCGCCTCATAAATGTTCTGTAATGTGCTACATGACATCTCACCTTTTTTCACACTTAGATTCTTTGAGGCAGGTGACTCTGGTTTTACTTCCTTGATGAAGATGCCATCCTTTCCCCCTCCACTTACAACCAAACCCTCAGCACAGACTTCTTTTTCAGTTTTCACTATAATTTCTGACTGATCATTTTGCATGTCCTGAAACAAAAGGCAAAGTCATTCAGGGATCGCATTTCTAATCATCTGTATTCTTCACAAGAGAGAAATTTAGGCATGTCTGACCTCTGTTTGATTCATCTTGGCAGAGGAACGCTTGTCAAACAGTGAGCCAAAACCAATCCTTTTGCTTTTTTTGGAACTCTTAGTGGGTGAGTCATAGAAGTCACCTTCAGCCTGGCAAAATAGTTAGTATGTAATCTATTATATAGTGTAATAGTTAGATCAGATACAGCATTATGAAATTCTGAAATTGGGTTATCGTACATAGTATTCAAAGATAAGGGTGTTGTGTAAAATAGCAGTCACCTGTTTTTCGTATTTTTCTGTGGTGGGGAATTCCTCAACAGGAGAGGAACCCTGAGGACGAGGTCTTTCTTCCTCTAAAACTTCAGGCTCCTCACATGTCTGTTACATTAAAGATACCAATTAAAGATTGTTCAAACAATAAACCAGTTTAAAATAGAAAGACAAAATAACACGTGTATATTTGCTGAATCTGCTGTACTTGAGTGATACTCACTAAATCATCATCTGTTTCTGGTTCTGGACCCTTCAGCCTTCGCCCTTCACCTATTATGATGAAAAATGCAAAATAAGCCCTTGTAATGCTTCTGCACACATGACTGAAATTTAAAGAATCCGTCCTAAATGCCAAGAGCCTGCTGGTCAACAGTGCCATACCTTCCTTATTTGCTGTTTAACAGTTTTTGAGAGTCAATGAGGGATTTATTTTGATGGACCAAAACTTTTGTATCTGCAGAATAGCAAGGCAAGTCTAAAGCAAGATTTCCTGGTAGATTTCCCCACAGGATCCTGATAGTCTACCTGCTTCTGTTGTTTCCTGTAAAATGAGGCACTCTATTGATCTGAAGGGTTGGCTTACACTGCCAGCAATAAGGACAACATAGAAACACGGGCTTCGATAGATCCAAAAAAGAACAATGAAACTAATATTGTTATAAATATCTGCAAATGTGGTATTATTAAAAAACTAATGATTAAATAAATAAAAAAAAATAAAAAAATGTATGGCATGAAGAAATATTATTTTTTAATTGTTGTATTTAACAATATTATACAATAGACAGTTTAAATATTGCTTATACCAGCAGCAAGAATTCTTCTTCTGAGAAAGGCATTCATTTCCAGTTTCCCATAACACAATGCACTTAAAATAAAAGGATCATTTAGGTACATAAACATTTTCCATGAGCCTCACTCTGCGCAGGCCATTAACCTGCACTTTCCAGTAAGCACTTATCCAGGCATCAGGTCTAGATGGCATTAAAGCACACTGGAGATTTATGTACAGTATGTGCATGCCATGTAGCACATATATGATTACACTAGCAGATTATGCATATCGTTTCCCAGTTTCTAATAATCAGAAACTCTAAACTTGGGGAAAAAATGCTAAATGCGAATTACCAACTGTGCGACGTTAATTAATTGATTTATTAAAGGGAGGAGAAAAATCTCCCATATCTTTTGTTTATGTCAAAGGCTTTGTGAACAATCCAAATCAATGGTTTTAAACTGTCACTCTGTCCTTAGGCAGGTTACATAACACACCCTTATCTGAAAAATTAAAAACAAAATTACGCAAGTTCTATGCTAACCACAGTTAGGCTCTTTAAACTCTGTGTTTTACCACAGGTAAAGCAGTTTCATACTTGAAAGAGGTTTAGCCCCACTTCTGCTGGGTGCTTAACCCAGCTCCTTGGGTTATGAAACCCTGCTCTTTCATAATAACTGAATGGTAGTGAGAAATAAATAAGCCCAAGTGATATGCAAGACAAGAGAAGCCATTAATTAAACAGGTCACATACTGGGCCCTATCTTGCACTCAGCGCAATTGACTTTGTACACTGACGCATGTATCATTCCTATTTTGCACCCGCGCAAAGCGGACTTTTCCCTCCACAGACGCACGTCGGTAAACTAGGAAATTAACTTGCGCTCCCTGGGCGGGTCGGCGCAAAAAAAGAGGCGTGTTTCGGCGCAAACATTCCCTGGTGCTATTTTGCAGTTCCAGAAAACAATTGCGCCACTGACCAGAAAAAACCTAGTCAAAAGTCAGTGGCGCGTTGCGCGTTGTTCATAATGCTATTTTAAGCGCGCATGCTTGGCCATAATGTAGCGGGTGCACAACGCGCATACACTTTGATTCTCTCATCAACACAGATGCAGCAGTTTTTATTTTTGCAAATCATACATTATAACAAGGAAAAATATTAACACATGAGGGAAATCATTGTGGTGTCCATGAAGATGTAAGAAATATGTAGTAAGCCTAAATCTAGCTTACATTTACCCAATTTTTTCAGGCTAATTGTAGTAATGACATGGCTGATGACACCATTTTTGATGCCAGCAACAATGAGTGAAATACGGTTTAATCGAAAACACACACAAACACGTTGTGTAATTGAACGAACGTTCGGCATACTGAAACTGCGTTTCAGGTGTTTGGATAGGTCAGGAGGCACTTTACAGTACAGTCCTCAAAAAGTTGTTGCATTCTTTGTGGCATGTTGTGTTTTACACAACATTTCCATAAATCAAGGTTGTGTTGTTGACATAGATGAGGAAACATTAGAGGACTTAAGGAGACGTGATGGTGAACTGCATGTGCCGATGCCACTTAACCCAAATGCCCCAGCAGCAGCACGGGACAGGAGAGCGTATTTGGCAGAAGAGCTGCTGCGTCATCTACAGTATAGTGAGGTAAAGCAAATTAATATCGGTCTAATGTTCGACTACATTTAAAAAATATAACCATGCATATATTCGTGATTCAGAGAGAACGAGTCCAAAACATCCGAAAGTGTTTATTTGTGACATTTCTTTATTTACATTTGTCAAAATGAAAAATCAATATCAAACAGTATATTGATAAAAAAAAAAAAATACAAACGGAAAATTAGGTTGAAAAGAACTTCGGTCTCCTCGGCTGTGAACCGCTCCTGGCGCGCGCCTGGTAAATCCGCCGTATTAATAACAATCCGCCATGCAACATGCGCACCTGCTCTTAAAGGGTATGTTGGATGACGCTCTGATTGGTTTATTTCACGTTACGCCCAAACCACACCTATGAATAATGAAGCTACTTCAGACCAACCCCTTTTAGATTTGCGCCAGGCGCAAGAGGCATTTATTATTATCCTGCCGGGAAAATAGCAACAGCGCCGAGACCCGCCCACAAAGGTACTTGCGCTTTGCGCTTTGACACTTGCGTTTCAGATCGTGCGCTGGGTGCAAGATAGGGCCCACTGTGTTCCTCCAATCAATGATATTGGCAAAACCAATGGTTTAAGTAAACCAGTGTGTATTGGAGAGATCAGGGATGATTGCATTTAAATTAGGTTTTGGTTTAAGATTTATGATGAACAAGCAGATGAACGACATAGCTGTGGTTTTGGTGTTCGATATGTTATGGTGCAGATCAACAAGTTTCAGCAAAGTTTTTGTTCTTGCTGCAATTGTAGTTAAACAGGCTTAAGATGTTTTGTTTTATAATATCTGCCTAAAACCAACCCAGTGAATGAAACAAGCTTAAACAACAGGCCTTTGTATCTTTTGTGTTATTTTTTTTCCTGACTGTTTTCAGGCTCCCCACCCGTGCCAGGTTGGGTAGTATTGTGAACTTACCTTTAAATTGTAACATAATTAGATATAAGAGCATGTGCAAGATGATGATGCATCAGCCAATGTTTTATTATAGAAAAAAAAAATTGCTTATTTTCAAGTTATATAGCACAAAATATTAAAAGAGGGGGGAAAGGTGTCATTAATGTAAAATAATAAATAAACTATTGTATTTAAAATGTTATTTTGGCCATTTAGCTGATAATAATTGAATAACCGATGACAGATAAAGCAGAATCCCAGTAAAAGAGATGTAGGTGAAAAGTAGAATTATACTATGACTATGAAGATATGTGTTACACTTTATTTTAAGGTGTCCTTGTTACAGTGTAATTATACATTTAAGTACTGAATAATATTAATTAACTACATTTATAGGGTTGGGATTAGGATTATGTTTGATTTAGGGTTAGCTGCATGTAATTATGCAGAATTTATAGTAATTACTAGAAACTACATGTAACATAAACATAACAAAGTCTTACCAAGATATTTTATAATAGCAACACTATAATGCAAATTTAATGATTTCACTCAACTAATCTATAGATTTTAATGAAATCAAAGATGTCTGAAATGTAATTAAATACTGAATAATAACCCAGTTGATTACAATAATTATTAAATTTAGTATAAACATGCGTTTTGGGGTCTTCTGTGCCAATTCTAAGAATATAAATTCACTCCACAAATCTAAAAACATTAATGTTTTTAAACAAACAAACAAAAAATTCAACATAATTCAAATGAAATAAATCACTATTTTCATTAACCGTAACCTCAAAACTATTTCGGCAGACTTAATCTCACAAATGTTGATGTTCAGATGAAATGACAAAAATAAAAGGAAGTACTGTATGTAACAATTATGACTACAATACATAAAAAATTCCTTTAAAGGCCATTGTCCATCATCAATACAGTAGGCCTATGTAAAGTAGCCTATGTATAATGTAAGTTATTTAAAATGCAAATCAACACCAAAATGTGTTGAAATCATTGCTGGGCTCTTATGCTTCAGAAACATGTTTCCATTTGGATTACACATAAATATGTGAGCTCTGCTGTGGTGTTGTGAAATCAGTAAGCTTGTGACTGAAGGTTCAGGTAACACTGTACTAATCACACCGTATTGCCTTTAACATGCTTTTTTATGTTACTGACATATCTTGACGTACAAACACTAAAAATAATCTTTGTGCCAACATCAAAATAGCCGTGTCTTGCTAAATTAAATCTAAAAAGAAAATAATAATGCAAATGCTTTGTATTTCTTTGTATCACGTTTGCTGCATTTTAATGTCTCTGACAAATGCCTCTCCAGATAAACATTAAAGGTTAATAATATTAGGTTTGTACCTACCTGATCTGTGGTTTACTTGGAGGAATATATGTTTTACTATTCCAGATAGTAATTCACCTAGTGCACTGCAAGAATTGCCTGGACTGTCTGTGGGTATAGTATTAGTTGAGAAGATGAAGGGCCCTGCCCTTTTATAAAGGTATGACACAACCCTGTTTCAGGGCTCTGGTTCAAGCTCCTGCTAATGCTATTGTGCTGAAGAACAAACATGTGGATGTGTTGCACTGCTTGCACACGTTCACAAATGTGAGGTCTTGAGATTTTAAGTGATTTTTCTAAGCAAAGAATTGTAAGGACGGTGTTTATATCCCTCTGTTCTTCAATGAATGTTGTTTAAATTAAGTTTAAGTTTAGTTTAAATTTGAGTTGAAGGACATAGTTATGGCATTAGTGTACAGTTGGATGTGAATGAAGAATGGAGACAAGATCTCGTGCAGTTTAGGGATATTGCACTGTGCTTTTAGTCACACAATGAATAAACAAACAATTCGAGCTTAAAGAGTGGATCAGTTTACTCAATGAGAAGCAAGCTGTCAATCTCATAATGTCTCTCTCTCTCTTTCTCTCTCTCTCTCTTTCTTAATAAATATTTTAACCAAATGTATTTGTCTTTAACTGATCTGGACATGAGTGCTATTGAATTGAATTGTCTGAGAAATTCAAAGTTTGCAAATTCATAGTTACTCCCTAATCAAATATTTGCTCTTTGGGTGCTGCTCTAAAAGTGATGAGAATGTGTTTTAAGCAAGTGACCAAGCCAAACTATTAAACAATCCTGTAATACTACTAATAAAGATAAGGAACGTATATGTAAATTCCCAACTGCGAGTTATAGCCTAAACTTAAGGGGTTAGTTCACCCAAAAATGTAAATTCTGTCAGTAATTAAAAAGTATTCTAGTCGATTGATAAACTTAAGGTTGAGCCACTGTAGTCACTTGGACTATTTTAACGATGTCTTTACTAATTCTAGCAATTTCTAGGCCTGCAAACGCAATTACCTAGCGGCTGTGAATCGCTCCTGTCGTGCGCCTGGCAAATCTGCCGTTATAATAGCAATCCGCCATGGAACAAGCACGCCTGCTTTTAAAGATAATGTGAGATGTCGCTCTGATTGGTTTATTGCACGTTACGCCCAAACCACACCTATGAGTATTGTAGCTACTTCAGACCAACCCATTTTATATTTGCGTCGGGCACAAGAGTCATTTATCCCACTGGTATAATAGCAACAGCACCCGAGATCCTTGATCCTTGAAAGTTATTTGCGTTTCGCGTTTGATACTTGCGTTTCAGATCGTTAAAATAGGGCCCAAAGTCAGAATTGAATGTTTATTACGAGTTTATGACTTTTTTCTCAGAAATGTGAGATATAAACCTGCAATTGCGAGTTTTCAAGTAAGAATTGCAAGATGAAAATTCCCAATTGCGAGTTATAAAGTCAGAATTGTAATTTTTTTATTCTGTGACGTAACAAGCATCCACACTGTAAAAATGAATTTTGATGATTTGTTATCACAACTTTTTACATTTTGTCAAATCAACTTAGATATTTAATGTAGTTCAGATAACATAATATTTTGAGTTTCTATTTATTAAACCTATCTCCTTTGTTGTATTAACTCAAATTTTTAATTTCAATGAACTCAAAATTTTAAGGCAACCAGGTAACTTACTTTTTTAAGTTAATCCAACTTTATTTTTTTACAGTGATATAACATTTTGAGCATGATAGAGATATTCGCTGTGAAATGTGTTGTTTGGAAGAGAGCTGCATGAAATTTCTTGAAAAATTCTCTTATGTTTCACCGTAATAATAACAGGTTTGGAGGAACAGGTTGAATTTTCATATTTAGGTGAAGTATTTAGTATTAGTAAAGTACTGATTATATACATGATTAATCATTTAAAAATGCAATATCAAGTCCAAAGGTCCAAACCTCTTACGGACCTCCTTAACTGAAACAAGTATTGTGAATATATGTAGTATTCAAATTACAACAAGATTAGCTATACAAACCATGGACTTTCCCAACTAATGATCCTGTATGTTTGCACATCACCCATGACCAAGATTACAGGCATTAGAGGTTGTCTTCCTGTGGCCATATGGGCCTAGCTCTGCTCCTTCGGCTCACTAATGTGCTTAATTAGCTTCTTAGCAAGTTACAGGGAGAAGGAACATCAATTCTGGCTCACTCTCATAACATACACAAGCCTCTTTCAGACAAGTGGGAAAGACTTGTTTGTATTCAAAATATAATTGAATTTTAGGGCCGGAGAGGGAAAATAAGCTGAAAACAGAATTGGATTTTCTTCCATATTAAGAGAACATGGGACCAGTTTACCTCATGTTCCCAATTAATCAGGAACATTGATTGATACATGTATGTGCCAATGAGATAATGGCTTTAGAATTGATGGGTTAAAGATTCCTTCCGGAAATAAATTCTGTTGTATCTTACAACCATGTCATTACAAACCCGTTTGTTTAATAAATAAGACATTTTCAAAAGTTTTTTTTCTCCATACAATGAACGCCAATGCTGAATGGAACATATTAACTTACTAAATATATTGAATCATACAGGTTTAGAATGGCATTAAGTTGAATAAATGATGACAGAAGTTTCTTTTTTGAATGAACTTTTCCAATAAATATCTCACAATAAAAAACAACACAAGGTCATGATTATATACTATTATTATCAGTTCAGATATACAAAACCTTCTCTCAATTTATTTTGTTTATGTTCAATTTCAATGTTCAGCCGATCACACAAACCACGAAAAATGCAAACACTCTCAAACTCATAATTTATTCATTAGCAGGAGGACATTAGTGAGATTCTGATAGTTATTACTTATTTTTGGAGTGGACTAAGTGCGTATAAGTATTTTATGGACTGCTGATCCACTAATGTTTGTAGAGCTTCTCTATAAATGTGCTTTTTTTTACTTTAAAATTGCTACTAATAACTACATTTAGTATCTAATGTCTTGTTAAATATAGATTTTTGCTTTACTTTATAAGGTAACCAACAGTTAAACAAACAGGTTATTATTGTAGCATTGCCCATTCTTTTTACATTGTGCATATAGCAGCTGGCCAATAAATGTACTAATTCAATACAGAGTCAAAACAGAAGTTTTTTTATTGAATTTTGATTTATCTTGTCAATTCTCACACTTTGAGAATCTGAGCATAGAGCCAAATCCATCTGTCACAGGACAGACTTTATTTGGGTGAAAACAAAATTTTGACAAAATAATGGGTAACACTTTACAATACGGGTGCACTAATAAGCATTAATTCATGCTTAACTAATGCACAGATAATCATGTGTTAATGTGTATAACTCATTGAGAAATAAACAATTAATGAATGATTACAATTCATATATTACTTAATATATTAACCATATAGAATCTTTATTAGTTGCTGATGCAGTAATCATTAATGAATGGTTTAGTTCTTCATAAGTTATACATTAAAACATGATTATCTGTGCATTAGTTAAGCATGAATTAATGCATATTAGTGCACCCGTATTGTAAAGTGTTACCACATAATGTTACCTAAGTACTGCTGTATAGAATAAATTACCTTTTAAGTACTGACATGATACCCTTGCAATGTACTCGTCGTATAGTGTGATCGTAATTCAATAATTTTCTCAGATAGCACAGATTGTGTGTTAATGCAATCTCACAAATGTTCAACATCATGCAAAAGCTCAAGAATGAATCTAACATTGCAAAATCATATCTGTATAAAACCAGAACTCAAATGTTAGATATATAGTAATTAAGCTGTTTTATTGTGAGATGTATTGCTTGCTCATTGCACCCTGTAAGATCACTTAAATACAGCTGTTGTCTCATTTAGGTTACTTTAATTGTCTGTTTGTATGTTTCCAGAGCTTGAAGTTCAACTGAATGTCAAAGAAAAAAAAACACAGATAAATCTGCTAGTTAAACTGGATAGGACATGTTGACCAAATTACTTAGAGTGGTTTGGTTAACAGCCTAATTGGATTTCAAAGTCTGTATAACGAAGCCAAAAAGAGCAGTTACTGCAACATAGAATGACACAACACAAGAGTGTTAAAACATAAGACAAAAAAGGTACATAAGATGCACATATGCCCAAGTCTCTCCTAAGTCCAAGACACCACAATGTGTGTGTGTGTGTGTGTGTGTGTGTGTGTGTGTGTGTGTGTGTGTGTGTGTGTGAGAGAGAGAGAGAGAGAGAGAGAGAGAGAGAGAGAGAGAGAGAGAGCGTATAAATGCTCCCTATTTTAGAATTGTATATACTTATATAATTTATGTAATTATATACATTATTGTATATAATTATATTTTATAAAATATATATTTGTTATTTATTATAAATGTATGCATTATAATATTATAATTTTTTTATTAATATACTATGAGAAAAAATATATGAATTGAAATATAAATATAATATAAATATGCTGTATGTGTGTGCGTATATGTATGCATATATATATATATATATAATAAAACTGCGCACCTTTTTAAAAACAAATCCAATATTACTGTACAAATTCACAAAAATAAGACCCCAAGCTTTCGTACGCCCTTGTAAAGAACACAATCCAAATTCAGCAATTCTTAAACGCTCTGAAATCATGCTCAATATTGTAAACAAACACACTGCAGATGCTGTTGATAAAATACTGCATAACTCTGTTGACACACCCACGGCCACATAGCCACGCCCCCTTTACTGCAGACACACCCAGATCACACACAGTGCAGCGTCATCTCAGCAGAGAAATGCAGTGATGCTTGTAAACAAGCTCAGCACTAGTGTCCCACTAACACACACGCGCATAGTCCAACTGCAACATTATATTGTCCTGCCACCAGAGGTGCTGAGTGCGGAGATAAAAATAGCACAGAGCAGGCAGAATGAGACAGAGCGAGAGAGAGAGAAGAAAAGCTAAAGAGACAGTGCAAAATAAAGAGTGATGCCCACCCGTGGCTGACGCATGCCAGTTGGGAAATGCCAGGTGAAAACAGTCACACATGATGGCTGTCTTCTCTGGATCTTGATCAGGTTTCTGGTGATGTCCTGATTCGGGCAGCCTCACTCTCTTCCTCCGAGTCTAAAGAGCCTGCTTCTTTTTTCCTCTCAGTCAGTCACTCCAGATACAAGGACAAAATCGGGAAAAGTCGGTGAACGAGAACAAAGTCAGTCTGACTTGACATGCGAGGGATGAACGGAGAAAGATGTCTTGCTCCATCCACACAAGTTGGTCTCAGGAGTGAAGCTGCACACTCTCTAACACGCTAAAACGATTAAAGGGGGTATGGCTGACTTGGGACAGGGGGGCTGTCCTAAACAACACAAATCCCTCCTCCTTAGCATCCCACTCCACCCTCCTGATCACTTTGACCAGTCACTGCAGAGACGCTCTGGACCGTCCACCAGCTTATTGGTTCACCACACAAGAAAAACATTCCAGCTTTATAGACATGCGGCAGAGATGGGTAATTGGATTTGACACCACACAGTACATGTTTTCATGTGTGATGGGTGACAGAAGGGGAACTGAGGACGCTGTTTGTCAGGTGACTGTGTTTGAGCTGTCTGATGACAAACTTGATATGTGATGTGTAGTTATGTCTGATATAGTGTTGGGAGACGTGTTTGTGGGAATGTCTTCCCTTGTTTCTGCACGACTCCATCCTTCTGAGAATGGCCACTAAGACCATGGCTAAATTATTTATCCTTTCATGTCTAAGAATAAAAAAATGATCTCAGAATGGTGCCAGACCGTTACGTCAACCTGAGACCAGTTCAGCGCGCCGGATTGCCACACTCAGACAACAGCAGTCGTAATTTAAGGCCTTTGTAGAGATCTAAATCAAATCAGTTAAAAGACAAGTCTTGGGGGTTTTTTACCTCACGCGACAGAAAAATCACAAATAAGAGCTCTTCAGGATCTCATCTTTAGTATCTTCAGTATCTAAGACGTTTTTCAGTTGTATTTGACATTGCCGCAGTCTCCTGTTACTCCGATTTTTTCCCTGAGAAACCTAATAATCTCAAATGTATCTCACTTTCAGAAAAGATCTCAATAATCGCTACATTTACGTGCATTGAAATAAACTCTTAGGAATCAGATTTATTGCTCAGTCTGACTGAAAGCACCTCAATCAATCTAATTGAGCTCAATCCAAATGAAATTTCGATTGGATTGAAAGGGGTGATGTAGACCTGAAATAATCTAATCTAAAGAAAAAAATGTATTATGTAAATGGTTGAATCCATCTATTTTCTCAGTCTGATTCAAAAATAACTTGCAAACATAGTGCCAAGATGCATATGTTAACATACATTTTACATATGTTTATTTACTTCTCACGTCTTACGAACTGGTGATTGGAAGAGACTGAATATTCACTATATATTTGCTAAAAAGCTCTTTTGACATATATGCTCGGGGGATATTATCACGGTGCCTTTCTCCGGTTCAGAACGTGGTGACTGGGTAATACGCATGCACATGTAAACGAATATGTGAATCGGATTGCAACGTTTATTATGGCTTATGTAAACAGAATATTCAGAATCAGGAATCAGATTGGATTCATTCCAATTGAGGGAGATTAGTGCATACCTCAAACTGTCTCAAACTGTGTTGAAATTGGCTAAGATAGCAAAGTCTGCCATCAAAAGTCAGAGATCTCAATAGTTGAATGTAATCTGGATGTACTACATCTGCCATGTTGTCATTATCATGTGACCTACCAGCGTCACTTATGTCTCTTCACCTCCATTCATAAATCCTCTCCCGACCCGTGGCCTCATGGGATAGTAAAGTGTCCATCGAATGCGCACTTCAGAATCTCGCCGGAAGTAGTAGGTCCTCCGGAGATTTTTTCCTTCTGTTTTTCGAATCCTATATGTGTTCGCATATATGGGTGCACTGTATTTTCACCAACCATAAGGAAGTATGCGATTTCGGACACAGCCCGAGTCTTTTACATAAAAATAATTTTACAGGCTTTTATCGACAAGGAAGTGGGGGGAGGTCATGTTTTTTAAGTTTCGGTACAAGTTATTCACACATTGGCTGTACAAAAAGCAATTAATACATGAAAATTCTCACATATAGCCCTTTTAATGTGATTATTATTTGATGATCTAATAAATTAGATTATTTAATAATAATCCGTGTTATTATTCATACTCCAGACAGGTT
Source organism: Semotilus atromaculatus (assembly GCA_031834385.1). Lineage (NCBI taxonomy): Eukaryota > Metazoa > Chordata > Actinopteri > Cypriniformes > Leuciscidae > Semotilus > Semotilus atromaculatus. The sequence continues at coordinate 32,399,920 of JAULUF010000025.1, forward strand.
GAATTCTGTTTCAAGAGGCTTTCTAAGTTTAGCAAAGTCATTATGATTATTGCTGGCGACGTGATACATTTCTGAAAGATTTTAATCAAATTTATTTGTAAAATCTTGTGTATGGCAAATAAACCATGTTTTGAAGTTTGGAGTATTTATGTATAGACATATATTCCCTGCTATGTGTGCATGTATGCACTCTTGATTCGGATAGTTTTGCCTTAGCGTCTTGTAAACAGAAGGATTTCTGTGTTTCATATTCAGCACAGATGTCCATTTCTCTTTATGTGTCTGCATCTGCGACAGGGAGTGGCAGGATGATACTGCATTAGCCACTGGCTGCTGCCCAAGAAACTCCACACCAAAATCAATTTAGGCACTTGAAAAAAACTGAATGTGCCCTGCCACCATCCTTGCCTACACTTCGTCTGCCAAGCGCAGAGAGACATGCATCTTTAGCCATTATGCACCACATATTCTGTGAATATTGAAAAGGTATATTAATCCTCTTAATGATTTATTTATATATGAACATGGATTTTACCTTCCGCTCAAAGAGTGGAAAGCTTGAATATGGTAGGAAATCAAAAGACTGCTGCAGGGTTTTTGCTGATAAGTATATGCTTTTTATCTAATGCAAATAACACTTCACTATTTACAGAGACATTGATTCTGAAGCAACCTGTTGCTTTGGCTCAATGGACATAAAGGGGAGACGCCATATTTAATCTGACGAGAATTTAAACGAGACTGTGAGGGATATTTAGCGTCAAACTATGTCTATCCTGCACTATACAAAAGCTGCCACTCAGAATTTTACTCTTTTAAAAGCATTACAAGTATTGTGTTATGTAATCAGATTACTCAAGTTGCTAACTAGTAAAGTAACTCATTACTTTTAAATTTACAAGAAAATATCGGTAACACTTTACAATAAGGTTCATTAATTAACATTAGTTAATTACATTAATTAGCATGAACTAATAATGAACTGCACTTATACAGCATTTGTTAATTAATGTTAATTTCAACATTTACTAATTTAAATCTTGCTAACATTAGTTAATGCACTGTGAACTAACATGAACAAACAATGAATGACTGTATTCTTAACGTTAACAAAGATTAACTTAATTATTAAATATGTTAAATATCATAAATATACTTTATGTATTTAATCTCACTTTTTTAACCAGTGTCTTTCCTGTTTATCTTCGATGATCCAATTCAACCATACTAATAAGCTAATAAGTTTCATTTTCTGTTTGTAAAGGTTCTTCTCCTGCGTCCTATTCTTCTGCAATTCATAATGGAAGCATATCTGAAAAGTTAGTCTTACTGAGCTGTAATGAGACTTCAGTATTGACCGATCGTTACCAATTGAAAAAAAAAAAAAACCTGTAAAAAACAAACCAGCAGACCCATCCCAGATGAGAAAAAGTAACACAAAAGCAAAAGTATAAAATTTTCTTACCATAAAATACAACTGAGTAATGCAATTAGTTACTTTTTTAGGGAGTAAACCAATATTGTAATGCATTACTTTTAAAAGTAACTTTCCCCAACACTAATATACTAATATACCTTTAAGATTCTAATATGCACCCTATAGGGGTAAATAACATACGAAAGTGTACCTTTTAAAACATTTCAACCATTTAATTGTTCATCGCAATTAAATGAAAATGTATTATCAAATTTGTATAGCTATAATATTGTACATTATATGGTTTGCTAACTTAATGTATTCAGTAGGCAGCAATTACAACTTGTGCCCATATAATGATTACAATATAATGATAATATTTGAAAGTTTTGTGTTTTGTAAATTGCTGTCATCTGCGTCGCCTGAAGTAGCTTAGGAGCCAAATGCGAAAGTAGTAGACTTAGTAGACTTGATATACTATCAAAAGTAGTTTAAATTTGTAATGGAACTATAGCCTACTCTTTTAGCCACGCTTAAGTGGCCTTTTATTTCATTTCATTAATATTATATTATCTTATCTGCATGGAGAGGTTTTTAAAAATATACTTGTGTGTACTACAAGTGCACATTCAATAAAATTAAGTGCACTACTTTTCACAAAGGATATCTGATGTGGAAAATCATTTGAAGAGCATGGTACATGGTTTGAAACATGTTCCCGTAACAAACCCAATCCTTCTTCTGGAGAGCTATCCTGCAGAGTTCAGCTCCAACCACATACTTGAACCAGTTAATCAGGGTGTTACTTGAAAGTTATACAGGCAGGTGTGTTAAAGCAGGGTTGGAACTGAAGTCTGCAGGAAGGTTGCTCTCCAGGGTTGACTACCTCTGATATACCGGTATAACACGCTGTCAACATGTAACCCTATTTCTGGTTCAATTAAATCCGGCATAAAGGATGAGTTATAGACATCACATGATCAACATCATTCATGACTATCACATTAACACGATTATCACGTTTAAATCTTAAAGGTAGGGTAGGCGGGATTAAAAAAAAAAAAACAATTCCCACATTTGTTTAAACTGTCTATATATACCAACACATAATTAAAATGAAAGAACTCTGAAAAAGAAAGTATAAAAATCGAGTGTCTGTAGTCCTCTCAGGGCTGCAATAAACACAGCTACTTATTTCCATTTGAATTAAATGATTGGCTGGAGCGACTGTCACTCTCCCTCCCTACTATGGCTACCACCCCTGCTGCTACAGGAGACGCCCGCGCGTGCCCGTTTGACTCGGGGAGGAGAAGAGGCACGGACGCTAGGAAGAAGAATCACAATTATAGCCAAGAATTTAGCAGTCAAAATTCCCAGTACCTGCATATACAGTCAGCAAAGGCAAAAAAAGGAAGACAGTATTTGAAAAGGCCATGCCCAAAAGGTCTTTGGATAAAGCAAGCAATATCGGGGCTTTCCAGCGGTGGACAACTGAGGGACATCAAGGGGCTGAAAAGTGACACCAACAGTGCTTTCATCGTGGAAGCTCTTACATGCAAAACACTGTATATGTTATGAATCTTATACGAAATTCCCCTTCATCACAGTGTAATTGATGGTAACGGGAAAAATGTCTATCAATGCAACCTGTTTTTAGCTTTGCCTTATGTTACTAGCTTGTTACCGAATCAAACTCAATATATTAGAAACTTTACCAGTGTCGATATGCTAGCTTGATAATGAGTACTAACAGCCATGTTAGTTGTTTATATTCATAATGATAAAGTTAGGTATTTTATAACATGTGATTCGGCATCGCGCGGTCATGTGTTTTGGGAGCGTGGCTTTGGAAGGAGCCCAGACGGGGGGGGGGGTTAATGAAATAAGTAGATGTGTTTAATGCTGCCCTGAGAGGACTACAGATACTGTACTTACATTTAATTATGTATTGGTAAATAAAGACAGTTTAAACAAATTTGGGAATTTTTATTTTTTTGAAAAATCCTGCCTATTCTACCTTTAAGTACATCAGGAGGTAATTGGACTATAAAAAAGTGATGTTTTACTATATTGAAAACAGGTGATTGAAAGGAAGGGGCTGAACATGTTCAATCAGCTGAAAGTCATTTCAGAGGTGGAGCAAGTAGATTAAAAACAAATCACAAAGACAAATGATCTTATTTGGTATTTTGTTTTGTACCTTTTCCTAATATTCATTTGTTTTAATTTTTTTTGAATAATGCTTTTCCCATTCAGACTCAGTTCTCTACATGTCCAGTGCATCATTCAAAAATACTGCTGCTGTTTCTGTATGAAACTGATACTCCATTGCTGCATTTGGAAGACGTTGCACGTTTTTGCAGAATCTGCAACTTTTATTGTACTGAGAGTATCCACAGAGATCCACTTTTTATGTGAAATAGTTAAAAAATCTTTCAGAACCTGCTGATCTAACCTACTGGGATTTTCATACATAACCATATTTAGGGTTTACAGAGAATGGTCAGAAAAAAAGAAAATATTCAGTAAGCGGCTGTTCTGTGGGCTTATTGATGGCAGAGGTTTAGAGGAGAATGGCCAGACTGGTCCCAGCTGATAGAAAGTCAAAAGTAACTCAAACAAACACTTGTTATAAAACGAGGTCTGCAGAAGAGCGTCTCTGAACGCTCAACACATCCAACCTTGAAGCAGAGATGTGCTACAGCAGCAGAAGACACACAGGTGTCACTCCTGACAGATAAGAACAGGAAACTGAGGCGAGTGAGGTTGTACGAATAATAAGTTTTTCAGTTTTTAGTTGAAAACAACCCCTAAATCCCCCAATAACTATGTGTGTATAAAAAGGTTCTGACCAAATCACTGACAAAAATATACTGTCCTGTGACTGCACTGACAGAATTAACGATTAAGTAAAAAAAAGAAAAGAAAAGTTGAATCAATCCACTGTTGACTCTTTTTCCATTAACTTTGAGGACAAGGTTAGCATGCTTGGAATACTTGGTTTGTTTTGGAAATTAGAGCCGGACAGAGAGAAATTGTTAAATCACCAACAATTTAATCTAGTTAATGATGGTTTTCTTAAGGTAATTCCAAATGTACACTAGAATATAGTGATGCACATTGTGTAAAACAACATATAACTATTTAACTGAGCACAATAAGGCCATTCATTACCAGCTCCCTGACATACCATGGGAAACTTTTAATTGAATGGTTTGCAGTAAACCCCAGGACAACTGAAAATATTAGTGTAGAGAGAAAAGTGAAGCTAATGATTAAAACGGCGTTGTAAATTAGCTGATCATAATTCATTTTAGAGCTAATTGAATTGGTGAGGGGAGGGCAGACAGATGTTTGCCTGGGGGAAACCCAGGATGCTCGAGGTTATGCGATATGTTGTTCACTGTAACTTTAGCCACAAGATGAGCTCATGTGTTCTGGAGAGAGGTCATAACGATGTCATAAAAATCATAACGACTTCTTTAAGTCATGTGTCGCTTTTTGATTTTTTTATATATACACTCACCTAAAGGATTATTAGGAACACCTGTTCAATTTCTCATTAATGCAATTATCTAATCAACCAATCACATGGCAGTTGCTTCAATGCATTTCGGGGTGTGGTCCTGGTCAAGACAATCTCTTGAACTCCAAACTGAATGTCAGAATGGGAAAGAAAGGTGATTTAAGCAATTTTGAGCGTGGCATGGTTGTTGGTGCCAGACGGGCCGGTCTGAGTATTTCACAATCTGCTCAGTTACTGGGATTTTCACGCACAACCATTTCTAGGGTTTACAAAGAATGGTGTGAAAAGGGAAAAACATCCAGTATGCGGCAGTCCTGTGGGCGAAAATGCCTTGTTGATGCTGAAGTCAGAGGAGAATGGGCCGACTGATTCAAGCTGATAGAAGAGCAACTTTGACTGAAATAACCACTCGTTACAACCGAGGTATGCAGCAAAGCATTTGTGAAGCCACAACACGCACAACCTTGAGGGCGGATGGGCTACAACAGCAGAAGACCCCACCGGGTACCACTCATCTCCACTACAAATATGAAAAAGAGGCTACAATTTGCAAGAGCTCACCAAAATTGGACAGTTGAAGACTGGAAAAATGTTCCCTGGTCTGATGAGTCTCGATTTCTGTTGAGACATTCAGATGGTAGAGTCAGAATTTGGCGTAAACAGAATAAGAACATGGATCCATCATGCCTTGTTACCACTGTGCAGGCTGGTGGTGGTGGTGTAATGGTGTGGGGGATGTTTTCTTGGCACACTTTAGGCCCCTTAGTGCCAATTGGGCATCGTTTAAATGCCACGGCCTACCTGAGCATTGTTCCTGACCATGTCCATCCCTTTATGGCCACCATGTACCCATCCTCTGATGGCTACTTCCAGCAGGATAATGCACCATGTCACAAAGCTCGAATAATTTCTAATTGGTTTCTTGAACATGACAATGAGTTCACTGTACTAAAATGGCCCCCACAGTCACCAGATCTCAACCCAATAGAGCATCTTTGGGATGTGGTGGAACGGGAGCTTCGTGCCCTGGATGTGCATCCCACAAATGTGCATCAACTGCAAGATGCTATCCTATCAATATGGGCCAACATTTCTAAAGAATGCTTTCAGCACCTTGTTGAATCAATGCCACATAATTAAGGCAGTTCTGAAGGCGAAAAGGGCGTCAAACACAGTATTCGTATGGTGTTCCTAATAATCCTTTAGATGAGTGTATTTTTTTTACATTTTTACAGAGGAACTTGTCTTGACAGTTTGATTCTTGTAGATAGAGTTTGTCAGATTTATTCTGGCTTGAAATGAATACAATTAAGACAAAACCAGAGGGAACGCAGTGGACATTCTGACTCCGCTTACTCAATCAAACATCAGATTTATTTGATGAGGACTGATGAATGCATTTATACCTGTCTCCCTTCACAGTCAAATAATTCAATTGTCTGTCTCCTACCATTCATTGCTTTTTGGCTGACCAGAGACAAGACATTATGCTTTTCCCTAATGCTATTTTGCAATGTTTTTTTATTCTTATAACTGCAATAATCCCAGTCCCACCACACCAATATTTGCATTCAAATGGCTCTTGCATCTCATTATACATTTTTAATCTTAGTTTTCTAAATGTAAATTACATTAGTGCAAAGTTGTATAACAAAAACAAAAAAATCATCAGGGAGATTGTGGTGTCAGACCATTTGTGTGGATACTTATTAGAAATGAAACATGCTGCTGCCTCTATTTAATAATTTATTCTTTAATTTAATTATTAAATTTTACAGTGTTGTGTAGTGCAGATGCATTGAAGGCTCTGAAAGAAAGAAATTGAAAGATATCATAACTCTCATAAGAAGCCTCAAAGTGCGTTTACAGAAGTGCTATGGTTTAAGTCTAAATAAAAGCATCAACGTTTTCAAGTTAATAAAAGCCTTTTAAAAAACTGTTTATAGTATAAAGTGATCGTGTCTCTTCAGAAGACTTGGATTATGCTGCTCGATTCTTATGGATTGCTTTCAGAATGTTTTTATGAACTTTAAGTTTTGGGTGAATGGACTTTCAGTGGAGGGACAAAAATCTCTTAGGTTTCCTTACAAATATCTTTATCTGTGTTTCGAAGACGTACAAGTCTTTTGGGTTTGGAATGTAAATGATGACAGAATTTTCATTTTTGGGTGAACTAACCCTTTAAAAAAAAACATGCTAAACATAAAACATCATTACTAGTTGTTGGTTCCCAGACTGCAGGTGCATCAATCTCAAAAACTGCTATATGGACAACAGATGACAAATGTGAACTATATTAACAAATATGAACAGTGGCTGCAAGTTGATGGCTGGATGCCACAAAACTACTCCCTCTAAACAACATCTGAATTGAATCAGTGCCTGTGTGACCCAGACTCAACACAAACTGTGGGTCGCGACTTCACTAAGTTGGAATTTATGGCAGTATTGCCATTTAAAGACCACTTGTATCCAAGGCCAACGTGCAAAGATGTGTAACCTGACATAAAAAACACAATACCTCGGGTTCAGGATAATAATTCAAGAGGTTCATGAACACTAAATGCCAACAGCCTTGCCAGTCACCATGCAAACACATGATGACATGGTGAGGTCATGTGACAACTGTATAGCCAGTCGTTGAATCAAACAAGACAGCAATTCATTTAGTGCTGCTAGAGGAGCAGAAATCACTCACTGCAATTTCACAACCCTGAGTTGATCAATTTAACTATTTCTTAAAAATGAGATTGGCTAATTTGATTTAGGCCTACTTCACTGTGTAAATCACTGGAACCACATTAGCAAAGCCATTAACTGTGCATAAATAATTTAAAGAAAACCGGGCTGAGCAGTTTTGGACTGTTTTTGAAACACATAAGCTTTAAATTAAAGAATTAAAATATATATATCTATTCAGTGACTCAGCATCTTGTTTTGTTGACCAGGATACAATGACTCGATTCATATTGTTTCATTGCCCTCTAGTGGAGCAGTTCATCAAACACGCTAAATGCAGGAAGATATGAGAACAAACTGCTATCAACGAAGACTGACAATGCCAAACTGTATTGTGAATGTCAATGGATTTATTTATTTAACACATTTATAAATGTATAAAACAATGCTTTTGATTGTTCTCAAAAGTATTACAAACAATATATATGATGTTATACAAGTACAAGTATACATTATGTTGGTTATTTTTACAATATAAAGCATCCTTCAGCTGGTCTAGTTTATTTTAAACAGTGATAAATGTAAAAATCATTTAGTTAAAATAGAAGTGATAAATGGAACAATGTGAGACCATAGTTCATACATAATTTAGTGTATACTGTCAACCTGGTGTTAATTAGGGGCTTTTTGTCCCATTTCCCTCCAGCTCTTCCACAGCAGCAAGCCTTGGCTCTTACCCTTGGTGACCAGAAAGCGAGGTAGTTTATAGCCATTAAACTGGCCTACTCCAGCATCCTTACCCATAGCAATCAGCATAGTCACATTTCCTGATTGGGAACAGGATATTGTGAGAAATTAACTTTTTAAAAGTGAGCTCACAAAAGACAGCTGAAGCTAAATCATTGGCTTATGTTTGTTACCTGTGTGGTATGAGGTTAAAGGTTTTCCTGACAGACTGTTGATGATATTGGTGGCAGCTACTCCAGCATGAAGTCCAGCATGATACGCCAACTTGGGTTCATTGATATTGACACAGTCACCCACACCATACACGTTGTTAAAGCCTTCTACTTGCAAGTGCTTGTTCACCTTCAGAGCACCATTCTCTGTCAGAGATGTGCCTGAAATAAGAACACAATTAAAACATAAACAGAGAGAGAGATGACGAAAGATTAGCCAATTAAATTAGGTTATATGACGGGATGTTACTAAAATTCAACAAAGAATTGAGTGATCTAACAGTTTGCATTTCATATAACGTTTTCTACGATTAGCAACTGCACAAGTACACAGTCCTAACCTGGGTTTGAAAAGCATTTGTTTTTAATAAAATAAATCCCCAAAACAATATCTATTCAGTGATCGACCGATAATTGGTTTTCCTGATATTATTATTTTTTTCCCAAAATCGGGTTTTGGTTTTGTTTCATCGGATTCAATGTAAATGGCACCATCTTGTGGGAGTTTTGAGAATTGCGTGTAAAACTGCCATTAAAGGGATAGTTCACCCAAAAAAAATTAAAGAACCCCATGATTTACTAGGTGTACATGACATTTTTCTTTCAGACAAATACAATCGGAGTTACATTAACAAAATGTCCTGGCTAATCCAAGCTTTATAATAGCAGTGAATGGGAGGCCAAAATTTAAAGCCCAAAAACATCCATCCATCATAAACGAACTCCACATGGCTCCGGGGGGTTAATAAAGGCCTTCTGAAGCGGAGAGATGCGTTTGTGTAAGATAAATATCCATATTTATAACTTTATCGACTACAAGAACTAGCTTCTGGCAGACGGCCTATGCAAGTTTACTAAACAGCCATTAATGCACAATTTAGATATCTTATATGCTTTATTTGAAGTTTAATTTTTTTTTTTAAGATTTGAGGGTGCAGAATATGGGGCATTCCAAAAACATTAGAATTCATTATGTTTAAAATCATGTTTAAATGCCACCTGTAGAAATGTGTAGTTTATTTGCATATATTTTATTATATTCAATCAAAAAAAAAAAAAAAAAAATTGTATGGACCGTAGAGGAAGAAATCTTTATTTTCTAGAAATTCTCCACAATTAGTCCAAATGAATGATTCATTTAATTAACTATTTAATAACTTGTGTTTTTATGGGTTTTTTTCTTATAGATATTATCTCAACAATCACAAGCAACTGTGATCAAAGAGCCCATTTATTACATGCAAAAAGCACTTACTCAGACTGGACCTGTATGCTCCAGAGTTGATCTTATTTCCGGTGCAGCAGATGACAAGATCGGCGGGGACCTGCTCGTTCTTATTGGTCTTGACCACCATGCCTCTCCGACACACATTCAATTCCAGCTCATCAAGGTTTGACACTTTTTGCCCTGCATTCGGGTGCATAGGGAAATAGAGACGAAAACTAGAAGGAAAATAGTTCCAGTTTGTAAAATGTTTCATTCCCTTTTCCTGAAAAGGTAATCTCTCCATATAGACAACACATGTACGGGATAATGTACATTAAGCCTGTCATCATCACAATATAAGACTTTAAGGACAATAAAAATAATACATTGAATGTAACACAAAACGTATATGTTCTCTAAATATAAATGTCTAGGGAGAAACCAAATGAGTTGTAGAAGCAATATTTGAAAGTTTGGAAATACCACTTCCAACAGATATACACTACTTTTTAATTAATTTGATCAAAAAAGTAGCTTGAAACACTCAAGTTTGAAACAAAAAAAGGTTTTAATGTACCTTTTGATCACACTGCAAAAGAGTGTTCTTCCTCAGTATTTTTGTCTTTTTTCCAGTGCAAATGTCTAACGATTCTTAAATCAAGATGAACTTACTGGAGATACAACATAACGTAAAATAAAAGTAAAAAAAATAAGTCTTGTTTTCTGTAAAATTTATCAAAATTAAGTGTTTATGATTAAAACAAGATCAAATATCTGCCAAAGGTCGCCGAAAAATCGACTTAATTCAAAGGGAAGTTGATAACTCATTGATGGATATTTGTTCTCGTTTTAAGGAGAACTCGCTTCATTTTGTTAAATTTTTCAAGACATTTAACATTTGCACCTCAAGTAAATGTATCTTGATTTAAAGATGTTTAGATATTTGTATCAGAAAACAGGACAAAAATACTGAGGAAGATATAAATGTTTTGCAATACATGCAACATTTAATGCCATGTTCTGACTGCTTATAAATAGTTAGTAGTTAAGTTTAGGTATTGGGTGGATTAAGGGATGTAGAATATGGTCATGCAGAATTAGCCATTAATATGTGCTTTAGAAGTGCATTTATGCATGCTAATAAGTAACAAGTTAACAGTCAGAATTGGACCCTAAACTTAAGTGTTAACAAACATTTTATAAAAGTCAAATCACATCAATATCTGTATCATCAACACTGGGTCTCTCCATTCATACTTCGCACTGTATTTCCTTCAGAAGAAAAAAAGACGTGTGATGGGCCATCAGGGTTGCCACCTTCAGTGTGGCAAAATAAGGGACACCCAATCACGGCCCCCAATCACAATAACTTATGGTCTGACCTAGGGCTGCACGATTTGGGGAAAATGTCATATTGCGATTATTGAGGTCAATATTGCGATTGATATATGTGATTGCGATATAATAAACAAATGGTTTCATGAGTCAACTTGTTTGGTTCTAAAGCAAATGCACTCACAGATTAGTGATGATTCTGAAATGTGTATTTCTCAACTCAAACTAGCAATAACAACTAAATAATTGATAACACCTATAATGATAAATAGCTATCAATTTTTTAAAAGCATTTATTAGGCTTAAAAAAATATAACAGCTTTTAATTTAAGTGAACTTCAAACAATCCTCACATAAACCCATAATAAATGTCATATTTACCTGTGACCTTCCTGTCTAACAGGTAGGACATATACAGAAATTGAATAAAGTTATTAAACAGTCTACGCTGCATAAATTATATATAGACTAATCCTTATTAAAGCTAATTACTGACAGAAAGCTTTATTGATAGCTGGCCCTTTAAGAGCGCTGCTGACAGAGACACGGATCTCACACTCGCCTCATTCTCTCACAACTCTTTATGTCCATCATAAGACTGCTCTTATGTTATGAAAATACTTGACAAATGACATTTTGGCATAATTGTGTGTGTTATTGTTCGTTCAAGCGCGAAAGAGAACTGTATTCTTTCGCGCGGTCTGTGCATGCGCTACTGGCGCGCGTCTTTCTGTGAGTCACATTCAGGACATTCACAAGCAGCGCGCTCTCTTTTGACTTGTCGTACATTGGTTTAAAGCAGGTTTGAAGTTTTTATTCAACTATGTGTGGGCCTTATGTAAAATACGGGACAAATCGCGTCCCTTATTGATTTGATACGGGACGCATCATTTTACTTGTAAATACGGGACGATTCCGTATTTTAAGGGACGGGTGGCAACCCGGCCCACATCAGGGAGAGATGCTATGCAACCATGTCATGTGACGTGAGATAATTACCTAGCAACAGCTCCACCCCTTTTTCCAGCAGCACCTGCTTGGCCTGTTCTTTCACACTAGGCAATAGTTCAGGATCAGCCACCTCCTCATGCGAGTGAATCAGAATCACCTAGATGAAATATGTGTGATAGAAGACGGTTATCGTTATATAACACAAAACACGCTTAAAGTGCCCCTATTATGCTTTTTCGAATATAACATTTCATGCAGTGTGTAATATAGCTGTTTGTGAATGTAAAAGGCCTGCAGAGTTTTAAAGATCAAAGTGCACGACAAATAAAGCTCTTTCCAAAAGAATCAATTGCTGAAATGCGTCATCAGCAATTCCAGTCTCACTTCCTGTTACATATCTACTTAACAATGTAACAAATATTTACATTATGCCAGCCTATGATCTTCATTGGCTGCCCGCAAACAACGTCTGCTTTGAACGCCATTGTCATGTAAACGAACAGCCAAAACGCTTAAAAAGTTTTACGTTTTTAACGTAAAAACGGTGTCGTGTAAACAGCCCCTGAGACTGGAAGAGTTTGGTTTGTGTTGTCGATAAGTCAAGAAGATGCTATTTTCAGGGCTGCGAGAGCAAATCTACTTTGCATGCACTTCAAAAGGATGAGGACTCGCACTGGAATTGATACGGAAGGAAACCGTTACTGTTCGTATAACTGTGTATCAAGAGATGAGGAAGCTGAAATTCCAGAGCTGAAATTCAGATATAAGCTATAGACCAATCACATTAGACTGGGCCATCTGACCAATCAGAGCAGAGTAGGCTCTCGGAAAGAAGGGATTTAGAGAGACTGAATCTTTGAACAAACAGTTTTTAGACTCTTTGAGAAATTAGGCGATGTGCAATCTACATTATAAGAAAATGTAAGTGTTTTTTTTATCTTGGATCCATGCAAAACTATTGTAGGAGATCTCCAAATAATACAGTAACCTTTAACCCTCTGGAGTCGAGAAACGCGCCGGCGCGTTTTGTGCGATTTTTTTTCACATAGCAGCAAAATAGACTTAAAATACTCAGTCACTTTTGGTCATACACACTTAAGAAATATGAAAAAATAAACTGTTAAACGTCTACTTTTTTATGGGTCTTTTTTAAAATAGCATAATAGGGGAAAAGATTACAAAGTCTGTTAGTCCTCATACTTCAGGAAAAGATTACAAAGTCTGTTAGGGTGAGAAGTCAAAGCTCTACTTTCTTGTCAGGAAATTCTGTCCTGATCTCAGCAGCCATTTCAACACCGGTGGTTCCACCACCAACAACAACAACTGTGTTTGTTGACTGGATCTGTAACATTGGAAGAAAATGCAAATAATATAAAAGAATTTCACAATTTAGTCTGTATTGCCATTTAAAAGGTTAGTTCACCCAAAAATGAAAATTCTGTCAGTAATTACTCACCCTCATGTTGTTCCAACCCAGTAAGACTTTCGTTCATCTTCGGAACACAAATTAAGATATTTTTGATTAAATCTGAGAGCTGGATCACTCCTCCATAGGCTTCTAAGGGACTGAAACTTGTTCTCCCGAAAAGTTATTAAAGACATTGTTAAAATAGTCCAAGTGACTACAGTGGCTCAATCTTAAGTTCATCAAGCGACGAGAATACTTTTTGTGCGCAAAAATCCATAAAAATGTTTCCATCTCGGTTGGCCTCGACGTACCGCTTCTGTGGTGGACGTCACACGCATCACACACATGACCAGCGTCGGCCAATAGGGACCCTACGTGTGACGTAGCCCTACTGACGAGGTCAACAGAGATGGAAACGAATGGTTGAAATAAATTCATTATTTTTGTTTGTTTTTGCGTACAAAAAGTATTCTCGTCGCTTGATAAACTAAAGCCACTGTAGTCACTTGGACTATTTTAACGATGTCTTTAATAACTTTCAATCCCTTAGAAGCCTATGGAGGACTGATCCAGCTCTCAGATTTAATCAAAAATATCTTAATTCGTGTTCCGAAGATGAACGAAAGTATTACGGGGTTGGAACAACATGAGGGTGAGTAATTACTGACAGAATTTTCATTTTTGGGTGAACTAACCCTTTAAGATTATATCACATATATAAACATGCCCAATAAGAAAACTCACCAATTTGACAAAGTCCTCATACTTCTGAATGGCTGATTGGTAGGTGTCCACAGAATTGTGTTTGCCTGGGAAATCTCCGCTTGTTCCAGTGCACAGAATGAGGTGTGAATACCGTACTTCCTGTAGATTTAAATCAGCAAATACTGCATTAAGAAATTTTCTCATACATTGTTTTCATCTGCTGTAACATTGCAATATCTCCTACCTTTCCATTGTCAAGCACAACTGTCTGCGTTTCGGTGTCTATACGTATGACACGGCCTTGGAGGAAATTCACTCCAAATGTCTCTCTGTATGGTATGAAAGTCTGCTTCGCAAAACCTACAATAACATACAAAAAAAATAAACTGCATTATTTTATTAATCTTGCTTTTTGTTTTCTTTCATTCAGACACAGATTTTTGCATACCAGGTTGAACTGAGGCACGCAGCGCTGCAACGTTGTGATGAAACGCATCCAGGATGTCAATAAGCATGAAGAGCACCCCGTGACGTTTAAGGTGTTGAGCAGCTGCAATGCCACCAAAACCACCACCGACAATCACCACATGAACATTCTCGTCAATGGACACCTGCCCACCCATAATGCTTTACTACTGAGGAGAGGAGAAAAAAAACTAAGATGTTGTAAATTAAAATCTAAATTTTGTTTGATTCTTCTTAAGTAATGATATATATTTATATACACACACATTTCCATTCAAAAGTTTTTTTTAGGTTTTTTTCAGTGTCACATGATTATTCAGAAATCATTATAATATTGTGATCTGCTCCTCAGGAAATATTTCTTAGCAATGTTGAAAACAGTTTTGCAACATTATACATTTTGTTACAGTCACTTTTGACCAATTTCATGCATCATTGCTTAATAAATATTCATAGAAATTTCATAGAAAAAAATCTTACAGACCTCAAACTTTTGAACAGCAGTGTACACACACACACACACACACATTGTCATATACTGTCAGTATATATGACAGTTGAATTTCTGTGTGTTTTATATATACACACATATATATATTATATTATTTGTGAATATATTTATATTACATATTTTATTAAATAAGTTTCAGTTGATTTTCTGAAAAGGTTTCAAAGTCTTTTATGACTTAGTAGTTTCAATTGTTAAATGCTCAAACTACTTCAATTCAGGTATGTGCAGATCCTTTCCATTTTATAGAGATTTACTTGTTTTAAAACTTAACCAAAATGTATTGTAATGGTTTCACATGAAAGAACTGACGAGAAAGGTTTTTAACATAAAGTGGTCTCCAACATCGATAAGTTCATATAAGTTTTGCCTGCGACTAGCACTATATCATAACAAAGAAGCTCAAACACAAACCTTTGCACGCAACGCAAAAATCTTTGGTAAACAGAACTTGCAATTCTTACCAGTATATGATTTGTGGAGGCTTGCGAAGGCTCTGTATTCAATCTCTTCTTCCACACGGAAACGTCTTCAACTCTTTCAACATGTACAGCTGTATTATATCCAATGGCCGCGCTTGTAGCAATGCTGTGGGCGGGGATTTTCTGATTGCGTTGTATCATAGCCAATGGTAATCGTGTGATGGACATGTCTGTATTTGCGTATGTATTGTATCTTGTACAGCTACTTTACTGATGATGACTGAAATTCTTTTTCACCCCGCAACATTCTTACAACCTTTAAAACAGATCGCAGATAATGTTTTAACCGGAATGCAGCTATCGTTGTCACTTATATCACAGATGATTCATCAAAACACTTCATATAACCGTGAAAGGTCACCAGCTGAGTCACGATGACAAGCAGTGATTTTCCTTTGATTGCCTAAACTTTTACTTAGATTTCGAAGGGACAAAACACTTGATTGAAGGCTGTGGGCCGAAATTATACTTTGCATTACATCCAACTTTATTAAAACGTACATGTTTAAAGGAACAGTTTCATTTAGCCCATATTCTCCACATTTGAAAGCAAAAATTAAACAAATCAAAGGTCATCACGACGAGCCATCTTTGACCCACTGCCACTGATTTGGGACATTTTTGTCCAAGACGTAGGCTACATTGATAATTAATAATATTGATAGGGCTAATATTATGCATGAAAATAAATCCTAATGTGTTTTAGAGAATTTGGTGTGGTATTTAACGATATAAGTAGAACCCTTAAATTAATTATTAAAAATATATCTTTGCAAGCGATCTTGGAGCACTTACATCAGCAGGTGGTGTTAAATATAAACTATTGTCATCAATAGTCTGTCATCAGTCATTTACTATGGCGACTCAAACTTTTTTTGTAAAATACAAAAGCAGATGTTATACAAATGACAACCTCTGAGTCACTATTCACTTTAGCACATTTTTGACCATATAATGAAAGTAATTGGGGTGACTGAGGCTGTCTTAGGCCTAACTAACATCTCTCTTTGTGTTGCACTGAACAAAAAGTTATACACGTTAGGAACAGTGTATAAAAAAAGTTTTTAATAAAAATAATGTATTTAAAAAAGTTTATCCTCTGGATCCTAAAAATGAAAATTGTTGTCATCATTTAGCCTACTCACCCATAAGTTGTGCCAAATCTGCATGTTTCTTTTTTCTGCTGAACACTAAAGAAAATATTTTGAAGAATTTTTTGGCTACCGTCAACTGTTTGATTACCAACATTCTTCTAAATATATTCTTCTGTGTTCAACAGAAGAAAGAAACTCACACAGGTTTGGAACAACATTCCATGATTCTGGCTACGGGTGGCGCTCTAATAAAGCAGTGTATGCCGCGGTAGACCCTCCAAGTAGTAGAATTAAATGACCTGTGAAGATAAGAGATCATGTAAACAATTGTTTCTTTTTCTTATGTAAACGTGCATTTGCTAAATTAATCTACCCACTTAAAGCAACAATTAAAAAGTATATTAAAGCAACAATAAAAGTATTAAAGAATAAAGTGCAATATAATGCAAATGCCAGAATGCAATGTCAACACAGCAATGCCAGAGTTAAGTTTTTGGTTTTGGTTGCGGAAACATTCTCTTAAGGTTTTGTTTAGGTTTTGGTTCCCATGGAAATGTTTCTTAACGTTCAGGGAACGTTAACTTATAACCCTGAGGGAACGTTAAACGTTAGTTTTTGGTTTGGTTCAAACCTTTAGAGACCTTTAGACCTTAACCTTTAGAGAACCATAAACTAACGTTCCCTAAACGTTCTGTTAGTGGGGGTTCACACCAGGGACGATTAATAATGATATAAATATATAGTTCTAAAACTCATTATAAATATATAATAAAAGCAAAGTTCACACACGAAACATATAAAGATAAAAGCACAGAGAAACAACATCGCTTGATATTACGCTGTTATCCAGCTGATGAACGATAAAAGATAAAAAAACATTAACAGCCAATCAGAATCCACCCTGCTTTAAAGAGCACGACAAACCTGCAGCGCGCGCGCTTATAATAAACAACAGAACAGACCGTTATCGTTTGTTGGTGTGGACGCTAATATAGTTATCGTTCTTGAAGTGAACGGGCCTTAAGTCTCTGGGGATTCATTTGGGGGTCGTGTATGCGTGATCTCTCGTCTCGTCCCATTGGAGTCCACCGCCTGACCAGCAGGGGCTGCAGAAAGGAGCATCTCTGAAGGCGTAGGAACATTGGTACCTCCCCGCACTAGCGCTGCTCTCCGGCGGATGAGCGCGGGTGTCTGTCCGGCGACAGCGTGCTTCTACCGGGACACTTTTCTTGGATGCATTACTTATGTCTATTTCAAAGAGAAAAGCCTCTTTCCGCCTTTGGTCTTTCACTTTATGACCACATGTGTTAAGACGAAACTGCGACTGATGCTGGACATAAAGTGATTTTTACGGGAACGGAGTCGGTGTGAGGTTACAACGGTAAGATGATTTGAATTTGACCGATGTTACAATAACGCATTTTTTCATTAAGTGATCGCTTGCGCATCTATAACGAGTCACGAGGACGTTGAAAATGATTGTTTACAATGGAAAGTAGGCTAACGTTACTGCAATCGAGAATACTTTCCTTTTGTTTTACATTAGTCTCGTCCTCGTTCCCATGGTGAATGTATACCAACCCGCGTGCTGCATTGTGGGATACCTGCGGGCTTCAGGGTTCATTCTCAAATGTAGTAAAATAAATGGTCTGTTTAAAAAAACTGATTTAATAATGTTTGTGTGTGAAAAAGTTACGTGGAATTAGGATCTAAAGACCCTATTTTGATTTGACTTTCGGTGGTGTTTATGAAGTGGTTTCCATTCAGTCAGTGCTATTAGTGGATTCAAAGTGTTAAAGTAATGAGATATTTTAAGACTAAACGTTACTTTGCTCTGGCCTCCACTGTTATCTGAAGTCACTTGAGACTACTGATAAACAATCTCTTACTGGCTAAAACACTAAAGTGTTTATAAACTGTGGAGTGCTTTGTTGGATTGGTATTAATACACTCTATTGTCAGTTACTAAGACGTTCTTTGCTAAATAAAAGACACATTAAAACAATAAGACCAACAGGATAACAGAAGAAACAATAAAATGGTATATAAAGTCTATGTGTTTATATGTTAAATTAGGCTTCAGAAATGTACTACAAAATGTAAACTTTTAAAATATCACTGTATAGCATAGTTTTATAGGCTATATATTTTAAAATGTAATTTATTCCTGTGATGGCAAAGCTGAATTTTATGCAGCCATTACTCCATTTAAAAAAAAAATTCTTACTGTCTTACTGTACCCAAGCTTTTGGAAGATAGTGTAGAATATATTTCTTTGTGCCTAAATTAGCATGCATCATCAACTCTAGATTGCCTAGATAAGATTGTCAGATCAATGTAGTTCATCAATTCAATCAATTACTCTCTATGTAGGATAGAGAGTGGTGCTCATACATCAGGCTGCAGTAATTAGGAATTGACCACTAGCCTTTTTTTTTATCACTTTTAAAGGGATAAAACATGACAATTCTGTCATCAATTCACCCTCATGTTGTTCCAAACCTGTAAGACTTCCATTCATCTTCGAAACACAAATGAAGATATTTTTTATCAAATCTAAGAGCTTTTTGTCCCTCCATTGACAGTCTGCGCAACTACCACTTTAATGGTTCAAAAAGTTAATAAAGAGATTGCAAAACTAATCCGTATGGAAAAACTTGATCGCTTTATATGATGAACAGATTTAATTTAGTCTTTTATATACATATAAACATTGATCAGCGAACATATACAGAAGCTCAAACAAAAGTCTTACGGGTTTGGAACGACATGGGAATGAGTATATGATTCCAGAATTTGAAATGTTTAATTTCTTTAACTCTACATTCATCCCCCAGACTTTGCTGGCTGTGCAGTATGTGGTGGGATGGATGAGGAGGAGCAGAACCGCTATGTGGCCCAGTTAAAGGCTGAGTTTGACAGCTGTGACACCACCGGGACAGGTTACCTTGACAAAGAGGAGCTTACTGCCTTATGCCACAAGCTGAGCTTAGATGCCCATCTCCCCTTGCTGCTGGACACTCTGCTAGGAACACAAAATTATGCCAGGGTAAGAAGTTCCCCACGATCATCCCAGTGTCTCCTCTCCAGTGACTCAGTGTAATCCTAACGCTGTTTTAAGTTAAGATAATCTTTTTTTACAGGTACATTTTGAGGAGTTCAAAGAGGGCTTTGTGGCTGTGCTGTCAAGGTCTTTGGACTTCAGTACTTCAGAGGAGGAGAGCAGCTATCTTGAGCCAGGTACTCTAGTGGAAAGTGACCTTTATATGCCTCCACGGTTATCAAAGCTTTTAGGCCTGTTTATATTCATGATTTTTTGTATAAGTCAGTCTGGACCTTGTGGACTCAAGGTTTATTAATGGTACATGATGTGTAGTTGATATAATATATGTACCCAGAGGAACTGAAGGATCGTGTTTTTTGTCTAAATGCTCATTTGTATTTGTTAATGAATAGCCGGGTATATTTATGGTTAGTTTTTGAGTTTTTTTATATTTACTTATGCTCACCAAGGCTACCTTTATTTGACCAAAATTACAGTAAAAAAACAATAATATTGTGAATTAATATTACAATTTAAAGTAACTGCTTTCTTTTTACATAATTTTAAAATTGAAATTATTCCTGTGATGTCAAAGCTGAATTTTCAGCATCATTACTCCAGTCTTCAGTGTCACATGATCCTTCAAAGATCATTCCAACAATCTGATTTGCCGCTCAAGAAACATGTTAAAAACAGTTGTGCTGATTAATATTTTTGTGGACACCGTGATACATTTCTAAGGATTCTTTGATGAATAGAATTTAACAACAACAGCATTTCTTTTAAATAGAAATCTTTTGTAACAACTTACAATATATAAGTCTTGACTGTCACTTTCTATTTAATCTATTTAATGCATCTTTGCTGAATTAAAAAAAAGAAAAAATCGTACTGAAAATTTTTAATGGTAGTTTATATTTAAGGAATTGGGGTTATGTAAAATTTTTTTCAAAGGCATGTAACTCCCAGCTTTTTGTCATGTTCTTCGATCAATGTATAGCATATTGGTCTTAGAAAGTATTTTGACACTTAAACCACACTTCATACGTCCACTAAAAATGACCTTAGGACCACTGGTTAAAAGCAAACATGTTTAAGAAACAGAAATCATTGAAAAATTGAGGCTAGATGTGAGAAAATCATAGCATTTTGTTTGGAAATGCCACTTGGTTTGAAATTGAAAGACATTCATACATTTTTAATTGTGGCTTTCCTATACTTATATTCATTTTTGGGGGCACTGAAAAATGGAACACTAAAATATAAGAAGACAGGAAGAGAAAGCAATCATTATTTTAACGTAAGGTAATTTTTTTGTGTCGTTTTTATCTTTCTTAATCAACTTTGAATTTATTTGGTTTAAAGAAATTGTTTTTAAGACAAAATTATTATTGGCATTTACAATAATACCACATCATACCTTGAGGTACCTGCCTTTTGATTGCTATGGTCCCTTTCACTGGAGGCGTAATATGTTATATAACATTTTGTGCAGGTCTTCTTTAAGCCAAATCCAGAATAACATTTGTTTTTTTTTCATAGATGCATTAGGGAGACTGGTACATTAATGTATGTTGGGAAATCTCAAAACTCAATGCTAAAATTATCTTTGAAAATGGTAAAACCTGTAAGCTGTGATGAGAAACAGATGTTGGAGAGGTTTCTTTTAGGGTTTCATTTCCTTTCAAGCATATTTTTCATTTTATGAGAAAGTTTATGACATAGATGAACAAATGATGTGAGATGACCTACTATTACTTCTACCATTATTTTGTTTCTTAATTTTTACTGCTTCTGACATACTTTCATTATCTGTCGCTCTAAACTAAGCATATTTCCCTATTCTTCTAGCAGTCCCAGAGGAGGTGAAGCCTAAATATGTGAAAGGAACCAAACGGTACGGGCGGCGATCACGGCCAGACAAGACTAACTTAGAGCTCACAGCAGACTCAGAAGATTCACCAGCGTTTGGGACTGACAAAGTGGAAATAAACGGTGTAAGGAGAGCCAAGCTCAGACGCTCCACCTCACTGGAGAGTGTTGAGGTAAAATACATAACTACCCACACTACCGTTTTGAATCTTCTTTTTTTTATTCAGCAAAGGTGCATTAAATTAAACAAAATTAAAAAGCAAGGACATTTATAATGTTACAAAATAATTTTATTTCAAATATGTGTTGTTCTTTTTATTTCTCAAAGAATCCTATAAAAAATGTATCACGGTTTTCCCAAAAATATTAAGTAGCTGTTATGAGGGGGATGGCGGATGAACCCAGACGCAGACAGAGTACACTACACACACGATTTATTGACAGAAAGGGGAAAATAATGCCCACGATGGGGTAAAACAAGACAAGGCAGAGGATGACTAACTAGACTAACACTTGACAAGACTAGACTAAAAACTAACAACAGAAACAGGATCAAAAACTCTAACAGGTATACGTACTCACAGGTAAGATAATCTCACAGATAAGGATCACAGCAGGTTTAACAAAGTAGACAAGGTAAGATAGACAATGTACCGGCACAGGACAGCAAACACAAGGGGATTAAATAAGGAGACTAATCAAGACATAACAGGTGACACAGATTAATTAATGAAGACTAAACAAGGGTAACAAGGGGGCGGGGTAAGGTGACGAGACAACGCAAGCACATGGCCCAAACACAAGGCCATGTGTTTGCACACAAAACATTGGTTCTGTCACGATCCTGCCACAAGACTAGGAATAAATCAGTAACATGATGGCAGAATCATGACAGAACCCCCACTTTAAGGAGCGGCTACCAGACGCTCCTCAAAGGGACACTAAGCACAAGACAAGACTGAACGAGACATGGACAAAAACCAACAAAACATGGTGAACATCAACAAAGGCATACATGAATAAACAATAACAGGGTTAGGGTGAAACATAAGGAACAACATGCAAGGCAGAGGGGGTGGAGGAAACACAAAGTTCATGGGGGGAGGTCCAGGGTGGACGGGAGGACTGGGGATCTTAGGTCCATGGGATGAGGGCTGAGGACGAGAACTCTGGGCAGGTTTAGACGGAGACACACGAGGAGAGGTCTTGGGGGAAACAGTCCGGGGCTTGGTGGAGACTGGGAAAACAGTCCGGGAACTGGTGGTGACAGGGACAACCGGGGAAACAGTCCGGGGGCTGGTGGAGACAGGGACAAACGGGGAAACAGTCCGGGGGCTGGTGGAGACAGGGACAAACGGGGAAACAGTCCGGGGGCTGGTGGAGACAGGGGCGACTGGGAAGACAGGCGGGGATACTGCATCTGTGGTAGCAGCAACAGATTCAGACACGGAGGACATAGAGGATGAGGAAACGGGACTCCTGGCAGGGGACATGGCAGGTGACAGGGCAGGACTGGGTGCGGCGCTCACGGCGACCGGCTCGGGTGCAGCGCTCACAGGGACAGGCTTGGATGCGGAGGACAAGGCAGGACAGACAGGGGGTTCAAGAATAGCGACAAGACGGGACAGGTACTTTGACAGGGTCTTGGCCGCTTTTATGACGGGCATCTCCTGACACGCCGAGACAGCTTGAAGAACCTCATTAGCGGCAAGATCAGCCGCAACTCTCGCAGTGGAGGGCTCTGAGGCAGCGCTTGCTGAGGCGGGCTCTGGGACAGCGCTAGCTGAGGCGGGCTCTGGGACAGCGCTTGCTGAGGCGGGCTCTGGGACAGCGCTTGCTGAGGCGGGCTCTGGGACAGCGCTTGCTGAGGCGGGCTCTGGGACAGCGCTTGCTGAGGCGGGCTCTGGGACAGCGCTTGCTGAGGCGGGCTCTGGGACAGCGCCTGCTGAGGCGGGCTCTGGGACAGCGCCTGCTGAGGCGGGCTCTGGGACAGCGCCTGCTGAGGCGGGCTCTGGGACAGCGCCTGCTGAGGCGGGCTCTGGGACGGCGCCTGCTGAGGCGGGCTCTGGGACGGCGCCTGCTGAGGCGGGCTCTGGGACGGCGCCTGCTGAGGCGGGCTCTGGGACGGCGCTTGCTGAGGCGGGCTCTGGGACGGCGCTTGCTGAGGCGGGCTCTGGGACGGCGCTTGCTGGAGCGGGCTCATGGACAGCGCTTGAAGTAGCGGGCTCAGGGGAAGACAGAGACGGAGGACAAGAGGCTCCCTTCTTCCTCTTCTTCTTCCTGGGTCGGAGCAGAGGACGTAGCCGGGCTTGTGACCAGTTGAGGAAGTACAGCCGGGACCGTTACCGGAACTGGTGAACTCCCTGTAGGCAAGGAGGACTCGGGGCAGGAAGACTCCGATGCAGACTCCCACGACGGGTGCCTTCCACGCTTACCAAGAAGGCCGTCGGGCGGGGAAGGCGTCTCAGGAGTCGCGGCGAGACTGGGTTGGTCCCCAAGTGTAGCGACAGCTAGCAGACGACCCTCAGGGATCACAGGAAGAGTAGCTGGAGATGCAGACCTTCTAGCCTCCTGCAGCTCCCTCTGAGACAGGCTGTCCATCATACGGTGGAACGGAAGACTGACCAGCCTCTCTCTTTCGGCGAGAGGAGGAGGGACGTTGAGACCCGCGACGAGATATCGATTGACCAACATCTCCGGCAAGAACACCCTTCTCTTCTCCACGATCTGGGCATACTTCCTCAATGTTAGCTTACCCTGAGGAGGGAAAGGAAGCTTGCCTTCCAGGCTGTCGGTGATGGCCGACTGCCACCATTGTTCGGGGTCTGATGATTGCAGTCTTGCGGGAGCAGGCACACTGTCTGCTGGGTTCTGTAGTGGCCGGTACATTCTGTTATGAGGAGGATGGCGGATGAACCCAGACGCAGACAGAGTACACTACACACACGATTTATTGACAGAAAGGGGAAAATAATGCCCACGATGGGGTAAAACAAGACAAGGCAGAGGATGACTAACTAGACTAACACTTGACAAGACTAGACTAAAAACTAACAACAGAAACAGGATCAAAAACTCTAACAGGTATACGTACTCACAGGTAAGATAATCTCACAGATAAGGATCACAGCAGGTTTAACAAAGTAGACAAGGTAAGATAGACAATGTACCGGCACAGGACAGCAAACACAAGGGGATTAAATAAGGAGACTAATCAAGACATAACAGGTGACACAGATTAATTAATGAAGACTAAACAAGGGTAACAAGGGGGCGGGGTAAGGTGACGAGACAACGCAAGCACATGGCCCAAACACAAGGCCATGTGTTTGCACACAAAACATTGGTTCTGTCACGATCCTGCCACAAGACTAGGAATAAATCAGTAACATGATGGCAGAATCATGACAGTAGCACAACTGTTTTCAGCATTGATAATAATAAGAAATGTGTCTTGAGCAGCAAATCAGCATATTATAATGATTTCTGAAGGATCATGTGACATTGTAGACTTGTTAGATATAAACACTGCAGTGCCCTTGAGGTGGCGTATTGTTAGTCAATTGAAATACCTGAATTAGTTTGATTCTAGTGAATGGATCTGGGCCGACCTGCTTTTCACAGACAGGAAGTGTGGCAGTGTGGAATGTGCAAGTGCAGGCCCATATTGCAGCCCCCACCTTTACCAGACTTTACTGTTACTTTTGGCCCATGATCAAAACATGGCTCATTGCACATTCTCTTTTTTCCCTCAAAGAGCAGGAGCACTTATAAAAGGGGCTTGTTGTTTCTGCTGTGTCTGTACTTTTTCGTCTGGAGTCATTTTACTTGTGCACAACAGTGCCAGACTGGAAAGCCAGTGCAAATGCAAACCTATGCTGTTGAAACTCTCGTTCCATGTGTTTCGTTTTAAAGAGTTATTTTGGATCCATCTTGGTTTGGTACTAGAAACAATGGAGGATGATGATGTCTTTCTTGCTCATGCACACCACATGTCCCCTCACTTAAAGTGATTTTTTGGATGAACTATCCCTTTAAGATGCTGCTGTTACAGGTCTTTGATGGGGTTGATGGTTGTTCAAATAAGCAGCCACCTACCCCTGTGAAACAGAAGCGCTCTTGGTTGTATTGAATGTGCACTTGTAGTGTACTTCAAATATTTCCAAAAAATATTTTTTATAAAAACTATACTTAAAGATAATATAATGTTAACTAGATAGATAGATAGATAGATAACAAATATAACAAATAACACATTGTTGTGCAGAAGAGGCCAGCCTCTTCATTACAAATGTGTAATTAGAAATATATTTAAATACATGACATACAAGTTTCGCTAGAAATTACATTAAAGAATATGCTTGTCAGTACATTGGACAGTACACTTGAACCATTCTACACGCAAACTACATTCAGTTCCCACTTAAGTAAAGTCCCACTTTAAAGTGTATGGTTTTACGTAATTAGTATGCTAAAGTGTACTTATTCACAAGGGTAGAACACCGTAGCTACTGCAGCAACGTGGTAAAACCACTCGAATCATCTCAATTAGATCTAGTCTAAAGGTGTTTTTTTTTTTGGGATGAGACTTCTTGAGAGAGCTGGACACAGTCTGTGGAAGATTTGAACAATCAAGTGCTTTAGCCAAGAATGAAAGTATGCTGTTCCATCAGTACAGTTTATGTTGGCAGCCGCCAGCATTTGGTGTTTATTCACCAGCCGCCAGGCTCCATTTGGTCCTGGATGTTTTAGTGCCTGTGTGCTCAACATGGTGTGTTTTACGTGTCGAGTGTGTTCAACCAGGATTAGAGGTCTTGGTCTGGGTGGAGCTCAGGGTGCAAAGCATCAGCTGTGGTCAGAAGGCCTGATAATGTGAAGTACAACAAGGAAAGGGTTTGGCTATAATTTGGCATGGCGCTTCCTCTAACTGCGCCTCTCATTTTAGAAACGCATACTTGCATACCAGAGCCCTCCCTCGCTCTCTTACTCTCTCTCTGTCTCCCTGCTCTGTTCTCCTTTTCTTCTCCCTCTCCTCTCTCATTTTTTTCATAACAGTGTTTGAAATATTTAGACCTTTTATGTAACCCAGTACTTTCTATTTCAAAAAATGGGGGAGATTACATGCTCTTTAAATCGACTCTTCGCACTGTAACTAGCGATTCTGTGTTGTTCTGTAGCAGGAGGATCCAGCTCACCATGTTTCGATAAGTAATCTGATGAACAAGCACAGTTTAAGTATTATGTAATAGGTTTAAGGTTTCACAAGAGTGTCTGTGAACTTTTAAACATCTTAAAAAACACCAAAAAATGTTTGAAACTACCATTAATCTACTTTGCAACAGTTGTTTAGTTCTTTAAGCCATCTCATAAAATTGAATTATTTTAGCTTGAAAAATGCTAAAGATTATCATGAATGTTCAAGAGTGAATCCCACATTTATATGCAGATGTCACTTCCGAAACTATGCAGTGTGTAATTGGCTGTCGGTCCTCTTAGCTGCATGAAAAACAAAACTTTTATCCAATGGAAACAGCTTCGAAAGCATGCAAAGATCGTTCCCTTTATAATCACTAAAAGCCATCACTCATCTCAGTTCATTGTGATCTCACAAAGTTCCATTATAAATAATGAAGCTGTCTACACTGCACAACTTACACTGTGTCTACACTTTGTGTGTTAATGAGAGGATTCGTGAGCGTGCAGAACTCAGCACTGAACACAAACTCTGTAAAAATTCTGATTCTGACCAAATTAAACACCTGTGATTGGTCATTGTGTTCAAAGGATCAACAAACATGTCTGTGATTGGCTACATTGTTTACTGCTGCAAAAACACATTTTAAATGGAAACAAAAATACGCAATGGAGTGTTTGCCAAATCTGTTGGCAAGCACCTCTGTAGATCTGAAGCAATTTTCCTTTTTTCGAACTCGAAACTTCGAACACAGATTCACAGGCCTCAGCTGAGATTCCCATCCATATATTCTTTTACAACATTTATGTGAGCTACATCACTGCTTGTTTATGTAAATAATTCAACCGGCTGTGATGAATATTGCACACAAACCTTTTCATGCCACATACATTATTCAGTTTTGAGTACGTCATTGACTAAAATATAACACATTTGTATTTTTTTCTGGCAGAAACTGAGAAACATTATTAATTCATTTGTAATCAAGGTGGATCTAATTTGTTCTGATTGTTGGGGAATTTTTCTGCACTTCAATTTGAGAGCAGACCTCCATATTCATATTTTTAAAAAGCTGGTTAAGACATATCTTTTTAAAACTGCTTATTAGCACAACTATATTATGTGAAGTTGTGTATAAGTTTGTTATTTGATCTGTTATTTATTTTTAATTATTTTATATTGACATTGTGTGAATTTGTTTTTATGCCTGTAAAGCACTTTGCGTTGCATTCCATGTATGAAAGGTGCTATACAAATAAATGTTTATTATTATTATTATTATTATTATATCTCAACGCTATTCTTAGTGAACGATGACTTGAGGACAACAAGTGTCATGTCCCTCACTTAATTTCTTTGCGGAGATCAATGAAGTGGCTTTTTCTTTACAATTGACAGAGAGAGAGAGAGAGAGAGAGAGAGAGAGATAATACAATACTTTCTGCTCCTTGCCTTCCCACTGAAAAACAGTTTGTGAACAGTTATGTAATGTTGTTTAAAATTTAATGCTGATGGTAATTGATTTTGGCTTGTCCCATATTTAGCTGGGCTTATTCTTTTGTCGCTGGAAGCTGAACTGTGTAGCGTTTCGATCAGTGTTTTCTGTCCTATTTGTCTCCTGCATTTGATCATTGCCATACATTGATCGAACCACAGATATCTCACAGGTCAGTGACTGTCTGCCTCAAACTTCAATCTGCCACTAGATGGCACTAGCACACAAATGCACACTGTACATTCTCTGTATAAAAGTGTACACAATCTACCATACAACTTTTACCATATACTACTGTGCACAGTATAGAATACCAAGATGATTACTGCTGTACTACATTTACCACAGTGCACAGAATACTACATCCAATAGTGCTCAACCTGACCTTCCACTTTCAGTGACATCCATTGTTTTTAACATCTTTTGCTGCTGTTAAGTACACCTGGGAAACTCGTACCTCTTGAGTCAGGCATTCTTTAATACAACATGTCACACAAGTCAGTGAAATTACACAGAAGTAGCCTAAAAAAAACAGAATAGTTATTATAGCGGCTGCAGACAAGGCAAAACAAAGTTTGCAGCCGCGAGGGACTAAACACTGAGAGACTGAAAACTCTGAGACGCGCAGAAACTCATTTCCACTCAATGATCTAAGTTCTAAGCATTTATTACACTTCAACACACAAAAAAGTACAACTAGCATTGCAGTTACCAAGTCATAAAATTGCTGCGAAAGTGTGCGAGTGCAGTCAACAGAAAGTGTTCGCTCCCAGGCTCACCCCCTCTCTCTGTCAAAGCCCAAAAACAACACAGGTGAACAGGTGAAGCAAACAAATAGACCACTGTCACTCACGCCCAAACCCCGGTGGACACGCCCACCACATACAATCCGAGGCAGTGAATATTATGAATGAGAACATAAACATAGAACACATGGGAGACTTACAGGTGGCTCCTACAGTTATATTGTGAACAACAAACCCAAATAATTAACTACATCTGAATTCAGAAGGATGAAAATGATGAATTTCTGTCACCTATTTATAAATGGTATCATTTTGGCGTTACATATTTTTCCGTTACATAAAGTTTGTGAAAATTGAATAATTAACTCTACTCTTGTGTATAAGCTGTCCTGTACATCACACCTTTAAAATAATTGAAATACAGCATGTAAAATTAAAATAACTTGCAAATTCATTCATTAGGCTATTTTTCACTACAGATATGCTCACTGATCTCTATATATAGTAGATATATGATTTAATGTAATTCTATTTGTATCTATGAATTGTTGTAATGAATTCAGCTTATTTACCAACTTACATTATTCATACAGTTTTGCATTCTATATTATTAAAACAAAAATATTGAGTATTCAGTGTATACTGGGCAGTATCCAGTTAGCAAATACCTTTACAATGACACATTTACAGATTTTAGTATTTCTCTGGATTTGTCTTTTGTCAGCTGATTTTAAAGCTCTCTCAGTGTTGGAACTGTTGGATAACTCGGTCCGACTCCAAACCATCTCTTATGTAAGCGCTTTTGCATCATTACAGAAAGATTTAGCTGGCTTTATGTGAGCAAGGTTTAAGCTGTTTTAGTATGATGCAGTGTTTCTATACTGATGTGAAGAACAGCATTATTCCAGTGCTTATATCCTCAGTCTGCTAGTTGTTCCCGTCCAGCGTAGCAGAAGTAATGACTGCTGGGATGGAATGCCTTATGATGATTCTATTGTGTTCCTTGTGATCACTGAACCATACTAGTACTACAGTCAGCTACACTTTCTCCATCCGCTCACTCAACAACAATTCAGTCAAGAGTCAAAACCTCAAGTCAAGAAGATATGCTTCTTTACAAGTTTACAATTGAGATGTTCAGAATAGCATACTATTATAATACATAGTATATAGTACATATAATGTGCACATTGTGTATGGAATACTTAGAAGACCTGTCCAAAATGGCACCCTAAACACTCGCGGTCTTCTTACAAGTCTGCACTTTTGCGACGTAGTGTGCATTGAGGGTGCATATCAACCGCAAAGGGGACCTAAACACACCTGAATCAGCTAATCAAGGGCTGCATCCGAAATCACATGCCTCCCTACTATATAGTAGGCGAAAAACAGTATGTGACAAAAGAAGTATGTCCGAATTCACAGTATTCATAAAAGAGTAGGCAAAAATTACCTGGATGGCCTACTACTTCTGGCGAGATTCTAAAGTGTGCATGGAAACTTTACTATCCCATGAGGCCACTGGAGAGGATTTGGGAATGGCAGCGAAGTGACATAACTGACATTGGTAGGTCACATGATAATTACAACAGGACGTAGCATGTCCGGATTACATTCACACTACACATGTTCATACTGAATAGAACATACTTATTTAGCCATCGTGAAGTAATTTCTTATTCAAAATAAGTACCTACTCAAGAGAGTATGTGATTTCGGACGCAGCCAAGCTCTTCAGGATCGCTTGAAAATCACAAATGTGAGGTCTCTAGGAGCAGGGTTGAAGACCTCTGTCCTATAATGGTCTCATGGGCTTCATGATCACACGCACGTGGCGGCCATTGTAAGTCCACAATTAAAAAAAATAATGATGTGCATGGATCATTTATAATAAATCCCACTATATTCCATATAAAACAACGAATTGATTTCATGGTGACACTGTCAATTCTTTATTTACAGAGTCTCAAATCAGATGAGGACACAGGAAGCAACAAAGAGTCCACACACCACTATTTTGTGGCACAAGGTACTATATTGTGTAACTTTTAAAATGAATCGTGAAGTTTTATATGTAAATCAGCACATGAATGTAATTCTTTCTGATTAACATATACCCAAGGTCAGTTAAAGCTCTGGAATCAAGAGGGCACAGAAAGTCCTCAGCGCTCATCCAACCCTCAGCATGAAGTGACAGATGGACAGGTGAGAGCAGTATGGGAAGAGCTGGGGGTCGGAGCCGGAGGATCACTTAACCGTGAGGAGCTGTCGCTCGTCTGTGACCACATCGGTCTCAAGGACTTACAGTCTGAGGTACGGTCATGTAACATTCTGTACAGAGTAGAATAAGTAACGAAATCAGTCACTAAACACCATATCTGTTTGTTTGTACATAGGAGTTAGACGCTCTTTTCAGGAAACTAGACAAGGATCAAGATGGGAGAGTCAGTGTCAGTGAGTTCCAGAGCGGTCTGTTCCCACAACAGCGTCACATTACACCCATCTCTACCTCCACCCCTGCCAGGCCCAAACCACAGCGCTCCATCTCAAAGGTCAGGATCAACTCAAAGTCATGGTGAAAGCAGATTGTAGCCAAAAACAAACACACTGTAGCTTTGGCTAAACAATCTGCTGCAAACGCTGACACTGGCATGCAAGAGTGTGGCTGCATTTTCTCTACAAATGAAGTGAATGTGTGAAAGAAGCAGTTGTCAAGTCATCTTCATTTATATAGCGCTTTAAACAATGGATTGTTTCAAAGCAGCTTTACAGAGACAAACATATAATTTAAGGTAACAGAGATTGTTTTGGCTTTATAGCGATTCTTTAATAATGTTATTTCAAGCTAAAGTTAGTTTTGATTGATTCACTTCCGATGAAATCATGATTTGTTATTAAATTAGGGTCCGCTAAGACGACGCCGTTCTCTCTAAACAGACTTTAAACCGAACCTGTGATAAACGCTGATGGCGTTCACATGCACATTAAGTTATGTGCGTTTGAATATATGTGCGCAGGTTTGTAATTCCTTACAAACCATGCCTGAACAAACTACTTGTCTTGCCTATAAATGCCTATAAAATTGATACAGAATTTTGTTTTATTTGATCACTTCGGGGTAGGTACGCGAAACGAAATTCACAACTCTTTATCTGTAGAGTGGGAAAGGGATCCTCCATAGGGAGAGGCTAGTTGGCACTTCAGCACTGCATTGTCATCGGGTCCAGGCGAAGCTCCTTCATCAGATCTGGATACGGCCTGGATCCGGCAGGCTGTGGGAAAACCTCGGGATAAACAAAGACACTAAAATTAGCGTAGATGCCATTCTTCTTATGATGTAACGAGTACATCAGGATTTAAGGGAAGTGTTCCCAGTTGTGAGAAGCATGAGGTCTCCCAGATAGATAGATAGATAGATTCAAACCATATTTATTTAGTATACATTACAATATTTGGTTATATTGATGAGAACAGTGGTTAATTTTTTTGGTGTGCAGCTGTTGTTATGCATGGAATGCTTCATTTTTTTTATGCATGCCAGACTGTCAGGTTCATGTTACAGATGAAGTACAGAAGTCTTGCATATCTGCCAATTTTCCTCTCACCTGTTGATTAGAAAAAAAGAAAAAGTCACTGAAAGAATCAACAACTAAAGCCTCTACCATTTTTTCCTTGGCTTTCCTTAGCAAAGAAAGACAAGAGGCAGCTAAATGATTTCCTGACTGTCAAAGAGGATTCATTTCAGAACTCCAAAAGCAAGCCAAGTTACTGAGGGCTGCACTGGCTGGAACCAATTAACTTAATTGGGAAGGTGGAGCCTCCTGGTTTTTCTCTTTTGTTACTGGGAAAGCACGATTGTATTGCTATGCAATGGCCAAACTTGCAATCAAAGCTGAGGAGATGTACTGCACAACAGGCCTCCTTCCTGCATGTAATGTTTTTACATGGGAATGTAAAGACATTTTGGAGTCCTTTAGTGATGACCTTTCTGAGGTGATTTTACTAAAAGCACAACCAGCCAAAAATATTTAAAACAATATCTTAACTCAAGCTAGGCACTTATTCGGATGCAAGATTTGTTGGTTAATAAAATGCGGGATTTAAAAGATCAGGCTTCCTTTAAGGAGAAAAACAGCTTCAGTGATCAGTGCTTGATAACAAATGCTGAGTTGCATGAATATTTGGCGGTCGCTGGAGCTAAAATGAGGCTAAGCCAGCTTAAGGGTTACAACACCAGAAGGACGTTTATTAGTGGTCAGTGAAATAATTTTGTTCATGATTGAGGCTCTAGCTCTGGCATGTCAAGGACAACATTGTGCATTGTGTGGTGGGACTGTGAGAGCTTGTTTTTTTAATCCCTTTCAGTGGTTTTCCTCGCTGTTGAATACTGAACTTTGCTGGATCGTTTTGTCTTTTTTTTCTCATGTCGTTCCCGCTGCTCTCTCAGGTCCTTGAGGAACGTTTGGTGCGTTCCACCTCCCCTTCTTTACTGTCGGCTACGGTGGGTCAGAGGCTGTTGACCCGTCTGGATGATGGATCGGGATGCACAAGCCCAGATAAAGTCATCGCCCTCTGGACGGAGGAGGGAATCCACAACAGCAGGGATATTCTACAGGTAATAGATTAAGATAGATGAACTGACAAATTATGAATAATAATAAATGCTGAATAATGTTTGCATATGTTTTTTTTTCTCTATAAATCATGGCATGAATTCTTTCATTCTGAACCTGCATACAGACTCTGGACTTCTCTCTGGAGGAGCGACTGTGTCTGGCTGAACTCACTCTTGCACTGGACAATGAGTTACTGGTCAGTGGAAACGGCATCCATCAGGCTGCTCTGGTCTCCTACAAAAATGAGATAAACCACTTACAGTGAGTGTTATTCACATCAGATCTGTATTTACTCATAAAGCCTGTCAAAACGTCCAGATCACATTTCACCTGTAAACCAAAGTATGTATGAATCTATGTATTTATTTAGCAAGCAGTGTAACATTTTCAGGACAATTTTACCATTTCTTATTAATGTCTAGTATTGACTTGTTTTTAGTGATGATTCTCATTACTTTAAGTCATTTTACTGTATTACTGTAAAAACCTGTTTTTTTTAACTAAACCTAATTTAGAGATTACCATGATGTAGTAATGTTTAACAATGAGAATAGGATATTTCACTACTGAAGAGTATAGGAGTAAAATTAGCTTGAATTGTCCTGAAAATAACATCCCAATGTAGAGATCTTAATACTCCAAATATTTTTGGGGGATAAAATGCCTCTTCATGAGATTCACCTGAATGTCTGTGCTGTTTAGTTTGTCTCCACCTTGAGGACATGTAATGTACTGTGTTCACCAGTATTCTTTATGTTGTATGCTTTCACACTAGCACTTTTGGTGTGCACACTCTTTCGATTGATGTCAGACTTCGGATCATTTGGATAATGTGAACGAATTTTTACAAAATCGGACATGACCTGTACTCAAGTCTGCTTAAAAAGAGTGGCCTGGGGTTACGGTT
This sequence comes from Semotilus atromaculatus, assembly GCA_031834385.1. NCBI lineage: Eukaryota > Metazoa > Chordata > Actinopteri > Cypriniformes > Leuciscidae > Semotilus > Semotilus atromaculatus. The sequence goes on from JAULUF010000025.1 coordinate 32,434,529, forward strand.
CATGTGAATTCTGGTACGCTTTGCTGCTGATATGAACACAATCGTACTTCATCTCAGAGGGAAACCGCTACTGATGACGTATGATTCGATAAAACTGTGTGTGTGTGTGGTCTCACTCACTTTCCTGACAAACGTGAGTGACTCACTGCTAGCAGAGAATGTATATAATTTTATAGAGTCCCACGTTCTTTAGAACATTAGTGGCAGACAGACACATAATGGCTTATGTGCTGATGCTTTGAAAACATAACCATAGGTTCAAAAAAACAAATTATGAAAGAGGCGAGCAATGCTATGCATTTTTCCATCTTCTCCTGCGTCGTCGTTAATGTGAACACAATCCAGTCGGGGAGAGGGGGCAATCGAACTCTGGTTCAGACCAGGCAATCGAACCAAGTTTGAAAGCACCCTTAGATGTGAAACGACTACAAAGTGGCTTTACTTTGTTCTCCAAACATCTGTGGATGTAGCACAAATGTTGCATCAGAATGGATGATCATCTCATGGTGTGGTGGTTTTGTGTTCTACCTCTATAGAGTCCTGGCAGAGCAGGCCTGCCAGGAGAGGGACAAAACCAAGGCGGACCTGGAACTGGCTGACCGCCGCAACCTACAGCTGGTCAGAGAAGTGGATGATCGACATGCGACCATGGAGTCTCTCAATGAGTCTAAAATCAAGTACGGCTGCTCTCCTCTAGTCCATGTATAATCATATCTGATAAAGAGGCATGCAAGGGCTCTAGTGTTTTTATTATTGATTTTTCTGCAGGGGTCTGGAGCAGGACTTCCGGGATAAACTTACAGCACTGAGGAGTGAATCTGAGTATGAAAGCGAGGTTCTTCTAGAGCAGGTAGAGAATGAGCGGGAGAGACTCCGGGAGGAGCTAGACTTGCTTCAGGCTCAGGATGTTAGCCTTCAGGAGGACATTTGCACTGCTGCTAAGGTAACCACTGATGTCACTATTATTAATATTATTGTGATTATAAGTAGCAGTATTCTGTTAGGTTGTTGCATTTAAAATGCATTTGAAACTATTGTTTATCTAAGAAATTGCTTTCATTCAGCAAGGATGCCTTCAATTGATCAAAAGTGACAGTAAAATGTTTAAACTGTAATAACAATTTTAAAAATTTAAAAGAAAAAAATTAATTCAGTTTTTTTAACCCTCTATTCATCAAAGAATCATAAAAATATATATATACAATTATACATATATATACAGTACTGTGCAAAAGTTTTAGGCAGGTAAGATTTTTTAAGTTTTTAAAACAAGTCTCTTCTGCTCACCAAGGCTGCAATTATTTGATAAAAAAATACAAAAAAAACAGTAATATTGTGAAATATTATTACAATTTAAAACAGCGGTTTTCTATGTGAATATACAGTAAAGTGTAATTTATTCCTGTGATCAAAGCTGAATTTTCATCATCATTACTCCAGTCTTCAGTGTCACATGATCCTTCAGAAATCATTCTAATATGATGATTTGATGCTCAAAACATTCATTATTATTTTCAATGTTGAAAACAGTTGTGTACAATTTATTTTTCTAAATTCTTTGATGAATAGAAAGTTCAAAAGAACAGCGTTTATTTAAAATAGAATATTTTCTAACATTATAAATGTCTTTACTGTAACTTTTGATCAGTTTAACTCCTCCTTGATGAATAAAAGTATTGATTTATTATATTTCTTTCCCCAAAAAATAAAATTTAAATTCTTACTGACCCCAAACTTTTGAAGGGTAGAGTTTAATGTTACAAAAGCTTTAGATTTCAGATAAATGCTGTTCTTTTTTAGTTTCTATTCATCATAGCATCATGAAATAAAAATGTAAAAAACTGTTTTCAACACTGATAATAATCATAAATGTTTCTTGAGCATCAAATCATCATATTAGAATGATTTTTGAAGGATCATGTGACACTGAAGACTGGAGTAATGATGATGATAAATTCAGCTTTGATCACAGGAATAAATTACACTTCACTATATATTCACATAGAAAACCGCTGTTTTAAATTGTAAAAATATTTCACAATATTACTCTTTTTTTTGTGTATTTTTTATCAAATAATTGCAGCCTTGGTGAGCAGAAGAGACTTCTTTTAAAAACTTAAAAAATCTTACCTGCCTAAAACCTTTGCACAGTACTATATATATATATATATATATACATACTGATTTATTGCTATTTTTGTGGAAATAGTGAGATATATCTCACAATTTCCACAAAAATAACAATAAATCAGCATATTAAAATGATTTCTGGAGGATCACTGGAGTCTTCTGAAGTGACACTAGAGTAAACTGGAGTAATGATGCTGAAAATTCAGCTTTGCCATCACGGGAATAAATTACAAAAAAAATATATTAACATAGAAAACAATTAATTGACGGTAGTAAACTCTTGAACGGTAGTGTATAACTTTATAAAACGAATCATTCTGACTGATGAATTCTGAGTGTCTGCTTTAATAGCTGTTAATTTTTTGTTAATATACAAAAGCACCATGTTGTTGTTTTTTGTTTGGCTGCAATAAGAAATGGCCTACAGTTTTACTAATGAACCGTTTCATAGAAGAGTTGTTTATTCCAATTATTATTAATATAAATAATTAATAATTATTATTAAATAATAATACATAATTATTTTTTAACATTGTTAAATTAATTTGACTAAATAGCCGGTGGCAGCATTTTTTAAGCATTGCACCATTCAAGGTCAAGCTTTACACTGATTTTATTATGGTTAAGGGGGTTTGTAGGAACTCCCATACTTGTGGTAAACTCACTTTTAAGTAAAAAATAAGGCAATAAAATAAATATTTATTTGATTTTAAAAAAAAAGAAAGAAATTGTTTCTTTTTTGTAATTCTATTATAGTATTTTTTTCATAAAGATGAAACGTACAAATAAAAACTGTGCAGGAACAAAGAGTCTTATTCACCAAGATACACATCTGACAATTTTGTATTTTGCCATTGGATATTCAAGTTGGGGAATTATATTTAAATAAACCATAACATTATTCATATAATATATAAATTGCATCACAATTCCCTTACCATGCCTTCTTTAATTCCCTTAATGATTCTGCTCTTGGCTACAGAACACGACTCAACGAAGAGGTGATCTGTCATGGTTAGAGGTGTATGTTTCTTTGAGCATGTCAGTGTGGTGTCAGGTTAAATAACTCTAGCTCTGTGTTACAGGAGAACAGTCGTTTGGAGGAGGAGGTCTGCCTTCTGAAGGAGAAGCTGTCTGAAGCGGAGAGCACCATCTCCAAACTACAGAAGGATCTAGAGCATCTGCTGCAGGACAGGGTGAGACGTCTATATGCTGAAGATCATGACTTTCATTCTTTAAGAACAATAATGATAATTGACCTATGCTTGTTTTATTGAACAGTACGGTGGCCTTGATCCAAATGGCACAGGACTGCTGAATCAAGAGGAATTCTCAGAGATCTTTAAGGAGTACGAGCAGCAATGCAGGGTATGAGCTTTCCTGTGTGTGTTTATGGCAAGTTGGTGGATATTTTGTCTAGAGTGAATGGTGAGGTCAGCCTTGTCATTGTGCATTGTATTTAAGTGTCCTTTCTTGGTTCTTATGCCAGCACTCCTCTATGCCAGCACTATAATCCATGGTGCTGTAAATGACGCCTTTAATTGTGAGGAGTGGTGTGCTATTACTTTTTGCTCTTGTGACATTTTGCTTTTTTGTAAGTAATCATCTAGGAACCATTCAAAAAACTTAGCAAGTGTATGCTAATGCAAAAAAATTACTCTGAACAGCTTAGCAACAAGGTAGAGACTTTGCCCATGAGGCTTCTTATTTAAGAGTATTTTGAGAATACATCCAAAATGCACTTTCAAGTGTGCAATGCATTTCTTTTAAGGACCATTTTCTCAAAATGATTTTTTTCCCTCATGCATAAAGATAGAAATGTCCTCTTTGGTATCACTGAAATTCACCAAACTTTAGTTTTATATCTATTTATTTTCTGAAGGTTTTTATAGAGGGGTTTGTTCATTTATCATTTACTAGATTTTATACATATACAACATTTTATTCCCAAAAATATGGTGACATTTTTTTTTTTTTCTGGCTGTTGATGGTATTTTTTTTATTTATGGAGCGACAAAAAGAGATATCCAAATCCCCTTTATAAAAGCCTTTGACTAATATGTCAACAAAATGAAACAAGAATTTTGAACCTGTCCAATGTTTTTAAGAGCTGTTATGAAAACAATACTGTAATAGGATTACAAAACCGAAACGAGGAAACGTTGCTATTTAAAGTATGCATTTGTTATTTGCCATCTTTTTAACAACCTTTTATCAAGGTAATTTTAATTTTAATATGTAAAATATTTTTTTTTACATAATATATTTGATGTGTGTTTGTGTAATTTGTAAAATATTGCCAGAGAACTGTAAGTAAGCCATTTATAATTTTTGCAGTTTCATTTGGTGATGCTTTCAAAGAAAAACACCTTTCACTTCTGCTTTACATATGTTTGGGAGATTTGTTTCAGGAAATGCAGAAAAAAAGTTTTACTTGTGCAAATGACTCTGTCTCTCCGCCCCACTAAATACAGGAGTTGCAAGACAGGAATGACGAGTTGTGCTCAGAGCTGGAGTTGTTGAAGTGTCAGGGCTCAGGAAGGAGAACCAGACGATCCAGGGCCAGCCTGTCGGATCATGACTGGTCAAGCCGAAGAGCATTAACCACTGAATCAGATTCTGGTGAACAAACATCTAGATCTCACACATCTTTCATGCTATTGAGCTTAACCTCTGTAGTAAACATCTAAACCTATCTGTTTTGTTGATCCTGCAGATGATCCTGAAATGAAGAAAGGTACATCTCCTCAGGTCAGAAAAACGCTCCAAGTCCCTGACAAGAATGGTGAGGAATTATAAAAACAAAGTTATCCTTTCTCAATGAAATATACATACACATGGGTCATGGCTTGATTTGGTGTGTCTCTTCAGCCTTGGGTTCCTTGGAGAGCTTGGCTCCCTCTGTGAGCATTGAGACAGAACTGGCCATGGAGCAGATGAAAGAGAGATACGAGCAAGAGGTTCAGGACTTGAAGATCCAATTGGAGACTAAGGTACAGGCAAACCATGGAAATATTAAATGGGTTACCCAAAGTACCCTTTACAAATTAGAATAGATTCAATAGATGAAGGGGAAAAAGTTAGGATATGCAAATGCTTAAAACCAAAGACAGACAAAAAAGCACCAGGACACTGACAGTTTACTTGCTGCAGAGGAAGTGATTTATAGTCTTAATTTTGTGTCCACAGGTGAATTTCTACGAGCGCAGTATGGAGCTGATGCGGCAGAATATGGAGGTTGAAAGGAAGGACATCTCGCAGGGCTTTAAGATGGAGATCAGTGAGTTGGAGGACCTGAAGGCTCAGGCAGAAGAGCGAGCAGAGCAAACGCGTCAGGCTGTTGAAAAGCTAGAAGCAGAGCTGAGGGGTAAGACTGCAGGAGGAGTTTGGGGTCAAGAGCAAGAACGGAGAATTCAACGGGAACATGCAGAACTGGAGCAGAACTACGCTCGTGAGATGAGTAACATCGTGATGCGCCTCACTTCAGAGAAAGATCAGCTAGAGGCAGAACTCAAGCTCAAGATGGACCAGGAGGTGCTGCTTGTTAGGTACGTGTTATTCAAATGGTCTGGTAAAGGATTATGTGCTGTTCATATATTGTAGACGTTAGAAGTAAATATTTGAAAAAGGACAGAGCTAGAAGATTAATTACTTGTCAGTATTTAAGACTCTTTAATGATGGAATTCAGAAACCAGGGTATTATTTTGTATGTTTTTGCCCCCCTCCCAAAAAAGAATACATTTAATTAAACTTTTTTGTTGTTGTTGCAAATATAAAATGTTGCCTATTTTAAGACCTATTCAGAAACCATTTCAGTTTTTTGTGTGTTGCGACCATTATTTATTTGATCATAAAAATATATCATTCGTTCGACAGCATCTGTTTTCAATTCCATAATGCAAAAATATCTTTCTTATTACTGTTGTGAAGAAAATATATTTTGATTGTAAAGATGTTCATACATTTTTAGATATTGTTGTATTAATGATTCCAATAAATTATAAAAAAAAAAAATTTGATCATGTTAAAAATAATGGTTTACATTTGGAATTCAATGAGATTCACCATTGAAAATAATGGGAATTTAAAAGTAAAATAAAAAAAAATCTGGATGCATTATAGTAATTAGAAATTTGGTAACACTTTAAAATGGTCTCATTTGTTAACACCCACTTACAATTTTGTGCATTCTCAATAAAACGTAATATGTGTGCTTCATATAGACCTTCATTCAAGAATTACACCTTGTTTAACTGTATGGTCAACCTTTTTTATTTATATATATATATATATATATATATATATATATATAAGTAGGGGAAAAGTTTTTTTTTTCTTTTTTTTCTCCCTTGGTATCCATGACATTGCATTAAATTTAGACATAGACGAATTAGAATGTTGCTGTGTCCCAGGGAGAAGGCTGAGCAGCAGTTATTGCACATGAAGGCACAACACAGCGAGGCTCAGCGTAGCCTGCTCCATCAGCTGCACCTCGAGCGCAGCCGGCGAGAGGAGCAGTCTGAGCAGCATCGCAGAGAAGAACAGGAGGCGCGCAGGGAGCGTCTCCTCAGCACCGAGCGCTGGAGTGAAGAGCAAGCTCAGATCTGCAGCAGGGTGGCACAGGAAAGAAAGAAAATGGAGGAGGAACACCAGGAAAAAATCAAGAATCTAGGAGAACACATCCACTTCATGGAAGCTCAGGTAGAACTCACATCCAGGGCTGAGGAGGAGTTGCTCATATTACAAAGACAGCTAGAAGATAAGCTGGAAGAGATGTGTGTTCAGCTTGAAGACAACACGGTTTCCATGAAAGCTCAAGATGCCCTTGTCCAGCGTTTGACCTCAGAACTTCATGCCAAAGAGAAGGAAACCGAAATTAGAAATGAGAAAGAACAAAAGCTTTGCAATAAGCTCTCTCAGCTAGAGCAAAAGCTTAAAGCTGAGCGAGAAATAAAGCAAGAACTTCTGAAGCAAAAGGAGCAAATACAGAAAGAAATGGACAGCAGTATTCAAGATCTAAAGGAGGAATTTGCAAAAGAAAAAGAGAAGAAACAGGAGCTTCTTGACACAATTTCTGAGTTGACAGAAGAGCTAGAGAACTGGAGGATCAAATCTGAGACCTGGCAGAAGGAGATCGAAATAATGCAGGGAAGCAGTGGCCATCTATCTACTGCATTTGGTGAACAGCAAATGAAGTTGAGAGAACAAGGGAAAGAACTTGAGGATCTTCAAGAAAACTTGGCCAAAACGCACGAGGCATTGAAAACCAGAGATGATGATCTTACAAGACAGGCTTCTGAGCTAAATGCTGTGGAGATGGAGCGGGATCGACTCATAGAGGAGCTCAAGGGTCAGTGTGAGGTTCTCAAACAGCTACAAACACAGGTTAATAGTCTCTCTGAGGAGTGGGATCAAATGCACACAATGGAGCAAAACCTCCAAGGCTTTCTTCTTGTGGAGCAGGGTAAGGTTGCACAGCTCCAAGCCCGTCTGAACTTGGAGCAAGAAGAAACAAGGCATCTTGAACAAGAGAACTCAAGCTACCGGCAACTTGCAAACCAGCTTTCTTCTCAGATTGTTGAAATGGAGGCTGAATCTACCAAACTTAAAGAGAACAGGGATAATTTTGCACTGGAACTGCAAAGCAAAGACAACCAAATGCTGGAACTCAACCGTCAGCTTGAAGCCAAAGCCGAAGAGATGGATTTGCTCTGGAACGAGGTTCAGCTGAAGATGAATCTGTTTAAAAACGTCACTCATTTCACTGGTCAGGTTCAATTTTTGACCAACCAATTGGAGGACAAAAAGCAGGAGCTGTGCTCTCTGAGAGAGGAGGCCGACAATACCACCAACCAACTACAGCAATCGTTGATGGACTCCCAAGCAGAGCTTCTGCAAATGGAGGAGGCCTTTGAAATCGAGAAGTGCCAAATGAAAGAACAGCTTCTGGAGATGGAGGGACTTGTCATGGCCTTAGAACTGGAGATGGACTCCAATCCCCACAGGTTTGTGGTTCTCCAGCTAGTAGATGACCGTCGAAACAGAACCAAAAGATTAACAATTGCTGTATTGATCCAATCGTCGATTCTCCCGTACGGATGCCAAGAATTGACCGCTCACTACTTTTGTGTCTGTCCAAGAATGTTTGACTGAATGTTTCACAGAATAAGATATCATTAACCATAGATATGCGCTTTGATTTTTCAGACCTCATTCTGCATCTCACTAACTGAATGATAATGTCACTGACATGCATGAAAACTCACTATTAATAAATTACTGTATGTATTCTGATTGAAAATGTGTTCTTGCATCCTATTAATTGTATTAATATTACATTTGTGTGTTTGTTGCCCTAAACTTATGCTGAATGCTTAATATGCTTAATATAAAATCTTGATACGAAAAATCCTGAAATTACATTGTTTTCAGTACTAGGCTTCCTAAAAGTGCAGAGGCTGGTAAGATTGTAATGGAGAGCTGATCTCTATATTTTGGTGTCCAATTGTAGGGCTCAACTTGATGAGGTCACGTCTGAAAACAGTGCACTGACAGACAGGCTTGCTGTCTTACAGCAGGACGTCAAGTCGCTGGAGGAGGAGGTCAACAAAAAGAGGTAAAGAAATAGTCTACTTTGACTTGTCAATTATCTAAACTTAATTTTTGCATTTATTTAACAAAAACAAATTTCACTTCACTATTTTTTTAAGGAGGAAACTTGAAGAGATGGACAGAGAATATTTGAAAAATCGAGAAGATGAGGAGAGGCTACGAAAAGAGGCAAGATTGGCATCAATATAGTTCTTGGAAAAATATTGATAGCATGGAGAGGGTAGCATGAATATTAAAGTCACCATGAAATCAAAATTGACGTTTCTTATTGTTTTATGGAATATTGCAGTATTTATTATATATATATTATATATATATTATATATAATATTTTTTTCTATTCATGTGCCCTCATGATCAAAATAACTTCCCCTCCCTCTTGCAGCAACATCTCTTTTCTGTTTATTGGCACAAGGGCGGGACAACCTGTCACTCACATGACATGACAGCAATAGCAAACCACAACCATCCAATCAGTTCCCAAGGGACAAAATCAAGTTTTGTCACCCTACTTTTTAAAAAAAAAATTTTTAGAAGCTGTTTCACTCAGATATGCGTCACAATAAAGAAGTAAAGGCTATCGCGACTTCCATTTAACGCTGACTTTAAATTAAAAATGAAACTGTTTTGCTATCTTTGTGGAGACTCTCAATAGGTGTTTATACTGTTTTAATACTGTACAAACTGTATATTTTACCCCCTTACAATAACCCTACCCCTAAACCTACCCATCATCACACAAGACTTTCTGCATTTTTATGTAAAAAAATTTTACAACACAACATTATAGTTCCTTCTCCTAACAATTATTTTCTTTCTCCAACATAGAATTCCAAATGTCGAGAAGAGGTGCTCGATCTCAGTGCGAGAAACCTTCAGCTTAGCAGTGAGAACGCTGAACTGAGTTCCCGGCTGTGCACTGATCAGAGAGCAGTGCAGACGCTGACTGACAGGCTAGCACAGGTGTGCCAGGAGAACGATGGGACAGCTGCATCTTACAGACAGCTGCAGGAAACCCTACAGCAGCAGGAGCGTGACAATCTAAAGCTCCAGGAACAGTGGCAGAAAGAGAAGGAGCTTTTAGAGAGGGAGCTTAAAACTGCCAAGGAGATGGTATGATTGAGTTTTTTAGGAGATATATTAATACATTCACAAAGTTGGCAGGAATCACTGAAACTCCTCTTATCTTTCAGCTCCAGCATTTGACTGTGGTTGAGTCTGCATTGACTAGTCAGACTCTGAAAAACCAAGCACTAGAGCAAGACAAGGACCATTTGTTGAAGGAAACCGCAGACAGAGACCAGAAGGTGAGATGCTGATGCTTTTTCTTCAAGTACTTTTCTGATACTGGACATGCTAAAGATTGCTTTGTGTTTGTTGCAGCTGGAAAAGCTTCAGGAATCACTTCGTAACTCAGAAACCCAGATAGAGCAGCTCAACTCCCAGATCCTAATTCTGTGGCAAGAAAAGGATGTTCACATCCAGGAGGCACCCATACATCAAAAGATGCTGCAACAGTGTCAGGACAAGGTGAACAATGATCTTTATACTTGCTTGGGTTAATTCAATAATAATAATAAAATGAATAACTGCTAAATATTGTTGTGTAACACAAGGTCCAGGAGCTTGAGAACAGCATACATCAGCTGCATAAAGAGAAGGAGCATTTACATCAGACCCACAGGATTCAGGAGGAGACTGCAGTCAGTGTTCTGCAGAAGGAGTGCAAGAGCTTGCGAGTACAGAATGAGGACCTTCTTAACAAAGTTAGTCAGGAAGAACAAATTGCTTTTGCAGTGGACTATTTGGAATGCATATGCATGACACTTTTAACCTAGGTATACACAAACCCATGACCTTGGTGTTGCTGGCACCATTCTCTACTGCTTGCACAGCAGGAATGTTCCAGAATGTTCACAATTGTGTATTCCATATATTGCTCACTTTTAAACCCACAATGCATTATTTTTGCTGTGCGCAACCAATGTATACTTGTCGTTGCTATTATAGGCCACTGTTCAATGCAGAGGGGATCACCGAACTCACCAAAAAAATACAAATTGGAGCTTCCTTTATTCCTGCAGTCTTTTTGTCTTTAGTGAAATATTGTGGGGATTTAGCTGTGGGCGCTACCATCTAGCCGTTCAGCGTACACAGGTTGTACACCCGTCAATACAGTGCATTGTGGGATTGAATGAGTGAGCTCGATAATGTCAGAGACTATTTATACAGAGACATGCCACTTCCTTACTCCTCAATACAACTATATAGGGAAAACCCGTAACGGCAAAGATGACGGTTGTATGCACATGCCCCGCCCCTCCTTCTGGAAAGCCAATCGTCTGCTTTTTAACAGTACAGCCGGGAAACATTTAAGCCAATCGTCTGGTCCCACTGATGCATCCGCACAGTTGACGTTTGCGACAGCGGAGACGAGTACCCTTGCGCATGCGTAGTAAAGTATAACCTGTGGGGAAAAAGGCGTTTTAAACCTTATTTTGGGGCAAAGTCATCAAACTTTGTCAGCGATTTTTATCATATTTTACTGCTGTTTCTATACATGACTTTTTTATGTCCCGGTGACCAGTGAATGTGCAGTTCTGACTCTCTGCCCATTTAGATAGGAGCCTGGTCTTGTTAGTCCGAAATAGCTGCCCGGAGGCGTTGCCAAGATGGCGGCCGAGTGGCATGACTTGCCTAAAAGGACTTTGATAATGTTCACTATGGTTTCGGAGAACACTACAAATGGCTATCCCCAAGTTGTGCCCATCAGTGCCCATTAAGGGTATAGGGGGCGATTTCGTACACAGCCTATGTGTCTCAGGGGAAGACAAATGGCTATGAGATTTCACTTCTGAGCATAGAAACGCTGCACAGCTGTTATAGGAATCAAATTATTCTCATGTTTAAAAGTTTTGTACAAATATGTTCAATATGGAGGAACTATGAAAAGCACAAATTCATTATGTATATTTGGTACAATACTGTTCAAAAGTTTAGGGTCACTGAGAATTTTGTCAATGTTTTTGAAATAAGTCTCTTATATTCACCAAGAAAAAATACAGTGTTAAACAATAATATTGTGAAATATAATTACAATTTTAAATGACTCTTTTCTACTTTAAATATGGTTTAAAATGTAACACATTTTTCAGCAGCCATTATTCCATCTTCAGTGTCACATGATCCTTCAGAAATCCTTCTGATTGGCTGGAATTTTTTTTTTCAGGTGGCTCAGCTGCAGACTCAGGAGCTGGAACTTCAGAGACTGACACATCAGTGCCTCACTTTGAGAAACAAACAAACAGAGCTAGAGACTGCTAAACATGAGGCAAATGAACAGGTTTGGAGATCATTTTCTACCATCTCACTGATTGAGAATTCCTTATGAATGTTTTTGGTCTCACTTTTGTTGTGTTTGATACTGTGGTTTAGGCACTGAGGGCAGAGAGCGCTCTGTCGCTGGTCCAGGCTCAGCATGTACGTGTGGTACAGGAACTAAGGGAACAGGTGGGGTCTGGCACCCGGGAGCACTTGGCTCATCTACAAACTCAACTGGCCGAGCAGCAGCTCAGGACGCAGGATTTAGAGGGTCTGCTCCGCTCTCAGGCCAAGCAAGCCGACATTCAGATGGGCCTTCAGCAGGTACAGCTACACTTTCAAATTCTTGATGGGTGAACATGTCAATTTTCCTAAGCCAGACATCGCTTTAGACCACAGCTGTATTTATCATTGAATCGTTTGTTTTTTTCAACCTTCACCTCATATTCCAAGAAATTTTATTTACAAACTGTTAAATCATACAGGAGCAATACGAGAAATTGATGGAGAGTATGCAGGAGCGTATGGATGAAGTTGAAGCCAAGCTGAAAAACACCCGTGTGATGCTGCAGGAGAAAGTCAACCAGCTAAAAGAACAGGTAACCACAAACAAGTGGCTTTAAAGTTCCCCAATTATGCCTTTTCAGATATTACTTTTCATGCAGTGTGTAATATAGCTGTTTGTGATTGTAAAAGGTCTGCAAAGTTTCAAAGATCTAAGTGCACTATCAATGGAGATATTTGTATCCCAAAAGAACAAACTGATTCTGAATTACCTGAAACGAGTCGTCAGTAATTCCAGTCTTATTTCCTGCATAACTTGTAACAAATTTGCTCAATGCCAGCGTATGGGTCTTCATTGGCTGCCCACAAACGTCTACTTTGACCCTCAAACACTGTACAGCAGTTGTAGCTGAGGCCTGGCAGAGTTTGGTTTGTGTTGAAATTCAGATATCAGAGCAGAGTAGGCTCTCGGAAATGAGGGGTTTAGAGGAAACCAGTAAAAATGTCACATGATAACCCAACATACTGCATGAATAAATTCTAAAAATGCATATAAAAAGCAGATATTTTATCCGATAAGAAGTCAGCATGTAAATTACGATGGAAACACATTGACAGAATAAATCCCTCGATGCGCAACAAAAAGCTCACGTGACTTTATCAATAGTGGATGTGATTGGATAATTAGACTAACCAGCGGACCAATCGCACAGCAGATCAATGTTGGTTTGATCATTCTGAAATGCTTAAACCAAAGTCTGTCATCGGAATTGTTTTGTTTAATTCCCTCCGAGAAGCGTCTCGCATGATAACGTTCCCAAACACACCAGCATCTGAACGCAAGATATCATGACAGTGTTTATTGCATTTCATCTGCTCGCTCTGAGACGCATGTCATTTATGGAGGTAAAAAGAGCCACATTGTCTTTCCTGATTGCAGCAACTTCTGTTTTTATTAGATATTTTGTGACAATTTCCCAGGAAGTGATGAATTTGTTCTCTTGCTTTATTCGAAAATGTTTTATGCGATTTATTCCAATTTTGCACAAGTAAAATTTACAACTTTAAATGGAAACATAGCTGTGATGGTGTATTTAGTGCACATTTTGGCAAATGTTGGTCAACCGGGCATTTCATCCATTCATAAGACAGAAATAGTACATTAGTATGCTGTGCCAAAGCTTAATTTTGTATAGTGACAATCCCCTCCCTAACTTCCTCTCCTGTAGCTGGCCAAAAATGCCAAGTCAGATCTGCTGCTGAAGGACCTGTATGTGGAAAACTCTCAGCTCATGAAGGCTCTTCAGGTGACCGAGCAGAGGCAGAAGAACGCAGAGAAGAAGTCTTTCCTGCTGGAGGAGAAAGTTATCGCCCTTAATAAACTGTTACGTAAAATCGCCCCAGCATCGTTCACGGCTTAGACTTGTTTCACTCCATTACGAGCCGTTACCTGTTGTACTGGACTGTGAAGTCCCACCCGCTAGTGCACTTTTGTATTTTGGTGCGAATTGTTTTTGTAAAAGCAGTAAACAATCCTAGTGTTAAAGTGAAAGCACAAATAATGCAGTCTTACAATTACTTTAACAGCATTTTGTGTTTAAATCATGCTGTTTTCAACAATATAAAGAGGACGAAGCGTAAAGTTAATTTAAGGTCATATGTTAGTCTCTTCAGAGGCAAGTGAATTGATCATTTGTCAAGGACAGAGCTTTACATTCCTTTATTTGTTCACTGTGATGTAGGGTACAAACTGCAAGCGTTCTTGCCAATCAAGTATTTGATAGTAAAATAAGACGTATTCTTTTTACTGCAGTTTTAATGCCCATTTTATAACCAAAAGCAAAGTATTCACTCAATGTACAGTTTTGATACAAATACTATATTGTAATTGCACAATTTTCAATCATGATGCACTAATGTCCACTTGGAAATTATTCTAAGTGTTACAATTGATGTACACCTTGTTTAAAAAAAGCTGGCTAACTTTTGGGAGATAATTGTGACACCACTGTGTTGTAAATGCATCATGTACTATTTCCCACTGTAAGGAATGTGAGCAAGTAAAGTTTTACCTGTGTATACGTGTTGCTTTCTGATTAGATCAATCAAATGTAATTTTATAACATTTCAATTGTTAAAGTGAAGAAGAGATGTGAGTATCCACAATCAACTGCTTGTTCTCAGGAGATGACATGCTCTAATACACCCTGCCGAATAAGCTGCTCACATTTCCATCTGGGTAAGAAGTGCTGTGAAGAGAGAAAGGGTGAAACATGTTAAGCAATATAAACAAACAAGTAGTCCTAGTGTGACTTAACATGCTCTTAAGAACAGTTACCTGGCTATTTTTCTTCAACAGAATCACAGTGCCATCATCTATTTCAAACTCTCCATGATCTTTAAGACACCGCACCTGAATATGAAGGAAAAGATACATCAGTGCTAAAAGTTCCTGTGCGTTTAGGTACGGGTAAATTTCACACACAAAAACCTTTCGATTACTTTATTACATTTTTGTCCCAAAATAAAATTATTTTTCATGAAAGAAATTATATTTAACATTTTAAGCACATTCTGATTTCTGTAATGACAATTTTAATGTATGAATTCTTCAGAACTTATATTATTATTAATGTAACTGGGGAAAAAAACATCTATATACTATATATGTATGTTTTTTACCCATTACATTAAAGGGATAGTTCATCCAAAAATGAAAATTCTGTCAGTAATTACTCGCCCTCATGTTGTTCCTAAGATTTTCGTTCATCTTCCGACACAAAATTAAGATATTTTTGATTAAATCTGAGAGCTGGATCACTCCTCCATTGGCTTTCTAAGGGACTGAAACTTGTTCCCCGAAAAGTTAAAGACATCGTTAAAATAGGGCCTCAAGTGAGTTCACGTAGAATAACAGCGTAGCGCTTCTGTGTTGTACGTCACGCGTAGTCTCACTATTGGCCGACGCTGGTCATGTGTGTGATGCGTGTGACGTACAACACAGAAGCGCTGCGCTGTTACACTACGTGACCTCACTCGAGGCCCACAGAGAAGGAAATGAATAGTTTAATAAAGTTGTTGTTTTTTTTGCACACAAAAAGTATTTTCGTCGCTTGATAAACTTAAGATTGAGCCACTGTAGTCACTTGGACTATTTTAACAATGTCTTTAACAACGTTTCTGGGCCGGCAAGTTTCAATCCCTTAGAAGCCTATAGAGGAGTGATCCAGCTCTCAGATTTAACCAAAAACATCTTAATTCGTGTTCCGAAGATGAACGAAAGTCTTACTGGGTTGGACCAACATAAGGGTGAGTAATTACTGACAGAATTTTCATTTTTGGGTGAACTATCCATTTAATTAGAATTCAGCTGTAGATTTGTGTTTTATGAGAAAGAAACAATCACTCACAGTGCCAAAAGCACAACCAAAACAATGTTCTTCCTCAATGCATGCAGTTTTGTTTTATAACCGCTAGAAGGCCAAAAGTTACAAAAAGTATTTTTAGTTTAACTTGATTGTACTGAAATAACTAAAAATAAATAAAAATATCTTTAATATGTAAAAATATCTTGAAATAAAATAAAAGCTGTATTATTTAATATGAAAAAATATAAACTATTGAAAATTACAAATACTAATTGACAAACATATATTATATAAAAAAAAATATTAAATCTGTATTAACATCCCCCAGTTTCACATTCTAGGCTTAAGCCTGCATGTTTGAGCTGTTTTAAATGAAAGTAAGTTGGACTGATATATCTTTAAATATATCAGTGTCATTGTTTTGTCTTAATGTGCACATCAGTAAAAGAAATTAAAATTAGTAATGTTTTCTTCCAAGGCATGTTTATAAAAGCTACTTAAATGTCCTAATTGAACTAAGGCCTAATCCTGGCTCAATTTAAGACTTGTCTGTGAAACCAGGCCTATGTAAGTGTAACACTGCACTCACCTCGATGTATAAACTCTTAGGGGGCTTCATATCCTGAGTTATGTCCAAACCTTCCTCTCCCCCAATTGATCTCATATAGGTCGCCAAGGATTTTTTATACTGATTGAACCACTCCATCTGATTTAGTAGCATTTGAATGAACATGTCAGTCACCAAGAAGAAACAAGTGGAATTTAATATTTGTTACACAGAAGGAATTCAGGCGCACCTCTTCAGCACACATATGAAACCTAATGGCTGTGGGCAGTACACTGCCGTACTCCCACCTGAGAGCACGGATTCTCAGGAGGCGATCATAACTGTGGGAAGAGAGAGAGAAATGTTTGATCACACCTGCCAAGGGTCTGAAGAGAGAACCAGATGATGGATTACAGGGAAACAGGGAATCACTCACAGGTATGCGGAGATACAGCGCTGGTTCCTCAGAAGACAGCAGTGGCGGAACTTGATGCTTGGTATCAGCTCACTCTTGCCCGCTGTCTTTGTCTCATTCCTTTAAAAAAGCAGGTTTATATGGAGTATATTGGCTTTTTAGACTAAATCATACAGTATTTATTCATATTTTGAAAAAGGTTTTATTTTTATATTTTAAGTTTAATAGTTAAATAAAGTTAAATTGTATGTACTTTTTCATTTGTATTATTTGCTATATATTTTTCTTTCATTTATTCTTATTTCAGTATTAGTAAAAGTATTTTGTTTTGCCAAGGCAAGCCTTCTCGTTTTCTAAAGGTTTCAGTTTTACTTTATATAATAAAATGATTTTTTTTTTATGGCTTTGACAGTCGTCAATGAGATACTATTTCATAATGATGAGATACAAAATCATAACTACAATATACAAACTCTAAAATTGACAAGTCATAATTATAAAATAAAAAACAATAACAAAAGTCAAATTATGATAAAAGAAATCTAATTTATGAGCTAAGTCATACTAGAGAAAGAAAAAGTAAACATTGTGACACGTTACTAACTTACGAAGTTATCTTGAGATGAAGAGTAACGTTAACTTGTTGTCTTGTAACAGAGCAACTTGTAACTTTTTGTCTTGACAAAAAATTTAATGACTGTCAACATTGAAATACTTGAGTAATACTTAAGTCATTTGACACATTTTGCCATAATTTTGACTATCTCATAAGTATGCCTTAGTATGACATACGTTAGATATGACATACCGTTTGTCTTTGAATCATAAAACATAATTGGCTGAATGTCACAAAAACGTTTTTTTTAATGGTTTTAGTTTACAAAAACAGCATTGCAGCCCGTGCCGTTTGCAAACTAATCAAACACAGAAAGCATTACGTTAGTGTCGTCGATGGTGAGAGCAGAGCACAGACTTACACATCACTCTGATTCTGTTCATACAGAGCCTTCATTTCCTCCAGGACTTGCCGAATACTGTCTTCCTGAGGAAAATCCAGGACAAACCGGTATGACTTCACTTTGACATGTTAATGACATCCGACTGTTACTAACTTTCCTGCTGAAACTATGGCAGCTAAGTTACAGTTTTCTATTATAAAACTGTACGAAGCGCTTTACTTACATTAAACGCAGGCAGCTGACCATCTCCCATCCGATGTAGTTCTCTTATAAGTTCGACTGCTTTTTCGCAGAACATTATAAATGTGTTTGTACCAAAAAGATGGCGATATTTCTGGGATAAAGTCTTAGCTAGTAGCCAATGTAGGTAAAGACAGTTTTCGCGGTAATTTTTGTTGTTATGATCACGTGAGCCTTAAACTTACTACGGAGAGTCAAAAAGGACAATTTTAGAAATGAGGAGTGACGGACGGGACTCATGTCCGAAAATCGGTTCTTTCGAACAGTTCGTTTCAAAGAACCGGTTTAGTTATTATTTTCAAGAAGGACATGACATGCGTCTTTGTGTGCATGAAGATACAGCACAACAAGTATGTATGTTTCAAGGAACCTAAAAGCAAAAAACAGTTCAATGATACATTTTCTGATACATTTGTGACCTTATACCAGACAACATCATATTATTATATATGCTTAAAAATTTTGCACATTATATTTTGTATATATTTTAGATTATCACAGATTCTTGTATTATTACTTCATAACATGACTAAGTAGAAGTAGCCTACGTAATCAAGTAGACATGCTGCCATCTAGAGGTGAAAAGGTCACATACAAACAAACAGAGTTCTCAGGTCATCCCTCTGGACACATAGGTTTGGTGACACCAATCTTTGGCAGCAGAAGGTTAATCATCTTAGGTCTTACCATTTTTAGGCAGAACCATAATATTTTCTGTAAATATAATTATGTACATGATGAACAAATAAAAAGCAGTAGATATTGTGGCGTTGTGCAATTTCCCAGAAGAAATAGACAGGAGATGGAGGTCCAGTTCACAAACACCCAAAGGGCTTCCATCTCCTTTTTCATAATTGTGAGTTTTTCCTGATAATTATGACTTAGGATAATTTAGGCTCTTTTTTATCATAATTAGGACTTTTCATGTCATTTTTACTTTTTATGTCATAATTATGATTTACCTAGTATGTCATAATTATGATCTACCAAAGTATGATTTTATTTGGCAGAAATGGGCTTCCATGGCCTATTCATGTGCTTATAAATAATGGCACACTATCTGTACAAAGTGGAAGTGGTAATTTACCATGCTTTACAGTGTCAAAGGCCCTTATAAGGCAAAGTCATGTCAGTGGCTATTTCAGTATACTACAGAGCTCTAAAGGTGACATATTATGCCCATTTTCACAAGATGTAGCCTAATATAAATCTATGGTATGTTATCCCCAGAATGTGTCTGTGAAATTTCAGGTCAAAATACCCCCCAGATCAGTATAGCTTGTCAAATGTGCCCCTTTTTGGGTGTGAACAAAAACGCTTTTCTTTAAATGTGTGTTTCTTTAAATGCAAATGAGCTGCTGCTTCCCGCCTCCGTTCACCAACAATAACAAAACCCGTGAATAATCTCATCCAAAATCTCAGAAACAACCAGTAGCGGAGTGCAGCCTTACGGACAGACTCAGGAAGAGGTTGCAACTTTTAGATGCACATGGACGTTTCTGAATGGTTAGTGGGTATAGTTGTTGTGGAGTTTACATTGATTCATCTAATTGACTTGCATGTACCATCATGTTTAACTTTTACACAAGTTACACAGTTCCCCCAGAACAGTTTGCATGCTTTGCTGCTCAAACTTTTGCCATTGCGTTAGAACGGGTTACACTGTTGTCACGTGCGAAACCAAATGGCGTCGCCTGGGTGGAAACATGCAGATAAAGGGGCGGTAATACTTCTCCTTCGTACGTCAGAAGGGGAGCGAAATCTGATCGGCTTATTTTTTGACGTGCTTGCAGAGAAATGCTTACCAAAATAAAGTTAGGTTGTCAAGTTTCACGTTTTCTGAGTTGGTAGATGCACCGGGACCCGATTATAGCATTTAAACGGAATAAGTCAGATTTTCATGATCTCCTTTAAATGAGGACACGTCAAATTCTCCACAGCTGTTCACCAAGCTTACCATTAAATTTCATATTTAAAATCACCAATGAAATCTGAATCTCACTGAAATTTCAGAACACAGAGCTTCTAAAGGCAGCGACCAATTGGTGATTTGCTCTTTTATATAGAATGCGGGACTTATTCCTCCATATTGCGTGTACTTTCTCGCATTCATAGTTAAATGAGTGCACTGTCTTTGTATATCTATAGTCTCTGACAGTGTGGGAACAGCAGAGTTTATAGGTGTGAGCTAGATTAAGCAATAACACCCAAGGGCTTTTATGAGGGGTGCACAATGGGAGATATCATTCCCTGTGGACGTGGAGTCAATGAAGTCATGCTCAGTATCTACTCTACAGTTTGATTGGGACGCCTCCCAAACCGGGGATAACAGTATAATTAACAGGGACAGCTGCAGATACGGTCCCTCTGTCAGCGGCCACAGCAGACACCGTCCACTCGGCCTGGGCCCAAATCAACTTCTAAAACCATAGAAACCGTTCACAGCCATATCAGTGTCTTGTGCTACAACAGGTGGTCCCTGAAGTTCACAATTCAACCTCCCCCTTGTCTCAAGTTTGCTGCCTACCGCTCAACATTAGACCTGTGGACACTCGCATTTGTTATCGAACAACTCACAAACATCCTCTGCTTGGTTTGTATTTTTCAGGCCAAGATAAAATCCCACTTACGGACCCAAACATGTCTCTGTCAGAGCAGCGGTATCACATAAAACCTTTGGGGCTTTGGAAGCTGTCGCTGTAAGTGCTTATAGGCTATTTGATGGTTGTCTCGGGTACCTGGGAAAGGAGTGGAGTGAAAATAACAGGGAGAGGGAGATAAACAGAATGAAGGGATGAATGGAAAAGAGGAAGAAGGATCAGAGAATGGGTCAGTGGGATTTGTCTTGTTTTCTCACACCATGAGTTAACCAGCATGCGTCTAAAGAGCTTCAGCTATGTAGCTTTGGCTCCTTAAGTCTTTCTCATCGACCGGATCAAACAGAACAGATTCAGCTGTGGCCTTCGATCCCGTCCCGCTGGAACTGCACAAATGTTGCCACTTGAGCCGCGATGTCACTATCACCCCCATCCGCTAACCCTCTCCAGCTGATTTCAAAAGAAACCTGCTGTCTGCTTGCACCATGGTAGAGAGCTCTCTGGTATCTTGCTAAAAATGATTCAGCCAGTTGCGTGCATATATGCATGACAGTGCTTGATCGTTGGCATTTATGGCATTTAATGCATAATGTTTGGGATAGAGTAAAGTAGCCTATGTAAAAGTACAGGGAACTTTCCTAAAGAGCCAATAAAAGCTTATGGCATTAATTAGGAGTAAAATTCCACTCTGTTGTTAAGAATTGAATATATCTCTAAGTGTTCTGTTTTACATCCCTGTATCATAAATGATATTGCAGAATATCTCAAAAGTCTTCTTACCCTCAAAAAATATTTTGCAAATGCTATTTGGGAGAAATGTTTTGTAATGTCCGGAGCTTGCTTGAAGAATTATTTTCACACAACATGAATTGGCACCTCTGAGTCCAGACCTTAAATTCATTGCAAGTCTTTGGGATGTGCTGGAGGAGACTTTACAGAGTGCTGGACTCTTGCATTCTCAATACAAGATCTTGAGCAAAAATTTATGCACCTCTTGATGAAAATAACATCACAACATTTAGACTCCTGCCTAGGAAACCGTATACCAACTATTCCTTATATTTCGAGCCTGATAAATCTTGTCATTGTCATCCTGGAATATGGCCATGAAATGTCTTTCTACATGGTTGTTTAAGAAATGAAAAGCTGTACTCCATCAATCAGGGTTAGAAGAACTGTTGCCAACCATATAACATGCTAGAAATGCTATAATAATGATTCAGTCAAAGACCATTTAAAGACTCTATTAGACTCTATTATAGAATTTGCCTATTTAAATCTAAACAGCGACTCTATTTTTTTGGCAGTGTGAGTGTATATATACAGTATACAATCATGTCTTTTTTTTAAAGCATGCCAGAATGCACAGAGCGAGCAGTGCTGGAATACATGTGAAATGATTTAAATATTTAATAATAATAAAGAATGAGTAGGTGAAAAAATAGAATAGAATGAACTATATTAAATATGGCTTTATTTAATTAAGGGAACGCTGCGTGTAAAGCCATTGAAAGGTATTGTGACCTTGTGTGATGTGCTGTTTACTGTCTGTGTGAATTTCCACTCTGATGACAGATGTTTCGATCTGAATGGTGTCTGCTGTGGAAGGCCATTAACTCTAAATAAATACTTCACAAGACTATATGATGTAGGTCTACTGCCAAAACATTTGGAGGTATGATTTAATCACTCAACATGCAGCCATACATTCACAGGGTAATTGCAAGGATGTCTAGTTTCAGCTTGTCTTAAGTATTGAGATCATGTGAGTTTCATCTCATGTTATAGACTGTCTGAGTGTAGTATCCGACTGTCCGCCTAGTTTTCCAGTCCAAATTCACATGCACATCTTCAGCTGTCAACATGAGCTGGGTGTCAAGACGAGTGCATTTAAATACAAAAGCACCCTGTCCAACATAAGTCCATATACCTTACGAGTCATCAGGCCAGTTCTCATCAACTTGTTCAATATTCAATATCTGTTTGGCCTGTAATTGAATGCATGGATAAGTTGTTTGTCTGCTGAAATGTCCTAAAAATCACCTAGGGTTCCTAGAAATCATAAAAATGTTGGATTGAAACAATGATTCTAACATAGGTTTTCTACTCCGACAAACCAGCAGTCACTTCTGAAACAAGAACAATTTAGTTTCTTCAAGCAAATTCAACTAAAACTCAAATATTCTCAAAATGTTATCCAAACGAGCACTTTCCTTGTTAGTTGTATAACATGAACTAACTATGAACAACACTTTTACAGCATTTATTAATCGTTAATGCTAATTTCAACATTTACTAATTATTAAAATCAAAAGTTGTATTTGTTAACA
Organism: Semotilus atromaculatus; assembly: GCA_031834385.1. NCBI lineage: Eukaryota > Metazoa > Chordata > Actinopteri > Cypriniformes > Leuciscidae > Semotilus > Semotilus atromaculatus. Next base: position 32,457,552 of record JAULUF010000025.1, read on the forward strand.
TTAATTAATGCACTGTGAATAACATGAACAAACAATGAACAGCATTTAATATTGATGTGATACTGAATAACAGTTAAAATTACATAAAAGAGGTAGGCCTACTTTAAATTGTAATAATATTTCACAATATTTCTGCTTTTACTGTATTATACAGTCTTGTATAATATACAGCTTTGGAGAGCAGAAAATATTTTTTTCAAACACATAAAAAAATGATTACTAAAACCAAACTTTTTAACAAGTACTTGAAAATGTTTGTGGAGGAGTGTTATTTCCAAAAAAATCAATCAATGACAAACTGCTGGATAATTACAGTATTTCGAACTTGCAGCTATTTGAAAAGTTAGAGTATGAAATACTCGCAACATGCTTACCTCTATGGGAGACTAGGAATGACTATAAAGCACACAGACAGAGTGCATTAACTCTCATTGCCAGTAGATGGCAGTAGATTGCATTAAGCACACGTGCTCTCTCTCTATAGGCCATCTCGCTGTACTTCCTGCGTATTTTTACAAATAATAATTAATCAAATAAAATAAAAAACATACACAACAGATGCTTGTGATTCATAAACAAATCGTGGTTTATCACTCATAGATTATAGAAAGTTTTAATTCTTGCACATGGGACTCATTCTTATTAGACGTCAGCAGGCTTAAATCATGTAGTCCAAATTAATGAAGATGGATGGCTTAATTATTATGTCTTTGTTAGTGTAAGTGCCATAATGAAGGTGTACACGCATATAACACTAATTATTAGCAAACTGACATTATTAAACAAAAGTAAAACAATTGAGGCGTAGGCTGTGATTTCTACTAGATGAGATGCCTAAATGGCTTTCTAGTAATTGGTTCTCAAACCCAAGATAATCCTATTTGAAAATGCCCTCAAGGTATTCTTGTCTTTGTGAGATGCCTGTGCAAGTACTGGTTTATGAAAGCTGTCTGCTGCATTGTAGGACAAATGGGTGAGGCCACCAACTCTGAAGAGCCTCAGCTTTACCGGATGGATAGCCACAATAGATCCTGATGTTGGCATATTTTATAGTTTGGAAGATGACAATATGCCAGTATTTATGCTGTCACTCGTGTGTGTGTGTGTGTGTGTGTGAAGTGCTTTTTATACCCACATAAGTAACTACTGTATTTGTACTGCACTGACAAGCAATTATTAAAAACTAAAATAATGTAATTTCTTCTGACGCTTATGAATTTAAATATATTTGTAATTATACATTTGAAACAATGAAGTATATTAACTTAAAATATAATAACTTTAAATGGAATTTCGAATAACACACTACAGTTAAAATTATGATCAAGTACTTAACATGTGCTTATGTCAATCATGACATGAAAAATAAGTGTACTTGTTTAAAACATGACAAAAGATTATTGTACATAATGATTTAAAATGTACTTTGTTTTGACATTGTTACAAAGTGCATTTTTAAAAGTGTACTTAAAGTGATAGTTCACATACAAATTCTGTCATCATTTATTCACCGTCTTGTTCTAAACCTGCATGAGTTTCTTTCTTCTGTTGAACACAAAAGAAGATATTTTGAAGAATGTCGGTAACCAAACAGTTGATGGACCCCATTGACTTTCATAGAATGGAAAACAAATCGGTTTGGTTTCCGACAGCAGAGGAAAGAAACTCAGGTTTGGAACAACTTGAGGGTAAGTAAATGATGACAGATTTTTTCTTCTTTTTTTTTTTAGGGTGAACTATCCATTGAAGTGTGTTAAGAATCATAGTCCTGAAAGTGTACTTTGTACACTCAAGTGGCCTTTTATTTGATTAATATTATATTATCTGCAAGTGCAGTTTTTTTAAAAATACTCTAAAGATTTGAAGTACACCACAAGCGCACCTTCAGTACAATTAAGCACACTTATGCTAAAGGGAAGAGTGCAAGATAATAGCAGCTTCTTCAGGATTTACCTCTGGAATTTTAATCCTGCTAATGTATTACAGTGGGGGGGTTGGACTTCAGCACAGACACGGTCTTCAGGGCAGAAAGGTTTTCTTATCTAGAGGAGGAGTGATTCGATCAGTAATTCAGCTGCTAATGACGCTTGTGTAATCCACACAAGACAAATAACTGAATCAGGACAACTTTCAGTTCTTTTGTTGCATGCTTGAGTTTTGCTAAATTATTAGGTGTTTTTCGTCGTCGTCATGGAAACATCAGTAATGCTCCCTATTCAGATGGGACAGGAGGGAGAGTGAAACTGCTATAATTGTGAGGGAACAGATCTTTGCTGGTATCCTCCCAGGGTGTGAGACATTGTGTGGTCTGTGTGTTTACTCCTGCCTCGGGCATCGGTGTGTGGGGTTGCTCAGACTATTTCTTTTTTGTAACCATTTTCTAAGCTGTGTCTGATAAGCTACAAAAAGCAATTGCGACTAATCATGTAATGGCAGATTAGCACCTGCTAACACCGTCGTTTCTTGGGATAAAATATTTTGGATGTGCTTTATAGACTAAATGAATTTAGGCCGCTGGAAGCAAGATCGGTCTCAAGGTTTTTTTTATACAGCCTGAGATACGGTTTGAGCATCAGTATCCATTTATGATATACAGTGGTAAGAGAGAATTGTGTAAGGGTTAAAATGACAGGTTAAAATTCTGTCATTTAATCATCCTCATGTCGTTTCAAACATGTATGACTGTGGAACACAATTTTTGGCTGAACTAATGTGAAAAAAGAACATTGTTGTGTATGCTACATTGTTACATTTTTCAAAAGAGCACAATATTTTAAATATATATATATACATATTTATAACACAAATATATATATATATATATATATATATATCAGTATATATTTGTGTTAACTGAATGTAATGCTATTGCAATTAAATGAAAATTAATTATTCATTAAATTGATACTAAATGTAATTAACTTTAGACCTTTAAAGGGATTTTTTTGGGCCGTAAAAAAAAAATACTGCCTTAAATTGTTTAGTGGCTATTCAGCTTGGATGTTTAAGTCATTTTAACTTAAATTAGGCTACATTGAACTCACATTAAATAATAAGTTGAATCTTTTATAACTTTACTTATTTTGATGATGAGTTAAAGCAAATTGTAACAACATGTCATAACTTATTGATCATATAGTTTTTTACAGTGTATGCAATTTCACAATTTTCATTGAAATATGGCTAAAGTGTACTGCCCAATGTACTGACAAGATTTCATGGTAAACTATACTTTAATCTAATTTTCTGTATTTAAACACATTTGTAATGATCAGGCAAATTAGTACATTTAAAAATATAAACGTTAAAAATAATATCAAATAAAGTACTTTACATGTGCTTTAGTACGTTAATAAACACATCAAAATAAGTTTGATAAGCACAACAAGAGATTAAAACAAATGTACTTTAAAGTAAAACTTTTAAATTGACATTATTATAAAGTTAATTTTTTTGTGTGAAAAGTGTGAAACATATCATGAAAGTATACTCTTTAAGTAAACATAAGTGTGATTTATTTAATTAACATTATATTATCTTCAAGTATAAGTTTTTTAAAAATATACTTTAAGATATGAAGTGCACACGAAGCACACTTATTTTTCAATTAGGTTTCCCTTTAAGTGTGATTGTAAATGTTCCAAATGATAATACTTAGTTTATAGTTTCATTTTACTTCACAAAAGAAATGCAAAGATATCATTAGGATACACCAGATCATTTTAGAAAGATTCCATTGAGTAGAAGAGTGTTTTCTCATTTTCAATATCAAATTTTATTGATGAACTTTCACAATTGCAGGCAGATTTCAAACGTATTAAATATACTTATCATTTGCCAAGTTGTGCAAACAGGTCATGAAACAAGTATTATTGAGACAAGAGAGGCTCAGTCTGTCTTTGATCAATTTGTCTTGTTAATAAGTCTGGAGAGTGAGCCTGGCAGACTTTAATTTTTTTAATCCTCAGTTGGAACATTTCTTCAGTCTATCTGTCTGTCTGTCTGTTTTTATTTTCAATACTAATTATTATAACAACGGCAACCTGTTCAGGCTTCAATTACGTTTATCCAATTTTCAGTTTTAATTTCGTCTTAGTGCCCCATGACATGAATTCACTGTACCGCAGACTGAAAAAATGATCAAAACCTAATTAAACCAGCGACCTCCAACAGTATATGCAATTATCCAATTGGGGCCGCTGTTCTTGATATAAAATGCCATACCATCCTGACTGTCTTTATGTAAGTGTTAATAATAAGCTTTTCATTATTTCAAAATTAGTCAGCCTTTGTGTTACAAGTTTAATGATTTTCTGTTCCTGTAGCCTAGTTCTTCAATAGTAGTTCACGGTTACAAAAGTATTCGATTTTATGTAGATGGACAACATTTGTGTTAAATTTGTAAACCCCCAACTCTATTTTCACAAGCTTCATTTATTCACCTTTATCTACTTTTATGAAAATTATATAACGTCAGAAAACTGAAGTAATTCATATTGAAAAGAAGTGTGATCTTTTACGTAATCATTTCAATTAGTGAACTGTGGAAAATTTTGTGAATGAGTCTTAAGAGACAAATACAGAATATATATAACAATGCCTATCCAAATGTATCTGAAAGTATCCAAATGTGTGGTTGTTGTTTTTTTGTCTCACTTCAAGGTAATTGTGTCTGCTGTTTTGCATGGTGTCATGCTTGAATAAAGGCCGCATGCTTCAACACTCTTTGAGTCATTGTTTGGGTGCAGTGCTTGGTTGAAAAATGGATTAAGATGGAGTCCGTGCAATAGGGCTTTCTGACAGAGATAAATACAGTAGTCAACATTTGAAGTGGATCAAAAAAGTTAATCAAAGTTGTCCTGAGACAAGAATGGGTAGCCTATTGGTTTCAAAATTTAATGTATAAATTCATGTTTTGTGATCCACTTCAAATTTTGACTACTGTAAATATCTAAAACGTAAGATATTGTAATAATATCATACTAACAAACAGATTTGGCAAAAGCTCTTTGTGTTTACACTCTAGAGTACGTCAAATGTTTCTATTTACAATGTGTTTTTGCAGCGGTGAGCAATGTGGCCAATCACAGACATGTTTGTTGATCTCTTGAACCAATCGGGCGTTTAATGTAGCCAGAGTCCTCTCACTGGTCAAAACGCAAGTTTTTTTTTAGTATTGAGACAAGTGACGTATTTTTAGGGATTATAAAAGGAGCGTAATTTCTAGGCTATATAATTCTTTTAGAATTTGAATAAAAGTTTTGTATTTCATGCTGCTTAGAGGACCGACTCTGCAAATTTTCGGAAGTGACATCAATGGTCTTGCAGTAGCCTATTAAGTGATAAACGCAGCACGGGACAAATATACCCTGTCAAAATAGATACGCATTAAGCAATGCAAATGCCGACAGGTTAATAGAAAAATATATGTTCATATGGATATTTTAAAAAATTCTATTCTAATTATTTGTAAAAGTAGCCTATCGACATTTGTAAAAAATCTTGTCTCACTTTACATTGCTATTTTTGTTATGGTGGAGCCGTTGCTCACACATTACTGCACTTTATAGAGAACCCTCAATAATTTCAGAAGCACCCTCAGTGATTTGATTCTGAAACCGGCCTGATTCCTATGTTTGAACTTCCATTGGATTCTCAGATTTTGATATCAAGATTATTGCAGGTCAAGTCCATTGTAAGTGTGTTTTCTTTTCAGTCCATATCTGTTTTGAGAGGTAAACACAAGGGACCAGAGGATATTTATCCTCCAGTGAGATATTGATTTGGAGTGCTGAGCGTGGATCATCAGTGTGAGCTCACACCATTACCTCGCATGGACAGACTCCACTGCTTTCACTTTGAGAGAAGATTCATTTTAATAGGATGCCTCACCCAAATCCTGTTTCAAATGCTGATCCACCATGCCTGAAAGCTGTAATTATATATCATTGTCTCACTATTGTTTAATTTCACTGCATTGTATGTTTTTATTACACTAAACATCATATTTGCATGTATCCAAACTGGTTTTACTCGCACTGTAGGCTACATAATGCATGGTAAAAAAAGAAAGAAAGAAAAAGGCAGTTGACAAGAATAAAATCTGTCAAATAAAAATTGTTGTCCCATATATTATATTCAGTTTTTTTTGTGTGTGTGTGTGTTTCAGGTATTCCCTACGTTGTGGGGACATTTCGATGGCAATACCAGAGCCAGATACCAGAGAAATTTAATCATTTAAATTTTTTTGTCCAACAGTTTATAAATCATACAGAATTATGTTTTTGAAAATGTAAAACTTTTGATTTTAGGTTTAGGTTTAGGTTTAGGTTTACCACTAAACCTACCCACCAAAATTTTCTGTGGTGGGTAGGTTTAGGGGTAAGGTATAGAGTTTGTACAGAATAAAAATAATTATGTCTATGAAAAGTCCACATAAAACATGGAAACCCAACATGTGTGTGTGTGTGTGCTGTCTAATGTAGAAAAGTTTTTGTCCTGTATTTCATATGATGCATGTGTATTTTTGCTGCACATGTTTTTCCCCTTACGAAGGAGAATATTTATTCATTATTGTATATATAGACAGAGCTGTAAACCCGAGCAATATACCCCATTGCGACTCTCTGGAGGGATTCCTCTCATACACTTATGTAATCTTGGCAGTGTTCCCTCAGAAGTAAGGCACTGCACCAAGAATTCCCCCCCCCCCCGTTATGGGATAGTGAGTGGTGCTTGATGGAAGCCCCTCCAAGACTGTAGGTCAAACAGATCAGTGACAGGCCAATAAGAACATCTATATCTCTCTCTCTCCCGCTCTCCCGCGCTGTCACTTCTGTTGTACAATGTTGCCATGGATCTGAGGTTGCGTTGCTATGGTGTCACGATGACTTTGTGTTTTCCCCCCAGGCCAATGTCACGAGCGAATCATTCAGATACCAGATATTCAGGTATTTTCTTTCTAAGCATGGGTTATTCATAAAAACAAATAATCATTTATTTTATTTTTAATGAGACAAAGCAGGCTACACCAGAAAAAGCTTGTTTTATAACAACTGCACTCTTACATACATTATATTACAGTCATAGACTCCATTTTTTTTAGAACACCACACAAATCTATTTACTCGATGGCTTTTTAGTTAATTCTTTAAAAAAAAAAAGAAAGTCCTAATTTTCAGAGTTTTTTTTCTTCAGTACCACTTTTTCTTTTCATCTGAAACTACTCACTGCTAGGTTTCGTCTTGTCATCTTACAACAACCTTTGAGCTCTGACCTTAGGTGAATGGAATTCACAACAAAGATTAAAATTCCGCGAGGAGGTACATCCGCTCGTGAGGAACATGCTCCTCTCATCATTAAAATACTACATTTCCAAGATATGTTTGTCACATACAATACAGAGTCCGTTATGTACACCGCCTCGCCTGTACCAATGGCGAGAGCGGGTATAAATTCTGTTCGCTTTTGCAAGGTCTTCCCGTGAGTGCAGTGGAAGTGTTTAGGTCCTCTTTTGTCTCTAATCATGCAGCGGACAAAAGCTTTTAAACAGTTGGTCGGTTCAGCGACAAAGTCTCGACATGTTTTCGCACGAGTTCTTTGAGGCCTGGTCCATTGTGAGGATCCTTTTCCTCTTGAAGCTTATTCCTATTCTGTCCTTTCAGCAACCATAACAAGTTCATTGCGGGGTGATAATGCCTTGGAGTCAGATGTGGGGTTGGCTAGACAAGGGCTTGAAGTTCGGGTCGGGGTTTTTTTTGAGCGCCGGACGCCGGGACTTCATACTGGCCGGTCCACAGCATACTGGCAGGGGCTTAAGTTGGACACAGGGTTCTGCACGGTCGGGTAAGCGAAGTTGGCGTGCTGTTTGGCCTTGAGCCGGAGGCTGGCCAGACTGGAGTTACAGGTGTCTCTGTACATGTACGGGCTGGCCGTGGTGGCATAAGGGCAGGCGGCTGCTGACACCGCCGCAGAATTGAGGGTGGGGCTGTTCAGGTTGTTCAGGTTTCCCAGGTTATTGAGGCCTGAGCCCGGCACCCCTGCCACTGCCGAGGGCACCATTGAGGAGGCCATGTTCATGGAAGGGATGGAGCTGGGCGGGGAGAACATTGGCTGGGAGGACAGCGGGCTTACATTCATGGAGTTAAAGAAAGGAAAGCTTTTGGCTGATAAGGGGCTGCTGGCCAGGCTCTTAGTTGCCCAGTTGTTGTATGAATAGCCCGAGTACATGTCTTCGTATGGCTGCATGAGTCCGTTGAACTGGGCGCCGAAGCCATTCTTACACAACTCGGCTTGCTGGTTCCTCTCTCGCTTTCTCCATTTGGCGCGCCGGTTTTTAAACCACACCTGTTTAAAAGACAACGAGGAAGAGTTAGCACTGTCCACAGTCGGAACATCATTTGTAAGTGTAATTCAGGGCAATGGGTTACTCTTTATTTTAAGGTGCATTGTTACAGTGTAATTATATATTTAAAGGGGCTCTATGGAACTTTTAGCGGCCTCTAGCGGTGAAGTTTCAGATTGCAGTCAATTTTTACAAGAGCACTCATGCTCGAACTCATAAACAATACCGTCTATTACACAAATATCTCGGCGAATACTCAACGGATTTGGCGAGTACGTAGCTCACTGGAACCGTCTAGTCGAGCTGAAAAGAACCATATAAGTTTCATAATTTTTGGTGGTGTTTTCGCGGAGATATTAGCAGATAACCATCGGGCGCGGTGCAAAATGGCGGACGCCGGTGACGCCACGATCTCAGAAGAGAACCGCTCGTATCTCTGGAACGCGAAGACCCAGAGAGCTCAAATTCGGGAGAGGAGGTCCCAGGGGGACCCTTGCCCGAACGCTAGAGTGGCGGGCCCCGGGGACGCCCCCTACCTGATCGCCGTTCGCTGGGACCTCCGATTTCGAACGGCTATAACTCGGGGACCCGGGCGAGTTGGACCTCAGGGGTGGGGTCGTTCGAAAGGCCCCATTTGAGTCTTGGGAATATTGATCAAAGATGGACCGAGATATAAGCCGGAACACGTGCGCCTTTGACCGGACGTAACTCCCTGACCGTCTACAATAGACTGTATATAAAGGAGAGAGGCTCGGGAGCGCGCATGCACGTCACATCCAATGGATTTCGCGGGAAATCCGACCCGGAGCCTTCACATAAAAATAGGAATACTGGCCTTCAGAGGTAATAGCAAAACCTGACAAGTGGATCATTGTAATGTGTGATTACAACCCCTTCACACACAGGCAATAAAAAAAGGATTCATTTTAGTAGAAAAGTTACATAGAGCACCTTTAAGTACTGAGTAATAGAACTACATGTACTTACTGTAGGGTTAGGGTAGGATTAGGATTTGGTTGAGGGTTGCTACTGTTGTAATAACTAAATTATGCATAATTACATGCAACTAACCCTAAGTCAAAACCTAATCCTAACTCTAACCCTTTAGTAAGTACATGTTGTTAATTATTATTACTCAGTGCTGAAATGTATACTTACACTGTAACATGGACAACTTAAAATAAAGTGTGACCCAAAAATGTAACTTTGAATGCCATATTCTTTATCACTCTAACAAAATATGTAGGAAAGAGCTCAACAGAACTTTAATATTCCGATTTCTTTTAAACACTCCTTCTCGTGAGATTTAAACAATAAAAAAGTTCCGCCAGGCAGAATTTAAGTGCTTCATTTATTAAACTAATTTATTCTCTTATTATGAGTTTCCCCAGTGAGAAATGTCATTAAAGAGCTTCCCTCACATTTAGTCAATTTTATATCCTATTTTTAGGGGATATTGGATGGATTAAAGTTTTAATGTGAAAAATTTAAATTAATATATTTCATTTAGCTTTCTGAGAAATTGTAAAGCTATTTTCTTGTCGATCATTTCCCTGTGAACGTGTTCACCGACTGTAATTAGTAAAGGAAAATAAGAAAACAAGAGCTCCTTTTAAATATTAGGATTTATTCATGTAATTAACGTCCTTTATATACAATATGTAATATCTTTTAAAAGTAACACCCATAAGAAGCAGAGACAAATTATTTCGCCCTCCTCATAACATATTTTTGCAGTTAGTAACTTAAGGAAATATGATAAATACAAGCCATCGTGGGTATTATGACTCAAGTTAATACTTTATCACTTCTGAGAAGGATTTCAAGAAATAATCTCACAGTGATCGTGCATTGCCGGATTTGTGCTTGTGTTGTTGTGTTTTCTGGGAATATTTAATGACATATTTTATCCAGCATACTGTAAATGATACCAGTTTATATTGGGAGAGAGGGAATACCCTTCTCTGTGAATGTTCCACTGACACTTTGGCAATGGTGTTTAAGGCCTTCCAAAATAACTGAATGTCAAATATAGTTCAATGATCGGTGTGTTCCTTCTCTATATTTTTGGCATACATGCATATAATGGTACGAAACTTGGTAAAGGTTTTGGCACATGCTATGTGAACAAAAACAAAAATCATGGACATGATTCGAAAAGGTTAAATGGTCCTGAGAAAAATAGTCACACTTTTACTCCTTACGGTCAAAAATGACCACACTGGAAATAAATGGGAAACAAATGTTTATAGTAAAACATATTTTGGAGAATATACATTTCATATAAAAATGTAAAATATAACAATACTGCTCCAAAGCATTCAAGATTTATGACAGTTTAAGTTGGAAATGTCATTTTCAGGTCTATGCTCGAAAAAGAGGGCTAACCGGTAATAAATGGACTATAACTGAAATGGACTATATGAGTGAAAAAAAAAATGAGGGCTATGTATGGATCATAAATATGTAAGAGGTTATTTTGTATTGTGTATTGTTGCATTTATTGTTTGTGGATCCAATGTACTGTATTGACAATGTAAATGCACATTTGAGTCCAAGACAAATTTCCCCTTGCGGATAATAAATGTATTTCAATTCCATTTCAATTTCAAAACCAGCAGTGGCAGCATCTAATGGAGAAGAAACCTTCACATTCATGGTGGTTTCCATTTTTAAAGTATTCTGGGTCAAGCTGGCATTAGGTCAGGGCCATGATTTAGGGTTTGTGTGTTTATTAGGAGCACATACTCTATCAATTGCGTAAATCAAAATGACAGCAGAAGTATGCGGAATATGTGACATAAGGTTCCAGCTGGGATTACTGACATACATGCACAGTTCAGGAGGCCACTGATAGACATTAGGAAAAGAGATCTCTACCTCTGTTGTTCTTTCAAAATAACAACCAAGACTGTATGCTATGTGACCTTTCCTCTGGCCAACGTGAATTTGATCCATTAGATGTGTGCCAGACAAGGAGGTAGCGATTGTATTGTCATCCATCAGGATGGAAGCCCACCTGCTCTCTTTGTGTGCTTCACCGATCAAACTTCTGCTTTTTGTTGGGACAGAAGGTCACAAACCTTTTCTAGGTTCTTCTATACACACTATTGTTCATGTTACATCACTGATCTCAATATAGCAGTCTTCTGGTAACAGAAAAAAATGCCACAGCCAATACCAAGTGTTTAAGTGTTCCTGAAAATACTGGAATAACCCAGACGCGGTATCCAAATGCACCATAGTGACAAAAGAGTGAACACTCTTAGAAAAAATGTTCAAAGTGTTTCCTGACTCCAAAAAGGTTTTATAGAAATGTCTTAACCCACTGATTAGACATTTTTGACCAAAACATTTTACATTTTATTTTATTTATTTATTTATTTATTTTTACTTCATCTGAATGGTACAGCATATGGTAAATTTTTGGCACTTAAAAAAACCATGAACATGATTCAAAAAGGCGGTCCTGAAAAAAAAAAAAAACCAGTCACACTTTTACTCAGTCACACTTTTACTAATTTGGAAATTAATGGGAAACTAATTTCATCTAGTGATACTGCGCCCAAACAAAATCTTACTGAAAGCTAATTAACCTAAAGTTATTAACCTAAAATTTGGAACACATGTTCTTTGGATTTATGGCTTTGATTTTCTCACAGTTTTAGAGTAAAACCTTTTTTGGAAAATATATATTTCATATAAAAATTTTAAAAAGTATTTTGTGCATTTTTCAATAAACAACAATAAACTTTTATTAACAATAAAAACGTTCAACTTCAACTTAGGGGGTTGAATGAACACCAGAGGGTTAAATTATTGCATTATACTAATGTAATGTGAGTTATTTAAAATTTTCTACTGATAAAGTATGTTTATGAGCTGTTTAATGCAAGTAAAATTTAAAATGAAAAATCGATTAAAACTAAATTAATTAAAATCTGTATAACTATGATCCCATGAAACCTCTAGAGGTCCTATATATGAAGCACCTGACAGGAACTTATAAACCTTCTCTTCTAAGAGTGTAACTTCTTATCTTTGTCAGTCAGTGTGTCCACTCACACTCCTTTTGATTATTACATCGACAATTGTTTTTGAAACCCATAGAGCCATACGGATTAACCATATGGGCAACTGGGCAAGTGCCCAGGGCCAACACGTCCAGGGGGGCACCACACAAATGTTTTTTTCTCTTATTTTTTTTAAGGCACTCTAGGTGCCAGTACCAAAAGTTCTGTTGACGTCAACATCTAACTTCAGACTGACGTCAACATCTGAACGTTGGATTTTGGTTGAAAATGAAATTTGGGTTGACTTCAGATCACTCATGGTGTCAGTGCCCAGGGGCACCAAAGAGTCTTAATCCGCCATAGAGCCCTACCTATCCGCAGTAGTTTAGTTTGTCAGGGACACGTACCCGTACTCTTGCTTCTGTGAGGTTGGTCCACACAGCGATCTCCTCTCGTGTGCTCATGTCAGGATAACGGTTTCTCTGAAAGGTGGCTTCGAGTTCCTGGAGCTGCTGGCTGGTAAAGTGTGTCCTTTGCCGGCGCTGTTTTTTCTTTAGAGAGCCGTCCTCTGGGTTCGACTCATCTGTGTGGTTCTGATGGGACTTCTCTGTATCTGTATGGGTCAGAGGCAAAAGCATTAATTTAACCGAAACATATACGGTTAAGTCCCACAATTATCATCCTTAATCTTAAACATTTTGATTTACAGTGCTAAACACAAAGGTCCTTAGTTTCTGTTTGCCTTGAAAGCAAGATCAAGATAAACTGCAGGGCCCAAAGTGTTTTTGTATGTGTGATGAAAATCCTCCCTCTGTGGTGTAGAGTTCTGCAAATTGCAAATTGAAGACCCCACAGAAAGGGCTAAATTAGCCGGACACATAATCCTGGGATCAGCTATTAGTGACAGGGCAGGTTTGGGGTTGTTTGGCAAGAGCTTAACTCTCTAGGAGCAGTTCTAACTAATCAGCAAGCTTTCCAGGGCCTCTAGGAAAACCAATAAGACATCATGCTGCCATCTGTCAGTGCACAGATACCCTTTAACTCTCACAACAGCACATTAAACACAGGTCCCACTAAAATAAAACTTGAGAGTAACAACATTAAAATAATTTTATTTAAGATTAATTGAATACGTATTCAATTAAATTGATGTATTGCAATCAACGAAATTTGGGTTTGCATTGTGTCCTTTCAGTGATAGGCCGTGAAGGATCCCGATACCGCTCATTTTCATCAGTCGCTTTGTTGTATTAGCCTACTGTCAACGCTTTAAATGCATAGATTTATCGTCAGTTGTAATTAGGTTGGTGTTTAGTCTGAATATAATATATCGGGAAATATTTTTGTCTATCAACGAGATATGGATTTATGAGTGCCGTCAGAAGCTGTTGACTGCAATTAAACGTTTACCATTCGTTCAACATTTTTGTGTGTGATTGTGAACATATGTATAGTAGCCAACCCCCCCAAAAATTCATTAAATTAAATATTATAAAAATCATATATTATTTAGTATTATTTTTTAATCCCCAATGTTTTTCAGAGTGACTTTAATTTCATGTTTGTAGCCATGTTTTTAAATGAACACATTTTCCTTAAAAACAATAGGCCTAGCTAATGGTGATGATAATAATAATAATAATAATAATAATAATACATTTTCATACTATTCGATTAAATACAGTGTAATGATAGCCTATTAATGAAGATTTAACATATTTTTTTATTACAAAGGATGCACTTTTCAGGAATGCGATAGGCTATAATGCTTCTGAAAGAGTAAAAAATAGGCCTAAATAAAACCGCAACATAGTCTATAAATAATTTAACAACTTAATATAATGTGTGTTTTTTTTATTCATCCTAAGTGAAAAACTATATTTTCCCATTGGCGGTTAATTTTCTTCTTCTTCTTCGTTATTGGGCTAGGTCTATATTATAGAGAACGTTGGCTATCCGTTTTATGAGATTTGAATTTCAAAAAAATATTAACTTTCCATAACCAGGCAACCTGGCGCGATTTTTCCGGTTAGTGATATTTAGGCCTATTAGGCTGCTGGTGGAAATTGAAATAAAACTTAAAATGCTGTGCGAATACAGACACACGTTTAGCAATTTTAAGTTTAATAGCTACACCTCCCCTATGGATATAGCTAGTATTCAACATTGTAAAACAACAACAAAAACACGTAAACAATCAAATCGCTTTCCTCCTATATGTTAAATAAAAAACTGCCTGCGCGCTGACACTGTAAAACTGTAACGCGTCAGGCTTGATAAGCCTAATAACTGTAGCTCATTTAAGGAACGATACATAGACGCTTTTTCTTAGTTTGTTTATTAGGCCTACATAATATTCTGTCGTGCAATGATGTGCATATCGTCTTCAGACCTTTTGCTCTTTTCGCAGGTGTTTAGGTTTATTCGCATTGGCCTACTGACTGTCATTTGGATACCAAATTTGAGGCACAGGAATGAATAATTTATGCACCGTTCCTTCAGCACGTGACTGGCTAGCCGGGATGTTCTCCTTCAAATGGCGACTGTCATCAGTAGGCCTATAGCTACACAGTGCACATAGAAAGACTGTCTGTAAAATGTGGATTCAAATTACCCAAGATTATTCAAAACTACAACCAAAAGATGCGGAGCTGTTATTACTAGCCCAATTCAACCTGAACACAGTAGGTCATCAATACCCAACAGAACGTGCTCATGGTAAGCATTAAATCATGCACTGAATTTGGACTGATAGCACAAAACTGAAATATTAGGGTTTGCGTTCCTATTAAAACAAGATAGCAAATTCTGCTACATATTGTATAGGCTACTATTATATAAACATATTTGACTTTAAAATTAAGTAAGCGTGAATGGATTTTTGTGTATTGATGATTAAACATACTGACCACTGTTGTCCTGGCCTTTGCATCCCGGCTCGTGCTGAGGAGTCCCGGAGTCAGACAGAGACAGTGCCGGGCTACGGGCCTCACTGTCCGCTAGAAGGTTAAAATCCATCACCTCGACTGCCAGGCTCTGTGAACAGCACATGGTCATATTTACATGAATGCTGATACCCCATATACACAAGCTCAATCTAATACACATGAGACTGCATTGTTTGCTCAGATTCACTCCATGGGACGCAGCTCATTCTGACTTGTGATAATGAAATAAAAGACACTGATCAGTGTCGCTTAGGAATAACAAAAAGTGGGTTACACCGTTACAGTGTAATTATACATTTAAGTATTGAGTGATAATTAACAACATGCACTAGGGTTAGGATTAGGGTTTGGTTTAGGAGTTGCATGTAATTATGCCTAATTTATAGTTATTATTATATTAAATAGGCTACATGTTAACCTGTGTAAGGGCACATTAAAATAAAGTGTTACCACAAAATGATACACGATGAACGTGATACAATTCATCATTTTAATAATGTAGCAATTCAAAAAGTTGCAGTAGCAGTTCACAAAGTCACAACCTGCAGCGATAAGTTCATTACAATGTTTCAACAACCTTGGATATTATTTATGATGAAGAAAATTGGAACCCATTTAACAGAATAGAAATTATTGCAATGAATGTTGGGTTAAAAGGATGGAAATAAAGATGTTTTTCAACGACATGATGAAAAATATTTGTACACTACTAATGTGTATACGCACATTTTAAACAAACGGTATGGTATTTTAATTAAGTTAAATTAGGTCTATAAACTAAACAATATTTTTGTCATTGCTTTCGCTAAATAGGCAAATTCTTTTTAGGCATATTTTTATTGTTAATTGGTTTTTGATAATATTTTCCAGCGCAAAAAGGACAAGCGAAACAGAGATGGAAAAAATACCCAATTAAATCTAACCCCCCAAAATACGACATAAACCTAAATAAATAACCCCCCTGCTGCTATAATAAATCATCTATTAAACCGAATGTGCAAAAAGCAGTGAAAATGAACAATTTGCATGTTTTATCATATCAAATGAGATGTAGGCTAGTAATAAAAGCCAGCGCATTTGCTTTGTGTTGCAAATCTCCAAGTTGTCAGGTATGGGTTCATCAGTTTACTGTATCTTTGAGTCTGAAAACGTTTTGGACTAGACACCGATCAATCAAAGTTCAAAATTACGTGACCAAAAGCTTTAAATAGCAGCCTCGTAATAGAGCCTAAAATAACATCTCGTTTATTTATGTAACAGCAGCTACACCCCAGAGATATAGAAACATAATCACTCTCTTTGGAATCTGTTATGTGACGAAGCCAATGGCACCGAAACTCGCGCGCCGAGGAGAGTTTACGGAACTGAACGCCAACGGGCAACAAAACATATGATTTCCTCTCTTTTATTTCATGCTGGGTTTCACCTCTCTTGAAAGATTCATAGACTGTTAGAGGTGTGAAGGTTTGACTGATAGGCTATTACCTCGCAAATGAAACGAGATTCACTTTAAAAAAAATCAAATAATAATTGTAGCTACATTCTCAGTTTTCTTCACATCTTAGAACTCCAAAATAACATATTCTCTTGATTGTATTCTTTTCTGTTGCCGTTTTAAATGAATAATCAATGTGATGATGAACTCACACAAAACACAAACTTAAACCTATGGTTTCTCATTTTCCAACATCAATAGCCTATCTCATAGAAAACATTTTACCAGTTAAAGATTACGCAAATATATTTAATATTAACATATAGTTTATCCAATGAGTCACATAGGCTGCATTTTTCCAAAGAGCGTAATTCGTAAATCTCTACGTTTCCAAATTCATCGTTATCAAAACATTCGTGAAACAACGAACGCATCGACAACTACACTTGACTTGTGCAACTTCAGCAGATCTTTCTCCTCGCTTTCACAGAGAAGAAAGGGCAATGAATAGAATTGCATTCAATTAGAATATACTATATAGCTACGAGAAAATAAATATAGTATGGTTAAACGACTAATTTAAAACGATATATGCGCATTATAGCCTACATGATAAGACTGCATTTAGGCTACATGACAGATCACAATGCATAATGCGGGCCTACTTTGATTAACACAACTAATTGCTATAAAAAGATAATATACTCTTTAAACTGGGAGGTTTATTGATTTCACATAGTTCACAATTTCACATGATATTATTCTGACTCTGTGATAAGTTTTAATAAACTTTTTTTTTTTTTTATCAAAAGAAGAACAAGCTAAATGAGCGCCCTTGTTTACTATCGCCACAATCTTCCTTCAGTGACATTGTGTGTACCATGGTTTAAGTGATGGTTAAAAAAAAAAAAAAAATGCTTAATAACTTTTCAGATCCATATCCACAAACTTGCTGGGGTTTAGGGAAAGTTTTGACTTTAGTTCAGCACCATATAGATCCGACAGCTCCGTATACGGACATGTTTGCAAATCAGACATTTCTCAATGTTATATAACTGAATTGGTGGTGATGGCCGGTGATCATTAGAACTTATGAGTAATTAACAATAGCATCTCATTAGGTCAAGCCAGATTAATCTCATTTAATCAGTTAGTGGAATGTTATATATACACGTTTTGCTAAATATATTTATGATTATGATAAATGGAAGAGCATAATTAACCTTTCTTTCTTTCTTTTTTAAATAGTCATGTACAATCAATAAAGGCTGGCTTGGAATCCTCCATCCATTAGAAGAAACAAACAAGTGCAGAGTGAAAATTCAGGAAGTGATCAGTATTCATGAAGTGACAGACCCTGCTCTGGGGAGATTATCAGTGTGATAAATAACAGACCAACATGTTAGTATCACTGATTATGAACTTTTTCTACCAAAACACTGTTTACTTAGATGCCTTTTTCAGAATCCCTAATTAGGTTTGGTAAGATAACAACAACTAGGCTTAGGCCTATACAATGAATCCTTAAAGAAAAAAACATTTGGATAACAAAGCAGGGTGTCCTGTTAAAACATAATGATTTGTTGTGTGCACAGGAGAGCATGCCATTTTATTTGACATATTTTTGTCGTGTGCATCTGTGCTGTAATTTGGTCTATAAATTAAATGAACCAATTAGCATTTATTCATTAATCAAGATTCTAAGTGCTATATGTTCTAGCACTACACTTTTACTTTCTTACTCCACTTTATTTATCAAACAAAAGGTCAATTTTAAAGATACAATATCCTCAATCACTTTTATCTTTAATCTAAACAGCTGAGGTAACTTGCCTTGTAAATGGAGCTGGTTTGTGGGGAGGCTATCACGAGAAAGCAGAATTACAATCAGAAACATACTTCATGATAAATGGTTATCTGTCAGGCAGGCTCAGATGCTGTTTCTTTTGCTATAGCTTTGCTCCCAATGCTATAGATGTAAGCTGGTTTCTCATCCAGAGAAAGGTGTCAATGAAACCCTGCATGCACCCCAGCCAGGACTTGTGACATTATTACATTTCAAAGTCTATCAAGGGTCCTCTAAGGATTGTGGGCCAACAAGGCTGATAGATTTCTTACATGTAAAAAAAAATGGAGAGGCCAAATGGGAAAGTGACCTGTTTTTTCTGACCTTGTCTATAATCAATTGTTCAAATTAATGTTCTGTTAATGTTTTGTTTTATTTTCAAATTGTTAAAAGGCTAAAATGCACTAATAATAATAATTTTATAGGCTACATTTTCTGTGAAATTAAGTTTTGCTCAAACTTTATGTATTTCTGCGGTGGCACACACACATTTGTTGGGAAATGTATGCTGCCTTTGAGATATTGGTCCTGACATGGCTTAGGGAATTCTTGTCGGTGAGGAGGCAGTTTATTTATATACACGACATCGATCTCATTAAAATATATATATCTAATAAGAGAAGAGATAATGGAGGTAAATCCTCTCGTTTTTCAGAAGATTGCTGGGTCCATCTGTTGGTTCGACAGAGGCAGACAGCATACATTTCCACGGGCTGCTGCATTATCTCAGGAATTATTCATAAACGCGTTTAGAATTAATTCCTTGGATTAAGAGTTGATTAAGATGTGTGTCACTTTGCTGTCTGAGAACTTATTAAGGGCCCACTCGAGCCGGCGGCAGATGGAATTTCTACCCAATGTTTGTAGATGTTAATTTCTCCCCTCCTAACATCCATTTGCATTTGGCTGTGTATGTCAAAGCGCGGCTTTTCCTGCACGCACAGCTCCGAATATTCGTGTAGGAGATGCTCATCTCCCTCACTTTATAAGATCGGGCATGTTTATTACATTACGCGGTACGCACGGCTATTCGACTGAGATACTAATGTTTTCGGTAATGAAATTATGAAACATCACATTCACAAATAGGCTATTCTTGATATTTGTTTGTTAGCAAAATATGAAGAAAGTAAAGACTAGGCTTAGGCTATAATAAACTTGGATGTTTAGCCTAAGTCATTTCAATGTAAAGGCTAAACTGACTTAAAAATTAGTTTGTTATAATAGGCCTATAAAAAAGTTGCAAATTGCGTAACTTATTTTGATGAGTTAAAGCAATGTAAAAACATAGGCTATGTTGTCATAACTTATTGATCATAGTTTTTTTTACAGTGATATGGCCGCAGCTGAAGCCGAAGTACACAGGCTTGTTTGTGTTTGTGTATTATATCCCCACTGAAAGCAACATGAGAAGACATGACCAAACACAAGCGTCACGCACTGTCCTGCCTGTGTGGTTTAACCACACACATATGAACTGTTTTGATTGTTTTATTTTAAAGTTTTAGCTATTTTGTTTAAACGATATTTAGCGGTTATGATTGACTTTTGAACGCTTGTTGTATATTAGCTATGATAGCCTATGGGGTATTTATCGTTTCTAATAAAACAAAATTGTTGAAATAAAAACAAGCGTTGGCCATATGTTATAGGCTACTGAAATAAAATACAACTTAGATTAAATAAATAGTCTAAACGAAATGGAGGCCATTCCGATTAATTTTTGTATTTTGATACACTGGCAAAAAGGTTTAGGTCAATCTTGTTTGACTATTTGGCCGCATGTAAATTTAAATAAACAGGTGCGTTTGCTTGAGTATTTTTATAGGCTATTTTACATGTTCATAAATGCCCTCAAACACTGGCTGAAGCTAGCAGGCTAATGATGCGTAGACATTGCTGCATGTCGTTGTTCATTTATTCCAATTTTATAAAGCGAACTGTTATAATAGGCTATAGGCCTAATATTATCTGATTATTTTTTATTCGTTTTTATACGAAATAACTGAGCTCAGTGCGCGCGGGTATCTTGGCTTTGGAGCACATGCTATCAGTTTGTAGGCTATAGGCTATATTGCATTAATATTTTTACTTAAAATATTTTTACTTATAGATAGGCTATAACAATCCAGAAAAAACGTGGTTAAATGATAGGCCTATAGCAATATAAAAAGAGAAATTCAAAGATACCGTGGTTTTATTGTAGTTTTTGTAATAGCCTACAATGGGAGTTAAATACAATTGTTATAAAAGATGTAGGCTAACAAAAGTTTTAGGCTACTAACCGCCGCCAATTCTTCAATTAAATTTAAGCTGAAGGCACAAATCAGCAAACTTAAGCCACAATCAATGTAAGCTTAAGTTAACATAAAACTAATTTAAAACATTATAAACTGTCCACAAACCAGCGTTTAACTGAAAATAATTCATTAGGCTAATAGGGCCTAATAATAAAAAAAAACAGGGTTAAAATAAAATTTATCCCGAATGCAGATATCATGGAAACTTATGATTTTTTTTCTTCTTAATGAAAGGGATTGTGCTATCAAGTAAAAAAAAAATGCTTCTGCTCATCTAGAGTTGTTATTTAAATATTGTCTAATAAATCAATATATAGGCTAACCGTAGACTAGCCTATAATAAAGCACATTATGACCCGACACGATATTGCATATTTTAAAGTTAAAGAGTAGACTACATGTTGTAGCCTACTGAGGTTTGTAGCCTACATTTCGGCACATCCGGACATCATCACATCAACTTTGTTTCTCCTCAGTCGCCGATCAAAACGAATCTTCATCTCTACGGCGTTGGAGCGCCATGCCATTTCAGCAAAATGTGCAGCGATCTATTTAGTCTGACACGACAGGTAGGATAGCCTATATTTTTGAGAGGCTGGAAGGAGACAACAATCACCACAGCTCCTCCATCGCACGAGAGCATCAGCACCACAGTGGTTTTTGTCATGCATCTACTCACATGAATCCCGGTCTAGTGGAGGTAATCCTCGAAAAATGTACAACTCTTGCGTACAACGCGTGTTAGCTGCTTTTCTGAAACGATGCAGTCGTCATGTAGAAAGTTCCTTAGAATGGGCAAATGAGAAGAGACAGTTTCCCCTTTCTCTCTCTCGGTGTTGCCAGTCATAAGTTTGTAGAGGAGAGTGAAGGCTCGATCCCCATGCAGAGGGGAACTGACTTTATGCTAAATATCTCGTGCGACAGGTCCGCGGCAGGAATGAATGCCCACCCCTTGACTCTCTCTCTCTCTCTCTCTCTCTCTCTCTCTCTCTCACGCTCTTTTTTCAGTCTCTCACACATGCGCTCGCTAAACACACGCACAGTAAATCAAGGCTTCAGTCAGTCACCCTGAGATACCTTCCACAGCTTCTCCAAAACCTTATATTTAAACATGAACATTCATAGAATAGTTAATTCAGTTAGTTTTGTTGTCTAAATAGAACATTTTTCTCAACCTCACTGGAATGTCCTCAAACACTCTTAAAAACAAAGGCTTTTAGCTGGCATATTAGTTCCACAAAGAATCTTTAACAATCATGGAACCTTTCAAATGTTCCACGGGTTCTTTTAATTGGAAAAGCCACTTCAGATTATTACAAGACATATTAGGGCCTAGGCTACTAAAAAATGTGGTTCTCTGAAAGGTTCTTCATGACATCTTTTGGAACCTTAAGAAATGTTTAAGCGTTACCTATACCTAGCCTACAGTATTAGGCTAGTGTAGCCTATTTAAATAAAGAATGTATCCTAAAAAAATAATAATAAAAAATAAAAAAATGAAACCATGCCTAAATCAGTTGTAGGCTAGATTAAAGCAGATGTGTGCAGATATGATTCTCTCTTGAGGACATTCAGGGGGTTTAATACTAATCGACCCCTACTTTTCGTCAGTTTTGCGTGCAACTCCACGACTAAGCTGCTATCTCAAGTTACTTTGCATTTTTGTAATGTTTCTTTATCAGGCAAATGTACGTAGCCTAATGCACGTCTCTTTATATTCAAAGAGAAAACAGACACATAATTAAAAAAATAAAAAACACCTCGTGAGCTATGACATAATAGAAATGCTGATATTCTTTGACTCTGAAGATGTAGCCTATGTTTGTTGCATAGCCTATTTCTGCTGATGCTTCTTTGATACACAACACGACGTTATAGATTATGGATATATTTCATACCCCACCTGCAGTCAAACAATAGCAACTGCCCTGCTTGAGCAAAGTTCTTAAATGTGGATATGAACTTTTGTGCATCATTCCTTATAATTATTTTAATCACTAGGTGTATATGCTATTCCTGTTAGCAAACACCTTCATATACCTTCTCAACTGGTTTGCAGCATTGCTATAAGTTTCTATATTGACGTGTATTGTTCATTTCTGTCCCGTGTTTATGAACTGAACGCTTCCGTCGTGCTGTTTCGTCATCAGTGTAATTCAACCAACCCTGTTCGGATGTGATTTCATCAAAGAGCCGCCCCATTTTAAACACGAACCCGAGAATATTAAATTTACGACAATGATACACAGATTTATTGGCTTTGAAATATATAAACACGTAAAACTAGCCATTTAAAAGTGAGCTAATGATGTGTGATTGCTTCGAAATAACGACATAATCTATTTTAAATACACGGGAAGTAAGACCCTAGAGTCCGAAGACCATTGGCTGGAACAGCTGTCAGTTGACAGGAAGTATCATGTTAGTGTGCGCCTACACCATTTCCACGTCAGTAAGTTTGCCTGTGGTGGAGATTACCTACCGGTGACAGAATATCTGTCTAGTGATATAACAGAAAAACAGCAGGGCATGACAACTCTACGTGGAACTGTCTAAAATGTAAGCCTTTATTCAACGCAGTCATTGCAGCATTATTACTTGTCTGTACGCTTTTGGCAGCCTGCTAAACTAGTTAGCCCAACGAGTGAAAATGAATCTGAACGCCATTTTGGATTCGCTGCCACAGAGTCAACATAAGTGTTTTCATGGTTTTCTGTTTTCTGACAGACGCGTGCACGCAGAAAGAGACACACTCTCTTATAAAACAAAAAGAGGTCTCGTTTCACACGTTTATGTATGCAGTTTATCAGCAGTAGTCAGCATGACAAAACAATTGCTAGCTTGTTGACAGGTTGGTTGGATGCATCATCAGCTCTGTTGATTATCCATAAGTCTTGTTTTTCTCATTCATAGTCGCATCTCAAAGTAGAAGATATGTGGAAGATATATGCTCATATTGTGATCATTTGCAGGTCGCTTAACACGGTGTACTTTGCCATGGACAAGCTTTGCTAGCAAGCTCGCTAAGCTTATTGGCCTACTGATCAGGTCAGCTATAATCAATGCCCACTCCTAGTCAACCTTTGTACATCGTACAGCGCAGTGAGACAGGCTGGTTGTTATCATAAGATGCTGTTATTATTACTAATACTGTTCAAGATAACGTAACTATTGCTGTGTGCCGGATGGCTGTCATGAAGATGTGCTATAGCATCATGATGCTGGTTGTTAGTGACTTACGTGGCCATCATCACTGAATGACCCGGGCCCTCTTGTAAGAGAGCATTCAAGTTGTGCTTCATTAGATGTGTTGATGTTTATGCTCAGATATTTGACTTTAGAGTTCCATAACTTCTCTTCATTATGCGTAGGTTCAGAGGAGGATTGCTGTATGTACTAACTTGCACTGTAGATGCAGCTGAGTTTACAGACATTGATCTTAAATGCCCTTTTAACCCTGTAAAAGCCATGCAATGCTGTTTTTTTGAGTATCATGTTTGATGTATCAGGATTTTGTAGCTCGTGTGGTATGAAATAAGAAAATATGAAACTCATTATGGAACCCTTTTTTTTAAAGGCCCAAACTGAGCTAAAATATGCAATTTTGTGCAGTTGCTGATATTTAGGCCTTTATGACTAAATTCTGATAGCTTGTAATGTAAAATCAATGAGATTTTTATATCCATATAGAAGACTTCTGCAAATATCAGTTGACAGACTTGACACTAGATCATATTTAAATGCTTAGTTTTATCATCAAAGCTCTGTAGTTTTATTGTCGGGGGCAAAAATTTTTATGCAATACAATGATGATTGAGAGATGTACAAATAAATGTTCCTCAAAAGCCTAGTATTTGATACTCACATTTTAACATTGCCTAGTTCTGCTCATGTTTGCCAGTTCTCTTTCGTGGCTTATTGTGTGTGAACGGTCAAATACACACACACACACACTAGGGCTGCCCCTGACGAAAGATTTGTCTAATCAACTAGTAGACTGTGACGGCAGAAAGCACACCCTGTTAGTTTTCTTTATTTTACAAAAGCACAAAGTTTTGTTGCTATTGTGAGTGTTCACAAATAAAAGTAGGCACTTTACAGTTTCAAATGTTATCTTACTCTTATCCATATGACCAAAACATAACAGAGTATTCCTAGTTCTTTCAGCTGTTATCAGAAAAATAATTATTGCACCAGCCATGTTACTTACGATTCTGCTGTTCACTTCGACACATTCTTTTTTTCTGTGACTAACCAACTAATTAAAATTGGTCAACTAGCCTAAGCCTTTTTCTGCTCTTCGACTAATGTTTGGTCGACTATTACGGGGCAGCCCTAACACTCACTAATTAGATTTTTTTTAATTGTATTTTTCCAATTGTTATTGTAATTAGCTTTTTGTTCTTATTTAGATTTTTGGTCCTATCACCCACCCCTATTGACTAACAACATCTGTATAATTACTAGGCTTGCTGCAGTAGTCGGTGTTACATGGTGTTCGGCTGAACACCGATTACTTGGCCACTGCGTCGGTTTGCTTTTTTATAGAAATAAAAATCATTTAGTTCACAGTTGGACAATGGACGCTACATTTATAAACTGAAAGTCTGCTCTGCTTTATATAACACGAGCTGTCGCAGCAGGAGTCGGAATTTAACTTCAGATTTTCCCACGTGACAAGAGTAAGGAGAGATGACTGTCTGAACGATGGCAGAGGATTTGGTGTGCAACAGATCCTGAGCGTCATTAGCCGCGTTTCCATTACCCTTCAAATTGCGCAAATTGAAATGGCGAATTGAAAATACGCCCAATGGAAACACGTCAATTTCGCATTTATCGCAAAAAAGTTTTATGCTTGCATGAGGTGGTTTGCATTTACAGGTCACCTGATGACACGGTATGTTTAGACAGAATACAAGATGGAGTTCTTTATTAAATTCATAAAAGACCAAAGAATTACATGAATACTGGATTCTAAACCTCAAAGAAATGCCACAATCAACAGTGAATGTAAACTGTTGTTATATCTAGTCATTATAGAGTGGTGCAGGGATGATGTAAAAACTTTTTTTTTAAAAATTAATTAGTAATATAAGGTCTGTGGTAAACATAACTTGACGATACTTTTTGCTCTGCAACATCAACTGCACACGTTCACATCCCAAACATTCTTATCTATGTACTTATTTCAAAGTGACCACTGGTGAATTAGTACTTCTGGGTTTTGACGTCATCCCTGCACCACTCTGTTGTGAATCCCATGGGTTTGATCGGTTTAAGTTTAAACATGAGCCAAACATTTGCAAGTCTTTAAATTTTCTTTAGAAGATATATTTGAAATACTTTCTGAAGTTTCTTTAAGAACGTTTGCTTTGTCAAAGAGCCCTCTTTGATCCTACAAGTTGTATGGTCCGATTTCTAATACTATACATTTTTTTGGAGACATATTCAAAAAAATTGTGGTTTCTGTTAGGTGCACGATGTTCAAGGAAAATGCAATTTAACTCATTAAATAATGCGATTTTCGATATGCAATACGATAATGCTTAAAGTGTGTAAAATCTAATATCTTAAATATCTATAAATAATATCTTTAAAATTATATAATCTACATACGTGTTTCACATTCTTTTTGTGACAAGAAAACATCCCTACAACTTCTGAAAGTGAACAGCAGTGTTTTACTGTAGCATTAGAAGTGTTATTTTAATATCAGTGTAAAACACAGGGTTTCAGGAAGGCCTACATTAGGTTTATTTAACAACAGAAACTGAATAATCACATGTAAAAATAAAACACTGCTTAGTTTTCACTCTATGAATTAAATATATCCTGATTCCTTATAAAGCTACAAGTTATTTAGCCAAGAGCATTGAGTGATTTTTCTCTTTGTCTTTTGTTCATGGCCCCAGTTATTGAAAGTCATTGCAATATGCATATCGCGATATATATATAGCCTACATTTGCGATATTTTGATAATTTCAATATATTGTGCATCCCTAATTTCTGTGCTGCCTTTCTTGCCCCCACAAGACACTATCTGGCATAATGAAGCCTGAGCGGATACTACCTGTCTGCTGCATTGTCTGATGCTTTACACTGAGATTACCGCTAGCTTAAGCTCTGGTCTAGAATCGCTGGTCTAGTTGAGCTGTCCGACTAGGATGACCATATAGGCCTAATGTGTATGTCTCTCTCTTGACATAAGTAAAATGTTTTATTTTTTTTGTGTGTAATTGCATATCTCTAATTGCACTCTAGATTCACTATGGTGGACAAGAATATATACATCGTTCAAGGGGAGATTTCTGTTGTTGTTTCTGCTATCAAGAGGAACTCTAGATGGAGTACCCACACTCCATTGGTAAGTGATCCATTTCGATTTACCGGTATTTGAAGAACATTGTAATTATCTGAAATGTAGGGCCTGATGTCCCATTATAGATATTTGAAGTGATATTTAGCCTGACCATATACTGATCTTAGTCACTCCGTATATGGATTTTTGATCACAATTAATGGCCGTATGTTTCTCAAACTTCTTGAATATTTAAGTTATTGCTAAAATTGATAAGGCCATACATATTTTCATGTTATAAACATGTTATATAACAGATTCTATAGCTTTGTCTAAAATAAAAAATAAAACATTAAAATCAGTTGTTTAAATGCTATAAATGAGTTTAGGCATCAATTTAATTCACATTTATTTGTATACTACTTTTCACAATACATATCGTTTCATAGCATCTCTACAGAAAATGCATGTCTACATTACAATTTGTGATCTGTTATCAGAGGTGACTGTGTCAAAGTTATATATTTCAGAAATGTACATATGCAAATTACGCTGTTAGCTAACAATGTATTACGGTAATTTAATGTATTAATTTAAGGCAGAAACAATGAGCTCATTGAAGTAAAGAATAGATGTTGTTAACAAATGATAAGGATATGTAGAATTTTTTATGCATTGCCACTGGTACATGTTGTATCATACCATTTAAATGTACAGTATGAAAACTAGATATTCATGTTGAGATGTGCTCAAGATTACATTTAACAGTGTTATGTTAAATGTTTTTTTATTTTTTTTATTGGTATTTAAATGTTAAATGATTTTTAAATCTTTGTTCTATGGCCTGATCCAATCCCAAGTTCGATTGCTCCCACCTCCCGCTGGACTGTGTTCAGATAATATTATTTGGGTCCGAACTGTGATGTGTTTGCAGCTGCTTCAGACCGTGCAAGAGAAGGCGTCAATATGCAAATGGTTGCGTTGCTAAACTCAGTTTAATATCTTTGTTTTTGAACCTTTGGTTTTGTTTCCAAAGCTTCAGTATGTAACGGCACTTGCGTCTATCTGCCGAGAATGTACTGCAAATGCTCTAAAGAAAATCGATGGCGAGCAGAAATGAAATATGCAGCTTTCTGCTTGCAGTGCTTCAGTCATGCTCATCTTGAAAGTGAATGAAACACAAACACATTTTTATCAAATCATACGTCATTGCTAGCGGTTCACTTCTGCGATTTAGTGCGATTGCGATCAGCAGCAAACTGTACCAGAGTTCAGATGAAGCGTATATCAGACCTCCCTTTTTAAGCAGACTCCGGTACTATTCGCAAGTGAGCACTGCACCCGAGTTCGGAAAACAGCGTTCACATCATCCAAACAAACCGAACTGTGATGTCACCCGGGTACACACCGAAAAGTGCTAGAGTGAAAGCACCCTAAGATGAAGTTTAAGTGAGTGTTACATGTTGGCAAAGGTTAATGTAATAATAATAGGAGAAATTTGCACGCAGAGTTAAATATTATCTAATCTCAACCCATATAGAATATCATGTCACCAATCGATGAAAAATCTCTAATATTGGTCAATAACTGATAAGGTATCCATACATAATGCATCCCATATTTAAATAACATATCAAATGATATTGTTATTGAAATCATAATATGCCAAGTCGTTAACTAGAATGCTAAAATGATTTTCTCATTCTTTGACAGGATGAAGAACAGGACCCACTACTCAACAGCTTCAGCCACTTGAAAGACACCCTCAATAACATAAAAGGTTAGACTTGATCAAACTCTGGATTGCAGTAAATGAGTAATTAACTAAGATGGTTAATTTGGTAACAGTAGCTGTTTAAATGCCCTTCTCCCTCTAAATCCTCATAATACAGATTTTTGTTGACAAGTCTTAAACACAAGCATTCTGCCACAGCACCATTTTTTCGTTTCCTTTATTTAAGACTAGACTGAGCCATGCCAGACGGGATCAAACTAAACAGACTCATTTATCATTCGTCAAAGTGCTTCTTTCCTGCTACAGAACGAAAGCATATTTAACCAGGTGTATGCTAAATTTCCTTTGAGAAAAGGCATGGCCTTTTCAAATCAGTCAATATTATCTTTCTCAATGTCTTATTATTGGGCTTTTATGCCACCTTATCATTTTTGGGGTCCCATGGAAACTATGTCAGTGTTTGTTCATTTAATTATCCAAATACCTCTTAATGAATAGGACAGCTAAGGTAAATGTTATGCTATGTTTTTATGCAATTGTTCCTCTGTTCAAAAAAGAAATGAAATTTCTTTCTTTCTGTGATGCTCTGTTGTGGTATTGTTATGTTACAACACTTAGACTTAAATGAAAATTGCTGCTATTTAACAGTCATAATCTCCTTATGATATAAAAACGCTGAAAGCTGATCGAAGAAGGCACCGGTAGTACCTATAACTTTTTATTTCCACAATTCCTCTTAATATATTTTACTATAAAGTGCTCACTTATGTCCACAACAGTGACATATATGGCTTGTTTACAGAATTACACTAGAATCTTAAGAGCTTTTGTGTTCAAGTAACATTAGTGTAACTTTAATGAGTGTGATGACTGATTAAAACAAACCCTTTAGACTGTCTCTTAGGTAAGAGGGCACAAACTATCTTGACTAACATGACTTCCCTTTGGTTGCTAAAAGTCCTGCTGAAGCATGCCAGCCTGATTCATCATAGTGAATTTCTGTGTATTAATGGAGGGGTGTGAGTTGATGAGATGTGCAACAGCTCTCTACTCTGTCTGCATGTCGTCATGCCTCTGTAATGGAAGCCCTGGACAGGGAGTCCTCTCTCTGGAGAATACTGCTGCTCTGAGATGGACAGGAGCGGCTGTGTCTGGACCCAGGCAGAAATCTACCAAACTCCCCCTCTGACCCACAGCAAAGGCCTTGTTAGTTCTCTTGCGTTGTTGAGCAAGTGTTGACTTTCATTCACCTACTTCATAGTGAATAAAATGAGTGATGTTAGCTTGTTTTCCAAGACTAGGCACTCTACTGTTTAAAAGTTTGGGGTATGTAGTATTTGTTGTGCTTACCAAGGCTGCATTTATTTGATCAAAAATACAGTAATATTGTGAAATATTTTTGCAATTTAAAGTAATAGTTTTCTATTTCAATAGATTTTAAAATATAATTTATTCCTGTGATGGCAAAGCTGAATTTTTATCATCATTACTCCAGTCTTTAGTGTCACATGATCCTTCAGAAATCATTCTAGTATGCTGGTTTGTTGGTTAATTTAATGTATCCTTGGTGAATATACACATCGTAATTTCTTTAAGAAAAAAAATCTTGCTCACCCCAAACTTTTGAACAGTATTGTAGGATGCAAATTAATGAGTGTAGTTATTTCTGGAGGAATCAAACAAGTGGCCGCAAGTTATGCCCATCCTTTGATCACTAAAAATCTTGAAAGCTATAAGCAACTAACCAGACTTTATTTCACTGATTGCCTTGTTTAGTAATTGTCTCTTAATAATATAGATAATAATATAATAGATCTAAAACCGTTAGCACTTAGTGAGAAATGCACAAATATTGCTCAATGCCTTTTCAAGTATGATAAAATGGGTTGAATGGGGTCTGGTCATATTATGTTGCCAGTGTTTTGGCTCAGTGTACTGTGAATTAAATGTATATATGTATCTCTTAAATAGCCCAGCTGTCTTCTTAATGAAAGCCTATAATTCCATTCACATTGTGGCCATTTTATCTTAGCCAACAACAAAAGAGACCGCCAAAGGAAATGTGGATTAGCTCCAATGGTTTACTAGCCACTTTCGCTGACTTGATAAAGGTTTCATTCTCCTTCCTCTGCACCAGCCGTTTGATTGGCAGGCACATGTGCCGTATGGCGGCAGAATGCAGCTGGAAGTATATCATCTGCAGTTTAGGTTGGGTAAATATAGCAGGGAGACTTGTCAACCCGAGAGATAGATTGTTCTGGGAAAGGAAGTGTTGTCTCTCCCTCCACAAAAAAGTGTTCTTGTCTTGAATAAGGCCATTTTTGTATTTGTGAAACAAAGAGTTTCCAGTCCTGTTTAGTACATCAGAAACATGTGTTGGTACTTAAGCTACCTCACCTTGTACACTACACTTGTTTCAAGCAGTGTTTGTGGTAGACCAGTTTTAGGTCAGATGTGCTGAACAAGACAACATTTTTTGCATATTGTGAAGTGTGCAACCCCCCCCACAAATTGGATTTGCATGTTGGAAAATTCTTTAAGTAGCAGATTAAATAAAAATTTACCTATTTCAACAGATATTTAGGTTACATATTGTTATCGATACCACACCCTACTTTTTTTTGACTGACACACTGAAGTCATCACTGAGTTTTCGATTTGTCTTTTGTCTTGGAATCTCAAGCATGAAGGTGGTGAGTCTGGTGACAGCAATGATCTATTTCATCTGGTGTTATTTGCACAAGACTCTTGGAGTGAGCTGCGCTTAGTTGCTGATAAGCATGCCCAGACCGAATCTGCAGACTTTTGCATTTTCTGTCTTGATTTGAGGGAAAGTTATATGGAATGATTTTAGCGGTTGTAAAATGTGTTAAATGGACATTTCACTCAAAATTCTGACTAACTTTTAGTCTGTGGAAAAGACAATGGTTGCCTTGTTCCATAGAAGAAAGTCATACAGGTTTATAGCGACATGAGGATGAGTAAATGAGAATGTTCTCTTTAAGAAGAGTTGAAAGCATTTTGCTTTTAAGTTTTAATAAAAAAAATGTAGTTATGATCGCCTCCAGGACCATTAGTATAATATATAATATTTACATTTTTGCCAATTTATGAAATATACGTAAAGTATAATAGTCCTCTGTTGGCAGCAGAAGCCAGTCAGATGGTCTTGTTAATCCGGGATCCCTCTGGAATTGCAAACAAGCAACTTGGGGTGACAAATGGATGTCCGTGCATTCTCTTAGACACTCCGTTTTTGAAATCCACAAACACACTGGAATTGGAGAAATGAGCTTTAGATCTTGTGTAGCTTGGTGGACAACTGCTCTATGAATCTATTGGTTTTGTAAGGGAGATATTCTAGCTATGAAACGTGGTCTGTTTAACATCAAATTGAGAACTAGGATTCAGTATGAGGTCAGGTAATTCTGTGAGATGTTTTTGATATCCGCTCTAGATCAAATAGCGTACCATTGAGGCAAAAAGGAGGGAAGGAAACAACTGTTGAAATGAAGATGTCTCACCTTCTCATAGTATTCCCTTTTTATACACTAGTCAGCCCAAGCTTTAGTACTTTAGAGCTTTGAATCTTCCTCCATCCCTCCCCCTCCCTTCGCGTCAAAGGTCAGTTTTTGACAAGTCTGTAGAGGAAGCCGACAGACTAAATCCTCTCATTTTTATTCATACAAATACAGGTTTAAAGACGCCACCTGGTAGATCCAATTCCAGAGCTTTGTTTGACTGACAACTCTCTCACTTACCCTGTACCCCTAGCATTTCCTCTCGTTCGGTTTTCAGGTACTAAAGAAATTCCTCCTCTAATAGGTCAGACCACACTATCCGATGATTGGATGTCGACTGAGTTTTGTAGTAAACATTACAGTGATACTTTGATCGCTGGTTCTTTTCAGGCACTTTCTGTAATCTCTTCATCTCCTGAACAATGGGCTGTGGAGGAATCCTTTGACGGTGTCTTCTTGATTAAGAAATGTGCAATGCCTTTGACAGGCCTTGAGTACAGTATTTGGTAGTTCTTGTCTCCATATGTATGTCAAAATGAACTGGATCAGTAGCAGGAAATTATTGTTTGCTTAAAGATACAATTTTTAGCATTGTGATATTGTTTTTATGACAGGGGATAAACATAGCCACTTTAAGAATGTGTCTTTATTTTATTACCCCTTTGCTAATTGCTTGTTGGTCGTCTTTTCAGATTCAAATTAGACAATCTATCTTTTTATCTACCTTTTTATGACTAGACTTCAAAACTTTTTGAAAAAGTCAGTAGAAGCAGTTTATTCATCTGGCTGCTGGTGTCCTCTGTTTCAGTCTTAACACACACACATGTATTTTGAACTATAGCTCAAGGTCAAGTGTGAGCTGTCTCAGGCCAACAGCTGTGCCGGCGTCCCAACCAGGGTTTCTCCTGGGGCACGTGGGAATATCCTGCTCCTTTGGGGCCCTGTGGACTCTCTGCCATTTAATATGTGCTTGTATATCATACCTACATGATCTGAAAGAATGTGATCTGTCAAACAAACAGAAACGAGCATAGTCATAAGTCTGATCAGACCGACACAAATGCAAATGTGTTTACTTATGATGCCAAATGGAGCAAATAAATTTCCTTTGCCCTTCAAGGGAAGTGAGGGGAAAAAACATGAGGGTCTGCCACTCATGTCCTTGGTAACATCATCTGAGATGGCAAACAAATATAAAGTAGAGTCTGAGTGTTCTCAACATCAATGTGATGAAAGCTCCTGCAGGGAAGTCACTTCGGGTTTAAAGTTACTGAATAATATAGACAGAAACAACAGTAATGACCTAAAGGACAGATATTAGGAAATCATTTTATCGCTTTATTTCTTTACACCATGTTTTGCTTTTTCATTTGATTATCATGTTCTGCTTGAGCTTTTGTTCTAGATGCTCCATATTTGTCTCATTATTAAAATGGAAGTTGCCATAGTCTTTTCTTCCCTATTTTGTGATGTATATCTAAGTGAAACCACTTCATGAATAATAAAAAAAAATGTAGGATGGGACTTGGTTTTGTCCATTGATTGCATCATTGGATGGTTGTGGTTTGCTATTGCTGTGATGTCATGTTAGTGACAGGTTTCCCCACCCTCGCGCCGGTAAACCATCATCAGAGAAGAAATGTCACTGCATGTGGGAGGGGAAGTTTGTTTTGATTAAAGATTACATGATTTAAAAAAATAAGGATGTGCACATATAAATCAAATACCATTCCATAAAATAAGAATTGTCAAATTTGATTCATGGTGAAGTTGTGGACACAGGTAGTTTAAGGAAGTAATTAAAGCTGTAAAATGCTACTTTTGCATTGTGGGACATTTCTCAGTGGTATTTTACACAAGACGTGTTCTTGCATTTCAGAGTAGTCCAAGTGTTCCATGAAACAAAACATGCTATCATTTAATTGAAGCAACAATATTGATGCAGTCGACTAGTCCTCCAACAACCAGTCCTATATTTAAAACGATGTGACAGACTGTCACATTTTGTCTTGGATCTGACAAATTGACAGTAATTGTTGACTAGAGCAGACTTGATATTTGCCTTGTGCTGACATTGCACCATTTTGTGAAACATACGTAATGTCCAAACTACTATCATTAACCTTTAATGCTAAGCTGAATGTTTAAAGGTAGGGTTACTGTCCGATGTGAATGTCAAAGAGATGAGATAGGACTCTAACCTGTTGAAGCGAGAGGTTCACTTGAAGGAATTTACAACTGCTATCCCCGGAGGAGGGAGGCCTTCTTCCATTACACCCAATCTGCTGTCCTAGGTTTCCATCACAAAACAATTCTCAACTGTCCCTGGATCCTCTTTGCCCTTTCTCGTCTTAATGAGAGATAAGAAGAGAATACTTGCTGTTTTAACCTTGTAACTGATACCGCACATTGCTAATTTATTTGATTTGTTGAATTGTCATGAGTACATTTTTTTTATTTTTTTTTATGTTTATCCACATTACGATAGATTGAGAAACCTTGAGGTTGATTTCCCCAAACAGTGCTAACACTGTTTCATCATCTTGATCATTGGCTTAAGCAATGGCATAAGTTTGCATCTGACCAGTAGGCCTTATTCATGAAACTTTCGTAAATATTAGCAAATTGAGTAATTTGCATGTAACATGGACCATCCCATAAATTCTTCCACATTCACAAATGCTTAATAAACCTTCGATTTGATTATTACACGCATGTAGGTTAATGTATTCCAATTATTCGTAAAAAGGGTGCTTATGCATGCTCATTCACAATTTGCATAATCCCCGCCCATGAATTACGTGTGCAGGAATGCGGTGGGATCTTCTGGACTCTTTTCTCAGGTTTGGCTCCATATTGCATAAATGCAAAAGAGACTCCTTAGCCATATGCCTAACAACAATTATTTAATGTTTAGCTTCCAGACAAATGAAACTGGTACTAATATAACTTTATTTTCACACTTATCTAATTGGTTAACTAATTAATTTTAATATGGTAAATTATCAAAATGTTATGTCACCGGTTTGCCTAAATAAATAAAAAACTAAACGTTTGGATGATTTACGCACCATTTATGCATGTTGGGAGAAGGTGTAAAAAAATTTCACACCTGCTAACATTTTGAGAATGCAAACACTTTCATAAATCCCCCCCAAAAAAAACAGCTTTGCAAATGTTACACAATCGTACACAAATTTATTTTACTCATGTTTCACTAATGTGAGACGGGGCAAATTACGTTATGTAACTTGTCTGAAAACAAAGTGTTAATTTTGAACCCCCCCCCCCACAATTGATTTTTGTTGCATGCGCTTTGCATTAAATAACGATTGCGTAGGACAGACTGTTCTTAAGCTAAATCACTTGAATAATGAAATGCATTGCTTGAAGTCGCACAGATGCTTTTCTGAAGGTGTGTCGAAGTGTTACTTTAGCTCTGTAAATCCACAGTACATGCTTCATATGCAAGTCATCCGTCCCTGTGGTAAGTTTAACACCCACAGCATTGTACTGGTGTCACTCGGGGTGGCAGCGCGCTCATCATGGCCTCTGTCCCGCTGTAATAAAACGCTCCATAAGTTGTGATGATGGATGCTTGTCTCCTCTTTGCCAAGCAGCAACCGAGCAATGGTTAGTAGCTGTAAATCTGGCCAGTTAACAGTGCTCTAACCGAGGACTGACAGTCAGGGCTTAGGCCCGGTGTTAGGTGGGGATGCAACTGTTGTCCTGTTTCAGAGCCTCTCAACAATGTGCTGAGTGCACGGAGGGGCCCAGCTCACAGCTATTAATCATGCCCTGTGCTATGAAAGGCTTATGGGGCAGGGGTATGTGTGTATGGAGGAGTTGGAGGTGCCGTTGGTGGGGCGGTGATGTTGACAGGATCAGAGGACAAGAAGATGGAGCACAACAAGACGGTTGACTCCATGCAGCTCCACACCCCAATCCTAAACATCTAACCCCACCAACTCGTGCTGTAAAGAGGAAACTTTAAAAGGCGTGTGAGCAGCCAGGTTAAAACAATTGTAGGGGCCAGAGAAATTAAATGAAATAACTCTTGTCTCTGTCTTTTTCTAGCTTCCTTACAGTGTGTTTTAGGTTCAAATCTATGATTGGGAGGTTTTGTTCTACAATATAAATTGTATGCACAGTATGTCAGTACCTTAATCCATACAGTACCTTATCAGCCAATGTAAGACATTTTATTTATTTATTTATTGTTTTTTATTTGTGCAGTTTACCAGAATTGATTAAAATGTATATTTAATTATGCATGAACAAATAATTTTTGTTATTATCTAACTTTCATTTAATCTTTAAAAACACTAATTTAGAAAACTAATTTAGACACTTTTAAATGTAATCTTTAGCAAATGAATATCCATTTTTTTACACTGTACTTTCATACGTAATAATTTAATGGTTTGGCCTGATAAGCATCAGCTTATCATTATCAGCTAGAATTTTAATAGCAGTCTATCCGTATTTTAAATTATGTACAAGTAATCTCTCCATATACACTATCCTTTAAAAGTGTTGGGTCAGTATGAATTTTTTTTCTTAAATATTTTTTTTTTATGTAGCAAGGATGTATTAAATTAATCAAAATTCACAGTAGAGACTTTTCTTTTTAATTTTTTTTTTATTTATCCTGAAAAAAAACCTCAATTGATAATGATAACTTTTCTTTTTCTTGAGCAGCAAATCAGTATATTAGAATGATTTCTGAAGTACTGATGAACGTAGTAATGATGCTTAAAATTCAGCTTTGCCATCACAGGAATAAATTACATTTGTAAAATATATTAAAATAAAAAAACGTTATCTAATAATGTTTCTCAATATGAGAGTTTTTATTGTATTTTTGATTAAATAAATGCACCTTGATGAGTATAACACTGAGATTATCATTGTCATATTTTTATTTTGTTCCAGCTCTGACAGTGCAGAATTAGAAACTGTTTCTAAAATAGAATCCGCTGTCGCATATCGCCGTCGTGGCTGGTTAGGACAAAAACTCTGATTAACTTTGATTAAATTCTATTATTGCATGTCACAATATTGCATTGCATCTGATTAATACACTATGTAAGAGACTTACATAAAATGTAAAATCATTACTGACCCCAAACTTTTGAATGGTGCTGTATTTGGAGCACATTTACCTGGAGCAATAGACAAAAAAAGATGTGATGTGGTCATGTAATCAAAGTATTTAAATGGGATTCATGCAACTACTTTTCATTTGCAAAGACACTGTCCACCCTGCAGGATCATAGTGATTTATTTTTTTCATTTTATTAACACAACCTTTTTGGTTTGCCCATTTGTCTAATTTCCTGCTTCATTGATAGATCCTGCCGTCACCTAAACATACTGTTGTTCTACATGGCACCGAAGAAAAATTGATTTGTACTCAAGGCTCTCAAAATAGTCAAGCTCCTTCTGTAGAGAGTGGCGAAGACATGCAAATTGACTCAAGTTACACTGGCAGCTTTTGTTGTGAGGTCTGCAGTAATCCCTCATCAGCACAGCAGATGATGATTAGCAAACAAGACTGCTTAATTACTTTCTGCCTTCTGAATTAATATTACTCTCAGGCAAACAGACGTTCTGCTGATTTGAAAGCACTGTTTGTATGCAGCATAAAATGTCCTTCAAACTGGCTTTGAGGCATGATGGGGAGTTTTCTTCAGTGAAATGGAAGACAGCATTTTGCTCAAAGAAAATGACTGCCCTTTTAGGACCATTGCAATTTTTATTCCCATTACCGTCAGTGGTGATTCTCATTACTCTTACTAGAATGCAGTTATTTTGTTACAGGTTGCAGTTGAGTCTGTTGTACCTTCCTATTGTGAAATGTCATCTGTAATTGGCAGAAGGATTGAGTGTTTTTGTGCAGCTGTTTTGGATGGTTCTTTAATGTTCTGTTAAGCATATTCTTATGAGGTGGTAATTGGTCCAGGGGTGAGAGACTTGTGCTAGACGCCTGGTCACCTTGTTACCTCTGAAGGAGAGGGCATTGGCCCCTAATAACTCCACATTGAGAGCC
This sequence comes from Semotilus atromaculatus, assembly GCA_031834385.1. Lineage (NCBI taxonomy): Eukaryota > Metazoa > Chordata > Actinopteri > Cypriniformes > Leuciscidae > Semotilus > Semotilus atromaculatus. The sequence continues at coordinate 32,496,045 of JAULUF010000025.1, forward strand.
GAAGACATTCTAAAACTGAGGGGAATTAAGGTGGGTTTTGGGCTGTTTCAACACCTTTGCCTTCGTCCCGCAACCTTTTGTGTGGTGACATGTTGATGGGACAGTCTGCATTCCCTGGACTTACAAAATGACAAGGTATCTGCAGTTTCTGCAAGTGCCATGTACTAGTTTTTGATGTGCAATTCGTACTGTTGCTATGTTTAACCAACAGGAGGCCGGGTCAAATTTAGCAAAGGCTGGGTGGCTCAATTGTGTTTTTTATGGGTTGTTTTTATCAGCTGTATTGCTGGTGTCTCCTGCCAGTGTGGTTTCACATCTGATCAATCATTTTGGAGAAAGCTTATTTGTCATAACTGAGAATGTCCATCAGTTCTTTTTGTATCCTCTTGAATCCTAGTAAACCAGTAAGGTGCCAAGTTAAGACTAAGAGAATTAAACCATTTGTTAGTTGTTGTTTTATGTTTTTTTTATTGTCTGTTTTTGAGTCAAGTCTGAAGAAGGTCGCAAGACCGAAAGCTTGTTAATAAATTTATCTTTTGATCTTGCACAGTGTCTGAGTGTGCGGCTGCTCTATTTTTACTGTTTTTGAGTCAAGTCTAAAATTAGGTGACTGCTCTAAACAAATTAAGAGCTTCTCATTCATCTTAAATTCATCTAGAAATGATTGAAATCTAGGATTTCAAATCTCTGTTCTAGCATTTTTCAATCATCTCTTAACAATTTTCATAATTATTAAAGAATGGCTCTTTATTGTAATGCCATTTTTTAAAAAATCTGCAACGACAAAATTGATCATAAGTGACCGTAAAGACTTTTACATCAAGATTATATTATTTAAAATAAATGATGATTTAAGTTCCATTGATCTTTAAATTCAACAAAGATTGAATATTAAGCTGCAAAACTGTTTTCAACTTTGATAATAATAGGAAATGTGGCTTGAGCACCAAGTTGTAACCCCATTTAAAAAAATAAAATAAAAATGTCACCCCATTATCAAAGGAAAAAAAATGCCCTCAACAGTTTAGCATATTTATTGCTGACACTGGCTCTTTGTTACCAGTGGTAACTGGTAACCAGGTATTCTGCTTTCTGGATTCTTGCATCTGGTCAACGTAAAGCTAACCAATATTGTCTAATGCCAAAAGAGGAAAGGTGCACGATTACCACTGTCCGATTTCATTGAGGTTTGTAACATTAGAGCAAGAGTAGAGTTTACTCAGATTTTAATGACAATAGAGTGTCTTATGATGTTGAGAGAGTTCTCTTTTTTTCAAGTCTGTTAGGCTGGAGAAATCAAAGCGCACAGCAGACCAGCAGTAGACTAAGCCCTGGTAGAGGGGGAATGGTCTGGGATGGGGGGTTTGCAGAAATAAGGGCCAATATTAGTATTTCAGAGGCAGCGCCTTGCTTGTGTGGCGTTCAGATCTTAAGCCTAGGGCGTCCCTGTGCGAATCCCAGACTGCCTTTATGGACTGAGCTAATAAACCTCTCCACACACACGCACACACCCTGAACACAGCTGCTTGTTATTTCATGCCCCATAAGGACCCTGTGACCACGAACATTCTAATACACATTTCTAATTAAATAGGCATTGGTGTGTGTGTGTGTGTGTGTGTGTGCGCACGCATTCAAGTCCAACTGTCTTGTTTCGCTCCTTAACACACACACACGCACACACACACAGATTGACAGGCTTATTGGCAAATAAAATTCAATCCACTCTTGCCTTGTCAATGCTAGGACAAACACTCCCTCAATGTCACACATACAGCATACATGCAAAAGCCATAGTTTTATGGGCAGATGAGATTTCATAGTGAATGTTGATTCTGTGTCAGTTATTTTCTACACTTTATCTAAGCCTTTCATATTCATTTTTATTCATTTCACTATTCATAGATTTAATGTGTCTGATAGTACTCAGTTTATTTATTTGAAACACAATTGAGTGAATCCCTGTTTTATTCTTACTCCTTTATTCAACATAATTTCTTGAAGAATTGTATATCATTGAAGTATTGTATCATGAAGCTAAAGCTATATTTGGATAGAGATTAAGTACATGCAGAGGATACAGGAAAATCATGTGTATTATTCAGGACCGATCAAACACCCTATGCCCACATACACACTGCAGCTAAATGTGGCTGTCACTCATCTATTGAGTTGGTAATCCCATTCTGTAACAGTACTGGTTTGGATATTTAGAGGAGTGACAACCGCATTATACAATTGTGACAACTGCGTAAATATTAAATACAGTACATTTAGTGTGTACATAACTGAACAGAACATGCAACTCATTCACAGATTTTGATACAATTCTTGTATTTGCTCTCTACCCGTTAGTCTAGCTGTAATCTGTACATTATGGCATAGAGCAATGGTTCTTAAGTAGGACACCGGGGTCCACTTGAGGGCCTCAGCAAACATCCAAAGGGCCCTCAAGGTGACTTCAGATAAGACAAAACAAGCATTAACAACATTAATTAAAAATCAAGATATTTTTATTGTAACTCGCCCCATCAAGTTTTATTGTGTGTGTGTGTGAAGAAAACCTTGGTATGAGAACCTAAATTTAAAAGTCTGATTTCTAGGAAAAAACCTAGAATATCGTATAACTTTTTAAATTATTTTATAATTGTTTTATCCAGCAGAAATTTTAACTTTCTTAACCCTAATCTTTATTCTGTAAATCAAAAAAAAAAATGGAAAAGCAATAAGACTTTTGAATATTGTTGCTGACTATCGGTGGAGGGTGTGCGTGAAAATAGTTATGCAATTTATCATTTATTTTTATTATAAAAGTTAAAAAATATTTATTTCATAAAAAATAGCTCACACCCAAATGATATCAATGTTTCTTATTTTCAGACATCAGACACCAAAACATGGTTATGCTGTGGTTATCACCAACCAGGACGGGTTCAAGAGCGAGTCCTATGTTTCTTACACATACAAACACATTTAGGGCCTGTGGGGTTTGTGAAGGCACTGGTGGGGGTCTTTGGAAAGTTATTTAAAACATTTACCTTTATTATATTTCAATATTTTTCTTAGCTAAATGTTATAAAAAGGTTTGCTTAGAATCAAATGTTGTAATTTTGTGGTTCTTTGAACTGGTTGGTTTGTTTCAAGGCTGAGAGGTCTTTATATAATTATTTATTAAAAACACTTTTGAATAAAATGAATGGGGGAAAAACTAGATCTCTACTTAGACAACAGAAATTGTTGGGATAAATTGCACATGTTTGGAGCTTTCCGTGCTAAAATTTTGAGCCTCTGAGTCTCTTATGTCAAGCTGTGGCTGTCACTCATTCCTTAAAGCATCTTCTCACTCTCTTCACCTAATGAAAATAACCGCACTCTTTATCTGAAGGGGAGTGGATGGGTTTTTTCTTACTTTAAATTCGAGTTTCTTTAAAAAGACATGAGTACTATTGTAAAACATACAACAGATGTATGGAAGATCTCCGAGTCCGTGTTTGATGAGCCTGTGTGTTACCGTCACTTCATTAATCACTGTCCATGGAAGTTGTCCAGTGACGCCCATCACTCTCAATTACTCTTCATTGAAATGCTGTGACAAAGCTCAACCGTACGATTAAAGGCCTTATGCCCGCTGCCCACTGTCGGCAAAGAACAGAACGCTGGCAAAGTCAATAACATTCAAGTGGCCTGGCATTAAAAAACAGCTCCTATTTTAGGCCAGCAGCTGAGTTTAGAGCAGAGCTCGTCGTAAATGTGACATGGGTCAGAACTTTCTTGTCGCCGTCGGGGGAGAAACAGACACTCTCAGATGATTAAACAACTGTCAGCCATTCGTTTGAGGGGGTGGCTGTATAAATATTCAATCGAGAGAGGTGACACGTGCGGCCATTCTTCTAAACCTGTTGACGAGCCCTTCTTAAATAGAATCAGATCAGCGCCGCCGATTACAAATTTTGACAAAAGCCGTCATGCTGACAGGGACAGGAGACTGTGGCTCGGGCAGAGCCCCACAGCTGACCGGGGGACATGCTAACAACCCAGGACAACAAGGAGGTGTTGACTGCTCTGGAAGCAAAATAGACCTGCTGGTACACTGGCGTGCCAACGGCCCTCCCCACGTGCTCATGCTCCTTTTACTGCCTTGCATGGTGCTATCCAGGCTTTGCAATTTAGCCTTCCACTCTTAGACAAAGACTTAACAACATTTGAAGATCTGGACATAATGCTGCAAATAGTGATGAGTGATATATAGGCTAATATTTATTATATACAATACCATATATATAGATTTTAGATGCATAGCCTAAATCAATCTATGTATATAAAGCACCATAAAAGTCTTTGCGCCCTATATTCCAAGTTTGCTGAAGCCAGTCGATTGCGTAATGTGAGGGACAGACAAATATTCACATTGTTAAATCAAAGTTCACATAAACTATTCCCTCTCTGGTGACTGTCAATCATTCTCCATTCAGCATTTAAACAGCGTGTCATGTTTTGTTATGACAGTCAGCACAGTAAAACTTCCTCCAAAATGATACAATATTTCCATTATTACTCTTGATCTGTAGAAAAAGGTCTATAAAAGACTTTATCTTGCTAGAATTTATTGCTGTTTCTAAAAGATGTAGACTACGCTGGGTGTCTGTTAGATCAACTTTGGAGTAGAGAGGGCTATGTATTGGGATAACACACAGTGACTGGAATTTAAACTGAAGAAAAAAGGCTTAATAAACTGTTGGATAGAGCTAATACACTAGGAGTTGTGTGCACAATATCTCTTTTTGTGCCATGAAGTGTGCAATGCGGAGCGCTGCTCGCTGTGACTCCATGTTGCTTTAAAGCTGCTCGTTCTGTGCCAGGGATGTGCATGTGCGATTTGTGTTCTCTGTATTGGATCCTTTCGTATTGTGATAGTTTGAATATTAATTTGTTGTTTTTCTCTATAATAAAGAAATGTGTATTTAGTGAATTGTGCTCTAGGCAATAATGTACACATAAAAGAGTGATTATCAGTTCCACACACATAGAGTTATAGATATTCTACAATGATCAAACAGCACTGGTATCAGATTGGTGTCGGCTGATACTCAGAATTTGTGCAGCGGAATTGATTTATTGAAAGTAATAGTTTGAACTGATTAACACCTGAGCTTTTTTTTCATGTTGTATTTATTGCCTTTTATGAATTTAATTGTGTTAATGTGTTGAAAGTATAAAATTGACAGTTTTGAGATTAAACTTAACCAGCTCAACTTGTAGGGTCATGGATCTGCTCCCAGTTAATTCATACCAATCCAATATGCTCCTTGAAATCACTTAGGAAAGCCGTGTCTACCAAACGCACACGTGAAAATGCTTCATGGTATGTTTAGCACCAGTCCTTCTCAGTAAAAATTGGTGGTTGTGTTTTGACTGACATGGCTGTTCTCTCACGTCTCATCCCCCTGTTGAGCTGCTCTGGTATGTGCAGGTCAGTCTTTAGCCATCCCAGTTATGCACATAAGCCTGTGTTGGTTTTAAACTGTAAAAATTCCTGCTAAACTGGCAGTGCTGGTGGTGGTTATGAGTGATGAAATCTTGACCCTGAATTTATGACCTGGGAACATGCACCGCTGTCTTTTTCTTTTTTTCTTTAAAGTGTGCTCAAGGGTGAAGGGGGGGAGGGAACAGTGGACTGAACTTGTGAACCAGTCGGCTGCCTTGTTACTGTTTAGTCAAGTTTAGGTTGGACTAATCCTGGGCTCAATGCACAGATTCCATCAAGCTCAGCAGCACAGATATACGAGTCTGCTCTCAATATAGCAAGCCAATAAACAACACCATTCTTTTTGCAGGGTTGGGGGTATTTGTGTACTAGACGATGTAGAAAATGGCCCAGACTACTCAATCTTTAAGGTTATGTCATCCTGTAGAATTTTTTTTTTGTACTCTGACATTTTGGCATGAATCTCTTAATTGTCATTTAGGGTGTGTTTACATTTGGCAAGTTTGGTTAGATTAAAACGAACTCTGATGCGACCAAACAAGCGAACCAAGACTCTGAAAAGGTGGTCCGTTTCCAATCGTACTCTGGTGCGGATCCGTCTCAAAATATACGCTGTAAATTCCTGTTGGTTTTTTTTATGCATCTTTAGGTTCTGTCTTAAAAATGACAGTGTGAACGCCAAGCGAACCAGGACTAAATGTTTAATTTCTCTTTTTACTCCTGACCAAAAGACCATCAGTTAGGTAAACTGTTAGATTCATCTTAGTGAGTAGTTTATCTTATGTCAATGAAGAATCGTGAGGAACCGATCACCCATGGTAAAAGTCCCATAGTATTTGTCAGATCTCTATTTCTTCTGCCTATGATTGGCCATATCTTCCCCAGCACGCTTTCAGCCATTTACTTTTAAGGTGACAAAGGGGATAGCCAATTGTTTTTCTGTTTATCAGAGGTGACATGACCATTGGCGCAAGTGGGCGAGGAGGCCCACTGTTGCCATAGCTAAATATACATCCCTGACAGCTTCATAATAGGTTCCAGGAAGTTCAGTTGAAAATAAAAACAAAGCAACATTTCTAGCTGATTGGTTTTGAAAGGCCGTTTTTCCTTGCTGAATGGGAAAAATGTGGACTTCAGCATTCCATGGCAGTGATGCCAGTCGGATTGGATAGGCGCAGCCTTGCGTGTGCAGAACGAACGGGCTGAGATGGAGATGCAACAGACTGCAAAAGCCTGATATATGGGAAAGTGTTCTGTCACAAGGTTCAAAAGAAACAAAACGGATAATAAATGCAAGGATTTGATGAGTTTGTTAAAGTATGGTGTAATTATTCACAGTTCTCTTTTACGCAGTTCATCTAAAGAACAAACAAATAAATAATATAAAATATTCAATACGGAGTCGTTGAATTGTTGGTTAATAAATCCATATCAATGTCACCCTTTTATCTCGGGACTGGCTAAAAAAACTGGGCTAGTTGACAAGTGTGAAAGGGAATGAGGGTCTCAATTATGCACTTATAAACTAAGCCTAGCAAAGCCTGTAATGTAAGCAACATTGTGTCAAGTTTAGTCTGAAATCTTCAGAGCATTGTTGGCATGTGGATTCTGATACCTTTGAAAAAGTGTTCTGGTAGCAAACTTTTTCAAATACAGTTTTTCAGACAAATATGTCATATAAAATGTTTTTTTTTTAAATGTGGAAACCTTGTCTACTGTAGTAGAATTTTTTATTAAATTAAGGCTTTTTTAAAATGTATTATATTACCAATGTGTTGGTCAATAACAAATAATAACTTTGTTTAGATAATTTAGTGATTTTGCAAAGCAAGTTGACATCCAGAGTTTACTTGCGACTAGAAGGGCATGACAGATTGCTTGCGTACTGCATAGACGTCTCAGCTTGATCTCCATTTCTTTGAGATGTTCTCATGTGAAAACGGAGCTTGAATGTTTACAAACACCTATCTTGCTGTTGCTATCTAAGAAGAATTTTGTCATGAATTCATAAAGATAATGCACTCCCTGGCCAGGGGCCCATGTGCTCAGCTGTCCCACATTACCACACAGTATGGTGGAAGAGCCACTTAACGCCGGACGGTTTAAAATTACCGCTCTGCTGGCAAACGGCTGCAGTATTCTGGTCCACCAGCACTTCTGTAAATTGTGTTTGTATTTCTTTTTTGCTTCTCCGGTTTGGGGTAAATTATGTGCTGAGAGATGTTTTATGACAAACAGCAAGCCCCAGGGAAGTGCACTTTAGACATCACTAGAAAAGGTTGAGATGGGATGGGAATTTGGCTCGAGTACTTTTGCTCTTCAAACTCTCAGCCCATGAATGGAAACTAAGAGGGAGTTGAGGCTATCCACGAGTCTTTAAGTCCTTCCGTAATTTTTCTTCCCCGGAACGGTTCTCCCAGCTTTGTGTGTGTGTGCGTCTCTGTGCGTGGCAGTTTGTTTTGAGGGCTATGGTAGTTGAACTGGTCATAGCTGATGCCAGTCTCGGCCTGTGGATATCACTCTGTAGTCTCTCACCCCTCTTTCCATGCAAGACTGCTTACAGTACTGCAGACATGCTGACCCACAGGGGAATAATTTATGACAGTTGTCGCCTTGGTCTGCTAAGCTGCGCAGGGCATTGCCCGCCACTCTCAGCGTAGCATTTCAATATCCCGCTGGGAGTACACCCGATAGGCTTTAATGTTTGCCCACTGTGGAGACCCTGTGGTATCACTGCACAGAAATGTGGTCCCAGAGCCTGTGTTGTTCAAAGTCACCAGCTGTTACCATGGAGAGAGATACTGGCACTAACAGAAGTTTAGTTCCTTTGGTCTGGGTGGATGATTACACTCTGATTGTTCCTAGCAGTTTGCTTTTGTTTTCCCAGTATTGCAATGTCAATGGATAGCCAATATGTTTTGTAGGGCTTTCGCGATTCCTCTATTTAATTTGAGTACTCTTATTAAAAAAAAATCCTCGATTGCAATTTACTCGTGTCGAGTAACCGGCAAAATACTGTATGTGGCGCATTCCACGGACGAGAATCCATGAACCGCATTATTAGACCGTTTTCTAAGGCTGCATGATGTATTAAAACCATTTTAAAACCATACTATAGAATAGTGCTATTGTGACTTCAAAAAGGCATATATGCCCCACGAGTTTAAAGCAGCATTATGTAACTTTTTCAACCTTTATAATATTTTTCCAAAACCCTTGAGATGGTACATTGACTTACAATAGGTTGAATGACAGGTCTGCCATAGCCTCATGGTGTCTGTATCGCTTTTACTGGCACTATGTAATTTCGGGTTTCGGGTAGGAACCTGAGCACAAAAAACTACAAAATTCGACTGCTTTACGGCATACCTCACTTCCTCAAATTCTGACGTGAGAGCCCAACGAGCGTTTTTTTTTTTTTTTTTTTTACCTCTGTATGTTGTCATGGCCGAAGCAGCAAGTAATACCAAGCGTGAGCTAAAGGAGGAGGAGGGGTGCGTGCCCGACCGATGCTGGTCGTCAAAAAAATTAATAAATCCGTAGCCTGTGTCTAAACGGTGTGTACAAGTTTGGTAAAATATTAAAGATTAAAGGTGCAAAACGCAAGTCTCTGAGTTTTTGCAGAACTACGCCCCCTCTGGCGACAAGCGAAACTGCAACCAGAGTGGTGGCACTAGACAAAATTTCTTTTCTTTACTTTACGTGGAGTTTGCGTTGGGGTTTGGAATGGACTACAAGCCGGTCTCTTTGAATCCATCTTCTACCTTTGACGCACGAGTTGTCTTCGCTGATACGGAGAATGGCGGCTTATACACAAACCTGCGAGACATAGCCTGGTGAGCGTAAACGCGCATGACGCCACGCCCAGTCTCAAATTCGAGCCCGAATCCCTCTTATATATTTTACTGTACAGGATTATAGAGGCAATCTCAGTGAGCAGAGAAGGGCTCATTCAGCCCATCAGGCAGTTCTTTAAGCAGGTATAGGATAGAAAAACAGGTATTTTTAACATTAAAAGTTGCGCAATGCACCTTTAAGTAAACATTTGAATTAAATGTCTTTTGGCCAAAATTAAAGGGATACTACAGCTCTGGAAAGATGAATGTGTATTTAAAATGGGTAATTTATGTGAATATATGTGAAATTATTTTTGAATTTGGAGCTTTCTAGACTGAGAAAAGCCAGAGAATTTATTTTTGGCTTATGTGGAGGAAAGATAACAACTCCCAGAATGCACTTGCTTCACTGCCTTAGGAGGCCACGCCTACCGGTAACAGAGTGCAGTAGTTAAACAATAAGTCTAGGCTACTAGTGAGTCTCCGTGATGAGTCTGCCCGGGTTTTCGAGATCCCCCAAAATGTCCAGGATTCGGCTTTTGCGTTCTACAGTCGCCATTCATCATGTTTACTGTGGCGAGCAGGACGGGTGAGGGCCGCGGGAGAGCGGCGAGAGGCCGGTGGCGTGATTACTGATGAGCGACACCTGAGAGACGCCCCTTGTATCTCTCACAGAGGAGCGGGAAATGTTAAAACGCACAATGCTCAACCGTTCACTTGTTTAGCGTTCATGTAAACACTACATTCAGATTCACCAATCGGAATGAATTCGCTTAGATTGAAACAAAAGGTGTGCATGTAAACAATGAATGGAGACTGCAGAAAGCAAAAGCTAAATCACCCCGGAAATTTTGGATGATCTCGACGGTAAAGAGGAAAAAAGAGGATGTAACCACTACTACTCAGCTTTCTCCACAGAACAAGAGCCTGCTAGCTTAGCTTCCAAAAAAGATGGCTGATACTGTGTACATTCTGTGAGTGAGATCCCACCCTCTATGGGCGGGTTGAGAACATGCGGGACAGCCCCTACTACTGGCTGAAGTCTTTAGCCTCTGGACAAAAAATCCTCAAAAAAATTTATTTTTTTCAGACCAAAAATACATAAATCTCTCGTCTCAGGGGGATATGAGGGTGGAAAGCACGGTAATTCGAAAATACTACAGGTTTTCTACTAATACAAAGCTTAATGCTAAATCCTGAAGTATCCCTTTAAACAAAGATTTGATCTGCTGTAAAGTGTAACAACAACAAAAGGCTGTTGGTGCCCTCTACAGGAATTTAATACATAATGTACATAAGATGATTGTTTATGTTATGTATATTATGTTTTTTAACAGTCAGTTTGTTTACATGGACAACAGTATTCCTATATTAAGCCGATTAAGACAATACTCTGATTAAGAAACTACCATGTAAACAGGGATTTCTGTGATGGCAAACAAGAGCATGGCTACAGAATTTGTATCTGCCCCCATCATCTATTTGCACATATAGCATGACAAATAATGAACTGCACTTGAAGCTTTCGTAAAATTAAACTATATGGTACCATAACAAAGACGTATGAAAACTGTATGTTGGTAAGGAGGGAACGTCGGACAGCGTGGCATGGTGACGTAATGGCGGTACCATTAATTTTCTATAACATGTAAAACATGAACATGAAAGGAATATTCTAAAAGCAACTCATGTAAACACCTTAATCAGAATATTGTCTTATTCTAAATAAGGTCAATAATTAGATTACTGCTGTCCATGTAAACGCAGCCAGTGTTGTTCTATGAAACCATTTGATTACTTGTTTTTGATACTTTATTTTAACCTAATATTATTGCCTCATTGTTATTATATATCCTTTTGTGAAGACTAAGCTTCACTAACGTTTAGAAAATTCCAAATATATTTTGCTGTTGCAGGTTACACACAGATCATAGTGCAGTTTTCTTTCTGCAGTCGCCGGGAATAGAACAAACACAGCTGAAATATTCTGATCCACAACTAATCAACGCAGACCCCTAATATGTAAACACAGCCATTAACTCTCACATACTATTGAAATCCACACTGGACTGATCAGTTCAGACCCTTCAGAGCTCTTCATTAATGCTTTTCTGCTGTGTTTGGGTTGTTCCTCACTAGGTCCTCTGCCCTCTCACTCGGTCACACACAGCAAACTGAAACAGCTCAGATTAAGATTAATCCTCCTTAATGCACCGGCTCATAATATAGTCATTAGGTGACTTGAGCCTAATCCAACCCATCTAACCACCGTGCTTTATAAAACACACACGCAGGATTTGCTGTCAATGCTTGGAGGCTGGAAACACAGCATCACATAAATACTGGCCAGTCTGACACTTAATACTGATTAAGGCTTCGCTGAATGGTAAATGTAAATGAAGAGCGTGTGCAGAGTTTGAGTGTGAATGGACAGAGAGGCCTTCACTGCATCCATGTTACATTAGGTGACTTCACACTGACAAGAATAGTTCATCCAAAAAGGACAGTTCGCTCATGTACTCACCCTCATGTTCTTCAAACCCGTATGCTGTTATTTTTTTGCGGTGGAGAATATGATGCAGCTCTTTCCCATCCAACAACACTTTATGGTGACCCAAAAATGATGACCAAAAAAAGAGAAAACAACTAAAACATAAAAAGTTCTCTATTTTTTAGGTTTTATCGGTCTTATTTTTCAGTGATTTCAGTTGATCTGCTTCATAAATTGAACTTTAACAGCAGTTCTCGATTTAATGGTTCACTGTAGGGTAAAACTCAATGAATAACAATTTTGGTCTTTTCACACTGTTCACTTTTATGGTATTTTATGGAACAGCCATGATCACAATGCCTTTTTATTGTACTTTTTTGCTCTACAAAATAAGGAAGTCCAGGAAAGTTTGGAAATAAGAAAAGACATGAGGTGTAAGAAAGGACAACATTTTAATTTTGGTTTGAACGGCTATGAATCCCTTGCGCTCTGGCTTATGGTAGTATGAAGACAGGCTGCAGTAAGCAGCAACACAGCTGGCTTCTGTTAAAGTGAGAGGCAGAGAGCGAGTTCAGCACCTTAGAGATTAATCAGCTGTACTCTGCTGCAGTGAAGAGCTCTGCTTCGGCCTTGTTGCCATTTTTATTCATAATGTATTTAAACACTTCGATTGACCAAGTAAATCAGTTGTTTACTTAAGCCGGGGACACACTTAAGGACTGTAAGGCCGATTATGAATGTAACTTGATACTTATGACTGATCATGCCCAAACGCGCCAAGTCCGTTTCGTTCAGTCTGTGTTCAGTTGGTGTTTAAAATCTGCTGCAGTCGTTGAAAAATCTGTAAGTGTGTTCAGTTTAGCTAGTCGTTAAGTGTGAAAGCTGTGAACTGCTATTGATGAATTCTAATTTGAATATTTTCATGCCCTAATTATAATTGTACAGTGCATTTAGCAAATAGTACCTGTGAAAAAAACAATCTGCAGTCAAAACAGATATGAAATAGCCTGAATGTTTGTCAGTGTTTTAGGGATATATGTGCTTAGTCACAAAGAAAACGACAGGAGTTCACAAATTTATATACTACCATTCGAAAGTTTGTGGTCATTAATTTTCTTTTTTTTTAAAATCTTATTTTAAGAAAATAATAATTTTATAAAATTTATTATATATGCTATAATAAATAAAGCTTTCTATTTCAAATAAATTCTATTCTTTTGAACTTCCTGTTCATCAATAAATCTTTTCTAAAAAAATTCTTTTGATCACAATTCAAATATATTAGAATGATTTCTGAAGGATCATGTGACACTGTAATGTAATGATGCTGAAAATGAATCTTTGCACTCACAGAAATAAATTACATTTTAAAATATAATAAAATTGACAAGTTATTTAATCTTATACTATTTCACAAAATTACTGTTTTTACTGTATTCTAATCAAATAATGCAGCCTTGTTGAGAATAAAAGTCAAAAATGAATTTACCAACCCCAAAGTTGAGTGGTTTTATAGATCACGATTATGAAATACTAGCATATTGTTGAACACTATTTTTATTTTATTTTATTTTTTTACTGAAGCAAACCTTTCAACCTTTGTTCCCCCCCCCCCTTGTATATCACCTCAAACCGTGGTCTAATTGTAGACAGGGCTTGTTTTAGTATGCTTCACAGTGTCTTGCTAACACAGTAGCCGAGGCCTGTTGTCTAAGTCTGCAGTGCGTGGTTGCAGGATATGCTCACACACCCCATGGGAATGCTATTAGTGTGGAACTGAAGGAACACAGCAGGTGAAACACAAATAAGGCCCAGATTTTTTTCCTCCCTTTCTCCCTCTCGTCACCTTGCTTTTTTCCTTTTCTCTTTCCCTTGTTCTTTTTTCTCTTTCCTCTTTCAGGCTGCCCTTTCTCCTTCCCTCATTCTTTCCATGCAGTTGTGGATGATAGTAGTCGTCATGAGTGGTGTGAAATGAACTCCGAGCCAGAGCATGTGTGGTGATTTATCCTGCCGAGCTGACCGCTCTCCCAGGCTTAACCCCACGCTGTACAGCAGTCAAACCCCCTGCGGACACCATACCCTCACTCGAGACACACAGGAGGGTATCTGCAAGGGTACACGTTCAAAGGATGCGACGGAAACAGCGGGTCTCATATTGGCTGTTTGTTTTTCCTCTAAATAGAGGTGCTAATTTGGGGCTGCCTCGGCTGAAGGACACACTGAGGGGATGTCTGAGCTCTCTATTTCTAAATAAAAAGAATAAGGATTGAATTTAATTAGAAAACCAAGCGTGAGTGGATTTACATTATTATTGGGCAAAGAATGTTTTATCTGTAAATTATGTTAGCAGTGATCATGTAGCCCTTCCTGTTGTCTGATAATGTTTCAAAACTCTAGTTTGTGGCTAAAATGGTTACAAATGCTACAAAAAACAACTTAAATTTAGGGCTGCACAATATATAGAAATTATCGAAATATCGGAAATGCATATATCGCTATATGCAAATCGCAATGGCTTGCAGTAACTGGGGCCATGAACAAAAGACAAAGAGAAAATCACTCATTGCTCTTGGCTGAATAACTTTTGTAGCTTTAATAAGAATGTGTGTGGGTATAATTCATAGAGTGAAAACTAAGCCGTATTTTTTTTTTTTACATGTGATTATTCCGTTTCTGTTGTTAAACAAACCTAGGCCTTCTTGAAACCCTAAACCCAGTGTTTTACACTGATGTTAAAATAACACTTCTTATGCTACAGTAAAAAAACACTGCTGTTCACTTTCAGAAGTTGTAGGGATGTTTTCTTGTTACAAAAAGAATGTGAAACACATATGTAGGTTATATAATAAATAATTTGTTTATTTTACACACTTTAAGCATTATCGTATCGCATATCAAATAATCGCATTATTTAATGAGTTATCGCATTTTTCCTCAATATCGTGAAGCCCTACTTAAAATGTAGTTCCATTGGTGGCAGTCATGAAAACTGGTGTGCGTCCTTATGTGGTTTCATCGGACATCATAGAGTGCATGTAACAACAAACACAGCGAGCCGTGATGTCTGAATCACGCATCAGTTTAAGTCAGTCAAAAAATATACACTTTCAGATTCACAACTGACTCCCTTACTGAATGCTGATCCATGTTCTTAGAAGTCAGTGGTATTTATAAGCATTTTTGTTTTGTTTGGAGCGTTGTGGTTTTATGAAAGGGTATTCCTAGTAAGTGTTAAGAGACATGGATGTTACAAAATTTGAACCATCATACACTGAATTGCATCAGAAAAGAATCTCCATGTCTAGATGCATCAGGCAAGTGACATTGTAAAATTTGTGGCAGATTTACATGATTTGTAATGTATCAGAACTGAAACTCTTGCCACATTGTGATGGCCACATCATTCTGCCACGCGATAAATCAACTCTGAACGCTACTGGGATGCTTCCTTAAGACTTCCCACCACAGACTTATGGAACCCAGGAAGGAACCTTCAGCAACACATTCCTCAGGAAGCGCTCGGTGGAGACACACTCACACACGCACTGCGGAACTGGAATCCGTATGCTTGCCATCTCTCAAATGTTTTAATTCAGCATGATAAAACATCCGTTATTTATAAGGTGATTGAGCGTAACGTATTTTGGAGCACAAGTCCATCCATCATGAGCAGACAGCAAGCTGTGAAACTCATTACTGTACGCTCCGGCCTGCTCTTCACTGCCCGGCTCCACTCCGCTCTGTGGTCAGCCGGAATAATGTGACTTCTGTTCAAAGTATGCAGCATAAAAAATACATTTTATTTGCTGGATAACAGGTGCTGGCTAGGCAGGGAATGTGTACTAATGAAGTCATGGTTTATGAATGCATTTTGTTTGGACTGGGGCCTATTGTTGTTTCCCAGTAATAATAATATAAAGACTAATTTTAAAATTATTAAAATATAAAAATAATATAAAAAAGTTATCAGTTTACACTACTCTTCAAACGATTTTTTGAAAGGAGTCTCTTACACTCACCAAGGCTACATTTATTTTATCAAAAATACAGTAAACGGTTATATTGTGAAATATTACAATTTAAAAAAAATAAGGTGAATTTTCAGCGTAATTATTCTAGTCTTTAATTTCACATTATCCTTCTGAAATCATTCTAATATTCTGATTTGCTTATTATTTTTGACTAATTGCTGATTCTCTTATCACAGTTAAACTGTGATGGATATTTTCTTTTTTCTTTATTGAACGTTCAAAAGAACTGCATTTATTTGAAGTTTATAAATGTATTTACTGTCATTTGACCATTTAATGCATTCTTGTCGAATTTAAGTTTTTTTTCTTAAAAAACGATCTGTATACTACCTGTTTTTTTTTTCAGCACCTTTTAGATTTAAAAATGACATGTTTTGTGCATATGCAGAAACCTTAAATTCTTTGTCATTTCTCTCACTCCCACTTTTCCAGTTTTAATCTCTCCCCCGCCCCAAAGTAAGAGTTCATTCTCACACTAGCAGCATTTCACCTCTGTCAAAACTAACAGCATTTGAATCTGCTCAAAATGACTGGAGGGTGATTTAAACGAAGCCCCCCAGGTCAAAGGTCGCCTTTAGCCCTGCTGTTTATTTGTTTGCCTTTGTCACTCAAAATCTCTTCTGCACTTTATTTTATTTTTTTTAATATCGGCCTCAAGGTGCAGCAAACAAATCCCCGGCTGCCCCTCGAGTGCAGGGGAGAGTGATGAGGTGGAGGAGAGAGAAGAAAAGGCCGGGATTAGGGGTGAGGGCTAGCTAAACAGGCCAGTTGTTTATCTTTGTGCAGTGAAGGTAGTGCTGTGCTGTCACTTTCTCATTCCTCACATAAAAAACGCGCTCCTCCTCATGCTCTGCGCTCCTGGTCAGTAGTGCTTTAATGTAAGAACACTTCTCCTGAACCCTTTCTCATTACCTTACCTAATGTTAAGAGCTTTGATCTTCAAGAACAGGCCTCTTGATGCATCACAACAATTAACATTATTTATGATGGCCTACCCTCTCTCTCACTCTTTCCCTCTTTTATTTTTATGGAAACTGTGATATATATATTTGTTAAAGCTGCAGTCCATAGTTTTTCCTCTTTGTCGCCATCTCTGTTCGAAATCTGCAATTGCAGTTATTCGCAGAATTATCAACTTTACATGGGTTGCGGGGATGAATCCAGTGTTTTGAGGAGAATGTGCGGCTGTCAGTCGCCGCGCCGGTGTGGATACTGGCATTCAGAATCACAGATTCTACTTTATGGAAGTATGACCAACATAAGAATTTTCACTGGAAAATGTCTCTGAACAAGTAACATCCACTTTTGTTCTGAACAACTAACGGGGAAAAAGCATTTTGAATCGAGCTAAGGCAAGCAGATAGATTTTGAACACTGGTTGGTTATGTACTTGCTTTAAAGTTAAAAGCTATTTTTTCCAAGGCCAAATGCAAACAATATTTCATCCCTTCATTCTAAAATACAGCTTAAATATCACACTGTAAGGGGAAAAATTGTCAATGAGTTACTTTGGAAGCTTTTAGAAAAGTTTTAATTTCTCTGGGGCTTTCAAATTGCCTGTTTAGGTTGTGGCGAGCATTGTTCGGCGCATTTATAAAACACCACTGTGGGTTGTACTGAACGACCGTATGGAGTTCCATAACATTGTTACAACCTAATTGCCCTCTTCGACAAGTGCCAATTTTCTTCAAGAGGCAGGAGAGAAAAGAGCGAACGGGCGAGAAGCGCGTTGACATGCGTCAAACTCCTCCCCGTAGATGGATCAGGCTGTGGTTGGGGCCTGAGATGAGAAGTCTCCCTGGGTTTGCTTTAGCCGTGCTGGCCTTGTTAGTTCGTCCCATCTCTTGCAGCATTAGAGCAGGCTACTGGAAAGACCTGGCTCTAATTCCACTAGCAGATCAATAACCATCAGTGTTTGGTTTTGGGCTGCTGGCTTGGTCACGGGATGCTCCACCCCCCACCTCCCCTGCTCGCCCCCATTCGCAACCCTTGTAGGCTGAGGGTCGTTTTGTTTGGAGGTAATTTACACTGTGAGCTTGTGAACTGTGTCTCAATTGAGTCTCAATTGGCGCTTGTCTGTATGGAGTGAGTGGGCTAGGAAGGTTTGATGCGCATACATTTATTCTTTCTTTCATTCAAAGAGTATACATGATGGAATTTCCAAACAATTTTAAACGGTGAAATAGTTTGATAAATCATTATTAGTTTCATAATTATTAGGGATGAACAAAATCTTTTATCACGATATGAGTATTTTTTTATTTCACGATAGTTATTTTTGCTTTAAATCTCTGACAGTGCTAAATAGGGTTGCTAAACGTACTGGTACCATATTCGACACTAAAATAAAAAGTTGATGGTACCAGCATTTCTGCATTGCCAGTAGTATAGAGTACCACCAGGTATATTCGAAACCCGCTGATCGACGTTTCTTTCAAATGCTCTCGTTCGTGTTTGTTTGAGCGCTCTCTGAACGTCAATGGTTTCTATTTACAGTGTGTTTTTATAAGCATTAAGCATTGTAGCCAATCACAATCATATCTGTTGAGCACGTTATGCCCTAAAAAATACCCTAAAACTTTAGTACCGTAACAACCCTACTTGTAAAGCAAAGAGCATAGCTGTTTTCAGTCTGACAGAAGACACTTGGCCTGTATAATTGTCTAAAATATGTGGCATAGCGGTCTAACAAATTAAGTTATTCATTCTTTTGTGATTAGATTAAACAAACACAAAGGCCCAGCGGGTCTAGTACTGAGAGTCAGCCACTGTTTGTATTACTGCTGCTGTAGCCTGATCATTTGCTTCTCTGAATAGCTGTTCTACACACGCACACACACACACACACACACACACTGGTCTATAAAACCTGGTGGAAAATTGCCTCCTCTCGTTTGTGGTGTAACTTTGCTCCTATGGAATTCTGATCTGTCAGTGATGCTTTAGTTACATTTACTACAGGGGGCAAATCTCTAACAGTTTAGGAAACTGGATACTGGATCATTTGGGTAGTTTTGATCTCTATGTTTGTAGTTGTGTCCTCTTTTATTTTTTAATTCCCGTGAGTGTAGAGGAACATTCAAAGTAATCACCTACTAATACTGTATAGGGGTGGGTGGCATACCAGAATGTTAATGTTGTCACTATCACATTAATATCATGTTACAAATTTCACAATACAGTTATTTTTGCTCATTCAACTAAAAGGGCTTATTTTAAATAACTTAGTGGTAATACATGTTTTTTAATAATCCTCTGTTGTACTTATCTTTGGAGCTTGATGGATTGATAATTTCCCTTAAAATGATAAATAAAAATAACATTTAATTAAAAATAATACAATTAAAAACAAGTCATGTTATTTAGATAAATAAAATAAAAATATCTTAAATTAAGCTATTATTCCTGCCTAATGCATAAATCCAAAAAAGTCTGGCGTCTTTCAAAACAGATTCATTTAATGTAAAGTTTTTTTAGGAAACACTGACTGAACTGTATACTCTGTAAACTCTTCTCCTCAGTGACAGTTCAAAGAGTTATTTGCTTTTATTCATTATATAAAGTATTATGGGTCTTAAAAGTGAAGGGCGGAACGTTTTGAATAAACATTACAAGTTCAAAAAAAAAATTTTCAACCAGAACACATGCATGAATGAATTGTTCACAATTAGATCTATAACATGTATTTAGAAAATAGATAGGGTTAATTTTCATTTCTTCAAATATATATAGTTTTGAATCTGAATTCTGTTCGAAAACCTGCTTTTGGTGCTCCTCAGGATGCATTTGGATCAATGTGACAGTTTTAATGTGCTTTCTTAATGCTGTTCTCGACATTGCTCTGCTGTTATGTACATTTATAGCTCAGAACCTCAACCGCTTAAACTGTGCTCTGTTTTAAGCTCTTTCTGCACCAGTGCCAATTGATGTGCATGTGTAATGTGTGGCAGCGGCATCTCCTTTAGGTGCTCCCAGGGGCCCCAGGGTCCAGGGATATTTGCGGAGGTACCAGTCACACTCGACTGGACAGGCGGCTATTAAACCAGACTTGGTCCACTCATCAGAGTTTAGACCTACAGCAAGCATTATAGAACAGACCATTGTGCAGTTTCCAATGCGATGGGAAAACTTGATATTTTGCAAAACTAGAAATACAATGAAAATTCTGCATTTGTTCATTATGAAGCAGTAAAATATCATGGAGATGAGCCATAGCCTCTGTTTTTGCTAACAGCTCCTCTGCTAGTTATGTACAGGCACAATTGAATCTTAAGGGAGATTGTTAGGAGCTGTACCGTTGCTCAATTTTATGAGCTTGTTCTCCAAGGACACACATACTTGGAGACTCAAAACCCTTAGCCGTGGCATACATGGATGGGTGACCGACTTTAATCCCTTTTTTATTTTGGCCAATGTCACACAGAGGTCACCCTGGTTACTGTGTGATTGTCTCACCATCATGGTCCAACACCTCAATTTCTTTATTTCCCTGCGTGGCCCTGCACTGAAGTACCGAGTCATATTTAGCCTTTATTTAAGAAGATTGGCGCACGTGGGGGTAGGCTGTACGACGAGCCGCCGATGGCCGGCTGGATCAATACAACACAATTGAGTTCTCCAATCTGAGAGACTAGCTGCAGTGAAGGTGGCACTTATGGGGTGATCGCTTCTGATGAAGACTTTATTAGCTTCTATTGACAGATTCATTTGAGATCCCTCTCCCTTCATCGCCACTCACTCCAGACTCTCTCTTCCACTGTAAAGTAATATAGTCTAAGCCCACCTTTAAAAGTTTCTGGGTTTGAAGAAACGCATTAACAGCAGAGTTGTTTGGTCCTGTGTTTTCGAAGCTTCGCGACTGTTTCTTCGACTTGATTTCAAAGTAACTTTTGTTATTCTTCTGCCGTCCACAATTTCTTTGGCTTTTCGTGAACTTGGGTTAAGGGGTAAGCACTTGAGACCCTTGTTATCAGATACTGCAGCACCGTCAAAGAGTTTTCACTGTAGGAATGGAGCATTACTGAGCTTTTCCCCCATGAGAATACAAAGAAAACATCAAGTTCCCCAAAGAAACTGCGCAACAGAAGATTTGCTTTTGGAAGAGAGTCTAGAAGCAACCTGGCTGCGGATAAGACAAAGTGTGGAAATTTTCAAATTATTTAATATTTTATCTCCAAACAAGCCGCAGGCGTATTAGATATCACAAGCTAATACTCAGCAGTCATATGTGCGCTCTGTAAAATTGGCTGAGGCTCGACTCGGGCTTTGAAGTCACGAGTTGTTTTTTTGCGTCAAAGTAGCTGTTCGGGGGAACCCTAATCCGCCCAGTATTGCTATGGCAAGCTGCGCCTCGGCTCGACACTCGCAGCAGGTTTTCGTGACTCCACTAATTTTTCCATTGTTGTTTTACCTGGTTTGTATTTTGTAACCCTCGCCCC
The DNA here is from genome assembly GCA_031834385.1 of Semotilus atromaculatus. NCBI lineage: Eukaryota > Metazoa > Chordata > Actinopteri > Cypriniformes > Leuciscidae > Semotilus > Semotilus atromaculatus. The sequence continues at coordinate 32,517,326 of JAULUF010000025.1, forward strand.
CCTCTCGCCGGCGTTCTCAGATGGGCTGTTCCCCGCGCTCGGGTGGATTGGCCCGAGGTGCTTTCCCATCCACAAATAAAGAGCTTGGCGAAGATAATGAAGTATGTTGCATCCTCGGCTGCAGCTGTGTTTTGTTGGCTCTGTTAGATTAAGGCTTTATGTGTGGTGCTTATTTCTTATAAAAGCTCATCAATAAACTTAGAGCTGCAGGCCTAAATTTGTATCATGCAACTGGCCGTTTATTTCTTGGCCTCTGTTGTTCTCATCAGGAATTTTTGTATGGTACGCTCTGTGTGGAATGCAACTGATTTTTCAACTTTAATATAAGCAAATTGTATGCTCTTTTAGTATAGTATCGGGAGGTCTGCACAACTATATAATCTGGTAATGGATCTGACTGGGGTAATGTTTTTGTGCTAAAACCAAAACCATGCAGCATACATACAAATGCATTATTAATGGTAATTTATCTATATTACCATGATGAAGTTTGTAATGTGAGTTTTTGTTTTCCAAGTGGCTCTTCTCTTGTCAATTTATTTGTTTTTACAAATTGAACGGTTTATTGAACCTAATCTTAAAGTTTGCATACAGTTTTTTTGTGTTCACATATGATACATCTAGCTTTTATGTCTCATATAGTATAATATTGGATAAAATTGGAGCTTATGCTTGAGGATAGGTCCAATTATTCAGAGGTCCAAACTGAGCAAAAATATGCAATTTGGTGCAGTTGCTGATATTTATGACAGTTGTCACTCCATATCTCCCAATAATATTTATTTGTAATTTGATACTTAGATTTACTTGGTTATGCATGCATCATATTTCTAGGAAACTCATGTTAAATTTAAGTTGCTCAACAACATAAGATCCTGTTTTTTTTTTCTTCCCATTTGAAAAACTATTTATTTTGCATTTTAGTATTTGCATGTACTGCACAATCCATTGTTCATCCTTGTTAATGGTGACCCAGAACAAATCTTTTATGTGAGAGTTGATTCATGAAAATATTAAGCATTCTACCCAAATCATCAATTTTCACTTTACCTAAAAATGGTAGCGTTACTAAAATCGATACTGGGAAATACAGGGGGAAAAAAGTACTACTCGTGTTCCGTTTCTAAAAAGTGGTATCATCACTAATGATGAGAGAGAGGCTTTAATTTTCCCAGCAGCTGTTACTTCAGCAGGCTAGCAGCAGAGTCCTCCCACCTCAACGAGTTCAGTCATTTTCATTAATGCTAAATCCTACATCCTACACAGCTGCTTTAAACAAGAGATTTTGGAAACAGAGTTGTAATAAGATACTCCACTCTGCCAAGGTGAATAAGAAACAGCCCTCTCTTAACCCGCTCCCTGGCTGTACCTTTCTGCCCTGTTGCATCTTTTTTACATGTATGCAACACAGGTTCGTAATTTCAGTCATGACACATCTTATAAATCATTGTTCATGTATATGCCAATGATTTATAAAGAACGCAATTATTTTTAGCGATTGGACAATTTGTTCTACAAGCTGAAAATAGTAACTGACTAGTATCTTATTCATCATGTGTTTGTCAGTAGGTTGAATTGCTCTCCTCTGACCTAGAGACTTGTCTTTTGTAATTCTAGATCTTTCCGATGTGGAACCCAATGTGTTTCTTAGACCTTTCCTGGAGGTTATCCGCTCAGAGGACACAACTGGACCAATCACAGGCCTTGCTCTCACATCGGTCAACAAGTTCTTGTCATATGGCCTTATAGGTACGTTTTTATTGTGCCTGAGAAAAAAGACTGTTTTATGTTTTGTTTTTTCTTGCTTCAGAATATTAGATGCTAAATCAAATGTAATTAAGCATGTTTTCCATATTCTTTAGGTTATCAGAGGTTATCCAAGTGTTAATGTAGAAATATGAATGCATTTAATATACATACACTAGTGCTTACATTTGGGGTCAGTACGATTTTTTTTTAAGTATGATTTTATTCACAGAGATGCATTCAATTTATCAAAAGTGACTGTAAAGACATTTTTAATGTTTCACATAAAAATAGTAATGTACAATATTACTGTTGTTAGTGTATTTAAAAAAAATAAATGCAGCCTTGGTGAGCACAAGTATGGAGCCCCTCACATGACATGTGGAGAAATATATTGTGGCCATGAATTAAGAATTCATTCCCACAACTTAATTCGTCCCCTCGTTTTTAGTAAATTGTGGCCATGTAATTCGTTTACTAACTAAAACAAGTGAGCAAATTATATCTACGTGGTGATTTAGTAAAATGAGGGAACGAATTAGTAAAACATGCCGATGTATTAGTAAGTCATGGGAACGAATTGTAGGCCTATATTGTGGCCAAAATCATGCATGTCATATGTGGGGCTCCGTACATGAGACTTTTTTCAAAAACCTTACTGACCCCAAACTTTTGAATAGTAGTGTATATTATAATCAATAAATATTAACACAAACATTGATCATTTTAAATGAATAGTTTTTAATTAAATTGAATATAAAAATTCAGTCTTTAATTTGTCCTTATAAACCTGTCTAATGTTCTTTCATCTGTGAAACACTAAAGAGAAGTTCAGCAGCTGCTTCATACAATGAATGATGACCAAGGACTGTCAAGCACCAAAAATGACAACATTATTATTTGTGTTAATAACTTAAGTAACTTAACCATAAAAATGTGCATCATTAAAAAATAAAAATAAAATAAAATTCTTAACATATTTAGTTTAGAACAACATGAGGGTGCGAGGATGAAGTATTCATTTTTGGTTGAATTATCCCTTTAATGTTTTTTAGTGGCATCTTAGCCCACCAGTCAGATAATCTCCAAAGAGTAGCTCATTTCTCAACGTCATCTTTGAATGCACTTTTCAGCAGAAGTCTTGATGGATGGACTGTATTTTCTCATTGACGCAGGAGAGCTTGTTTTTCAGCAGTTGTGATCGGCACAGACTGTCCTCTTTCTTGTTAGGGAAATATGGCCAGATGCTGCTAGTGCCGGTTCAAAGTGTGAAACCAGCACCCTGTTCAAGATACAAGCCGTCTCTAGTTTTTCTCCCCTCTCCCATAACTAGTCAGTTGTTTTTAAAAAAAACTACTATGAGAGCACTTGTCAAGCAGCTGTACGGTTTGCAAAACTGAAGGATGGTTTTCCTAATGCTACAGGTGCTCTAAGACACAACATGATACAGTACTGAGTGGATATCTGAGATGTAAATGTTTTGTATGTATTTTTTTTCTCCATTAAACATTAATTCTAGTAATAAAAATCTAATTTAAACCTGGAAATAAACAAAAGTTTCAGCATTTTTAAAAATCTAAAACAAAAGTAAAATGATGCCTTAAATCAATGAAGACATTTTCAAGATTCTATAATATTCTATGGTTCACTAAAACACATATATACATACACTACTGGTCATAAGATTTTTTTATGTTTTTAAAATAAGTCTCTTCTGCTCACCAAGGCTGCATTTATTTGATTAAAAAAACAAACCTTAATATTGTGAAATATTATGACAATTTAAAATACTGTTTTCTATTTTGAATGACTGTTTTCTCACACTTACACATATTTATATATACTTACTACTGGGCTGTTGAATGCTTGAATCTGATTGGTTGACGTGCAATTATTTTCTGGGAAATGCACAGATAAAGTAGTTCCAGGCAGGTCTTGACCGCATTACAGTTCCATATCACTTCACCAAATATTTCAGTTACTTCAAAGGTCCTTACAGACTACAACAACAAAAGAACCAAAACCCACAACGACACTGACCAAGCAAATAAATATAGAAAACCATACAAATTTCCATGTTTTTGCCACAAAATTACATTTTATATGTACGGAAAGCACATACTTTCTCTCTCCCACTCAAACGGACATACATACAGTACACACACTCGCACAGAAACATGTTGTCAGCGCTGCTCTGACGATTTTATCAGTAAAATAGTTTAGCAACTTAAAAGGTACATGAATTTCTCACTAGCGAGGTAATAAAGGCGGTGTTCTTGAAGCAGATAAACGTTGTTTCGCTATTAGTAGAGACGCTGCTGCCGAACACTGTTTAGAGGCAACGGTTAAGGACAAAAAGATTAAGAGCATGTTAAGGACAAAAACCTGACAAATGTCTTGAAATAAATCTTCTGAACAATGTTTTGAGGTAACCGTAGTATAAGTGGAATAATTGACTCCGGGCCGTTGAGTTATTAGAAAAACAATGCACACTCGAGTGTGTGTGTATATAAGAACAGAAGTACATTCACTATTGAAATGCAATAGAGACAGACACACAGATCAACTAAACTAATTCTGGACACCCTGCGAGCTGCTGTCACCCCAGATGCACCCTTGTTCCCAATCCCCCATGATGCCAGCATCTCATCAGGAATGGTTGCTATGGCAACATGTGCTGTAGATCTCCAAACCTTGGCCCCCTTTCCTTGTAGGATAAGGGTTAGTAGCCACACATGCATATTTTCCTGGAGTACAAAATAAGTAATTTTGTCAAACAGTACTAGCAGCAGCAAACCTGGCTGTAACCACCGTTTCACACCGCAAGCGTGAGCGGCCCGTGAGCAGCGCGACAGCGCAACTACATCGTCACTGCAGCTGCAGACGCGCGCGAGTATTCACACTGGAAGCGTTTGTACAGCGTCACAACAGCAGCTCCCAGGCTACATATAAGCATTTCTTTACAAAGACTTTTGTTAAATTTGTTTTTAGAAGTTGGTCATAAACTTAATAGACATGAGGTTTGTTCAAAACCCGGTAAACTGAATAATTAAAAACAAGTTTAATGGGTACATTTTCTATAAAATTTGTGATTCTTCATTTTCTTTTCTGACATACTGCAGTTCTTGTTAAAACACACTAGACATGCAAATTCTGTGCGTTTTGGGCACTTTTTGTGTGAAATCAATCATATTAATTTCGTCCATCAAAAGTGTGCTTTCACTTTAATTGAACGTGAGCAGCGCAGCAAAAATAGACTCGCCACCGAAACCCCCGCTTCACTGCTGCTCACGCGACGCTCCTGCTTGACGCTCATGCGCTGCTCTTGCTCGCGGTGTGAACGCACTCATTGATTAACATGCACGGCGAAAAAAATACGCGCTGCTCACGCGCCGCGGTGTGAAACGGGGGTAAGTGTCATTTTTTTCAAACAACTTAGTGTGCCAATTTTTTTAGATGTTATTGGCCTAATATTTATTTAGGTTAGGCTAATACAGTATAAATTGAAATACAATGCACTGCAGCATGTATTCGGCTGTCTGTTTTTGTTCTTTTCTTTTTTTACTTGATTTTTTTCCTGAATGTACTCTTTTCTTTCTAGTAGAGCTTCAACACTCTTTTTTTCTTCTCTCTCTCACACACAGAGTTGTGCTAATCCCAGGTGAGCACTCCTGACGAGCGTGACATATTAATGCACTCGTATGAGTGTGTGATTAAATGACCTTTAGGTATGTGAGAGGCTGTGTGCTGACTGATGGGTTATGCTCATTCAGACTGCTCTAATCTGCCATGAAGAGTGACATTATCATTACTCCCAATTAGCATTCCATAGACATACAGTACAGCCACACATTATAGGTCTTACATTAACAGCTCTGATTGATTCACAACTCACTGTGATGCAGGGGTCTTAACTTTGGATTTTGGTTATAGACTATAATTGATCACTGACTCTTCATATATGTCAGATATGGTTTTATAGTATGGTTTGTTCTCAGGAGTGTATGGTTAGACTTCAGCTTCTCACCCATACACACTAAGAAAAAAAAAAGTGGAGTGTGGATGAATAATAATTTATTAAAGTCAATTCTAAATGTAACTGGAAGCCAGTGTAAAGACTTGGACAGGTGTTATGTTCTGATTTTCTGGTTCTGCTCAGAATCCTGGCAAACTATTCACATATGTTCTCAAAGACATTACTGAATATTTTCTTGCTAATATATTTGTATATGAACATAATGTGTCATTGTTGTCATTCACATATTATATTTATTATTACAATATTGTATTGATGAGTTTTGGAGGAAACTTGTAAATGCAACAACCAAAAATAATAATAATGATACTATTAACTTATATATATATATATATATATATATATATATATATATATATATATATATATATATATATATATATATATATATATATATATATATATATATATATATATATATATATATATATAAACCAATTAAAATAGTTATCTCTGAGAAGCCTAGTATGTCTTCTTGTATAGTCTTGAAAACCCAAATGTCCTCTTCAGTTTTTTTTTTTTTTTTTTTTTGATATGGTTTAACTTTACAATTAGGCAGAGGAGTATGCTGGTCCCAGAAATATTATTGGTCTTTTGGAGAGTGACTGTTTAACTCACTGCCGTTTCAGTACAGAGACAGAATACTGACATCTATTGGCCAGAAACATAAATGCAGTGATCTTTGGTACACTTCCCCATAGGGAATTCTTAGTCATTCACCTGTCCTATGTCAGTATAGTGAAGTTGGGACAATCTCTGCTGCTTGTAATTTTGGTTTAGGCTAACCTATCACACCAAACAATTTTTTTTTTTTTTAAGCGGAGGAGCACTTTAGCCTTGTTCACCAAGAGTCACATGTGATTTTTATCAGCCAAATGCACCAGGACTTCCCTGCTGTTGTTCCCTCTTATTGGTGTACAGTGAGACCTGAGCCCTTACAGCAGACTGGGGGGTCTTCCTGTAACCACACACACACACTGTGTGAATTTGTTTGGTGAGGGCTAATTCCCCTCAATCTCAGGCCTGAGGTCGGTGGGCTCGGGGGGACGGACGTATTGACAGATTTCCAGATCCCACTTTTCCCACTCTCCCTTTCCCACTCTTCTTTTTCCCAGGCCGGTACTCAAACCAAAGGCTCACTTACACAGCCACTTATCCCTCTAAAAACTATGACAGCCAGCACACACAAACCCATGTACGTGGAGTGTTTGGAAATGTGCATTTCAGATCGTACCTTGTTTTAAGTTCGAAAGTTGGCACTCATTTAAAAACAAGTTACAATTTGTGATGCGATACAATCTAAAACGGAGTTCTTGCAGATGGAGTGGACATATACTATTCTATTTAGTTTTTTTGGCTGAAAGCGCCAGATCGGCGCCCATGCACGCCTGGTTTCAGTGTTATTTAACGCACGCACCCTTTTCTGCAATTAGCAGTTCTTTCACTTAAGGGACACCCTGGTGTCTGAATGTACTTTTACTTAACCTTTTAGTACACGACAGCTGTTTGAACCTCTTTGATACACTCATACACATGCACAAAGACCCTCCAGCCCCACCCAGACTTCAGTTATTTCAACAATGACTCTCCCGCTCGGCTGTGTAGACCTTGCCAAGTGAGGATTAGTATTTTAGATGACTTCTGATGTTGTGCTGAATAGACTATGGCTCTTGTTTCCGTGGAGATGGGCTGTTTGGAAGGGGGTCCTGTTTATTATGGGCTTGCCTCTTCATTGCTGTTCAGTTCACTCGCAGATTTTCACTCGAAATTTAGTTGCTCAGTCATTGTGCCACGTCAGCAAGTTATCCAACTCTTTGAACAGTCATTTGTATAAAAGGATCTTGATGTAAATCTGGGAAAGTTAAAAGCATTTGAATGCTTTGATTTTTAAAGAGTTCTTTTATTGTCATGTACCACATACCTGGTGTTCCAATTAAGCAATAAGGTACATTACAGAAGGTCATGCGCTATTGTGAATATAGTTCAAATTAAAATATTATTTTAATTTATTAATGTATATTAAAAATGCACAGCAAGTCTACATTAATTTGATCAAAATACATTAAAAACCGTAATATTGTGAAATATTATTATAATTGATGTTTTCTGTGATGCAAAGTTGAATTTTCAGCATTATTACGCCAGTCTTCTCTCACATCCTGATTTCATGATCAGTGATTTCATGTCAGAAATCATTATAATATGCCGATTCGGTGCTCAAGAAACATTTCATATTATCAATTATCAAAAAAAAAATTGTATTGAAATATTTGTCTGTCTGTCCCACACACACACACACACACACACACACACACACACACACACACCTATTTGTGGTTATGTATATTTAATTAAATATAAGCGCACATTTGTTCTTTAATTAGTTCCTAAATTAATCCATTTAATCCAGTTGATTCTCTCTCTGTGTTTGGCAGTGGCGAAACAGGTTTTCATAGGAAAGCATTAGGATCAGTAACAAGAGGGCAGGGTTTAGTGAAGCCTCAGCACCGCACAAGCTCTTCCTCCATCTTTCTTCTGAATATCACATGGTGGTAAACCGTAAAATGATTGGAATAAATGTCCAACTGTGTGACAACATTTAGCATAATGGAGATAGAGATGATCCTTAGATTTCTTCTTCAACCAGGGTATTGCCCGTCTATTCAATGATTGAGTTATTAAAGAGTTTGGCGATCCGAAGCCCTTCTCTAGACCTTAATAACCATGCTGGTGCTCACTCCGAGTTCAGAGTAAAGGCTGTCCTGTGTCTCAGTCTCTCTCTCCCTCTCTCTGTGTGTTATTTGCCTGCTAATAAGTGGAATGCACTCTTGTGTCAAGGCTTTACCTGCAGTCACAGCCCTGGCTTCCTCCCCAGGCAGCCTGTGCTTATTAGTTAATGAAATGCTCTTTAAAGGCGATGGGAAAGAAAAAGCAGCCTGGCTCCAGCCTGCTATCTGGCCCTGCTTGGGTTTCAAAACATCGTTGCCTAGACAGCCAATTTACCAGGCCATCCACAAAAGCGCACACATCTGGTGATTAGATGTCGGATGGCTGTTAGCCGCTCTTCACATGGAGCGTGGTCAGTTGATAGCGATGTGGGGGCTGAACTGGTGACCAGGTTAATTGTGTAAGATTAATCATGTAAGCATGGTCATGTTATTATGACCCACGTACAACTTATCTGGCTGAGAATCAGGAGCATTAATGAGAGAGTGAGGGGGAATATATTAGGATATTTTTAGTTTGTTTAAAATTTCTCCGTCCCTGTCCTCCACAGATGCCAATCATGAAGGGGCACCAGAGGGCATCGAGAACATGGCCGACGCCGTCACACATGCGAGATTCGTGGGCACCGACCCCGCCAGTGATGAGGTTGTACTGATGAAAATCCTACAGGTAACACATTCTCAATCACACAAACTGGTGGTGCTTACAAATGGCTAATTTAATAAAAATATTTTTAAAATGAGAAATAAATGTTAATTAATATTACGACCCAATATTTATAATTTGTTTAATTATTTTAATGTTTTTGAAAAGTCTCTTCTGCTCACCAAGGCTGCATTTATTTGATCGAAAATGCAATAAAAACAGTAATATTGTGAAATAATAATTTTTATTATTATTATTACTAATACAATTTAAAAGTGTTTTCTATTGTAATATGTTCTATTCCTGTGATGGCAAAGTTGATTTTTCAGCATCATTACTGCAGTCTTCAGTGTCACATGATCCTTCAGAAATCATTCTAATATGATGATTTGCTGCTCAAACATTTTCTTATCAATTTTGAACACATTTGTGGAAACCGTGATAGTTTCTTTGATGAATAGAATAAAAAAATAAAAATGTAAATGTTTTTACTGTCACATTTGATAAATTTATTGCATCCTTGTTGTATAAAAGTATTACTTTCTTTGGAAAACAGGAGTGTATGCATTTTAAACAGGAGTGTATGCATAATAAATAATTCTCTAAAATGCATCCAGATATGGTTCAGTACAAGATTTGGTCTTTATTAATATTATTTCCAGGTTTTAAGGAGTTTGCTGCTAACTCCAGTTGGAGCCCATCTTACCAATGAGTCCGTATGTGAGATCATGCAGTCCTGTTTCCGAATATGCTTTGAAATGAGATTAAGTGGTAAGTGAAGTTAAGTGAAATTTCCAGGGACAAATGTATACTTTAAGTGCACTGCAGTGTTGGTGGTTAATTATTTTTTTTCAAGTAACAAGTAAAGTAATGCATTACATTTAAATGAACAAAATAGTTACTTTTTCCAAATAATTTTCTTTGGTTTCCCATTTATTGACTGCCATGTCTGTCATCTGTGTTGTGAGAAATCGAGTGTGTCTGTGTAAATATGATTGTTTCTGTAGTTCTTGACTAAATGTGAGCATGCATTTACTCATCTCACTTGCACAAAAACAGATTCAGTATTCCTCAAAATGAATAAAAACAGTAAATTTCTAATATTACACAAACATGCAATTATTAAATAATACAAATATTCTTTGTGTGTAATCTCACTTTATTAACCAATGTCTTTGCCACTGACCTTAGATGATCCGATTCAACCAACCATTTGGTGTAAAATTGCCTTTACATTTGCCAAAACTTTTTCTTTTATTAAAAAAACAAGCAATTAAGCCCAGCCCAGGTGAAGAAAAATGCAACCAAAAGTAACGTAATGCATAATTTCCCCCCCAAAAAAGTAATTAAGTAACACAATTATTATTATTTTTTTTAACACAATATTGTAACGCATTACTTTTAAAAGTAACTTTCCCGAACCCTGGTGCACTGTAAATCATTTTGGATAAAAGCATTTTCTGTTAATCAAAATTTTGTTGTATATCCTAACTCTTGAAATGCTCAATATGTGAATCTGCCTCCTGCGCTCTCAGGACTGTGATAAACCCTGCTCTAATCCTGACCAAACAGAGTCTGGACTCTGAGCCCCAGAGGTGCTGCTCTTGTCCTCTGGACTAACATTTCCTTTTCTTTCTCTCTATTGTTTTTTTTTTCTGGTTTTGCTCTTTTCTCATCACAGAGCTGCTGAGAAAGTCAGCTGAGCACACGCTGGTGGACATGGTGCAGCTGCTCTTCTCCAGGTAACTAGAGAGAGAATGGAAGAGGCGATGTAGAGATGGGGATTAGGAACTGTCGTGTTTCTGCTGTTCACATAATCAAACCAAACCTGAGACCAAATACAACAGGAACTGGGTCGGTCTCCGTAACAGGCTCCGATTTCACTCTCAGGCCTCTCTCAATTACCTCCGGAGGTTTCCGACTTCCCCCTCGCACGCAGACAGGGACAGGTGAAAGCATCAGTCTCTGACAATGTGAAGCATGGCTAATTACCAGGCCCACACAGAAACTACTGCTGCAGTGCCTTCTGGACCTCAATGAATGGGGTGCAGTGGAGAAAAACATTACATTTGCAAAGGAAAAGAGAAATGCGTACCTGCATTTCTGTGATCATTTCTTTATACTACGGTTCAAAAGTTTGGCTTCAATAAGATTTCTTTCGTATTCTTAAAAGTCGCTCACTTGATCAAGATTTATTTGATCAAAAATACAGAAAAGCTGTAATATTACAATTTAAAATAACAATTTTCTATTTGAATATATTTTAAAATGTAATTAATTCCTGTGATGCAACACTGAAATTTCAGCATCATTATTCCAGTTTTCAGTGTCACATGATCCTTCTGAAATCATTCTATTATGGTGATTTGTTGTCAATATCAATGTTGACAAGTTGTGCTGCTTTATTTTTTTTAGGGAACCCTTTCTTAAAGTCAGCATGAATTCAAAATTTGTTAGCACACATTACTAGTCTTGTGGTAAACAATTGCTTCGTACAGGTTAAACCACAAAAAAATCATTCGTAATCTTTGATCAAAATTTTAAAATGTACTTCCCTTCTGGAATGGCCTGCCCTCTCTGATGACGTCAGTTTGACGGCTTGGGTCGAACATCCCCTCCATATCTCAGTCTGCTGTGAACTTTGACAGTGAGCTGAATGGAACACCTACTTTTCTACATCCAATTAGTTCCCAGTGGGGAAAAAAACAAGCCACATCCTTCTTTTTTCATTCGGTATTCTGTTTCACTCGCAACTTCCGGTTTACACAGACTTCAAGGATTCTTTGAATAGAATATTTTTGGAAATATTTAAAAAATAATAATAATGTGAAAGGCTTTACTGTCACTCATTTAAAAAAAAAAAAAATCTTACTGACCCCATTTTTTTAATGGTATTTATTTATTTATACATCCAATAGAAAAACCTATGGTCAAAAATGTCTAGATAAAAAATATTAAGTGCAGATATAGTTCACTGACGACATTATTTACTTGAAATGGCACGTATTGTGACATGAACATTTGAATGATGAGCAATTTAGAAAAATGTACTTTTTAGTTTTGACTAGTTCATGTCTAAAATGCAGTTCTATGATTGTGGTGCAATTGTGAGCGGAAGCCCTTAGTCGTCTTGAGCAGGTCATAGTGTCCTGCTGCTCTAATGCAATAACATGATTATATGGTGGCATTTATCAGAGGTGCGTATCCACTCACATTAGACTTCCAGTCACATCTCGCACAGACGAGAGGATGAGACCGCAGAGCACATCTCACTCTACCCATCTGCATATAGATTAGGGACACACACACATACGTATGTACGTGGAACAAAGACATAATGACAAAATTTGGTCTCATGAAAAGCTCCATCAAAGAGGAACAGATAATGTTTGGCATAAAACAGTGTGAATAATATTACAGCATTTTGATCTGGTTTTCAAAACCATGTAAACATCCTCTGTTTGTTTTTATAATTTCATGCACTGTAAACGTCCTTCAGATGAGTATAGCATTCATTAATGATTTTTTAATTATAGCTGATAACACCTTTTAATCTTAGATGCACGCGCACACACACACACACACACACACTCTCAAAATCTCACAACCTGAGTTTGCTGTTCCCATTGTGCACGTTCTTATTGCCCAGACCCTCTTGTCCACGTCGCCTTCACAATGAGGGTGTGAAAGGCCTTAATAATGAGTGTGTGTGCCTAAGGGTAATAAGCAGTGAATGTAGTGTGTGTGTGTGTGGTCGAGAGAGCCAGAGTAATGAACAGCGGATCTTATTGAGTGCTCAGAAGGAGGCTTAAGCAGCCTGCTGAAAGCATTAGGGATGTTAATCTGTTGGACTCACAGATCATCCCATAATCAAGCCGGCAAGACAACACTCCATTAACGCGGAGCAGAGTTAACATCAGGAGCCGTTTCTCCCAGCCTGCCTGTGCGAGCGCTGACATCTCACTCGAGGAGAAGCCGCAGTGTCCACACAACACGCACACATGCAGACAATGCGTTCGGGCTGAGAACATCATCCATCTAATTCAGCTAATGAATCGGCACAGGGGGTCGAAAGTCACGCCCTGGGAACAAAAATGCTGACTCTTCGGTCATATTGCCTCTCCTCTGTTTTGCTTTTAGAGAGGTTTCTCAGAATGATAATTCCAAATGTGTTAATTAAATTGCAAGTTTGGGGAACTAGATGTGGCTTCTAAGAACATTTGAGCTTTCTTTTTGCTTAACCGTTCCATTCCATAGCGATCTGGCCCAGCTGGCACGGATGTGGTTTCATTTCCCACTGTGGAGCCGATAACAGAGCTCTATGGAATGTAATACAAATGCAAAGTCGTTGCCTTGTTAACTCAAGAGTTTACAGATGATATGAGATGTAAATATCGACTGTGTTATGGAGGATGATCAGATATTTCTTAAAATATTTGTACTTAGGTCGCTCAAATTTAGCCAGCTACCGAGAAACTGGTAGCCACTATACAAGCATTTTACGAGCACAGTTCATCATAAAAATAATTATTTTTGATTAACCTCATGATTGCCATATAGCATCTTCCATCCATTAGAAAGCAAATTGAAACATATATTTAGTATTTTTCCTATTTTTTAACACTCCTAGAAATTCTTGCCTTACTTACATATACTTTAACAGCCATAAAAATTACATAGTGATGTTTTTTTTTACCTTTAGCACCCCCTTTCATCCCCCTAATTCGTCATTCGTTTCTTTCAAAGCAGCTTAACAGCAATAAACACGAAAATATTAAAACAATAAATATAATAAATAAAATAATAAATAAAAATCCCTGACTTGTACATTTAATGCGCATTTTTTAGAAAGGCATTGACCTTTGAAGCTGAATGGTGTTATTTCTGCACAGCTAGTTGCACCAAACGAATTTGTGAAAGTAAGAGCTAACTGTCATTGGTCATTCGGTAGTCTTGGCCCAAACTCATACTGTTGGTTCCATATTATGTCACACCCACTTGGGCCATTTAAACCGATTGCATTTCTGTTTTGGTGCCACTAGTAGTTCACACTTCACCTGAAAAATGTCGCCATAAATGCATGGATGGAAATAACTCTCAAACCTTAATATTTGTTTTTTTGGGTAGATTGCCACAGTTCAAAGAGGAGGCCAAGAGTTATGTCGGCACAAACATGAAGAAGGTAAATATAAAATCCCCATAAGATTCTCCATCCAGACCCTTTACACCTGTTTCCCATCTGCCGCCTTCATTTCTCATTTACTTTGAGCTTTGTTACGTAGATGTCTCCATACCCATAAGTGAGGTCAGTTGCTGTTGCATAATTATTATACCTGTGTATGTATGTCTTCCATCAGGTCAGGAGATGGAAAATAGTATCTAGTGAGAGTAAACAGTGTTTTTCAGCCACAGTTGGTTCTGTATTTCAAAAAACCCTCTGCTCCTGTTCATTGCAATTAATCAGGGATCAAAGACACTCTCTTCTCCTGTCTTTTCATACCTGATTGTTGTTGAGTTCATCTTTTGCCCGTTTACCTGTTCCAACTCGCAGATCCCAGGCTGTATTCTGGACACACAGGATTTTATTTATGCAGAGCAGCCTAGAAACACCAATCAGACGGGCTTAGAGAGGGTATAGCACATTTACATGCATTAAAACAGCAGTTTTATTGGGTTGCAGCTAGTGCATTTAAATACGCCGGGACGCATGGCTTTATGTTTGAATGCATGGTGGGGAGATTCGCTAATGAATTAAAGCGACCATTTGTCATAGCAACAAAACATTGTCTTTTTAAAGGGATTTAAATGTATATTCCAGGTCCAATACAATTTAAGCTATTTTGACACAGTCTGCAGCATGTAATTTTGTCTTGTTCCATCAGTTCAATCACATTGATTGCATTTATTTGCATTTAATGTGATTGAACAAGATCGGATTTATTTGATAAAACAGTTCAAACGGGAAGATTGCAAATACTGTTGCACTTTCAGAGAAATGTTTTCTAGTTAAATATCTTTTGAAATGTAAACGATGGCAAAGCTGAAAATTACATTTTAAAATATATTAAATTAGAAAATAGTTATTTTAAATTGTAATAATCACAATATTGCAAAGCATTCTAGAAACTTTGCAGGCAGAAATGTTTTAGCTAAATTACTTCTATTATTTTTTTTTTGACAAAAACTAATCTGAGCTGAAAAAAGTGCTTGAAAAAATGTAATTACTATTACTAGTCACAGACATGAATAGTAAACAATTTATACTTTTTTAAATCTATGTGCAACATTTTTTTTGCCAAATAAACATCCATTATAAGTCTATTACATGCAGTAAAACTTATATGATTGTAAGAACTTATATAATTTGATCTAAATGATTGTGTATGATAATTAACATTGTGCCACAGATGCGGTCAACAGAGCTTAACTTGTCCTAAACCCAAAACATCCATTCAAAAGTAGCTCTTTCTATCTATTCTTAGCCAAACCTGTTAATAATGAATCTTGTGTATTGTAATTATGGAAATAATCGGGTTTGTGAATAAAACTTCAATCAAGTGTGTGAAAGTGAAATTAAAGAGATGTCTCAGTCTAAAGGCGGAGTATTAGATGAACAGTCATGGGTACACAATGTAACATAGTTTAGGTCTAGCTTTATACTTTATACAAATGAGTTGAGCTGAGGTGAAACCACATCAGGACCTTTATTTTCATATTTTCATTTTGGTTCCATAGTTTCATTTGAATGTTACTTTCTATATTTGAATGTATATTCATTCGAATGGGTCTTTTTTTTTGTCAATTCTTTAAAGACCAGAAATCCCATTTGACTACCATTTTGCATGCTCTGTGTGTTCCTGATCTGTTCATTGCACCCATTATCTTTATCCTTGGTTAGTCTCCCCAAGTAACACATGTTTATTTGTAATGTATGCTGAGGTGCTACTCCCCCCGTTTCCTCTCAGAGATGCATTGGGTTACTGTCTTTGAATGGGTGTTGTTGAGTTACTGATAATGAGTGTGTGTGTGCATGAATGTTGTCCTGGTTATGCGTGTTGGTTTCTCTACATGCATGTAGTTGTATATGTGCTCCCATGTCATGTGTGTCTCTCTGAGCTTGAGACATGTCCATCACTAATCCCGGGGCCTGCCCCTTCTCTCCTGAGGCTTACAATATCTTATGGAAAAACAAACGAGTGCAGGTAAGGAAGAAGAGATCATCACCGATCAGACTCACTTTAACCTTGTACAACCCCCATGTATTTAACCTATGATAGTGTTTTGAGTATTACACTTCCAGGTTTAATGTTATAATTCAATGAATGCAGTTTGTTTTGTAAGGATTTAAGGCAGTAGAACCAGCTGAGACAAGTATTAGCTGGTTACACTGTGATACATTTTAATGCAATTAATACACCTAGAACTGCCGTTCTAAATAGAGTTGGGAAATTGTAAATTATTTTCTAGAAGTTTGGTTCCATTGATGGTTCTTGAACCACTGCATTCTTCTGCCAACGTGTATGAAACGCACCACTAAAATACTATGACTGCTTTCTGATCCACGATATCTTATTCAAATAGTTTCATATGGTAATTGATTTTTAACTATAACTCATAAACTTTTATAGACAGCTCTACTGTGAGCTGGTTGTTAATTCATTGTATATGCTTTTGCTGAAGCCATCAGTGCATTGTCAACTTATTTTTAAATAATCGTTTTATTACCCATGATTCTTCGAAGAACTCTTCAATCAGAGAATCGTGACTGGTGAGGAAACTTAAGTAGCTGCCCCCTCCCATTCTGCGCTGAAATTGGCGTAATAGTCAGACTCTCTATACCGTGTAAGTGCATTTATTCAGCAACCACAATTGCAAAGATTCATGTTTGGATTTATCACAGGTCACTATTATTATTTAGACACAAATAGCTCAAATGGCCTCGTGAAGGAACATTAAACTGGCTGTATTACACTTTCGTTTGAGTAAAATATGATAATAGAGATCATTAAACTAAAACTTGCATGGTTTCAGCCCCCCATGTCTTTATTTTTATTTATATTTATTCTTTTTTTGCAGTGCAGACATGCGCATGGTTGCCAGGTTAAGAAGATTAAGTAAAATACTGGGCAGAAAATATTTAAGATAAAAGATTAAAAGCTCTGATTGGGGGATTTAAACTCTTGACATCTGCTTGTTACCAATTCAAAATAATGGAAATGGAAAAATAGAAGAAGAAAAAAACAGATTGTGGATAAAGACCCTTCAGGCTAATAACACAAAATGGTACTTCTGTTCACCATGGTGACATTTAGTTGAAATTGCAGTGCAACATAATGCTGACAATCCCTATTTTCAACAGCCATTACTATCACAAACATTCTAGTTTGTTACTATAAAAAGAAAATTCTGCGCTCAGTTGAAATCAGTTGTGTTATTTGGAGTGTGGAAGTTGGGTTACTGCAAAGTCAAAGTTAGGTTAAAAAATTGTCAAAAATATTTTTCTAGAACCTCATCACTCTGTTGTTTTGCTATATTATTGCTTAAAAAAAAAGTAAAACAATTTTAAATGCAGTTGTTAAGGAACTGGACCATGGATATTTACATTTATTTAGCTTCCCAAGCATCCCTGTACAGATAATAAAATATAAGAATCAAGTAAATTGGATTAATATTGTTGACTTTGTGTTTATTGGTAAACAGATTTACAAGACCAATCACCTCAGCATACATACAGACCCAAACAGTTTTCTACAAAAATTGCATGCCTGTATATGAGTGTTTATTCATCTTTTGGTTTGTTGGCAGTTTTTAATGATAGTTTGAGGTATCATGAGATTTTGTTTGTCTTTTCCTCCTGCGTTGTTCTTTGTGCGGTGATCTGCAGCATTTGGCTTGATTTAACAAGTCCATGTATGTTTTGAAGCTGAAGATGAGAGCTGGGGGGATAAGCGAGTCGTCCAAGTGGAAGAAACAGAAGCGTTCTCCCCGCCCCCCTCGTCACATGGTGCGCAGTCCCTCAGGACAGATGGATCCAGCCCAGTCCAGTACCCTCACCAACAACCTTTCAGGTATACCGACATGTCAAAGTGAGCTGAGCATTATAGCTTAATTTTCTTGATATTTTTCATTCTTTAAATTGCATTTGACAATCTATAAAAGTATCAATATTAATGCTTTTGCTCTAAAATGGCTTGAAACTGTAATTTTTTTTTATTTATTTTTTTAAGACAATTAGATTCAAAATGTTTAAGGGTCATGAAATCGAGAATCGAACCCCTTTGTATTACCAGTCTGACTCTCTAACCATTAGGCCATGAATTTGATGTTAAGAAAAACATATGTGCTGTGCGGTCACTCTGTCCTCATGTCTATTTCAGGTGGAGTTCCCTTCATAGAGCAGCACAGTGGAGGCTCTTCTACTCTTCCTGGTTCAGACAGTGCAGTTTCCTCCATCTCCAGCCCCACCACTGACAGTGGCTTAGACGCCGGCTCTAAAACCACCTCAAAGGAAGATCTCTCAGACCTGGACCAGAGCAGCTCAACGGCCACCACTCCCGTGACACCCTCCGCAGAGCCAGGCACACTAGAATCACAGGTAACCCTCAAACCATCAATAAACTATCCAAGTACATGTGTTCTGAGCTTGATGGTATGGTATGGTGTGTGTGGTGTCATCAGTATGAGGGCAGGGAAGTGGAGCGTGCCCAGTCAGTCTCAGTGGAGTCCATTCCTGAAGTCCTGGAAGACAGAGACTTGGCTGACCAGTCTGATTCGGCATCGGTTCACGACATGGACTACGTGAACCCCAGAGGAGTGCGCTTCACACAGTCCACCCAGAGAGAGGGTAAGAGAAATAGTGTTCCCAAAATTCCCCAGGCCCTGATATACTCCCGGTGAAGTTTTTTTTTTTTCCCCGTTCTTCATTTTGATGTGTAAAGAACTGTTAGCCCACATCCCAATGCCGTCCATGCTACTGAGAGAAGTGTTTAGATTCATTTTAATATGTTCTGTGGGCTTTCTTTTCAATAACAAAATAAACACAACGAAAATGACAAAGGTGAGAAAACTACAGATAAGAAAGCATCTTATCGTAGCGTTATGGATATGTTTGCACCAGCTCTCCAATTTGGCTGTCATGTTTATTTATATATCACTTTATACAATAGATTGCTTTAAAGCAAGAATAAACTGAAATCATTATAAACATGACTGGGAGTCTTCTGTAAATTAAGCAAGGCAGCCCTGAGACAAATTAGTTCTAAAAACTACCTAGTATATAAATAAAATTCCTTGATACAAAAATAAAACCTTTTTCAAATATGAAACTGGTAAATAAGGAAAATAAATGAACAATAGAACAAATACAATAGAAAAAATATACAAATAAAATAATGTTTTTCAGGTACAGTAGCCTAGTTTTATTTTTCATGCCTAAAATAAAACACTTTATAGTCTTCACTGTATGAATTATACATAAATTGATTCATAATAAAAAATACAAAAGTGATTGTCAAAAACAGTGAGTGATTTAAAAAAAAAAATTTTTGATTAACATTAATGAAACGGATAGCAACAGTTTATTAGGTTGCTGTCCCTTTAAGAACTAATGCACGGATCTAATAGACCAATTTCGAGCCTACGTCACAGTTACGTCACAGTTACGTCACAGCGTTGGCTGGTGGCAAAACGAACGGAAAACTGGAGGCGGCCAACACAAACCAACACAGATTCGGCTACATAATAAGGAGCTTAAATTATTATTATTGTTATTAAATGTCATCTTGTTGTGTTGTTGGGTGAAAGAATCGATGAAAAATGAATATGCTGTATCTGGAATTTTTATTTCTAGAAAATATTCACATCATTAAAATGATACCGTAATGTCACGTCTTCTTGGCGCTGGCTAGGCAGAACTGCGGATCGTACAACACAATTCTTGTACATGACCATTCAGCACATAGTTATAGGCATCTAAAGATTTATATGGCCTCTTTTTCCACTCGGTTTCTCTATCAGGTAGTCAGGCCACTCAACCGGCGGTAGCGTTAACGTTAATCCTGTCAGATCGTCCATCCATTGAGTGAGTGTGTACGGGTCAGCCAATCTGGGTCTGTCCGTTAAAATGAACTTTTTCAAATAACAAATAACGCGGTCCTGGACAGTGAGTGACCTTGCACATTAAGATAAAATCGGATTTTCTCCCGTCATTGTTAAAAAACAAGCTAACAAAACTTGCAAACTAACGTTAGTGAAGCGGCCTGAGGGATCGTTCTGCCTCCACCTAAGCTCCGCCCACATAAAAACGTCACTTTGTTTACCAACTGAAAATTGGTCTATATACTGTATTTGCTCCCAACTTATGTTGGACATAACAGACTGTTTGTGAATACGCCACACTATGTGCATTTTAACATAATTGTGTGTATTTGACTATTCTACTGCAATAAGCTGTGAGAGAACTGAATTCAGGATTGCGTGCATCTGTTATGCGGCATTTGTGCTCGTGCTTCGGCTGTGTTTGCAGCGCGAGCACCGCATTGCACTTTTTCGTGGCATATTGTGATTAATAGCACTCTAGCATGTCTATAACTTTAAGAAGTCCCGCTAAGTTTAAGAAATGTAACTCTTTAAAATATTGTTTTTTGAAATTTGTGAAGCAATGCGTATCGGCAGAAGATAGAATCGCGATTCATATGTGAAATAATTTTTTTCCCCCAGCCCTAGCCTTTACACTCAAGCTTCCTGAAGTGCGATTGGAGTCCCATTGTGTTTGTCCAGGTGCTGCTTTAATCCCGTATGGTCTTCCGTGTCTGAGAGAGCTCTTCCGGTTCCTCATCTCGCTCACCAACCCACATGACCGCCATAACTCCGATGTGATGATGCACATGGGCCTCCAGTTGTTGAACGTGTCCCTAGAAGCTGCACACATCGCCCCCTACCAGTCGTTGCTCTGTCTGGTTAAAGATGAGCTCTGTAGACACCTCATACAGGTAAAACTTTGTTCTTCTCTAACCTAACTTGTGGGTTTCACACTTGAAATAGTTAACCCTGGATCATTCTAAATCCTGGGTAAATGGAATCCCGGGTTATCTTGCTTCACGTTTCACATTGCTCACAATTTACTCTTTTGACAATGAATCCTGGGTATTCATAAGCTGTCGTTTCACTCTGTATATTTCAAAACCCTGGGTTAACGTTCTTATTTGCATGTTTGCGGTATCTTTGGCATTGATTAGTCGAACGCACCATGTGACCCGTTTACATAAAGGCTCTAACATTGCACATCCTCATATTATATATTGCTGACTGTACTGTCAATTTTATACTGAATGAACTTTTAGCACTATAAAAGTAAAAATGAAATGATCTCTTCACTTCAATTGACATGTTTGCTGTCACCATTTGACATTTTTCTATGAAAGTTTGTTTCCGCCACAGAATAAAAAATAAAAAAGTTAATTGCGACTTTTTATCTCACAATTCTGACTTTTTTTCTCTCACAATTGCTAGTTTACATCTCACAATTCTGACTTTTATCTCAGAATTGTACTTTATAACTTGCAAAAGTTTATATATCACATTTCTGAGAAAAGATGTCAGAATTGCGAGATATAAAGTCAGAACTGCGTTATATAAAGTTACAATTGGGTGTTATAAGGTCAGAATTGCGAGTTTATTTCTTTATTCTCGCAATTGTGAGTCACAATTATCTTTTAAAATTGTTTAATTCTGTGGCGGAAACCAGCTTCTATATTTTCCCCCTCCAACTCTGAAACATAGCCTACTGTTTATACAACACACTTATGATTTGCTGTATATTTCTAAGCATATAGCTTTTAATACCATTTCACACTATACACGTTTGGACACAGGTACCACAATACAGGGTTAACACAGCAAAAGCAGTGCTATCCCTGCTCTGGAGTAACCGCTGGTAAAGCACAGTGCTTTTTAATCACAAGTGTGAAACGTTTCTTAACCTGGGTTTAAAAGTGGGGTTTAGAACGACAAGCTCTTCCGATATTTTCAGCTGTACTAAATGTTCTACATGTGTCTCTTTCTAGTTGTTAAGTGTTGACCGAATGAATCTGTATGCCGCCTCCATACGCGTGTGCTTTCTTCTCTTTGAAAGCATGCGAGAACATCTCAAGTTCCAGCTTGAGGTATGTGACTGAATGATGATCTTTCTGTGGCGTGAGATATATGGCATCTCAGATGCAGGGCGTCACTCTTTATATGCCTCCACAGATGTACCTGAAGAAACTAATGGACATCATTACCACGGAGAACCCTAAAATGCCCTATGAGATGAAGGAGATGGCCCTGGAGGCCATTGTACAGATCTGGAGAATTCCCAGCTTTGTCACAGAGCTCTATATAAATTATGACTGTGACTTTTACAGCTCCAACCTGTTTGAGGACCTCACCAAACTGCTCTCTAAGGTGAGCCACTCCAACTCTAGACATCCCTCTAGCAGGAACTTATGAGAAAGAAATGGATCTAAAGTTTGAAAACTACTATTTGGTGTCTCTAGATTTGCAAAAATGTATTTTGTCACCCATTAATATTTCACAATTTACTAGAGTTGGATGACTCTGTATAAATTGAGAATCACAATTTTTGTTTTGTTTAAAATATCACAATTCTCCCACGATTCTGAATAGACAACTAATCAAAATAACATGTAATTTACTAGTCAGTGGTTCTGACTAAATGTTAATTGCAGCAGTCTATTTAAAAAATAATGATAATTTGAATGATTTTTTTTTCCCCTGGAAATTAGCAGAGTAACCGTTATTTTTTTTATGGTTCTGTGGTCACAGGTTATAGCTACATTCTTATGAGTGGTTAAACAATAAATTTTGAGGCAGATACTGATATTTTAACCAATCAATTGATGAAAAAAAAACTTTTAAGCACACATTCTTCACCACATTCTTCTGCAAAATGCACGACATGGTATTTTTTTATTTATTATTCTTATTTTTATTTATTTATTTATTTTTCACAGGAGATGTTTCACTTCTTATAGAAATTCCTGATAGTTTCTCACATTAAGAATTATGAAGTTATGTTTATTATATGTTGTGTTATGTTGCAGAATGCCTTTCCGGTGTCTGGGCAGCTCTACACTACACATCTCCTCTCACTTGAAGCCCTGCTGACAGTGATTGACAGTACAGAGGCTCATTGTCAGGCCAAAGTGCTCAACAGTGCTTCACAGCTGGACCAATCAGAATCATCAACAGTAGAAGGAGACAGTTCAGTCAATACAATCACAGATTCAACAATAGGTGGGCAGAATCAAGAGTCCCAGGATGGGCACTAACAGAAGTTCTGTAGAAAATGAAGACAACCAAGTAAACTACAGTTAACGAAGGAGTTTAATTGTTTCTCATAATGGCAAAATCTTCTTTTGTTTGCTACTTACAGAGGCTGGCAAATCTGTACCAGGTTCTAATGGGCAGAATGCTGTGGTGTCAGAGACTAGGGCTGGCTGTCCTCCCACCAGCGGTCATCTGATGGCAGAGAAGATGAGATTTGGCAGACAGGACCAGGAGGACACGGACACAGGTACTTAACTGATGTTTTGCCTATGAAATGCAACAAACAACTTGGACAACATACTCATTGATTTACGGTAAACATTTGATGATTTAGAGTAATCAAATTTAGAGTAATATGATTTGTCTTAATCCAGCGGAGAAGAAAAGCTTGAAGAAGCCTCAGCGTTTCAGCAGCTGTCTTCCAAATTCTCAGGAACTTTTGGAGATCAAGAACAAGAAGAAGGTGACCATACTTTCATCTGCAATTCTTTGCTCTTTATATTTGTGAATATTAAAACCTTCGAATTTGCACTTTGATGACATTTTATTTTTTTGTGCTTCAAAGCTTCTGATCACGGGTACAGAGCAATTTAATCAGAAACCCAAGAAGGGCATTCAGATCCTGCAGGAGAAAGGCCTGCTCAGCAGCCCCATGGACGATAATGAGGTGGCCCAGTGGCTGAGAGATAACCCCCGCCTGGACAAGAAGATGATCGGAGAGTTTATCAGCGACCGCAGGAACACCGACCTGCTGGACAGTTTTGTCAAGTAAACCTTTTCTTTTTAGCACATTTTTGGTGCACGGGTTAGGCTAGCTGCATATTGCCAACTCAAACCATCGGTTGGGAATGCTATTAGTTGAATTTTTTTGAAAACTATCAAAAGCTTTAAAAAGTTAATAAAGACATCTTAAAAGTAATCCAAATGAATCAAGCAGTTTAATCAAAGTCTTCTGAAGAGACATGATCAGTTTATATGATAAACCGATTTATGTAAATGTCTTTACTGTTACTTCTGACCAATTTAATGTATCCTTGATTTTAAAAAGTATTCATTTCTTACAACAACAAAAAAATCTTACTAAAGAAAGTATTAGAGTACTGTAATAAAGTATAGAATTATGACAATATGGGAAATGCAGTAAAAAAAAACTAGATAAAAAATATGCATACTTCACATGAAAATGTTTTCATGGTTCTAAGTAAAATAGTTAATTGTGTTTTAAAGGGGTGGTTTACTGCTTTTTTTCTTTGCATGATTGTGTTTATGGGGTGCAAAATAACATGTCTTCACGTTTAAAAAAAAAACTTTTTTAAAGCCTTATTTTTCATAAGTTTCACCTTTATTGTAAGCGCTTTCTCCTCTGTCATTTGAAGGACCGGTTGACTTCCTGACTCTATGAAACCACTCCCTCAGAAACAGGCAGTGTGCTCAGATTGGTTAGTTGGGCCGGTGTGTTGTAATTGGCTAAACTGCGTGTGCACGTTGTCCGGAAACTTCACGCCCATTACCTTTACGGGCGAAAGTTGCATGTGCTCCGGTGACTGTCTAATGTAAATAATGGTGTCGATACGGCCGTATCAGTTTGAGCCAGAAACAGACCCAGAAAGCGGCAGTGAAGAGAATCTACAAAGGCTCTTACAAAACGTTTCTGAATGGTAATTTTTTTTTTTTTTAAATAGCATCGAACTAATTGGCTACTATAAACAAACAGCGATTGGCAAATTACGTTCTTGATCAAATCGAAAAATTACGTCATAAAGTATACATGGAAAATACATTTACAAAATTAGTACATAATTACAAATTCAGGTCCAAAATGTTTGTACGCGTTTGTCATAGACACACGAGACAGCATAACTAAGTGGCTACTAAAGCCAGCGCTGGCATTTGTTTACGTCCTTGATAAAACTAAAACATTACGTCTGAAATTATACATGCAAATATATTTAAAATTATTAAGTCTTACAGGTTGTGGCCCAACAACTGCTGCCTCTGGTTTTAAAGTTGGGACTGCTTCATGTTTTAGTAACAGTTTCTTGTTGAATCCGGCATTGAATTCGTGGAGATTCTGGAAGCTTTCTTCCGTAAAATGCGCAGCACATTACGATTGTAATTTTCAGGAACAGAATCAAACATAAATTTTAGCCATTGTTGACGAACTACAGCATCCGTAGAAAGCCCGAACACAGAAGACCTGACAGCTGGGTGAAAATAACACACTTTCGACGGCATGGCTACAGCTCTCCATTATAACTCTTCCTCTTCGACAAAGCTGCAGAAATATGGCCATGCCCCCTTTTTTGCATATTCCGGAGGGAGGGGTTGATGTAAATGTATGGGTTAGTTACGTATAAAACCCGGGAGTATCTCGTTGCAGTCCCATTCGAGTCGTTTTTGTCGGCATTAAACTTCCTGATTTTTAAAAGACGATATCTCTGCTTACGTTGAACTTTCAGCGCAGCAACTTTGCAGATACTGTTCATGCACCAACAGCAACATTACACACTATTTAAAATGAAAAAAGTGAAATCGCAATCAACCACCCCTTTAAAGAGAGCTGGTAGGGTCTTAACTCAAGAATTTGAGTTGGTTGATCTGTTAACGTTCATCAACACCAACAACTTGTTTTTCAAACACTCATGTAATCAAGTCTTAACGCCTGGAAATCTGATGTGGTCTTCTAGCTTTAGATTTTCTTCTCACTAATGATTACTATCAGGCTCAAAGTGACTCCGTATGGAGGATGAGATGATTATACCTTAAGTTATTTTAAGGCCGTCTCTATCTCTTCCTCAGCACGTTCGGCTTCCAGGGCCTGCGCATAGACGAGGCGCTCCGTTTGTATCTGGAGGCATTCCGTCTTCCTGGCGAAGCGCCTGTCATTCATCGGCTCTTGGAAACCTTCACTGACAACTGGCATGTAAGTCAGCTGCCACACACAGAAGCACGGACTGACATGAATATATTTACACACATATACACACACACACACACACACACACATATATATTCTTTAAATAGGCTGTAGGTTCGCTGCAGTCACAGACACAAGCATTCTTACAGTTCTTCCATTACCACACTTCAAGGCAATCCTGGCCACCAACTGGCCCCATCATCAGGTAATTAGGGACAGTGGAACAGCAGTTCACTCG
This sequence comes from Semotilus atromaculatus, assembly GCA_031834385.1. NCBI lineage: Eukaryota > Metazoa > Chordata > Actinopteri > Cypriniformes > Leuciscidae > Semotilus > Semotilus atromaculatus. The sequence continues at coordinate 32,543,963 of JAULUF010000025.1, forward strand.
GGATCAAGGACGGGGTCATTAGTCACGCAGGTAATCGGGGAAGAGGAAAATGTTGCACTGGGAAGTGAGACACATCCATCTACCCTCGCCTCAGGCGATCCGAGAACATTTCGAACACGCTCACTTACGTGCATGTTAAAGGCAGCTCTCTGTGTGTCAACTGGAAAGTATTCGTAGTAATTTCTTTTCTTAGTCCTCATTCTCAATCACTACGAATGAGCTCATGTGATTATGCCACATAGACATGGGGGTTGTGCCCTCCCCGATGCAGCAATGTATCGAAACGGGAATGGAGTCAGTGTCTGACATTTACACTGGCAGGAGATCCCGGAAGAATTACTGTGCCCTTTCATATTTTTTCTTGTGGTGAATGATCCTTCAAAACGTGCCTGTAAAGATGAGCGTACATATTAGGTGATTTGATGCTATTCTCGCAGGCAATTGAATGGCCTTGTTCTCTTGTGTGCAGAAAGTGAACGGTAATCCCTTCCTGACAAACGACGCTGGCTTCGCCCTGGCTTATGCCGTCATCATGCTAAACACCGATCAGCACAACCATAACGTTCGAAAGCAGAACATCCCCATGACGTTAGAGGTGAGCGACACATGTTTCTGTTACCAATGGGAATATCCAGAAGTCATTCACATGTTCAGGGCCACACACGCAATCTCTCTCTGAGAGATCAGTTTCAGCTCTTTGACTTAACAGTATAAGATAAGTGTATTACATGTGATGCGTTTAAGTGTGTTATAAAACCATCTGTCTAGATTTGCCACACATGCAGATTACTGTTATGCAGCCATGCCTCACTTTTATGTGCTTCAAACAACTGGCATCAATTTAGTAGGACTTTGAGGTCAAATGAAATACAAAGATGTCAGCCACAGCAGTCTCACATGTACATATCATTAACTCTTTCTCCGCCATAGACGGACATTTTTGGCTTTCCGTGTTTTCACTGTTATAAGTTAGGGAGTGCTAATACACATATTCTTAAAGAGTACTGAATCTCATGATCATATGTAGCCTAAGCAGATCATCAACATTAAACATCATATCATATAAATCAAAACTGCCTAATGTTACCGAATGAAATGTCTTTTTTTTTATGTTAATAAAAAAAGAATACATCAAGCTAGAATAAAATGTTTGTTTTTTTGTTTTTTTAAGCAAAGACTGTTCTTTCTTTTGATATATTGCATGTTCAGATATTCATACAACAAAATATTCTGGGGGCCATTAACATTTTGTGAAAATTATAAAAAGTGCTGGCGGGGAAAGAGTTGCATCATTTGAAGAAAGAACTTGAATGTATCTGAAGGTGAAGCATGGATTTAAAATCTTTGCTTTTTGTTGTCGTACTGTATATCACTCTTACCCACGTTTTAATCTGTCATGCTCTACCAAAACTGAAATCCTCTACTTGTAAAACTTAACAACCAGAGTAAGTACCAAAATCAAAAGAAAAAAATATAAATTACGGTCTCATTAAGGGAATCAAAAAATCTCATTACCATAATGCAAAAAACAATTGCTCTTATTGTTGTAAATCCCATTGTCATTACCATAATGCAAAATAAATAAATCTGAAAATTCAGAAAATCTATTAAAAAATCTATTTAAATCTTATTTTATTAACAGAAATCTTTAAATTCTATTATAAATGTCTGCAGCTGCAGCTGGTGGCATCTTTACTTCAGCAACCACGGACACCTTGAGTTTTCCATGCATTAGCACCAGATCCACTTAAACAGATGATCACACAAACCTTCCTGCTAAAAGCACTGGTGTTGTATAGGAATACAGGGAGCAGTGGGAATGGTAATCAGCAGGTATTCAGCCTGAGCACAGAGGGGATAAACGGCAGAGGAGTGAAAGTCGAGCAGCAGGACTGGGCTTTTGGCAGACGGCGTGTCCAGCTGTCTTGTCTCGGTGTCAGCTAGCGCGTGTGCGTCTACACTCCAGCCATGGAAAGTCCTGGAAAGACCCTCCGTCCCTCTGTTTACTCCTCTGTTTATTTCTCCTTCTGTTCATCTCTCTCTCTCAGGGGGAGCTCAGGTTTCCCTTGCTTTACCTGCCATTAAGAAAGTATGCAGTAAAACAGTGGCCTAACGCCATCACTCAGCAGCGGACGTCTGTGTGTTTATTTGAGCTGAGGTTGGCCTTAGACCAGCCTGCTTAACACTAACACCTATTAAGTGACACCAGCAGTAATAAACCGAGACCAATTATTGGATTTGAAAGGTGATAGTTGGAGGATGTCGCTGTAATTGGATGGAATGAAGGCATTTTAATCAGTTTCCTGCTCCTGTTTGTTGTTTTATTTTATTTGTCTAGCAATTCAAGAAGAATCTCAAAGGTGTGAATGGAGGAAATGACTTTGATCAAGACATGCTGGAAGACATCTACAATGCCATCAAGTTAGTGCTTATGTATAGTTTTCATTACCTCTTACTTGTTGAACAGTTTTAATATAATTATATAAAATGGTGAAATATGTTTTAATTGGCAACTTGTAAATAAAACCACATTCGTAGTTAAGGATGGCCCACTTACCCAGAGCCAGTGTGAGAGAGTTTTGGGCCTGTGGACGCAACAGTCACTTGTTATATCAGGCTATTTATATCCAGTCACTATATCTTACATTTGTTGGTAATGGATAAATGGCTCACAAACTTAAACATTTGATTTTCTGTGATGCAAATTCTGATATAAAGTTGACAAGGTAAATTTATCAATAAGGCTGACATACAGTACTGTATATGAGATTGACTTTCAATAGTCTTAGACACATCAGTTAGATTGGGTTGAAAATGATAAAGCCTAGTATGCCATTGTTTGCCAGCAAAAGTGAATTTATCAGTTAGAATTTATAGCTGCAACATAGCTGTATAATTCCCAAGAATAATAATAATAAATCACTTGCTGCTACTTTCAGGGCATGTGATTTGGTGCTCAAGAAACATTATTTTCAGTTTAAAAACAATTGTGCTACTTAATTTGTGTTTTTTTAAAAAAATATTTTCGGGATTCTTTGATGAATCGAAGGTTCAAAAGTACAGCATTCTTTTTAACGATGTAACTTTTTGAATGGTAGAGTGTGTGTAAATGTTATTTGTGTATGTATATATACACATGCATGCATAAGTACAAATCGAAACCGCAAAATAGCTGAAAAGGTCATTGTTGAGCTCTGATGTTTATTATCTCTGTTATAAACCTCATGTCTCTGGTCTTTAAGTGTGTGGATATAATAGCTCTTGCTAATGATGTACTGTATACAATGGCTCAGATGGGATAAGCAGAGATAAACGTATGTGGTCCTGCAGGAACGAGGAGATTGTGATGCCCGACGAGCAGACGGGGCTGGTGAAGGAGAACTATGTGTGGAGTGTTCTGCTGCACAGAGGAGCCTCTTCTGAAGGGATTTTCCTGCATGTGCCCGGCAGCAGTTACGACCGCGACCTCTTCACTATGACCTGGGGACCGACTATTGCCGCCCTTTCCTACGTTTTTGACAAGAGCCTGGATGACACTATCATTCAGAAGGCCATCACTGGGTTCAGGTAAGACCCGCAGATTCGTAGACGGGTTTCACACAGCCTTTGAATCAATAAAATTTATTAGAGCACTCATTGCGAAGTAGTTTGTCAGATTTTTGTTTTTGCAAAAAATTAAGATTTTGATTGATGCCCTCTCTCTCTTTTATCCTTTCAGGAAATGTGCCATGATCTCTGCACACTACGGCTTCAGTGACGTCTTTGATAACTTAATCATTTCGCTCTGCAAGTTTACTACTCTCAGCTCTGAGGTAAGACCTGAAGCACCCAGTGTTCATTTCGTTGACAAAAATTTTTCGTCATTTATGCATAAAACAAATTTTTTTCACAGATGAAAACGAGATGATAACTAAATAAAAACCAGTTTTAAATGATGACAACTATGACGAAAATGTATTGACATTTTCGTCAACTAATAAAAACTAGATGAAAATGTTAGGGAGGGACGATTGGGGAAGAGATCCATTCAGAACTGATTTGTGTTTGTGGTAGATGCGCACATTTGAATTGTAACGTGCTGATCTACCCGGCGGGACAGGAGTTGCATGCGCTTTTGATGCATGTCTCATAAATCGTTAAAAAATTTAAGCGTCCGGGAGAAAGAGAAGAGCAGACATATGGATAGATCTGAATAAGTGACAACGCGAAGAGCTTTATTCTGTATTTTTTTGTGCGAGTGTGCGCGCACACACACACACACACACACACACACACACACACACACACACAGCTATACAGCGCGCGAGGACAGAACTGAGCTCTCTTTCGCGTCTGAATGGACAAATACAAACAACATTATGTCTAAATGTCCGTTTTGGAGAGTATTCACGTAAACCCAGTCAGTCTTTACAGAAGGTACAGTTGTGAGAATATCTGATGTGCATCAGTGCAATTGGATCTGCACACTTGGTCTTAAAGTGACAGTGCGTAATAAACCTAATACTGTCTGTAGGCTACACTTAATATTAATCAAACAACAAAATAAAAAGAAAAGAGCATTCACTGCTAAGGATTTACATTTAGTCATTTAGCTGACACTTTTATCCAAAGCAACTGAGGACTAAAGCAAGCGAGTCGTCGGGAAGAGGAAAAAACAAGAAGTGTTTAAAATACAAAGTTCAGGCATTGCTCAGAGTAGTAAAAATCAGACAAGGGAGGATTTAAAGGGGAAGGATTTTTTTATTTTTTTATTAATTATATTTAATGGATTAGTTATTAATATAATTAATATAAGGATTAATTATATTTAATTCATACAAATACATATGTCTCCTTGAAAGAATAAAGAATAATGTATGTAAGTTAAAGACTGCATAATTCATTGAAGAAAAAAAAGAGAAAAAAAGGAAAAAAAATTCTACTTTAGTACTTCTGTGTCTGTATTGCAACTTCAAGCTTTAAAAATTATTAATATTAACAGGTTAATAGATGTTTTCAAACGGGAAATATATAATGGGTTTGGAAATTTTAGAGAAATTCTAAATTAATGCATTACAATTTAACTAAACCCATTCGATTTTAGTCGACTAAATCTACTGTAGATTTAGACGACTAAAATCTTATTGTATTTCGTCGACTAAAACTAAAACAATTCAGATGACTAAAATAATCTTAGTTGATTTTCGCTAAATCGCATTTTAGTCAAAATGAACACTTGTCTGGAAGCGTTCAGATTCCTGCAGCAGCTTTGTCATGAGTGAAAAGATCTGATTGGGATTTGTGTACCTTTAGTCTGTAGAGAACCTTCCCACCGTATTTGGCAGTAACAGGAAGGCTCAAGTCGCTGCCAAGACTGTGTTCAGCCTGGCCCATAATCACGGTGACATTTTACGAGAAGGATGGAAGAACATCATGGACTCAATGTTGCAGCTTTTCAGGGCTGAGCTCTTACCCAAGTCCATGGTTGAGGTAAGACGGGAGTGCCAACGTATCTCTTGAAAACCCCTAACAAACACTTCTTGCTTAGAAGAAACCAACTGCATATAGCAAGCTCATTGCTCCTAGATATTTATTAGATCAGGCAGTAGTGCCACCTACTGTCACAAAGGAAGATCTGTATAGATGTGTTAAATGAATTAATGTCAATTTGACAAAATATTTCATTCTTTTTAAAAGGTTGAAGACTTTCTAGACCCTAATGAGAAGATTTCCTTACAGCGTGAAGAGACACCATCAAACAGGTATGTTTTTATATATATATATATATATATATATATATATATATATATATATATATATATATATGTATAATATATATATATAATATATAAAAATTATTATTATTATTACATTATTTTTTTATTATTATTATACACACTTCCAGGTTGAAACAAACTGCTTTTAGTGATTGACTTTAGGCAGTGATATGGCTCTAATTATCTGTTTTTCTGATGTTACATTATATAATGTATTGTTTGTTAATTTTAGTTATTACATAATTATTATATAGTTATTACTTAGTTATTATAGTATACACCTCTGGCTTCTTGTGCAGTAATAAATGCACTTTTTGGAACTTTAGAGTATTTTAATTTATCAGGCATGCTGTTAAAAGCACATTTGTTTAGTGAAATTTGACATGTGTAAGTATAACAGTTTATTTAAACACTTTTTAAATGCACAATTGACCACACAAGGACTAAAACATTCAAAATAAATGTTAATATGTATATTATCTGTATTGCATGGTTTTATTACAGTATCTTTTGACCAGACCTGTTTCTACCATGATGCTGCAGTGATTGGGATCTGTTATGTATCATTTTGAACCCCCGATTAGGAATTTTAAGTCCTGCTCAAAATCCCAAATTTGAACCACACAGTCATTTGTAATTTTCAACTCAATTTGTTTTTGAATGTAAATCTAAAACAATCCCTTTTGAGGTGCGTTAAGATCTTGGAAGTGTTTGTTTGTCAACAATAATTTAATCTATTCCTTTCTATATCTGTACTTCTGTCAGGGGTGAGTCCGCTGTATTGAGTTTTGTGAGCTGGTTAACTTTGAGTGAACAGTCTGGGCTCAGAGGCCCCTCCACTGAGAACCAGGAGGCCAAACAAGCTGCGCTGCTCTGCATAAAGGTACAGCCAATGAGCCAAAGATCAATCTGACTCATTGCTCCATGTATAAAATGCCATCACATGTGAATCAAAGAATTTTCTCACATTCTTCTCCATTTCTGTCAGCACTGTGACCCAGAGAAGCTGATTACAGAGAGCAAGTTTCTGCAGTTGGAGTCTTTACAGGAGCTCATGAAGGTGAGGTCCACATTTACAGACTGGGTGTATACAGAAACCATTTTATTTGGTGTTTCTTACAGTATTACTTGGGTTTGTTCATTATGTAATTTTTAATGTTTCCAGGCTCTCATCTCGGTGACCCCTGACGAGGAAACGTATGATGAAGAAGATGCTGCCTTTTGTCTGGAAATGCTGCTACGTATTATTCTTGAAAACAGGTACTGCATGTATAATCATGCTGAATTATCGCATTGAGAATTACTTGTTGCAAAAGATATGGTGGTTTTTTATAGAGAGATGACTGTGTATTTGCAGGGACAGAGTATCATGTGTATGGCAAACGGTACGGGATCACCTGTACCAGTTATGCGTCCATGCTAACGAGAGCTGCTTCCTGGTTGAGAGATCAGTGGTGGGATTGCTCAGACTTGCCATACGCTTATTACGCAGAGAGGACATTGGCTCACAGGTACACACAAAGCACAAACTGTTGTTGTTTTAGCTGTGTTGCAACACTGATTAACAGACCAGAACAGAAAAGTAGATAACATGTTAATGACAAGTGTTACAGAGTATTAATGCGTAAAAAAACAAAAACAGAAAGTGGGCCGCAAGGGCAGCTGAATTAGACCCTAAGCAGTTTCCTCCTTCTCTCTGGATAGGTTCTCCTCTCTCTTCGCTTGCTGTTGATGATGAAGCCTCATGTCCTGTCCAGAGTCTGTCGAGAGGTGGCATACGGCTTGCATGAGCTGCTTAAAACCAATGCTGCAAACATCCACTGCACTGATGACTGGTACACACTCTTTTCCCTTCTGGAGTGCATCGGGGCTGGGGTCAAACCTCCTGCTGCCATGCAGGTCACCAGCACCAACCCAGACAATGACACAGGTGAATCAGTCATTCCCACTTTTTCAACCATTTTATCTGTTAACATACCTCAAGACACAGTCAAGAGTGGAGTGAAGTCCGTTTCCAGATTGGCTTATCTTGTGTAATCCTTTTGTTCCAGGTGCTCAGTCAGATAGTGAACTGAGCTCATATCATCAGAGTGAAGTTAGCCTTGACCGCGGATACACGTCTGACTCTGAGGTTTACACAGAGCACGGCAAATCCAGAATACCCCGTTCAGCTACTGATGTGGATGTGGGCTGGCTAGTGGTGAGTGTTCACAACATACCCTGGAAAGGAAGCCTATCTGAGACAAATCCACCGTCACTAATAGCAATGTATCAATTAGGAATGTTGCTTTGAATAGATGCGTCCCCTTATGTAACTTCTTTCTGTTTTGGGCAGGTTGGTAAAGATGACTTGGATGGATCTAAGGCCACAGTGATCCCTACTTCAAAGCCCCTGACCCATCCTCTCATTAACCAGTATAGTTTAACTCTTGGGCAGGACGTGGGTCTCCATGACACCAAGTCCCTCATCAAGTGCGTGGATTCGCTGTCCTTCATCGTCCGCGATGCTGCCCACGTCACTCCAGAAAACTTTGAGCTTTGTGTTAAAGCCATACGAGTGTTTGTGGAGGCTAGCCTTAATGGAGGTACGTATCTCTTATACAGCAAAGAACCAGGATCAGAAATGAACTGGGGGTTGTCACCTAAATTAATAAAAAATCCCCTAAAATGTTAAGATATGGTAGCAAAAAAGTGCGATGTTTGTGAATGTGCATTTTTGAACAAATGGATTGAGTGAACTCAATGACCCATTCATAAAAACAGTTCCTTGCTTAATTCCTGAATCTGTCAGCAGCCATATCACCCTGTAGCCCAAGACTGGTTGCCCACTGAAGCTAAGCAGGGCTGAGCCTGGTCAGTACCTGGATGGCAGACCTCCTGAGAAAACCAGGTTGCTGCTGAAAGAGGTGTTAGTGAGGCCAGCAGGGGGCGCTCACTAGTGATCGACCGATATTGATTTTTTTAACCGATACCGATACCGATTATTTGCATGTTTATGTGCCCGATAACCGATATGCAGAACCGATATTTATTTACTGTTATACTTATGTTTTTAACACAATTATTACAACACAACTGAACTGAACAAACCATTTTATTTATAACAATCACTCCCTCCTTGCATAGAAAAAAAAAAAAAAACGTTATATTTATACACAAATAAATAGAGGGGTCTGGGTCCAAAAAATAAAGCGCACTACTGTCTTTGATTAAAAATAAAAGCTTTGATTAGGTAGAAAATAAAGCAAAAAAATTATTCTAACATATTGGGGGGGAAATTAAATTAGTCCTTCATGTTAAATTAAATCTTCAAATTACAATAAAAACATTTATATTATTACATTATATAATTTATATCTAAATTATACATATAATTTATAAGCATCAGCAGCAACAATGTTAACAATAGGCTAAATAAATGTTAAAAGTCTAATGTTTTCAAATGGAGAAAGTAATTGACAGGGGAGTCATATCACCTTTGCAGAAATGTAATTCATTTTAAACAGTTTTAGAAGGTTTATGTGCCGTTTAATAGGTTTAAAGAGTGAGGAATAATTCACTGGGTAATATTAATTCACTGAATAATAATAGCTGGAATATAACATTGTCAGGAAAGTAACAAACAAAACAGCATTGCAAGCATCATCATCATAACTTTTTTTAAACTAATATGTTATTAATTAATAATATTTTTGTCGGTCTAGATCATGAAATGCTTTCTGACAAAGTGCTGTTTATCTATGCATTTACACAGAACTATAGCTTATAGGGATGTTCGCCGGAGTCAAATGTGACGTCACGATATGGGCGTGGCCGCGAACTGGTTGGCAGAAAGAACCAAACTCAATGCAGATGGCCTGTGAAGAGAATGAAGATGAAATTCTCTAGTCGTGCATTGTGTACGTAATTTGATTTTTTGATCCAGCCACTTTTTATTTTACCCTTTTGTCTTGTTTCAGACCCAAACCCCATTTCTACAATACAAATTAATAAAGGCTGGTTTGGTTTCTAAAGTAGCCTACTTCTTCCAGCCTCCATGTTAATAATGTTAATAACTGTTAACAACAAATGTTAATAATGTTAATAACAAATGTTAATAACAAACAATTTAAATTTAAAAAAAAACTTGTAATACATTTTTTGTTTGTCTTGATGTAATCAACTCAGTACTTATGGTGATATCTGGGTTTAAATGTGTACCCTATTCTAGACGCCTAATTGCAGAAATCCACAGCTATCTTCTTGATTCAAGCTGTTTAGGTACGCGGTAGAAGGTTACTCTTATCGAACCTGTTAACACAGCCGATCACACAGCACGATACAACCATTTGTCTTCTGTGTTTGCGCTGCGCAGCAAGCCATTACTTTTCTTTTTGCCAACCAGAGCGCATCGTGACGTCACGGCGAAGATCCCTATAGGCTACTCAACCTGCGATCGCGCGTGCAGATAATAAATAATTAATTTCCGCGATCGCGCCTGCAGATAATTAATTTCCACAAAGCGGTATATTTAGATGTGTATTAGCGAAATAATCACTGTGTAGTAAATTATAATATAATCTAGGGTGTTTAAACAAGATAATCTTGTCAAAAGTTTCATTCAGTGGCCGGTTTGAGCATCTGATCATCAACCCAGTGAGTGCTCAGCAACATAAACGAACTTTTTTTTCCGAGACTAATGGTGAGCAAATACAACAGATAGATAGTTAAATTCAGCGCTTTTATTTTCAACATGCACTCATTCATGTCTGTTTCATTTAATTCATGTAAAGTTACGTCTTTATTGGGGCATTACATGACGGATTACGCTACGTGACTCCATGAGTTCGTCTCAATTTTAGAACCAAGCTGCATAAATAAACTACCAGTATATCAGGCATTTATGTCTCAAAACTTATTTCTGCATATCTGTTATGTTAAATAATTAAAGCAAAGCAAGTAGAACATATACTTTACTTGTGCACAGAGTTGTTGTTGACTGATCTCCTCAGACGCGGGCTGCAATGGCGGAATTCTCAAAACGGCCACAAGATGGCGCCGTGTATCGGCAAATCCGATATTACAAAACCGATACCCGATTATGGGAAAATGCTTAAATATCGGGAAAAATATCGGTAAACCGATACATCGGTCGATCTCTAGCGCTCACCCTGTGGTCTGTGTGGGTCCTAACGCCCAAGTATAGTGACAGGGACACTATACTGTCAAAGAGCGCTGTCCTTTCGGATGAGCTGTTAAACCGAGGTTCTGACTCTCTGTGGTCATTAAAAATCCCAGGATGTCCTTCGAAAAAGAGTAGGGGTGTAACGCCGGCATCCTGGCCAAAAATGCCCCTTGGCCTCTGTCCATCATGGCCTCCTAATCATCCCCATATACTGATTGGCTTCATCACTGTCTCCTCTCCACCAGTAAGCTGGTGTGTGGTGGTAGTTCTGGCGCAATATGGCTGCCGTCATATCATCCAGGTGGATGCTGCACATTGGTGGTGGTTGAGGAGTTTCCCCCCTTCCATGTAAAGCGCAGAAAAAGTCCCAGAAAAAGCGCTATATAAATGTAACGAATTATTATTACTAATGAATCAGACATTTTGAATGAATTTTTTGAAAGACTCACTCATTAAGGCTTATTGTCACCTACTGGCAGATTTAGTTATTTCTTTTCTTAAAATGTAATGTTTAGAACGTGAATCTCATAGCATTATTTATACAATTGTAAGTCCAGTGTAAATACATTTATGCCACCTCTGAACTGCATCAAACGGTTCCGTGTAAATGCATCTTCAGATGCCACCTTGGCTTTTGTTAATACTGATGTCATTTGATTGGTAATAACCCTAAAGTATCTTATTATTCCAATTGAATTTATTCAAGTCAAGTCACCTTTATTTACATAGCGCTGTTTAACAATGCAGATTGTTTCAGCAACAGGAAATTAATGCAACAAAGATTGTATTGATTGTAAAGCAGCTCTAGAAGAAAGTCATTGTTCAGATTATGAAATGTATGAATTTGACAAAAGCGTGCTTTCATTATTGAATATGCTGTGCGATCTTCAACACTGAAACCTGCCCTTGTTGTGTAAAACAAACGAATGATCTTGTCTCATCCTTACTCAACCACATAGCCATTGCTCTAGTTTGCATGCTGCCTCAATAACAACGTTTTTAATGTTGCCACGATACAATTTACATTTTATTTTAGAATTGGTTTCGTTCCAAACAAACCTTTTGGAGGGCATTGTATTCAAACATCTTGGAAGTTTGACTCCTTGAGGGATTAGAATGTCTGCTTCACTTCCGTGGCTTTGTAATTGGATGTGTCAGTGCCTGTAATCTCTTTAGTGCTGTATCTTGAGCTGTGCTCCTCTGGTGAGTCATTTAACTCGGGGGCAATTCAACTGTCTTGTGTGCCCTCTCCATTTATACTTCACTCTGCCTCTCAGTTCCTCTATCCGGGGTGGTCGGTGATCTACAGTAGGCTTAGTCAAGACTCATTCAGCACTTTATAGCTCTGCCAATCAGCATGTTCTTTTCATGAGCTTGAGGCCTCTGTTTATTTGGGAAGATACCTGCTGTCATCAGGGACTTACATGCTCACTTTGAGGGCGTCAGATCAAAGTTTTAAGTTGTGAACATCTAATAGGCAAAGCAATGTGATAATGATATGGTAGATATCTGCTTTATTCTCTTTTCATTGGAAACAGAACACAATATTTTCGATGCAATCCCAAAATTGACCGAGATATATCTGAGACAGGTTCTTCTAACCAGCAAATAAAAGGGTGTGAAGATGGGAGAAAAGCTCGCTAGAAAATAGCACCTGTGATTCATTCTCATAGCTTTGTTTGCAGTCATTATCTAACGGCACAGGCTTTTACCGTGGTTGACAGACATGAGAATGGGGCGGCGCACGCTTGAAAGCATAATTCGATTTCTCTTGTTAGTCACTCTGTTGATTGTTTCCACGCCCTCCGCAGGGTACCGCACCCACGACAAGAAAAAGAGCCACAAATACGACTCCAAATCCAGCCGGCTCCGAAAGAAGCCACGCGAGAAGGATGGCGCATCGCGGAGAGCCAAACCGTCCAGTCAGCGGCCCGCCCGTTCCCATAGCGACGATGAAGAAGATGAGGGCGTGCCGGCCAGTTACCACACGGTGTCTTTTCAGGTTAGTCTGGACGTAAGTACAACAGCCCTTTCCCTAATTCCTAAATCTGTCCATCATGTTTGCAGATCTGTTTGGTGAGGGACGGGCATGTGATTATTTCACATTTGAAACTTATAAATATTTTTTTTAGTTTTAGTTTCTGACCTCATTTCTGATTTAGAGCTTTAAAAAAAAACAATAAAAGGAAGTCGTCAACACTAATTTCAGGAAATGCGAAATTTTACTCGTATAAGTTTTGATAACAAAAAAGAAAATGAAAAAGCTAAGCACAGCTTTAATTAGAAAGTTAAATAATAATAATTTACAATAAGTGCATATTGCATTTGTAATTTTTTTTTTTAAATAAATTTTGACAAAATACAAAAACAAACAAAAGTCATATACTGTGTGTGTGTGTGTGTATAAATAACAAATTTTTTATTAACAAAACAAAACATTGTTTTTTGTCTTCATATTTGCATGGAAATATGACCCAGACATTTATTTGTGATATTTACCCAGGGCAGCATGCTTTCCCCATCTTCATAACCTGAATGGTGCACATCAAAAACATTTTATCATGTTGTCATTTTCTTTCCACGTGTTTACCTGCCTTATGTCAGTATAACAATAAATGTATTTTTGTCCCCATTAATAAGACGAATGTGAGTCTGTAAGGAAAGCAAATATTCATTTAATAGGCCAGAAATTTCCTTTAGTGTTTAGTGATTATAAAAACAGCCTGTTTGTCCATATAGTTGTTAGACCTGATGCACACACTGCACACGCGAGCAGCTGGCATCTACAGCTCTTGGGCAGAGGAACAGCGCCATCTTGAGGATGCTGGCAGAAAGATCGAGGCAGACTCTCAAACCCTGTGGTCCAGCTGCTGGTGTCCACTCCTTCAAGGTCAGAGACTAGTCAACAGCATATTTGCAAGCCTCAGTGTCAATCAAAAACTCATACATATTTTAACCATAAGTAAAACCTCTCACTTGTAATATCTGATGTAATATTATTGAATGTATAAAAGAAACGATGCTCAGAGATGTGCTATAACGTATGCATTTTGGCCTTGTAGGTATGGCTTGGTTGTGCTGTGATGCACGGAGACAAGTCCGCATGCAAGCTCTCACCTACCTACAGAGAGCACTTCTTGTACACGATCTACAAACTCTGGACGCGGTGGAGTGGGAGTCCTGCTTCAACAAGGTGAACTAGCTCTGTTTGTCTGTAGTTGAGGAGTTGCATGCATTTTCATTTTTGGAAAACAATTCCTTCAATAAAAAGAACTGAGAAAGGATGGTGATGTCTGTCTTTATTCAGGTCCTGTTTCCTCTGCTGACAAAACTCCTAGACAACATCAGTCCAGCTGATGTGGGCGGCATGGAAGAGACCAGGATGAGGGCCTGCACACTGCTTTCTAAGGTCTGGCCAAGGATTTCTTTGCTCATTAATCCTAACTTAAACCTAAATGAATTGAAAGGTGATTATGCTGATTTTCATTTGTTGAAGTGATTTTGATAAGCGTTTTTGGTCTCCCCAGGTGTTCCTGCAACATCTCTCTCCTCTGCTCTCTCTGCCCACTTTTGCTGCCCTCTGGCTCACCATTCTAGACTTCATGGACAAGTACATGCATGCTGGCTCCAGCGACCTTCTAGTAAGATCTCAGATGAGCATAAAATCACCTGTACTGACTTGAACGAAATACATTTGGAACTGCATGGATTTACACTACATTATAATTGTTTTATAAATAATGTCTGTTTATGCGTGAATGATTCCTTGTTCAAGTTAAGGGTGTCTGATATTGACGATATTAGATTGTGAATTATTAAAATGTCTCCACAATCTGCCTTTACAGAGATATGGGGAATATCATGCTACAGTATGCATTCTATCATATGCAGTTCAAAACCTGTTTTTTTTTTTTTTTTTTTTATCTCTATTGTGGTTACGCTCATGTGATGTTGTATTTCATTGTCATCACGGAAGTTTATTTGCATGCATTCTAAACCCTTCGGAGTTCAAACGATTTTACACGCATGCTGTTCTGTTCTGATTTTTCTGAGTGCACATATCCAAAACATGCACAGAAAGCCAGTGTCAAATTCACACAAGGTTCAGAAACACTATCATTGTTTTAACGAAAGTAAAAATATGGATCAATATATTGGATCTGTGCATTTTCTTAGTTACAGCAGCATAATATTCCTGCTGCTGTCTGTGTCCTAAAGGTGCAGTAAGTGATTTCTGAGAAACACTGTTGATATGTGAAATCAACACAAACAAAAACACTCCTCCCTTCATTGCTCCACCCTCAAAATGCATAAAACATGCAATGCAAGAGTGGATGTCTCTTTATCATTATTGAGGCAAAGCAATGTAATGCTTTGCAAAAAATAAAGTGAAGATGACGCGCAAAAAACAAGGATAAACAAAATAGAACACTGTACACGAGTATATATGTCAACAACAGCATATCTTGATTCTGTGAAACCGCAAAATCATTCTGTTTCTCTCAGCCATCTCTCTTTCTTCAAATCTCCCTCTTGCTCTCTCTCTCCTCCCCCATCATGAGTGTATACCCCCTACTTCAGATCAGCTACAAGTGTGTTGTGGTTCCTGGTCCGTTCCACTTTCAACAGCTTTTTTTCAGAGATTGCTTACAGCACATTTAATGTTAAACAAACAACACAAGAAAAAGAGAAAATCAATCGCTGTTCTTGACTGAAGAGCTCTTGTAGCTTTAATAAGAATCATGTATATTTACGTTTGATTTTGCAATTTTTTGCTTGAATGCTACAGTTAAATAGACCTAGTAGCTGAAAAAATTAAAGCAGTTTATTTCATTTGTATCTTTCTTATATTGTATTTGTCCTATTATTAGTAATTTACATCATTACCTTATGTTTCGTTATCTTGTACGGCTTTATATTTAAATTAAGGAAGTTAGTTTGGCTGTACTGCTCAGTACCTCAAACCAAAATGAAAAATAATTGAGATACGATCGTGGATTGTGATCCTGCCTGAAACAAATGTGATTTTTGCTATATCGCCCACCCCTAGTTCAGGTGTAGAAGATTTACAGCAGAAAAGTTCTTAAATCCTGAACGCTGATGAGTGTGTCTGACTTTGGTACACAGCTGGAGGCGATCCCTGAGTCTCTGAAGAACATGCTGTTGGTGATGGACACAGCAGGGATCTTTCACAGTGCAGACTCTCGTACAGGCTACTCTGACCTGTGGGAAATAACCTGGGAAAGAATTGACTGTTTCCTGCCCCGGCTAAAGGAGGAGCTCTTCAAACAGGCTGTCATCCCAGGCAATGATCACTCAAAAATCCATTTACTATTTAGTTGAGTTCAACCACATAACACGTTAACTGATACCTTTTGGTTTTTGTACAGAACCAGTGTGTAATGTTCCCGTGGAGGCCGTCCCACAGCCTGTTGCTGTTACTCCAGCCTCTCCCCCTGTGCCAGTCCCCTCACCAGTGCCAGTTGCCCCTGCAGAGCCAAATATTCCCAGCAGACCCTCGTCGCCTCGGGATGTGCAGACACCTAGTGCCAACGGTGATCGTAAGAGTTATTGGTTATATGCTGAAGTAGAAATGTTATTTATTTACAGTTTTTACTGTATTTTTTGAGTGAATAACTGCAGCCTTGGTGAGCAGAAGAGACTTTTCAAAAAGATAAAAACTTGAATGCATTTCTGATACTTTAATGAATAGAAGGTTCAAAAGATCAGTATTTATTTGAAATATAAATCTTTTATTTATGTTTCTTTATAAATGTCTTTACTGTTAATATTGATTTAATGCAATGTAATGCATCCTTGCTGAATAAAAGCATTCATTTCTTTTTTTCTTTTCTTTTTTAATCTCAATCAAAATGTGGATAATTTACAAAGCACAACTTTTTTGAACTTCCTTTCTCTGTGTGCAGGAATAGATAGATCATCTCCAGTTCCTCCCTCAACACCTCCAATGCCCACTCCAACAAAGATGAGTCCTCCAGTGTCCCCGCCGCCTCTCGCCCAGTCTCCACTCATCCTGCAGCCCCTCGCCTCTCCGCTGCAAGTGGGCGTTCCCCCGATGTCCCTGCCAATCATTCTGAACCCGGCTCTCATAGAGGCTACCTCACCTGTGCCCCTGCTCCCCCGCCCCTCCGTTGACTGACCCGCCCGTCGAACGTTTGAAGGAGAAACGCAGTGGAAGAAGCATCTGATTCTACTGTTCTCCTGCAGGCAAACACTCTCCACATCTGTAGCCCACACTATTCAATTATGTAACAGCAGGACCTGGAATAAGAGTGCATGAGAGGACATTGACATGCATGGTTGCCTCTCTTTGTTTCAAACATCAAAGCAAACTGCTCGGACTCGAACGTCCTTCAGTAAGAGATGTTACATAGATGATCATATTTATTCAAAACAGGAAGGTGCCACCATGGAGAACAGTTCATTATTGATGAGACTAGATTTATTTCAGTCAGGGGGGTCTGGTAGGTTAGCTGCACCTGTCAGAGCAGGTTTTAATGTACTAGTGCTCAATTGTTACTCGTGAGATTTAGTCAGTGATGACAGAATGGCTGATTGGTAGAGGTGTCGCACACTGGGTCCAGCTAATGATACCATAATAACTACACTGCTCAAGCCAATTGAACCTGTACAGTCTGATGAAGAAAACGTAATTTATTTTGACAATTCATATTGTTTCTTATTGTAGCTTTTACACTTTAATTACATTGCTTTGCCGTAAATTGGTCCAGAGAACACAGTCACTGAGAAGCTGCCACTTATTGTTTGCCATACATGGTTCTTTAGTGGGGGAATTAAAGGGTTAATTCACCCAAAAATTAACATTCTGTCATAATTTTCTTTCTTCTGTAGAACACAAACAAATGTTGACTTTCCATTGTATGGACCATTGTATTTTTCAAAATACATTTTTGTTCCACAGAAGAAAGTAAGTAGATTTGACATGAGGGGGACTAAATTATGACAGAATGTTCATTTTTGGATGACCTGTCCCTTTAAGTCTACAAAAGCTATTTTGGTTGATGATAATAAAATATGGCTTGTTCCCACTAGACTTGTTTTGATGACGCCACATAATTCATTATCGTGGACCTCTACAACATTCCAGACACGTCACTAATGTTTTCAACTAAATGAACCAGGTGAACTCTGAAAGTCAGGTTTTATTTTATTTCGATGGGTATTTTTTATTCGCAAGTTGTCTTAAAGAGAGTTTTGTTGCTCAGGTTTATGCTGTCTCGCTGTGGCACTTCTGCTCTTTAAAAGTTTCCCTTTAGAGAATTCCTCCTGGCCATGATCGTGATGACATTGATCAGTTCTTTCAAATACATTTTTCTGCTGTTCTTTCTATCAACCATATCCCTTTATTGTGGTAAACTCGACTCTGGAAGTTTAGCAACCACTTTTAGTTTTGTATGAATTAATGAATGCTTCATAAAAAGCTGATGCCAGAAGAGAGCTGTTAAATTCACTAATATAAAAATATAATGGTTCTCAGACCCGCACCTCCGCTTGCATCAGCTCAAGTTCATCTAGAGATCAGTGTATGACCTGAGACTCGTGGTTTCTCCTCTCAGCATGTGTGTTTGGATCAGTACAGAAACTGCAGGTGCTTTAAGGAATTGTACTGTAATTTAATGTAGATGGTCACTGCTGTACTTCAGTGACAGCAGATCAATGAACCCAACACAAACCTAAGAGGTGGCTGTGGACAGATGGACATTTTCTTTTCTTTTCTATGTGCACTTGTTGTACTGCATTCTTAGATACATCAGGAACTAATTCTGTAGTCAACAGGTAAC
This sequence comes from Semotilus atromaculatus, assembly GCA_031834385.1. NCBI lineage: Eukaryota > Metazoa > Chordata > Actinopteri > Cypriniformes > Leuciscidae > Semotilus > Semotilus atromaculatus. The sequence continues at coordinate 32,562,706 of JAULUF010000025.1, forward strand.
TCAATGAAAATAATCTGTATATATGAATAAAAGTTAATGTACTTTTTACAATGTAATAAATATATGGTAAATATCCTAATCATGTGTTACTGTGTTCCTCTTACATGTCAATTTGATTTCATTGCTTTCTTTTAATTTAAGTCTTTTAACAAGCTGAGACCCAGTCCATTTACTTTCAATAAAACTTGGCTGCCTACAGTATATGGTAGAAATGCCAAACATTTTTTTGAAATCTGAGCTACTGTACCTGACTAGAGAGAAAGCAGAGAAGAAAAAAGGCTATTGTCTTACCCTTTGCAAAATAGGAGGGAAAACTTCAACCCATAATGCACTGGGCATGTTGTGTCAAAGGCCACTTCCACCAATCTGCAATGAATACACTTACCAGAGTCAAATGGACTACTTGCACAACTGCTTCCGCTTTCTACTTATTACATCTCTGGAGTTTCTGGTAACAGCGTTCAGCGCACCCATATACATGAGAACGCAGATTATTACGTTTTGTGGCTGTCAATTGATTAAAACAATGAATCAAGTTCTCTGTGTTAACATGAATTATCTTGAACCTGTTACTATAAATAGATTTTCTGAATAATAAATCAATATATTTCCTCATAACATGCAACAGTCCAGTGCTCGTCTTCTTTCTCTTACTGATCATATTTCATACCTGTTGAGTTTACATTTATAAATGAATTTGCTTTACGGACTGCAACTTTTAGTTGAGTTTGGAAAATTCTTTATAGTTTACACAGTAGCCTAATCATCAGAATATCTCTTCTCCTGAAAATGTCCAGATATAATTTTTTGTTGTTGTTGTTGCAGAAACCCATTTTAGGTTATGTTTAGTAGGTAACTAGCACATTGAAAATAAATTAGTTGTACTATTTCAAAACGGAAGTGCGTCACGAAGCTAGTCCATACCACGTTTCTTTAGTAAGAAATACTTTTTAGCAAACTTTTAGTAATACAATGGTGTCAACTTGTATTGTTCCAATCCCGGGTGCAAGAATCAAAGAGTAGACTTTTAGCAGGAGTAAATTATTCGTTTTCCACCCCAGCGAAGGACCCAGAGAACAATGCAATGGAAAAATCTGAAAAACCAACGTGTTTGTAGTCAACATTTCAAACTGGATGACAACGAACACAGTGTGTTATGCCAAAAGGAGGGGAAAACGGGCGTTCTGTCAGTTCCACCCAATCTACCGAAAGCTAACGGCGTCGCGTACAGGTAAGAAAGCTGCTTGTTACATTTTTCAGTGATAAACCTACAATTACAAAATTTGTTCTGTTAATAACTCTCTGTCGATCCCACTGTCCGTGTGCGGCGATACAAAAATGCGGAAGTACAATCTGTAGTTTTCACGAAATCCTGAGCTGTCAAAAGTCAGACAGACAACAATACAAAGCGAGCTTGAAATTGGTGAAGTTACACTTCAGTTCACCCAAAATTAATGAACATTCTGTCATTATCTGTCATTATATCCCCATGTCGTTCATGGAACAAAAATATCTTGTTTTATCAATTGAAGTCTACAGTTTGGAATTACATTGTGTGATGGGAGTATTTTTATTATGTGCCAACTATTTATTTAACCTTATGTTTCAGCGTCCATGAAATAAAAAATGAGATATTTGGCAGAATATTTCCCATTCGATAAAAGTGGATGTTGATTTATACTCCTATGATTCAGTCTCCTATACAAAAAAAAAAAAAAAAAATGCAAAAGTAGTCCATGTCACATGATTTGTGCGAACTAATTGTGTTTGTCGTTGACTGTCACACCTGGTGCATCTGATCTTATGAGAAACAGAGACAATTAGATTTGAGAGTTCCAGTAAAGGGAAGTTTTTTTTCAGCAATTCACAATTTGCTTCATTCTATTTCTATGATTTTGATTGTATAAATCACCATCCACATTAGTACTGTGCAAAACTGCTGCTTGGATGTTCTATTTAGCTTTTGTGTTTCATTAAAGAAAACATTTATGGGTTTGGATTTGGAAGGTTGTACCTCATTTTAGTTACCTTTAATGGAAAGTAATGTGTTGTATTACTTTTGACTTGGCTGGGCTTGCTTTTTTTTCTTCTTCTTCTTTCACACCAAAAGTGCAATGAATAAGCATCAGGTTGAACTGAACTGAGATTAAAGTGTTATTCAACATATTTAATTATTGCAGGTTTGCATCATATTCTAAGTTTGTATTTCACTGTTTTTATTCTTTTTGAAGAATACTGAATCTGTTTTTGTGAGATGAGTACCGTGAAATGCTCACATTTAGTCTAGAACTACAGTAACAATCATGTTTACACAGCGCACACAATGCTTCTGCGCTTACGATTTCTCTCAACATGGGGACAGGAGAGATGTCCGTCAATAAATGGAAAAACAAGGCAAAGGGGTTATTTTGGGGAAAAGTAACTCAGCTATTTTGTTGTAAATTTAAAAAGTAACGTGCTACTTTGTTACTTTGTAAGAAAGTAATCTGATTATGTTACTTGCAATGTGTTACTACTAGTCCCAATACTGGTTGTGTCTGAGTAAATGTTTTGAGCAAACTATTGCATGTATATTAATGGAAGCTCATCCTGTGGTGTAAAACATTTTTTTATTTCAAAGCTGAACAAGAAACACTTTTTTTGATAAACCAAAACTGTCAGAAACCACACTTGATATCTAGCCAAAAACAACGCTCAAAAGTTCAACTCTGAACATGGAATGTAAAAACAAGTTCAGTCTAAGGATAAAAATGGCAAACAATGAAGATTAAGTTGATCTAGTCTAAATGAATGTATTTTCTTTAAAAGGAGAACAGTGAAACATAAATGTGTACAGTACATCACTCACAAATATCCTTGTTTAAACACCTTCAAATAATCTGCTGTCAAAAACATATACCTACAACATCTTTCACCAAGCTGCACTACACTTCACTTAGAATGCTCTTACTAGCCTGGATGCACTCTCTGCTAAAGCTCATGTTCAACTCGTTTCACCTTCCCTCAATGTCGAGGCCGACAAAACCAGTTAAAGCAAAGCTAAATCAGAGCTGCATCGAGGCTGTTACACTTTCAAAGAAATCAAACCCACGACTGAACATCACTTGGTGTCCATCTTGGCCATCTCCTGCAGGTATATCCCAATGCTCTCGCTGTCAAACAGAACAAAGTAAATGTTCTTCAGAGAGGATGTGGTTGCTGAGACAAAATGGTTTGAAATGGCCTTCAGTATTAGCTGGGCTGCTGTCTGCTTTGGGAAACCATTTCTGCGGGAACAAACATTTAAAAAGTGAGTTGATTTAAAAATTCTGGGTATTATCATAACCGCATTGAAATCTAGTTAACTACTGATCTGTAAGCCTATGTGTACTCGCAGCCGCAACTATCTTCAATGGCTTGTAGACGCGTTTGATTTTGAAGTGAAGTTTAGGTCATTTTAAGCCCACGATTCTGATGCTCACCGTCCAGCGGGTAGTGAAGGGAAGGCCACCGATTTGAGCTTTTTCTCCTCGGCAGCAGACAAACAGTTCTTGACTGTTTTCTCGAGCTGATCTTCGCACTTCTCTGAACCCCACTGAGGGACGTGACAATGGATGATGAACCGTGCTGCCATCCCATTGGCTTGACTCACAGCCACTGCAGAGCAGAGGGAATAAGAAATACTCCAGTCACAACAACAACAACAACACAGAAATGTGTTTTTCACTTTAATAACCTACAGTGGATTAAGTAGATCTTTCTTGTTTTACTTTTAAACACTTTTTGACACAAAACAGTTTGGGCTGATTCTTCATCTTTGTATAATACTTATTAGTACTTCAAAAAAAACCCCAACAGACAATCCAATGTTGCACGTTGACTCGTTAACATGTTTTACTTTACACAAGCACTAACAAGCCTATCTAGCCGATTAAATATTGTAGTACTACAGAACTGCTCATTCAATACTGACTTTTTTAGCTTGTGTCAAGCTGTGTGTGTGTGTGTGTGTGTGTGTGTGTGTGTGTGTTTAACCTGATGCAACCTCCAAAGGGCCCTGGCTTTTTCTCAGCTCCTTGACGGTCTCTAAGAAATCCTTTCCTCCTGCTTTCTCCAGAGCGTTACCTGTATCAGAGGAAAACTTAATAGCTTTTGACACATTTCAAAAATAGGTCTCTTTGAAAATTTTATATTAGCTAACAACAATAGCTCTGCTTCCATCCACCCATTTGCATGCGCATTTAAAAAACGTTTAACGGAAACGGCAAGATGTGCAAAAAAAAAAAACTTATGCGCTCAATTGAGGCGGTTCATTTTTTTTATCCACTAAAAACATATGCGCATAAACTACAATGGAAACAAATTTACTGAATAGATTCCTCCATGCGTAACAAAAAAGCTCACGTGACTGCCTCAACAGAGGATGTGATTGGATAACTGGACTAACCAGCGGACCAATCGCATCGCACAGCATCTCAAATGTTGGTTTGATCATTCTGAAATGCCTGAGCCAAAGTCTGTCATCAGAATGATTTGGTTTAATTCCCGCCAAGAAGCGTCTCACATGATTGCGTTCCCAAATATTTAAAAGATCCCATTACGGCGTTCACTGCATTTCGTCAGTGTGCTCTGAGACGCAAGTAATTTATGATAGAGGAAAATAGAGCCACAGTGGCTTCCCCGATTGCGGCAACTTCCATTTATTTATTTCAGATATTTTGTGCCAATTTTGTTCTCTTGAACGCATGGGATTGGAAATGGTTAATTTAGCAAATTTGAATGGAAACATAGCTAATGTTAATAATCTTGTAGTGTACTGACCGATTCCCTCTTTCAGATCAATCTCTGCATTTGTGGGATTGATGATTCCCTCCACTTTGATCGTTCCGATTTTGCTGATTTCACTCTCTGTGAGGGACAGCTGATAAAGAAACCAGAGTTAACTCCTATGGCATAAGGCTTAGATCGCCAGAGTATTAGCTTTGCTACCATTAATTTCTGCAGAAATGTATTCACAATGCATCATTTTACTGCCAATATAAAATTAATAAAAAATATTGTGATGCTTTTAAGGTGCCTTTTCTTTGGCCATTAAGATTTGTTGGAGTTTGTTCCATTAAGTGATTTTATGATTTATTTCTTTAGATAGCATGATATCACATATAGGCTAATAGCTTTATATTGGCCATGAAAAAGTTATATATGCAGTTATATTCCTAAATGTTCCTTGCATTCAAAGGTATACAAAGCTTATAATGTTAAAACAACTTAAAATGCCATTCTTGATAATGTGTGATAAGCACAGCTATTTTCACCTTTTGTCCAAGGAACAAGCTTTTCGCAGAGAGAATAGTGAATCCCTCTCCCGGTCCGTCTTCCACGGTTGTGTTGGCATCTGCTTCTTTGTCATTCTCTGTGCTTTTCTGCAAAAAGAAACATGTGTTGTATTCTCACAGACAAACATAGTACCATAGCAACCTATGTCCTGCACTTACTTTGGGTTTGCGGCCTGGTTTTCCTTTGCTCTTTTTGCTGGGTTTCTTGATGGGTTTCCTGTTCGCCCTCTTCTCCGGAACGGTCACCTGAGTCTCCACCTTCACCTTGCCGCCTCTCTTCTTGGAGAGCAGCTCGGGATGGATGCGAGGCAGAACTCCACCATTTGATATAGTCACCCCTCTGAGCAACTATTCAATAATACATCAAAACAATGCCATTGCTATAATTTTTTTAAGATTAAAAAGAAATATTAAAACAAAAGTAAGTTTGCTTCGCTGTATACGGTTAATTAGGCCAACTAATATAGAAGTGGGCTACTCTAAAAGCAATGGATTTGCCATCTTTATGCTCTACAGACTACAGCAATAAAAGTGTACTGCGAGTTGTTTTTTGACAAGACTGTGCTAAATATTAACTCTATCCACCCTCAGTCTATTTTAACATGTAACTCATTACCTGGTTGAGTTCTTCGTCATTGGCCACTGCCAGCTTGATGTGTCGTGGAGTGATTCTCCCCTTCTTGTTGTCTCTTGCTGCATTTCCAGCCAACTCCAAAATCTCAGCTACAAAACCATCAGAGCAATAAGAACCATTATTAATAATTGAGCAGCAAATCAGCATATTAGATTGATTTCTGAAAGGTCATGTGACACTGAAGACTGGAGTAATGATGCTGAAAATTCAGCTTTATCATCACAGGAATAACATTACATTTCAAAATACATTGCAAAAGAAAACATTATAAATATGTATTTTAAATATTAAAATGTAATACTATTTTACAATACTACCGTTTTTACTGTATTATTTTTTATCAAATAAATACAGCCTTGGTGAACATAAGAGATTTTTTCATACATTCAAAATAAAGAAGTCCCTTATGGTTCTTAATAAAGACTTTTTTTTTTAAAATATTCAAACATATTTCAATCTTTTGACGGCCAGTGTAATTAAATTATTCATAATGAAAACAGAATAAACCATTTTGGTGAAAAGATACAAAGATTTGTGCTTGCTTTCTTGATTCCCACCTGCTAAGTACTCAATGACAGCTGCCATGTAGACGGGGGCGCCCATGCCAATGCGATACTTATGGGTTCCTGTGCGCAAGTAACGCATCATCCTCCCGACAGGAAAAATGACTCCTGCTCGGGCCGAACGAGACAGCTTGGTGATCTTTTTCTTTCCTCCTCTGGCTGACATCCTGCCGTTGCTGTGGTGAAAAATTAAAAACATTTCTTCCATAATTATCTTTTGATCAAGTGAACAATCCATTCAGCAACATGTAATCAAAACATCAATCATGTGAGTGACAGAGCAGACCCACCTCCTCTTGACTCACAGTGCCACTGGATGGAGTACCTACAGATAAATCAGACAAAATGATTCATTCATTAACATCCTGAATGTGACTGAACTCAAGTCTCCATCTGCTTCAACAGATAATGACTCTCTTATCCATGTTAATGACTAAACTAGAACAAGAATAAAGCTAATACAAACACACGTTAAAAAGTTACAGCTTGGGTTTCTTTCATCTGTTGAACACAAAAGATGACGTTTTGAAGAATGTGGGTAACCAAACAGTTGCTGGTCATCATTTTGACTTCCATAGTATGTAAAAAACACTAATGAAAGTCAAAGGGGACCAGAAACTGTTTGGTTACCCCATATATCTTCTTTTGTGTTCAACAGACGAAAGAAACTCAGACAGGTTTAGAACAATTTGAGCGAGAGTTAATGATAGAATTGTAGTTTTTGGGTGAACTATTCCTTTAAAGGGACGGTTGCAGGAGACTTTTCCCTGATAAACATACAATCAAAAAAAAGGTTGGTTAATTCCGATCTGCAAATTTGAGTGACGAGAAGATGTGAGAAAAAACACCATCTAAAGGTCTTGGCTGAGTTGAAGAGAACACAAACTTGAAAGCTGCAGGTGTGCACTGGTTCAGATTAGCGGAGATGGTGGTATATTTCCACATTTATATTATATGTTTATTATGTATTAAAACCCAAAGCCTTAGGGTGACGTCACATCCGATTAATTGCGATATCTGAAGAGAATTCTCAAAGTCTCAGTTTAGTTGGAAATTAAGGTGGGACTTCAGTAAAAGGGTAATTGGAACTATTTTGCGAATAGAAACGCGCATGAATATTTAAGGCCAAAGTATACCGTTTTGACGCAAACATTTAGCGTATGCCTACAGCCGAACGCATTGCCTTTCAAAGAGTATTTAATTTGATTGCATACACAAACACAGGTTATCGTCGAATACACACTGCAAAGTTCCATTTTTGTTCAGTGTCTGCGCCATTTCTATCCAGAAGTTATGAGCATTAAAACTGTCTTTGCACTCTTTTAAACACGCATGTCTATAGATGTTGCATCTATATTAGTTATTTATTTTTCATCTCATCAGTTTTATTTTCGTCTTTGAAACAACGGCCCGGGAAGTGTGGCCACCTTGTGAACAAATGAATTAGAGCAAAAATAGTCAAAGTTTATTTGTATGCTAAACTTGAGTATGCACAGTTAGAAAAAAATTACTGCATGTGTGAACACGTATTATGTTGATGATCACACTGTACATTTTTCTATACATATCGATACTGAACTATCTGAAACTCTTCCGCAGGATGCACCAGCAACACGTCCTCCCTCTTTAATCTGTTCGACAGATTTAACACCACGGTTGACACCCTTTCCAGTCTATGGTTGACACACAAACCCTTTACTCACTCGTTTAATTTGCTCCAGATGAATATTGTTGGTGTTACAGGGTGAGGGATTGCGGATATTGAGCATAATTGTACTCATTCCCACAGATTTTGCTCACACCCAAAGTATATTGGCTATTTAAAATACTATAATGGGTCCATGCGTCATGTATTAAAGCAACAGCAGCCTAATATACCGGCTGCCAAATAATGAGATAATATTAAGCAGTTTTTCCCTATGGTATCGATTGTCAAAATTGTGGCCAGTGAAAATGCGGAGTGGCTAGTAACTTTGAAAAACCACTAGCCACAGTGGCTGGTGAGCAAAAAAGTTAACGTCAAGCCCTGAAGTTAATGTCAAGTTAATTGTAAGCATAGAAACTTAAAAGGCTAAAAGGACACAAGCCAACAGTTAAAAACAGCAAAGAACAGGTAAGAAATACAAAGACTTATTACATACATTGCTTAGATTAAATAAAGAAATTTTACATTAGTTAATTATTAGGGATGTGCAATATATTGAAATATCACAAATGTACACGTGATATGCATATCGCAGCGGCAATAACTGGGTTCATGAACAAAAGACAGAAAATCACTCACTGCTTTTGACTGAATAACTTCTGTAGCTTTAATAAGAATCAGTGTTTAATTCATACAGTGTTTTATGTTTACATTTGATTATTCAGTTTCTGTTAAAGCTAATGCAGGCCAGCCTGAACCCTAAACCCCCTGGTTTACACTGATGTTAAAATGACACTTACTACTGTATGCTACAGTAAAACACTGCTGTTCACTTCCAGAAGTTGTAGGGATGCTTTCTTCTGACAAAAAAAAAAAAAATTATGTAGGTTAGATCATTTTAAATATAATTTAAGTTTATTTTACACACTTTAAGCTATATCGTATAGCACGTAAAATATTGCATTAGTTAATGGGTTATTGCAAATCGCATTAATGCTGCAGCCCTATTAATTATTAGTTAACTTAACTACTCCATATAAACTGTAACTTGGATTCCTGATTAATAATAATAATTATGTATGTACAAATTCAATTTGTACCATTGCTGTTTGTCTTGCTGCTAGGCAGATTTTCAAGACTAATCAATATTTGATTATCTGTGTTATAAGCAGGATAATGATTATTTATCCATCCATCATAAACCATTATTTATTTATTTTGCCAAAATGTGACCCGGGGTCTGTGAATGGCAGACTGTGAACTAACGTTACCGCGTCGACAGACAAGGGCTCTTCTCTCGGCACAGCCTGCAGCGACCCCGCACTGCCATCTCAAATTAAAGGCGCAGCGCATGTTTTAAGATAAACAGCGAACATTTATAAACATAGAGCGCGATTCCTCCCCGCTATGAAAAGTTTTGCCACAAATATATGCAATGAAAGACCCGCCTCCTGCCAGCAACAGCACGTTAACACCATTAACGTTATATTCATTCGGGATGCGGTACGTGATCGAGAGGCCGTCGCCGAATCCGCGATTCAAAGCGTATAAAGGCCTCGCCTTCGCTTCACGGTTTTTCTAACAAATGCACATGTAAATCCGGGCAGGTTTGTTTTCAAAAACACATTAGGTCGTGCACAAATACATATTCTTGTTTTTTAACCCTGCTCCTCCCACATTAACTCACCCCCATTTTGTTTTTTACCTCGTTGCATTTATGTAGATTAAACACCCGATCTACATCACAAGCGAGTGATGCGTTTCGACGCGACGCGACTGGAGCGTTGTTATTATCATCGCATCTGCAAGCGAGCTGCGTTCAGCTTCGTTTTTATATGTCGTATCGTCGCGCGCGTCGTGTACAGTAAGCTCGAGCTGCATTCCATGCATCGCATCGCGCACTTATCAACACAATATATCGTGCCAATATTTACCTGTTTGTTCTCTACAAATGCGTCATGTACGAAATATATCTGTCCTCTGACAGGGGGCAAATAAGGAGTTCCTGGTATTCCTATTCCCTGTCCTTGTGTGCTGAGCCTCTCTGCTTCTTCCTTAAAAAAAATAGAGAGAGAGAGACCGCGAAAAACTACAGCAGCCAGTACCACCGTACTGTCGATGGAGGCAGGCTTTAGGCTACTGCTTCTCATTTAAAAAACATTACATTCAGGATATCAAATACAGGAACGTACCCAATGCAATCCATGCTAAATGCATATGCAAATAAGGGACATTATGTGGATATAATCCATTATCAAGCTATCATTTCTCATCTAAGAGGTAGTTGAGAGCAGCAAGCAAAAATTATTCGTCACAGACAGCTGCAAGTGTCTGGGAGATTGATGCTTACTGTAAAAAAATGGTCTCTTCACCTGGTCTCTACTCGAGTGAGTGGTGATCTTCATTCGTTTTCACATTCGCCTCTCTCCTGACGCCTGATGAACTCGATCTGATATGCACTTTTAAAAACGAGCCTTACGCAGACACGAATAATGGCCTGTTTCAATTGCGTTTAGTGTCTTTGAAATCTGTGCTAGACTAAACTGGTTCCACAGAGGGCAGTATTAGATCAGAGTTAAAATATACTTGTTTGGTGGTTGTGGTCCGCTAGGGGGCGGGATTGTATTATATTTTCTCACACAAGGACAGCTAGTCTTGCTCAGGGACGAACAATGTTAAAATATTTGATGTATTTGAATGTAGATTTCAAGCATATGCATTGTTTAAAATCCGTGTTAATTAGCGTGTTTAAAAAAACAAGTTACACGTGGCAAGTCTGAGTTTAATATTTAATTTCAATAATATTTAATTTGTAAAAAAAAAAAAAAACCTTTTAGATGCCACGGACCCCAAATATGATCCTCCTCATGTAAGGGACCCATCATAAAATTAAAAAGTCAGCTATATATTTATTAAAGTTTAAAGACATGCTGCGTAACACACAAGAATGAACCTCTTTGGTTCTTGCAGAAGCTCAAACATGATGCATAACACACAAAAATAAACCTGGTTGTTTTACATTAAGCGAACATGCTTGAGCTTCCGTTTACCACGACTGATGTGTGAGTTGATGAATGTTTATATGTGGATAAATGCCTAAATCTGATCATTAGGCCTATATAAAGTGATCGAGTCTCTTCAGAAAATTTGGACTTAACCATTCAATTCATATGGATTAGTTGTTCTACAATCTTTTCATGAACTTTTTGAATTGCGTCAAAGTGGTAGTTGCGTAGCTCTAAATGGAGGGACAGAAATCGCTCAGATTTGATTAAAAATATCTTAATTTGTGTTCCTATAAGATAAACGAAAGTCTTTGGAATGACATGAGGTTGAGTAAATAATGACAGAATTTTCATTTTTGGGTGAACAATTACTTATTGTATATAAACTCTGAACTCTTGGCTGATTTAACCAAACCTTTCGCCAAGAAGCGCTCCACTCTTTTTTTGTTCCAGTGAAAAGGAGCAAGTCTAAGTACTCTACAGTTATGTTCGAGCAATATGAATGCATTTATTTATTTTATTATTTGAGTTTTGTGAATTGTTAAAAGATAAGTGCACCTCTGATGCTTTGTAGGTAACAGGATATTGCGCTATATTTTTAGCATCAATATTTTCTTGCCCACTATTTTATGTGTTTGATTATTTATTGTAATTGATTTTCATCATTTTACATAATTAAAAATAGCCTATACAAATGTATTTCGTATCTGTGTTAAATGTTTAGATGGTAAGTGACAGCAAAAACAGCTAAATCTAATTCTGATTCATTAATAAAGCCCAGCCACTACCATTGCAGGACCCAGTTATGTGGATAGAGTCTGCAATACCCATTGTGTAGCAGATTCCTGAAGCGCACAGTTGACTTTGAAAATGATTTCCCCAGCCCTGCATGCTCTTTTTGGGCATTTTCTGAGATAAAGCAAGCCCTGCCTTTAGAAAGGTCCCAGGAGTATGCTGGGAAGAGTGACATGTGTGCTCTTAGCCAGACTGAACTGTCTAAACCCCTGGTTCCAGCAATCTAAACACAGAGCTTGTGATGGCTGGCTCCAGCATCTTTATGATATTGCGCTCACATAAGTATGACATATGCTCAATTAAATGTGTTTTTTCGAAAAATGCCATCCACTTAAGGGACTAACATTATGTGATTGTGCTAAAAATCTTTTTTTTCTTCTTCTTTTAATACTGCAAACTGAATGTCAGTACAGTATGGATATTTGTGATGAAATCTGATTTCTCAAAATATATATGGGGTAGAACATAAAAACCCAACCTGCATGTGTTCCATGCAAAATTAAGCTATTTTTGTATAATTTGTTTTGATTTGACTGTGTTTTGTTTTCTTATAACTGTTTTGTCTTAACTGTGAATACATTTTCCCTAGTTGCTTATTTGAGCACTATTCCAAGTAATACGCCACTGATATAGGCTATACCTTTGTTATTCTCTCTAGATGTTTGAGCAAGTTATTATGGGAACCTGTCAATTTATTTATTTTTAATGTATTTCCCATTATACATTTATGCTTTAGATACATTTTAAATGGAAAACTTGAGGCTTCAGTTTCTTACATTTGAGCCTGGTTTTCATTTGATGTTAGCTTGTTGAGATGTTTTGTCAAGTTTTACCTAGTCTTGTAATTCTCTGTATTGAATTGAATTTTGGTTCACCTTATTAGGAATATTTTCTTGACTAATATCGATATGTGGCCACAGTCTTTTTATGATGTCGTCAAGACTTTATATATCAAAACAAGTGCACAAGTTGTTGTGTGAGGAGTCCTTAACAGGAACAAGCTGTCCTGCCAGTGGCATGATTAAAAAACCCAGCCGCATAATAACCCCCATCACGCAGCTCCAGCATGGCTACCTTTGACAGGTATTTTTAGGCCTCAGACAAGAAGGCGATGGTGCGTCTCCCAGACCAGAATCCACAAAAAGAGAACACCCTTGGGGATGCTGTGAATAGGCTCTGTTCTGTTTAACCCGTCCCTCTAAGGTCTAGTGTCACTGCAGAGAGAGAGCGAGATAGAGAGGGTAACAGAGGAAGGGTTTCAGATTACACTCAAAGGGGGCTGTCGTGTCAAAATAGGCCTTCAGAGTGGCGACAAACCATGGGCCACCGACCTTACCCCTTTGCCAAGCCGAACATTCCTGCTGGATATATTTTTAGAGGTGGCATTTAAAGTTGGCAGAGTATCAACTCCCAGGCAATCTGCAGTATTTCCTGTTCCTGTTTCTGCAACAAAAAGGCCCACCCTGACAGGGCCTGTCTAAAAATAGATGTTTTACCTCAATTTTATAATTCTTTCAATTTCACAATACACAATAGAGCATTGTTCATTATTGAAAGTGATTCATTGTGGTCCTCCAACCGAAACTAAGCTGACGTACACACACTGATGCAGATCTGTGAAAAGGCTGTGGGCGCTTGCTTTATGTGGATGGGGGCAGAATGACCAACACTTCATCTGTTCAACTTTGCTAGTTAAAGGCAATGTTTTTCATAAACACTTATAGCCTACTGGTTGAAACTCTCTTCACATCCTGATAGCAAACGAGAAGTGTTCTAAATATTTAAAAAATGTACATATATCGTCTGTGGAGTCTCGGGGCCAAAATATTTTCCTCCAATCATTGCATTCAATCCAAATGCAATTATAGGATGTCCTACCAGCCTGTCAACCTATATGTATGTGCAGACCTTCGCGCACCCTGCTCGCAATGACATGAGGTCATTTAACGCCGTCTCTCATGACGTTTTGCAGACTCTGGTCTGGCCGTGCGTGTTCGTGTTTTGAAGGAGACGTGAACATTACATTAGGATTTCACGTAGTCCCATTATTTCCCCTCATAGAACACTGGATTTGAGCCATCTCTGTTTGTATCTGCTCTGTAGAGAGCAAGCTGTCACTTATCTGACACTCAGAGTTTGCTCTGCATTAAAAGAATACCCTTGACTCTGCCCACAGGGAGACATAGATCATTGGAAGTGTGTGAAATGATCAAGACAGCTTCCCTGTTAACAAGGGTGGCGGTAGTGAAATCAGCCCTAGTGTCACAGATGCTTGAATAAGTGCCTGCTTTTTTGTTGGAGCTGGGATAGACAGGATGGTGATGACAGCACGTTTCCTAGAGATAGTGTTTTCCGTGACATGGGCTAATTGGCGACGAAAGGCTGAGCGGAACTGGCATTGTCGGATCTGAGTTTATGATCCTCTGACAATCTGAGAGTTTTATTGTACTCTTCCTTGATGTTATGAGTAAAATCCATGCATAAATTCTTTTATTGTTTCCAAAGCGTAAAATCTATACTCAAGATTGTCTTTTCCATGACCTCACACTTACAGAATAAGGTTGAAAAGTTTGAGCTTGTCAACGTGTGACTAGGTTTGCCAACAGCAATATAATATAATAAATTCCATTTTTTTTTAATACCATTTCAGTAAACAGTTGGTGGCAGACTTGTGTGTATAAAAATATGAATTAGGTGGTTAAATGCATTTTATCTTACTGAAATATGAATTTGAATGATCGACTTAAGTGTCACACACCATTATACACATACCAATTTAGCTTCTACTTTGGAAAATGATAACACTAGAGACATAGTAACAAAACCCTTCCCCGCGTACCACCTGATGTCCCGTTCAATATAGTAACAGCAAAACACAATTTGCAACCTCTGTGAGAGATGCAAACCATTTGACATCTTTTGATGTTTGTATAAGTGAAACAGCTTATAGGTCAGGACTTGGTTTTATTGTGACAAATGTGCATTACAGACCAGAATATCAGGCAAGGGGTCAAGGTTATGTGGGTTAGCATGGTCCAATTAGCCCCTGCTGGCAGATGCCATAACTACACCATTTTGATAGCCAAAAAAATAAATAAAGAAATTCAATTCTGTCTCCTTGACAGACATTCAAAAGTACCTCTGTATTGTAATATTTAGGGGTCAGACATAAATTGTAGAGACCCCAAACTCGGCAGGATGGTCCCAATTGTGCGCTGTTTTTCAGGCGCACAGACACACACCTGTGCGACACTATTTTTTGGATTGTAATTTTGAAACCCTAAGGGTTAGAAACAATCCCCCCAATCCATGAGTCAGGCCCTACAAAATGAATATCTCCAATTTCATTTCCACCTACATCATTTTGGGATTTCCTTCAAAACTTTTTCGAACCCCTCCTAGGCTATTTGGTCCGATCTTCATTTAAATAGGCAGACAGCAGAGACAGTGCTGGCAAAAAAGTATATGATTTATTTCATAAATAATTGAAATATGATTTATTTCATAAATAATTGCAAAATTTAAAAGCATTATAATATAGTTGTTTTTCATGTGTTTTTCACACGTTCTAAAGGCGTAACATATTATAATGTGGTTACAATAATTCACGAGGGCGTACAATGCATTATATGGTGCATTTCAAGGAATAATTAATGCATTAAAAATGCATTTTTATATTAAGGCTTTAATGTTACTTCTTTTGTGATTCACCGAAGAAAGAAAGTCATAAAGGCTTTGAACGACATATAGGTGAGTGAATGATGACAGAAGTTACAGTGAACTATCCCTTTACTGTCTTAGTGGTTTGACACATAGAGGTGCAGACCCTTCTCTAACACTCACTCGGTACCTGGAGGAGTGTGTCATGCAGCATATGTCAGACCTGGAGAAGACTTTGGATCTGGCCAGCGTCCTAGCTTTGCATCCATCTGGAAAACAAGTCTGGCCCATAAATCAGAGGATCCGGAGAGATATGCTATCACAGGCTGGCAACAGGACCCGCAACAGAAATGGGGGTCTATCATGAAAAAAGAGAAAAGTTACGACTGCAACATATAGAATTGCCTTCACAAATACAGATGTTTCTGGAAGTGCAGCAGCTCTTTTCCCAGCAACAGCGTTCACCATCTGCTGAATCGCTCAGTTCACCTTTTCTGTGTACCCCTGCACACCAAGCGCTTACCCAAGATAAACACTGCTATGTTGTGTGAAATGAGAGAGAAGTGAAGTGAAGTAGAACGTTCGAATCTGAGCACTGACAGGGAAGCAGAGGTCTGATTGTGTTAAAGCAACACTAAGTAGGATTTTTTACCTTATAATGTTTCCAAAATCGTTTCAGTGGTTCATCAAGTCGTGACATGGTGAAATGCACTTATGCCGCCGTTTTGCGGTCCTTTACCTGGTATATCCGCTTTGTAAGATTGCCAGATCGGGTCACGTTTCTAGTTCTAATGAGACATACAATGGGACAATTCCACTTCCAACCTATAGGGCGACCGCAGAGGAAAAGTTACTTGGTGTTCCTTTAAATGAATCTGTAATTAATCTTTGTGGAAAAGTTTCTTATGCCCACCAGGACTGCATGCATTTTTTGGGGGGGAAACTGAAAACACTGATATTGTGAAATATTTGTACAATTTTAAATTTGAATATATTGTTAAATGTAATTTATTCCTGTGATGGCAAAATTGAATTTTCATCATCATTATGCTAGTCTTCAGTGTCACATGATCCTTGCTGATTTGCTGCTCAAGAAACATTTAATATTTTATCAGTTTTGGAAACGGTTGTGCTACTTGATATTTGTGTAGAAACCATGATACATTTTTTCAGGATTCTTTGAGGAATACAAAGTTCAAAAGAACAACACTAGGTGTCTAGGATACAGTTTTTTGACAATATAGAAGCCAAATTAGGCATGATGTTATATGCAAATATACATCTTGATGCTTAATTGTAAGTATGTTTTTGTTCATGTTTTGTACAATAATCAGTTTTTATACCATACATTTTGGCACTGTTGTCCAGTTGAGAATCACTGCTGCAAAACTAACAGCCCTGGTGTCATGGTACAGTGATTGTATAAGAAAATAACACTATGGTACTAAAATGTAACCATATTCATTTACCATGGGAGTTACAAACAATACCATAGTATTACCAATAGTTCATGTCTACTTTTTTCCCCAATTTAATTTTCTTCTTTTTTCTTCTGCAGAGTTGCTTAATATGTTTGTGGAAACCATGTTTTTCAGGACTCTTTGATGGATAGAATGTCACTTGTGATGGATTTAATGCATTCATGTTGTATCTATTTATTATCAATATGTCCAATAGAAAAAACTACAAATATTTTTGTGAAAACGGTGATACATTATTTTAAGATTTTTTTGATTAATAGAAACTACAAAAGAACAGTGTTGATTTGAAATACAAATATTCTGTAACATTATGAATTATACTAAGCCATAACTTTTAGGCAGTAGTCTAAGTAACATAAAATATAATACAATTATTGTCCTTTTTAACCTACCATAACACTGTTTTCAGGTAGTGTCCATTTGAGGGTTTTATATGTGAAAGGTAGTGAGGTTCTGCTCTGCTTTTCCACGTAATACCTAATGGTACTGCCTCTATATTTATCCAGTATTGTTTATGTGGGATACTAGTATTGGGCTTCAAAGGGATGCACACATGAGCAGCCTGCATGCCGCCATGTCTTTGAAATTCAACACTGTTATGTGATGTTGTTGCGGTAACTGTCCTTCAAAGTGACGAGCCAATAAACAAGGGGCCTAAACACGACGTTTCAGAGTTGTCAAGACGTAGTTAGCACACAAGACTTTCACTAATAGCGTCATGTATTAAATGTATTTCTGTAGTGTAAATGTATTATTTCATAATAGTTATGGTATTAGTATTCTGACACATTTATCACTGTGGAGTTTGTGGATGTAAATATCACGATAAATACCCCTGACAGTCATTGTGACCCAGCAGGGGGCATTCTTACATCTGAGCTGGACGCGGAAACAAAGGCTGTGACATGAGCTCCATTCATTGCGTCTCCACTTTTTTTTTTTTTTTTTTTTGATGTGGCGGGGCACACGTTTGCAAAGCAGGTTCAATGACCTCTGGAGCCGCACTCATAATGGGGTGGTGACCTGTTGGCAGAGCAACCCGAAACAAATCCTTGACCCTTGGGGATGGCCCGTGTGGCTCAGGCTTTCAGGTATGCATCGCCCTGTTGCCTTTAATGGCTATGAAGAACTTCACAACAAGCCTGCTTTGTGTTTAATTCAGCCAGTGGATGAAAATACAGATAAATGAATATGGAAACGACACACCTGTTGCTTAGTTGTATCATGAACACAGAATGGAGGAGAAGGGCAAAAGAGCTCCATCACGGATCAGTCCATCAGATCAAAAGTAATCCTGCATATAATTACTGATCATATGAAGCTGGTTTCTAACAGGTTCTCTCAAAGTTCCAGTAACATTGATAGAACCTTCATTCAAATGTATCTGGTCTTTAATAACGCTCTCAAACGTCAGCACAAAAAACATTTCATAGATCGTGTTCTGAAACATTTTAGTTTGATGTTTGTATTACTTTTTTTAACTGTTTCTACTACTTGCTAATTTTTATGGAGCCCTGCACATGAATGGAAAAGATTTGTATGTCGTGGCCATGAATTAACAATTTGTCCCCACGACTTTAATACTTCAGCACGTTTTACTCATTTGTCCCTCGTTTTAAGTAATTGTGTGCACAATTTTATAATTTGTTCCCTAGTTTTACTAAATCGTGGCCACGTTGTAATAATTTGTTCCTTTGTTTTTAGTTAAATCAAAATGAGGGATCAAGTAACTTCAACATGGCCACATTTTACTAAAACGTAAATATGTAAATTATAAATAAAATAATTAAGAATTTGTTCCCTCATACGTATATATACGGTGGTGGCCAAAATGATCAGGACACCTGACAGATCTGAAAATGCTGACCTTTTTTGCCTCCAAAACATGATGTAATTTCACAATGTTCATGGAACATGCAGATGGTTGCTCTGACAATAACACGTATCATAATACTGTTTTTATCCACTTTTAACTTTAATATTTGGTATGTGTTCACCTTTTGCAGCAATTACAGCAGCACATCTCTCTGACATAGTGTAAATATATTTCCTGAGAACTTCAACACTACTGTTATCCCATGCCTTCTGCAACTGAAGCCAAAGGCTTTCCTTTGAATGTACAATAGATCTGTCCAGTTTATTTTCCAACTCGCCCCTAATTTGCTCGATTGGGTAGAGCTCTGGACTTTGAGGGGGCCAGTCCATCATTTTCAGTGTTCCAGCAGATTACTTTCGTCACAGGTAGTTCCGGCAATAGTTGGAAGAATGTTTAAGGTCATTGTCCTCTTGGAAAATAACTAAAACCTCTTAAATATGCCAAGTGTTATATATATATATATATATATATATATATATATATATATATATAGAGTCCGCATGTCATGTGCGGGGCTCCATAAATTTCAGATATTTTAGAGAACATTTAAAAGTAACATTTCCATTATGTTTGCAAAATGATCAAATGGAATATTCCCTAATTATTTACACATTCAGAATTAACATTGGTAATGTTGGCAAAACATTCTTAGAACATATTTGTGTTACCTGGGCAGTTACTGTGAAGTGTAGCCCGAGATGATTTATGAATATAGCTGTAGAAGAAAGACACCAGACCGTCCTGCAATCTGACACAGCGTGCTAACCTGAGCAAGAATGTCACCCTGCGTGCCCCGAGGTCAACACAGGGCATGTCTCAATGACAGACCTCTTCAGCGCGGCCTTGTTCCTCCAGCCCTGTGACGGCTTGAGTGACCTCTGACCTTCCCTAAAATATACAGTGGGGTTCAAAAACAAAAAAGTTTTAGGATATATATACAAAAAATTTCAACAAAGACTCACTCACAATTAAAAAGCAACATTTAAGATAACATTTTTAAATCTGCTTTAATTTCTTCAGTTCATCTTTGGAAGAATGCAAAATTCAATTTTTACCAGTGGCCTCTGGCTTTTAGATCCCACTGTTTTGTAATTTTGAAAATTGCTGTAATGTAATGTTCTCCTGCACAATAACTTACAGCACTTTCATATGCAGACAATAGAACATGTTATGGATATCCAAAGTATACGACGAACAAAGCTGCCAAATGAAACAAAGCAATCTCAAGACTAACTGGTCTTGGACTATCTCAGTGCTGTGTGGATGACAGGTCCTTGAGAAAGGGGGTGATTTGTGGATGTTAAGGGAAGGGTTATGCTACAGCGACCCTGTAGGAGGCCCAAAGTAGCTCTGCAGCTTTTGCATGCCTAAAGATGTAGAGGATGAGATCCACAACCTCATTGGACGCCCCAGGACATGTGACATTTCCAGGTGGTCGCTGCTTACAGTGACCTGAATTCAAGGACTTTTCTCTGGGTGATAAATGCTATAGTAAAACCAAAATCAGCCTTTTACTTTATCTCCAGCTAATCTGTCTGATCTTCAGCACAATTCTCAATCTTTTCATTTTTGAATCCAATATTTTTGTACTTAAGTTTTAAACTAACTGTTTACAAAAATGTATATTTTAGTGCAACAGCCGCTATCCACACGGAGATCTTATCTCACCATCATCGAGTCCATCTGTGACAAAACTGAGACAAACTAAATCCAGAAGAACGCATGAAGAAACTTGCCTGTAAAAATGTACAGTACTGTGAAAAGTTTTAGGTAAAAATTCCTTAAAGTGAGGATGCTTTCAAAAATAATGTCATAAATTGATTTGATTTATCTATTAACTAAATCAAATCAATGTGACCCTTTTGTGTTTAAAAAAGTTTTGTCCAGGTACACTTGCACTTCGTTTTACAGGTAGCTTTGCAGGTAGTTTTCTTCAACCGTCTTGGAGATGTTGCTGCAGTTCTTCTGTGAGTTTTAAAATACGAATGTGCCTAAGACTTTTTCACAGTATATATTGGCAATGATGTGTATTGAATAGGGAAAAGATGTGAGTGTGATCTGATCTGATCACCCAACCCAAACATATGGTTTGCATCAGGTTTATTTGATCCGTTTTGTGTGTTCCTCCTTGAAATGCCCAAGGCAGATATACGGATTCTGGAAATAGTGTTCCCACTAAAAACAGCGTGCTGGTGGGACAGATGTTAAAACGGTTTTAGAAGAGCCTGTGTATGACTAAGTTAACCTGATGTGAAAAAAAGGAAGATCTTTAAATAATCGTGTGACTGCACAGCTTTTGAGACCATAACATCAATACACCACAACAATGGTGAAAAACAAATACAACTGCAGCAAAGCAAGAACAGCTGACCTTTTGCATGAAGAAGTCACATGATCAGTGTCTCAAATTTGGTTAGTGGCCTAGTGCCAAGTTTAAATGGAATTTTCTTTTTGTCATTTCAATGTGGTGCGAGACTTTTGGATCTTCTCTGAGGCTTTCTACCATGTCTTCACTGTTCCTACTGGTCTCTGTGGTGGTTTACTATGAGGTACTATGTGGTTTAACCTCAAAACCCATTATGTCCTCAGGAGATTTGTTCCCCATGAGTTTTCCCTCTCTTCGTTCTCTCTTAAGAGATGCAGAGCGGCACTCGTCCGCGTCACCACAGTTATCTTCAGCGCAGCTCAAAGCTCAAATCCTCACCACACTATAATTACAGTCTGGCTAGCCTTTCAAGGGACGTGCTCACTTGAAAGCTTTTCTGTTCTTTTTGAAATGATATACGGCCTGTCCTGCGACCCTCAGAACTAAGAGGGAGATGAATGGTCCCGGCCAAGAATGGGACTCTGTCAGAGACGAGTTCTGACCACAGAAGACCAGTGATATCACCCTGATCCTGACCACTGTGTGCAGGAGAAACTAGTTCTAGTTAGACTAGCTGGATCCATCTTCATTCATAGCATTACGGTTTTAATCATTTAGCTTTGCGTTTTGGACATTTTCTTGGTGAGCCATGGTTATTGTACTACCAATAACAACGTACCATTTCATTAAGTTTTTTTTTGTGAAGTTTTTCATTTGTCATAATTTGTTGTAGCCAGAGGTGCACCAGTGAAAATGTTTCAAGTACACATTACATTATTAGCAAAGTTTACATGAATTTGAGAAATTTTTATTATTTGCTAGCAGTGTTATTAACACTAAATATTTTGGTTAATTGAAATAAATAGATTATAAAATAGAAGTATTAGATAGAAAACTTTAACTAAAATTGAAATTAAGGCTGTCAAGCAATTAAATAAATAAATCGAATTAATTACATGATGTGCTGATTAATTATTCTAATTAATCGCTCATCAAATTTGTTTGAGAAATTACCCCCAAAATTACCCCATCATTATTATTGTGTTAAATGAGAAAAGAATCAAATAAACATTACAAAAAGTAGCTTTAGAAAGAAATATATTACTGGATTCAACATACAATTTATTACACTTAAATTTTTTGGCTACAACGGCCATAATATTTTTGTATTAAAAAAAAAACTGAAATTAAATAAAAATATACAAAATAAAAGCTAATTCAAAACATTAATAAAACTATATAAATAAAACTGTTCGGTATCTAAATCCTAAAAATGTATTCATTTAATATTTATTATAGATAGTAAATGTATTCTATATGTATATACAAATTTTAAATAATTTTTTATATTTCTTTTTAGGTTTAATCACAAATTTCCAATGTGCTATCAGAATTTTTAAAATACATTACTTTATGTATAGGTGAGGAGAGTTTGGATAAAATAAAAAAAAATCATAACAGGCCATAATTCATTAATATGCTTCAGATAAACCACAAGTTTAAAATGTGTTGCAGAAAGTTATGCAAAACATTTAAGCACTAAAAAAGCAGCAGAGTTATGCAGGTATTTAATGGGCTGGCACCGTCTTATAGGAACGCACTATGTAAGATTATATCCGAGTGAATCAGCCAATGAGACGCTGAGCTTGCATGGCTGAAAAGTGTCCATTGGAAATGAGTAGAACATTTAGCTCCGCCCTTGCGCTTTGAAGGTTCTCATGTCTCTCATGCCACACATTGAAGACAAGTCCTTGAGGAAGGTGTGAATAACTGTAGCGATGAAGAGATGGGAAACGGATGTTCAGCCCTACAGTGTCATCTCTATACGACACCAAACCTTGACCAAAAGAAATGTCTGCATGTAGTAAAACTGAAAACGGTTTCTTTCCTTTCTCTTGCACAGCTTCTCATGAACATTTTACAGACTGTTTGTCATGTTGCTTTGCTTGCTGCATATTTGAAGGACTTTTAGGGTTTGAGTGACAACTTGGTGTGGTCAATTAAGCAGAATAACATACAGTAGTCATATGCACTTACGTACTCATGCAAGACACAAATAGCTGTGGAAAATTCCAAAATTAGAACTTATTTTACCCAGTTGCTGTTCAATCACTTACTTAATCATAATGAGTCATAATTAGTGCACTTCTCCTGTAGTTTGACTATAACCTAAAAAAAAACAAACAAATCTGTTCCTAATTAAATTGTGGTTTTGCTAGAATATGCTTGCATTTTTATTTTACAGCTCCTAGAATGCCCATTATGCTTAATTTCTGCAAAAGTGCATGATTATGAGTGCTTCGAGGGGAAAAGTCCAAATGCAGACATGGAGCAACGATAGAGAGAACTTGGCTCCCGAAATCAAATACCATATATTGGATCTAAAAATATTGAAGCATTTATAGCACCTGTGTTCTGTTACATGCTATATGTGTCATATTAATCTGAATGAGAATTAGTTTTCAGTGTTTTGAAGAGATTTATTTAGTTGCTTGTTTGTCATTCTGAAGGCAATGAAGGTTCATTAGATGAATTTGGCTGACTCATTTAAAGGTGAGTAATAGCAGACCAGCACAGGAAAATATGTATCATAAGTAATGTTGCAGATGTGCAGCAATGATTTCTAGGTTGGCCAAAAAAAACAAACAAAAAAACATTATATTATTTCATTAAGATATTTGACCTACTTATTTATTTATTTTGATGACTTTTAACTGTAGTAACAAATACTTTTTGTTCTTTCAGATAAGATTTTTAGCACTTAAGTGTAAATTTTAAACAGAAAGCGTAAGATTGCATACAGCATAGCTTAGTATTGCTGTAGCATAGCAAAAATCGTTTCAAAGAGGCAGATGAATCAACCATAAAAAAAGAAACATCCTGTAAAAGAAGAGCTAATATATCAGCATGTGAAGTGTAGTCTGGCAATGAGCTGGCTAGAGCGACACAGTGACGCGCTCTTTCACTGCTCTGTGGATGCGTGGAAACATGAATGGCATAAAAGTGGGCCCGCGTCTATCTTTAGGGCATGTTCAGCTGCAGGCATAATACTCCCAGATGCCTGGGAACTATCAATTACACAGCTCTAGCACTCCAAAGGGCTGTCCTATCCCCCTCGGAAAAGGATGTTTGTGTTGTCTGTCCACCTTCTGGACAAGTGTTTCCCGTTGAACCTCTGTGGGCATACTGCCATTTAATGGAAAGCAAAATAAGTATTTCCCTATAGATACAGGGAGTTATATATGGACCAGAAGTGTATTTAAAAAGCCTTTCACAGTCATTTTGTGTGTATATATATGGAAAGGCTGTTATGCTAGGTCCAGTTGAGTTTGATAAGAATATGAAGTCAAATTCATTTGTTGAAACAGAAATCTTTTGTAACCTTATAAATGTCTTTACTTTCACGTGTAATCAATTGAATGCATCCTGAATAAAAGTAGGGTACAATGCGGTAGGATGCCACCTATTATTTTACAAGAAATTTCCTCATGTCTCAAAGCACATAACATTACAATACTATCGAATGGAAAAAGCTCTTACTTGTACCACCTGACTTTTTGACAGCTCGTAGAACATCACGGGTTGCCATCTCGTAATTATGGTTATGACATGGTGTGAATGCAGCATAAGCTCATTGTTTTGGTTCAGGAGGAACTGTAAAAGGCGGCTGCGGTATGTTTGTGGCGCTCTGTGACTGTGTGTCTACAACTCTGCATAGCCTCGAACACACTGATGACGTGATGTCAGCGTGAGCAGGGTGCGTGGAGGTATGCACATGTTGACAGGACAGTAGGACATCCAATCATTGCATTCGGACTGAATGGAATGATTGGACGTACATGTTTTGGTCCTGAGCCTTCCACAGAAGATTTATGTAATTATTTTAATATTTAGAACACTTTTTTTAATGATTGCTATCAGGATGTGAAGAGAGTTTCAACCAGTATAACAAAAAGTCTACCATTTAACACATTTGACAGACAATTAATGCATCATCATACTGCACATGCTAAACTTATATCTTACATGTTATGTTAAATAGCCTATGTTACAATTTAAAAGTAAATGGTAATTTTTCTTGAGGGGGGGCATCTTAAACTTTTAATTTTGTTTAGCTTTTTAGGTAAATCAACTAATGGTTTACTTATAGTCTCTGCACTTTATACTGAGTAGAAGAAAGTACTTTAACTGAAAAAAACATACCCTTCACCTTTAACGCAGTAAAAAAGATATAACGACAGTACTAAGGCACCATCATTTAGATTACTGTCATCTAGTAGTCTGCTGAGGGTAATAATATGTACGTTTATAGTGCACACTACTTATTTTGGTCTCACCCTATCACCAGCGCAGGACCCTTTCTCTGGGCGCCTCCTTCCCAGGTCTCCATCCTCCTCCCTCAGCTCCTCAATTCAGACTTCTGCCCCAGTGTGGCTGTTAAAATCATCAGGTCGGCTTGTTGGTGGGAGAATGAATCACATTGTAATAACAGACGTCAGCAGGTTTGAGGGGGAGGTCTGAGCTACCTGCCATAAATCACCTGCCCACCGCCCGCTTCAAGTGTCCAGTTTGGTGCGGACAGCAACATGTAATCCGCACTTCTTAAGTGCTGTATTGAGTGCCGTATAATTTAGTGTGAGAAATTCCGAGAGACTTCCTGTTTGTCCTTTGTTTTAGAACGAACTTGTTCAGGTTTTGTTCAGCCATAGAAATGTAGTGATTTAATAGCAGAAACTCCAAAGTTCAAAAGTTGTACTTGTGACATCAAAACTGCATATGTCAGAATCAAAGGACTTTTAAGAATGAAATAAATTCTGCTAGCCATCTATTTTAAAGGAAGTACACTCTAGAAACATGTTGATTTGAAATAGCTGCTCATTACCATTGTTTAATGTGCAGTGCAACCATTATAAAATCTCTGAAATCATTGACTAGTGAAGTTTTTGAATATGTGAAATGTATACTATCACATTGGCATACGTCTTCAGACCCTAGCTAATTTGATTTAATTGACGTTTTACATATTTATATGAGTAAACTCAGCAGTGGGTGAAGGCTCAGAACTGTAAGGCTCTTTTGAAGTCTGACCTTCCTCCACTAGCCACAGGTACCCGTGAGAGCCAAGGACAGGTTTACACCGCAAAGGGCTAGAGACTGACCACACTTTCACATAAAACACTTTAATCCAAACTCTCTTTTTATTTCATGAGCAGAGCTCACATCTGCACATTTGAAGGCTGACTGTGAGTTCTTTGAGAAGCAGATGTGTTCGTGCATAAACATGGAAACATTAGAGTTTGTCTTGGGTGGGTCTGGTACGGGGATCAGGTTAGTGATGTCTGCTGCTTCTAGACACACATTTTTTTGTCTTATTTAATTTGAAGTTCTTAATCTCCCTCTAGAAGTATATAATAGATATAGCCTACATAATTTGGCCATAATAAATTGTCTTATTTCTTCTATAGCAATAGAAGTTCCAACAGAAGCCAAAGCAACACAGACGGAAAGTCAGTCTGGAACGGCATATGTGAGTGGAGTGGAGCGACAGATTTACCCTCTGCTCAAAAGCTGTGTCCCGATTCAGAGGCTGCATCAAGTCTTGCAAAGGTCAAACCAAATGTTGTTAAAGTGTAACTTTGCCGATTCTCAACCCACTTTGTATTGCTTTAGTGTCAGTAGTACAGTATATCTAGTCCTAAATGAAAAATGTTTTCTCGTTCTCCATGTTAGCTGGACTTTTCAGCAAAAGTTCCCCAAAATGCTTCATCTGGTGAACTTTTGATAGCTCCAGGACTTTGGTGCAAACTACAGATTATTCTTTAGGTTTTTCAGATTTTCCTTGAAGCGGTTCACTCCGTATTTACAATTCTTTGCAGCCTTTAGCCACTGCCTACAATGCTCTGGATCCTTCACTGGAAACTGAAAGAAACACACTCCCGCTAAATGGACACACTCCCGGGAACAATACAAGTCGACACCATTATGACTAAAAGTTTGCTAAGAGGTATTTCCTACTGAAGCAAGGCGGTATTTGACTTTGGTAAGCGCATCCATTGCAGACTGCTGGGAGTGGACTTGGACGGCAACATACCCAGTTTCATTATAGCCTGTGAAGTTTTCCTACCTATTTGACACAAGGGAAGACAACAGCTTCTTTCCTCTGTTTTCTCTAGTCAGGTAGCACCGATTTAAAAACAAAAATTGTCTTTCAGTAAGGTTTGTACTGGACTTTTTTGAAGTTTATATTCTACTGTATGAAAACAAAACAGGTTCACAACCTGTCTAAATGCGTTCACTTGATTCATTTATGTACATAATAAAGAGGATAAACTATCTATTGCATCGCATCTTGGTAAGATACAAGTCAACATTTGAACTGCTTTAAAGTTTAGTTAGATGAAACCCAATATTTAAATTTGGGTGTAATCCGGCATTTTCTCTGTTGTCACTGGTGCGCAATGAATCTTAGGATAGGCTAGGCTGCGAAGGATCGTTCTATCCTTCACAGCCCAGGGAAAGGAGGACGCGTTTTTAGGCAACATATGAAAGAACTTTCAAATCGAGTCAGCCTTCGTCGCACCGCATGCTTCGAATGCAGCCCTCAAAGGATGCAACCTCTGAATTGGGACTCCGCTAAAGTGTTCCATAATCACTCCGATTCAAATCCACTCCAGGCTTTTCTTACTGAAATCACAGTAGCTGCTATTTCAAGGTCACTGGTCCTGTCACACATGGAGACTGCACATTTGGAGACACAAATTACTAACACACTTCAGGAGTTTTCACATAACGGTTTCTTTTGACTTTCATGGTACCTGCTGAAAACATGCCACTGAGGACCAGTGAGGTGCTTTGTATAGTCTAGAGAAGAGCTTGATGATGAAACCTGTCATGAGCAAGTCCTTGGGTCACACTGAAAAGGAATTTGCAAATACTTCACGTCTTCAGAGAAAAAAGACAGAATTTGTGTTCCCATGCGTATAAATTGATGTTGTTATGATAGACGTGGAAGGTCAGTCCATTTTGGAGATGGGAGTTTTGTGTGGAGCTTGTCTGTTGAGTATCTAAACACATCCACATTGTTTCCCGAACACTCTGACACAAGCTTTTAAAGAAGGCTGTACTATTATTAACAGTCAGAGCACAATCCCAGTCCAGGATGCCGCCACCCCTGTCAAACCCTGTCATAACATTGCTCCTTTCTACTTCGGTGTGACTGGCATATTTTGAGAAACAAAACAAAAAAACACAGACCACACATGTGGCCACTGCTTTCACTGGACTCAAAGTCGTTGCTTGAAAGAGACAAAAGTAAATAAAGCGAGACACTTACTCAAAAGGGATGATCTTACATTTAGGGGTTTACTGTTCTTGATGTTTATATATCTAGATATCATTTTGTTCAAATCCAAATAAGCTCTACAGACCTATATTAGAAAAGATTTAAACAATGTTTTTCATGCCGAACCATAAACAATTATTGCACATGCACCTGTGGAACAGTCTTTAAGACATTAACGGTTTACAAGCAGTAGACGATTAAAGTCAGTTACAATCATTTATGACATTAAAGATAGTGACTCTGAAAAACACCAGGAGAAAGATACAGGGTCCCTATCACCTGTGTGAATTTCAAATGTTAGTCATATATATCTGCTTATCTGTTAATAATAAATAATGGCAATTCTATTCTATTTCTTTTTCTTTGTGATAACAATTCTGGACAGTTACACCACCTAAACATTTATGATATTAATCCCTATACACTGAAAAAAAATGTATGTTGACTTTACTTAATTTTATTATGTCAAGAGGTTGCACGAAATAAATTGATCTAAATCCAGATATATTTTTAGGTTGAGTGTACTTATATTTTGTAAATTGGTTGTACTTATATTTTATAAGTAATTTCAGATTAATTATATTCATAATTTTAGCTAATCTATTTTGAGTTGAATTTACGATTTTTTTTCAAGAATCAGCCTGTGAATCTCAACAATGGTGACAATAATAAAGCATGTTGCAGTGCATTCTGGGTGCCACCAATCAAAACTTAGCCAATCAAAACATAGCTCCCATCATGCATTGCTGCATAAATAAATAGTGAGTTTATGATCAGAGGTGATCTATTTGTCACCATTGCTGAGATTCATACTATTTGTTCATCTGGCTGTTATAACTCGCGTACAGCAGCCGAACAAAATGTAATGTTAACGGTTTAAGGGTAAAGAGCCCAACTAAACCAACACACTTATCTCCATAATGGTGACTTAAAATTGCAGTTTTAACATAAGATTTTTCTCCTTCAGTGATTCTGCTTGTTAACATCAGGTGTCTTCAATGTTGGCAATACAAAATAAAGAGTTCTTAATTCAGCTTTGACGTCTGTCTGTTGTTCAGATATTTTTGTTTAAAAATGTTTAAATGTTTAACTTTTAAGGAATTAATTTGATTAAGTATTACTCAATTCTAAAGTGTTAAATTTAATTATTAATATTGCTTGTAATCTGCACAATTTTATTGAGTAGATATAGCGTATTCATTTTACAGTGTAAATGGAAATTAAATGCAACTTATTTTTTTCTAATTACTTTTAATTGAATGAAATTAGCAGTGAATTCGAAAAATTAACAATAAAAATAAGTAGGATTAAATAACACATTAAAATCAGTGAAATTAACCAGATAAAAACATGTAACATTTACAAGGGGTCAGAATAATAAAATTATTTTATTCAGAAATAGAAAGCATGTTCATCATGTTAGATGTGTATTAAAATCATTGGTTGTTCGAAATGAATTTTTAGTGTACCTTTGAGTAACATGATAGGTCTGGGAGGAAAATATCATCACATCATTGAACTAAATATAAGAGGTGGGAATAGCATGAGTTGATAGCAGAAAGTACAGAATGGAAATGAAATCTAAATGCTCTTAGGTAATAACACTTCCTGTGCAGATTATTACGGCAATACTTTTGTCATTAAACTGTCATTTTAAAATACTAATGAAATAACAAATGATCTCCATAAAACCATTCGCCCACTGGGCAAATGGAGCGGCATGTCTGCTTCTGTGAGTAAATGTATTCTCTATTCACTAAGGCTTGGGCTTATCTGTCATCCATATTACTTGTGCTGACATCCAGAGCCTGCCAGCTGTTTTCACTTTTCCTCAAAAGTAGACTATTTAATGCTTAAGCATACTGCTCTCTCCTGTGATCTCCTAAATAACCGATGGACACACTCCAAGTCATCCTCTAGGCTTTCTGAGCTGTTAGAAACAGGGCAGCGTACGTCCCACAGCTGATGACAATCATAGCAACACACTCCCGACAATCAGTATTTATCTTAGATGAGGTGACATGAAGCCTTGGACTCTTCAAACAAAAGCCACCTCATGACTTTAAGCTTTGGGTAAACCACACAATTATCCCAACATACTGGTAAAACTCATTAACTGTGTTTTCAAAAAACAGTTCATGGTGTGCTTTTGGGTTGACCCCAAGGAAAAGTGCTGTCGTTTAACAATCCCAATTACTCAATGGCAGTTGCTCAATTGGTCCCTGAAGTATGCGATTTATAATCTACCATCTTTGCTCATAGTCACAGAGCGTTTTGAGCCAATCACCTGAGCCGTAAATGCCTCATGAAAATCACATGACTTAACAATAAGGATATCCTGTTGACCTGGGGTGAGTGTGACAAGAGTTTTAGGCCACTTGATGAAACCGCCTCTAAAAACGTATGTTTATTGATCTTGTGCTTCTGTTTTTATGCCTCACAAACTTAATTATTTAGGGCCAGATTTACTAAACAGTGCAAAATTACAGACTTTCAGAAAAGTGCCAATGGGAGTGGAAAGTTCTGCGACGCAGCCGGATCATTTTCATAATGACCAACGCAATCTACCAAGAGCAGTGCAAATTAGCGTCTGGTTTAAAACATGTTTTTTGGGGGCAGTAAATAATGGCTCAAATACCAGTAAATTGACTAGCGCAAACCTTAGTAAAATCACCTTGCATGATTAATTGAAATACTCCAACCTCCCATAAATTTTGTGTCTGAAATGGAAAATCCTACAAATTTCCTACAAAAATTACCCTGTCCAAGCCTTTTCAGAACAAGTTTTTCACTGCATGTCTTTAGTAAATTCTGACAGTAGTTTTTTACGCTGGCTATAGATAGCACTGGCGCAAGCTGTTAATAAATCTGACCTTTAGTATTCTGTCAAGTATTCAACAATGTTGTTGCAAATTCTGCTGATTTGTCTTCAAGATAATGTTTAGCTAAATAACATAGATTGCAAAATTATCTTAAAGAAACACCAGAAAGAATGTGTAAAAATAATCAATAATATTTTCCAATAAAGTGAGTTATTGAGGACCGCTGTATCATTTCTAGAATGTTGCATTTTGTTTTTGGAGGTTACACAATTTTAAGGTGACGTAGTTACATTGTACTTACTCAAATAAGTACCGAGTAATATTAAATAACTACATGTACTAACTATAGAGTTACGGTGAGGGTTAGGTTTAGGGTTTGTTACTTGTAATTATGCATAATTTACTGTTATTACTATAGTAAGTACATGCAGTAACATGTAACTACGTCACCTTAAAACAGTTATTTTAAATTATAGTAATAAATCACAATATTACCATTTGTACTGTATTTTTGATAAATAAATCAAGCAGCCTTGTTGAGTATAAGAAACTTTGAAACATCTTACTAACCTAACAATTGTATTTATTTATTAAAAGTGTTCATTCCTAAAATTAAAAGCTCATTCTTTCAAAGAGGAACCATTAAAAATGTTACTATGACTAAACTTTCTAGAAAGGTTAAGGAGTGTCAGAGGCTGCTGACATCACTTGACCGGTCACATGATTGATCTGTCCTCCTGAGGAACTGAGGAAGCCAAATCCAGCCTTAGAATTGAATGTCTGTTCCTCTGCAACAACGGATGAAATCAATATTTGAGCATAATCACAGAGGACATTTATCACTATCATATGAAGCCAACTGAACTTTGAAAAGCAGAACATCTGCATCTAAATTTAGCTCAAGATGGGTAACTGTAAGGACAGTACTATAGCATTCGGTCATCACACAAAATCATTTATAGCGGTTTCGGTCTCCAGACGCATGTGTCCTTTTAGGTGGTTTCTGATTAAGCTCTAAATCACGTTGTAATCATAAATTTTGCTCTACAGATTCCAGCAGCATGAGTTTCTGCATGAGTTGAGTTGAGTATCGATCGAGCAGAGCAGACGGGGCAGATAAAACACTCCTGCTGCATCCTCTCATGTTGTTTCTCGATCCTCGTCTGAAAAAGGCATCAGCAGTCTCTGAGAGAACTACAACCCATTCAAGCCCACCGGGACTTACGCTGGGTGCCTTTTCTCACATATCCCACTGTGTGGCGGAGCAGCATTCTTGTGATGTTTTTGAAAACAAAGTAGAAAAGCAGATTGCGTGTAGGATTTGTGTGGAAAAGGAACCCTGCTTATCAAGTGTCTGTTTATGACGGTTTGCATCAGCGAGAAGGAACTGAAGTTTGGAGATTAACTCAGAATCTGTGAGCACAGAACTCACAGAAAGCTCTGAAGAAGTAGAAAGCCTGTCATTGTAGTTCAGCCAAAAATGAAAATGTTTTCATCACTTACTCACCCTTAAGTTGTTCCAAACCTAGTAGGAAAAAGATTCTAAAGTCAATGAGGCCCATCAACTGTTGGGTTATCCACGTTTTTTAAAATATCTTCTTTTGTGTTAAACAGACGAAAGAAACTCATACAGGTTTGGAACAACTTAAGGGTGAGTAAGTGATGAAAACATTTTAAATTTTTGGGTGAACTATTCCTTTAAATTCTTTTACAATTTTTTGTATTAGATTCCAGGAAGAATACACCCCTTTTATGATGAACATGTTATTATATCATAAAAAGGGTTCACTGCTTATTAATATTTGAAAAACTTTTATCCAACAAAGTTATGCAATTTAGTCAGATGCAGAAACAAACCTGATGATGTCAGATATGATGTCACAGAGAGCTTGCTATATTGCAGTTCAAAAGTTTGTGGTGGGCATGGTTTTTTAAAGTCTCTTATGCTCACCTTAATTTATTCTAAATTAATCTAAAATGTAGTAAATTCAGTAATATTGTGAAATATGATTTCAATTTAAAAGAACCATTTTCCATTCACAGCATTATAGCCACAGGTCATTTATTTGAAATATAAATATTTTGTAACATTATAAATATCTTTACAGTCACTTTTGAGTAATTTAATGCATCCCTGCTAAATAAAAGCATTTCTTCCAAAAAATTTTTTTTTAAATCCTGCATCACATGTATTCAAGGTGTAAAGAAAATGTTATTACTTTTGCTTAATGTTACACCAAATTCACCAAATTACATTTATATTAAATTTAAAAAAATGTACAAGTTTAAAAGCACATAAAACTAAGATGAGTTCATTTCTATAACATGGCACATGTGTTTTAAACTGTATTTTTCCTTTTCTTTAACCTGGACATTTGATACTCTATTTTTCATTCTAATTTGGCTCCAAAAAGTCTGTAGTTTGGCTGTCTTGTGAAATTCTTGATACGGTCCACAAAACCAGGGTAAGTATGCCCTGCGATAATTAGCTGTCAGGTTGAGGTTTTACTCAAAAAAGGAAGTAATTCACAAACCAACAGGGGACGATATGCTGGGCTTTATGAAGAGACATTCTCATTACCGCCCAATCGTTATGGTGAGACAGTTCAATCTAAAGAGCGGCTCCTTCTCCCAAAAACCATCTGTCCGTCTTTTGTTGAGGTTGAACCTTTTTTCCGCCACAGGGAGTTGGGGAGAGAAACGCGGGATGCTCCCTCCCCTCTTGCCCTGATGGGCTTTGCAGGTTTGGGAATCAGGAGAGAGAGTGAGAGGGATATGTTTGTTGTGTTAGGGGAGAGATAGTTGGACTGGGAAAGTGATCAGGACACATGATAGGGGATGTAATGAAAGCGTCTTCCTTTTGCAATGCATCGTTCTCACTCTCTCTTCCGATCGCTCTCTCTTGTCTCTTGCATGTCACACCTGCTGTGCGTCTCATGTCTCATCCTGATTTTCACTTCCTGTGTCTCTTTCCTCCAACACAAGTCCCACCACCAGGCACTACTTCAAGGTTTAGTGTGATTTGATTTGTGGTATATGTACTATAGAATGTAAATTTGACGCATCCCTCAGTTTTTTAAATCATGGTTAGTTGTGACCTGTTTCTGCTGTTGGTGGTTCGATAAATCCAAATGATTCTACTAAATGAAGTACTTTTAAGGAAAATATATTTGGTAAAAAAGAATGGAAAAAGTGTTAATAGTTTACTCATTGATTTTTCTTTCTTTTTTTAATAAAATATTACTGTCAAATGAATGGGCCCCATTCACTTAGTGTGCCTATGTACTAACGCACACATTTGTGTTTCAGTAATAACTTTTGTACTAAAATGTATTTATGCAAAAACCACCAACTCTGCATGGCCTTATAATAGTGTTAAGATTACATTTTATACACACCATAAGGTATTTCATCTTAAACATATTTATTCATATACAGTGAAAAAGTAAGAAAAGGTGTGATGTAGATTGAGTGAGGTTTGTATGTATAAAAATGCAGATATGCATATGTTGGTGGGTCTGTATAAAAGGTGTTGATTGTATTTGAGCTGGTCTTGAGGATGGCACACTTGCTCAGCATACTTTTAAGCAGGAAAGCATCTTTAGAAAGCCTGTTGGCTGAGGGTGACGAAAAAGACTGTAAAGGAAATTTTTGTAGAAATCCCTTAAATAGAGATGGCTTGGGTGTGTTTTAATTAAAATTACTAACCTTGGGCACATGGTCGCTCATTTAGAATATTTTAAATGAATTAACATTAGAGCAAGATTAAGAACAAATTAATATTTTAAGAGTTAGGTCAACATTTATGTGAGAAGTTCTGCTGTACGTACAAATTCAAAATAATACATGTAATTATCTACTAATAATAACCGGTTCCCTTTCGAGGGAACTCACTGCTGCGTATTTTTGTTGATGCTATGGGACCGCTTTAGCGGAACCGGTGTCTGAAGCATGTGTGAAATTATGCCAATCTTATTGGCCACGGCAGTCATATGATGTCACTGGGTGTGCCAACATGTTTATCAAAGGGCGCCCTCATTAAACGTCTCCTGCTTCTTTGCCTCTTTGCCTTAGCTGCTTTTTTGTGCGTGAGTGTGAAAATCTCCATGATTGTCTATTTTTGAACCAAATATGGTTTTCCCTACTGCCTCCCTTAGCCCCGCATTTGAGAATTTGCTCGGCTTTAAGAAGTTAATTCTTCATTGTGTACAGCACAGTCTGAAGGCGATAGTGTAGATCCGATTGGAGGTTTCGCATGAGATCGAAAAGTTCCCCATGCAGATTTTGCTCATATTCAAGTTGGTCTAGCGAATTAGCCACTCTCTGACTAACAAAAGACTGCTTGGGTTCAAAGCGACTTCTGTATGAACTGATTTATACATTGCTATGTTGTTGACAATAGAAACTGTAGCTCTTTTTTCTGGGAAATTTCACCTAAATGTGACCTTATTACCTTATGTCAGGAAACTTGGTCAGTATTTGGTTTTTGGTATGGTGGGTATTCTGTCCGCATCGGCAGAAGAATGCACGTGTGAGAACCGCTAACGGAGCAAACTTCTAAAAATGGAAGTGGTTCTTGCCACTCTATTGCGAAACACATGGTTTGGCCTGTTTTTGTGAGATTTTTATGGGTTGAGGGTGGGGGACAAGTTAGCTGAAGGAACAAGTTGAAATTATTTCTAGTGGTAATCAATATTATGCTGTTGATTGTGCCACTGCAAATGCTGTTGAATCAATAAAGCTCGACTTAAACAGAGAACTCTTTTATCGCTTCCTTTAACTGTCAATCAAGGTCCTTCCCTCATTGTGTCAGGTAAAAGACCAGGGATCAGAGAGGATGTGGATGTTGGGTCACCAGTGGGCGGGGGTTTATAGCCTTCTCTGGTTACCGGAGGCAAGGCAATGGCACGGCCAATCCCACAGTACATAAAACTGTCACACACCAGCTGATGGTGATGAACAGCCACCGCCAACGTGCACATCACTGGACATTAAATAAATCCTTAAAATGAGCATTAGATGGTCTGAGTGTAATATCCTACAAACTATAAAGGGAAGGCCAGAGCTCCTAAAAATAGCTATTACTTAAGTTTTTTTTTTTTTATGACCTGTCCAATAAAACCACTATGGCATTTTAATGTGGACTTAATCTAATGAGAATGTGGCCTTGCATTACCTTTGCTCGGAGATTGTTTTATCCATCCAAGCTAAAAAGATTTAGGAAATCATCAAAACACTCTTTATTCTCGTTGACCTGCAATAAAAAGGTTCATGTCTGTTGTAATAATGACTTGAATCAGTAAGCAAATTAAGCTAGCATGTGCTGTTTTAGTTAACAGAACACTTGAGAATAATTAGCTCTGGTGTTGATTCCAAAAGCCCTTTGGCTGATGATGTCACGTCACCATTAAGAACATGTTTATCATGAGATTCCACCATGATCAAGGCTCAACTTGCTTATTTCAGTTAGACAGCCTTTTCCCTCATAATGGCTCATTTGACCCATACGTTTAATAGATGTGGAGTATTTTCAAGGATTTTTACTCCCATTCCAGCGTTCTTTTACGCCTGCTGGGTCAGTTATGTTTTTCATGCGCGTTCCTGGGTCAAAAGAAACAAAGATGTGTATGATGGAATGGCAGCTCTGAATGAAATCTCCATCTCCAGCCTTCACAGCCTCATTGTCCCTCCAGGGGGTAAAGAGGTCCTCCTGAGGGCCAAAGTCCTAGCGCCCCCTATAAGTGCTTCTTAAGCTTCCTGCCATGGCCTGGCTTTGTTCTGCTGTTGTGAGAACAGGGGCTACACACAGAGTGCAGTGCCTGTGAGCATATGTTCTTCTAATTTGCTTTGATAACTGCCAGATGATGAGGCCGGGGCCCCTTTCGAGTCTGTGCCGAGAGGACCAGGATGGGACTTGTCTGGAAAGGGGGACGGTGGGAAGCCTAGAGATCTGTTCCTGGAATGAGGTCCCACTTTTTCTTCCTGTTACATGGAGGCTGTTTCAGTCTCTTCCCTGTTAGTGAACCTGCATCTGTTGTGAGAAAGTATCATGGAACAAAAAGAAAATGCTGATGCTCTTAAAGATTTATAATGAATTTGTAAACCATATATTTCTGGTATCATACTACAGTTCAAAAGTTTGGGGTCAGCAAGATTTCTGACTTTTTTTTCTCAGAATTGTGATATAAACTGGCAATTGCAAGTTATAAAGTCAGAACTGCAAGCTATAAACTTGCAATTATTTGAAAAGTCAGCACAATTCTTACTTTATAAATCGCAATTGCGGTTTTATATCTCACAATTCTGCAATATTTACCTTGTCGTCTATACTGTACTTCTGTTTCCAGGTAGATTGATTAAAACTTGACTTTAACAGTTTAACTAAAGCTTTCCAGTCAGATTGGAACAGGCTATTTTATCCAGCTATTTCCATTTTTGGATGCAATGTACAACAGATCGTGAAGAGACAGTGGGTGGTCTGAGAAATATTTACAGTTTGTGTCAAGTTTAGGTTAGGGTTGCTTCCACATCAGTGTTGTTAACCTATCATTTTCCTCTGATTTTAGGGATAACTTATGGGTGGGGTAGGCAGGGATTACATTTTTAGACAGGAATGTTGTTAATACGTTGACCCAGGCATGCGTCTAACTTGGCAAAATCAGGACATGTCGTTGACACGAGGGAGAAAAAGTATTGATTAATAGAGTTTTCAGAGAGATGCAAAACTACTCTTCTTAAAGGCCTAAACACATAAGTGCCTAAACACACAGCATTACTCAATGTGTACATAATTTCCACTGAAACAGGAAGACAGGGCAGGACATAAATTGACCAGCTCCTCCCCTTTTTTTAAATGGCCAAATAGCATTTAGTTTATATCACAGCTCGGTCAGAGCCGTTGAGCTCGGTAAAGCCGCAGTTTCTTCCTAATCTCCTCCATTATCACTTTATAATACAGTATTCGGTGCAGAATTCAAACGGGTCCGATATGTTTTATGGTCTGCTCTGATTCACATATGATTCGCTCTGTGCAACCGTGTCTCTGGACTGGATCAGACTGTGTGTGTGCTGTGGCGGTTCGTGTGATACTAATGTGAAACCAGACTTCATTCGCTTGTATTCGCCACAGCTTCAGCGTCTATTTATTAATTAGATAATCTAGTCATTTATTAGATGATTTACTAATTATCTATTATAAATTGCTACAGTGCCTTTCATTTGCTCACAAAATGAGATTCTTTAGTGTTATAGTTTTAGTTACTTCAGTGGTCATGAAACTGTTACTCAATTGTCCAATATATTCTGCTGGTTTTAAATCTGCACTCTAAAAGGCCTTCCACTCCGCAGAGCTGTTTATTTTATGTATCGTTCCTCTGTGCACTAATGGTATCATTTGTAATGTGGATAGCTGGAGCCGGTGACGTTCTTTTTTGAGAAGTCTGTGGAGTAGAGTGTGTCCATAACTCACGCGGGGCTCACAGATCTCTTCACTCTCGCAGCTGTCTGGGCAATTACGTCCTGCACACCCTCACAGACACAGAGCGGAGATGAGATGGCACATTTTACCAATCGGTGACAAGTCTCCACTTTGTAATTTAGTGCTAATGTCTATTTCAGAAATGAGTCAATCGGCTGGAAGGCAAGGTCACGTCACCCAGAGATGAGAAACAGCAGATGATCACTGCAATTTAAATTATCCGATTATTTGTAAAGCAAGATATATTTAAAAAATAATAATAATAATAATCTGGATAACTCTATTATATAGTTAAAGGTTGTATCAGTCATTTCAGGCCCAAAAAAGGCAGAAACATAAATGATCACATTCATCTAATCTTTCCTAACGATCCGCTGGCTGCCCGCCCCATAAGCATGCCGTCCAAAAACCGCGTCTCTGTAGGCTCTGAAATCTCCACAATCACCGACAGGGGCGGGTGTTGCTCCGACTTCGCGTCCAGCCGTGAACGAGCTCAAAACCTCACAACACCCGCCCCTGTCGGTGATTGGTAACTTGGAACACTGTTTATTTTGGTTTTGAGTGGTGGTTGTACCCATTTGTTTTTGTGTGCAGATTTCAGAGCCTAGGCTGCATACAGAGACGCGGTTTTTGGACGGCATGCTTATGGGGCGGGCAGCTAGCGGATCGTTAGGAAAGATTAGATGAATGTGATCATTTATGTTTCTGCCTTTTTTGGGCCTGAAATGACTGATACAACCTTTAATTCAATTTCAGATAATGTTTTACTAGCACACTTTTATACTAAGTAATATTCATCGTTGTT
Source organism: Semotilus atromaculatus (assembly GCA_031834385.1). Classification (NCBI taxonomy): domain Eukaryota; kingdom Metazoa; phylum Chordata; class Actinopteri; order Cypriniformes; family Leuciscidae; genus Semotilus; species Semotilus atromaculatus. The sequence goes on from JAULUF010000025.1 coordinate 32,602,491, forward strand.
TTAGCAGCTGAATGTTCTTTGTTTAATATTTTTACCCAGCTAGATTCTTTTTAATTAATCTAAACTGTTTAGATTATAAATTGAAATTTATTGTATTTAATTTCCATTGCTAATTGTTCTCCTGCCTTTCTTCAAGAACAGAATATCATCTTGCCAGGGTGTTATTGTTAACTATTCATTCATTTGATCGAAAGTGACAGTAAAAACATTTCTAAGATTTCAAATAAATGCTGTTCTTTTTAATTTTGTTAATCAAAGAATCCCGATTTTTTTTTTTCATGGTTTCCACAAAAATATTAAGCAGCACAACTGTTTTCAACATTGATATGAAATCATAAGAATATACATACGAAATGTTTATTGAGCAGCAAATCAGCATATTAGAATGATTTCTAAAGGATCATGATACACTGAAAACTGAAAACAAATTTTGCTTTGCATCACAAATCCATTACATTTTTGAAATGTTAACATTGTGAAATTATTACCATTTAAAATAACTTTTCAATGACTGTTTTTACAATATTTTTGATCAAATAAAGGCAGCATAAGAGACTTCCATCAAAAACATTTAAATATCTTATCCTCCCCAAACATCTGAATGGTACAAAACTGCAAATTATTTTAAATAATTCTTAAAAGCACAAAAAGTGTCTTGAAATGATAGATATCCGTTATATTTTCCACAGAAACGACCCTATAGATGAACCTCCTGTGCATGTAATCATTTGAAACCATGACCAGGAAGCAATTAGTTACTGTAGGCCTGGAGTTCGGACGGCAGGTCAACCCCACAGATATTTCCACTTAAGTCCTGTCTCAGGAGTGAAGAGCTGTAGGTTTCGTGCGATGCGGTATCCGTAGGGTGGAGAAAAACAAAAGATACTATAAATATCCATTGAAAAAGCCACACTAGATAAGCAGCAGTGAAGGAAATCACTTAAAGTGCTATGTGTCACTGCTGCTATGTCACATTCAGCTCTGCTTCTGTGCGCCAGAATTGGCCAAACGTTTTTTTTTTTTTTACACCATAGCCAATAAATCTGTTTTGCCTCGGTAGATTTAAAGCACAAAGCATTAAATATAAAATATTTCAGTATGCCGAGGTCATAATGTTAAAGACTTAAGCGTTAAACTGAAACTTGGGGGAAAAAAGTTTCCAACAGTAATTAGACAACAGAAGTAAAAACATAGTGTTTTACAGGACTGAATATAGCTGTCAGCATGGTGATAAAATGTGAAAGATTTCCCTTCTGTTCTGTCCTCACAGGACTTCACTCAGCACTGATCTAGAGGTGGTCAGACAGTAGTGAACCAGGATAACAACAACGGAGACAGCCAGATCCAGGCTATTAAATGCTCCATCAAGTAAGTTTTACTGAGATGTATTGGGTAAACATCGCATGGAAGAGCAATAATAGTGACAGCTTTCTACCGGGTTTTTTTTTTTTTTTTGAAAAATTTGACTGGTCCTCATGATGGTCCACAGAATATGAAAATCTAATGTGTTGAGAAGGGCCCAACTAAAAAAATTGTTGGCAAATCACACATTCAATGTCATTATTACCTGAGAGATACCACTGAGAGCTGGAGTGTCTAAAAGTGCGATCACATTTACTTTTGCTTTGTGAAATCTTGTGAGAAAAATCTAGAGCAAAGAAGAATTTTCAATCAAAACTGCAAAAATACATACATTTCACTGCCATTTTCCAGCTTAAATGAACACTAGTAGCAGTGAAACATCACAACTTCAGATTATTAATTGCACAATATTATGTAATATTGAGGATTTTAGACTTGGATTCGTGATGATCGGAGGAAGAATCTTTAACAATTTGAGATATGCGGACTATACAGTCTTGCTAGCCAAATGGGAAGAGGACATTATAAATTTAATTTTGAAAATCAAGAAAGAAAGTGAAATAAAAAATGGAGCTGGCTCGACACCATCAAAAACCTAAATGATCATTAAGCAGTGCTTGACAGGATAGCATGGAGAATTATTGTCCATAAGGTCGCCAAGCATTGGATACAAATTGTATGGATAGATGAAATCAAATGTTATGACCTTTTACCATAGTGCATGATTTGTAAAATAGTACATGTTGTGGTGTTCATCACATAACCAGCACAGTATGGATTTTCTGATGTAGTAAAGTTTATCAAGAGCTCATATGGTACAGCATTGCACTTTCAATGCTTGGGTACGAGTCCCATGAAACAAAGGCCATGACACCCAAAAGAGCTCAAAAACTGTAGAAACAAGGTAAAAGTGCATGGCAAAACTCTAGAATAATGGTCCATCATTTAGGTAACTATGCTGGAAGTAATGCAGGACGATTAATAAAAAGGATAGGGAGTTGTGGATTTGATGTACTACTTATCTAAATTATCATATGTCTTCATCAAATGACAAACTGGTCGCCTCCCTCACTTTATCCTCTCTACAATACAGCCGTAACCTTATTTATGCTCCTTAATAACCCTGAAATACATCATGAGGCTCTTGAAAAATTAGAGCTGTGTCAGAAACTTGTGTTTGTTTGGCACTTTGTTATCGGTTCCCACTGGATACAGATCATTTCCACTTGAACCGTTTGAATGCATTTTAACTGTATGCTCTCTTTACAACATCCATCTAGTTAAGATAACACAAACATCCCTTTAGATATTAAGAGGATAGAAGAGTGTGTTTGGCCTTCTCAAGAGTGTTCATTAATCTGTTCACATCTACCTTCCTCTTCATAGATACTTCATGAAAACAATTCATATTAGTGGAAAACAGAGATGACTGTAATGCTGAATAAATGTCACTTTAATAGCTTAATGCTCAACAATGTCCATATCAGGTATCCAAGCCTCGAACTCTTCATGACAAATTAATAGACAGTTTTAGTAATGACAGACACAGATGTTTAAAAAAAAAAAGAAAAGCTGGTTAAAATTTATTTTTTAACACACACAAACACACACGCACACGCACATGCACATGTTCAGTGAATTGACTATAATTATGCACATATAATATAGAATTTTTCACATTACATCTTTCATGTACTTTTTACATTTGTAATCACATACCACCATTAAAGTTTTAAGTGGAAAGTTTAAATGTTATAAAAGTTATAAATGTTTGAGCAAGTAACCAGTCATACTGTCATGGTGTCATTTATATTGTAGTTATTGATTTGCCATAGACTTGTAAATGTATTTTCATGTATGTATTTTAATTCTTCTTTTACATCTTGGCCAGGGGACTACAGATAAAAAATAGCCTTTTGGCTAATTCTGGCTTTTTTAACCATGTTTGTTCATGTGTTTTATGAAATTGCACTGTCCCCTCTTAAATAAACCAATACCAATCAAATCTATCTGCTTGCCTTAGCTCGATTTAAAACGGTAAGTGTGTAATAATGTTTTTAATTCCAGTGGTACTGGTGGATTTACGTGGGAAATTCGAGCATGTCTTTGCGTCATTACGTCACATCTGTACACATAGAAGTTGTCTCGGCTAGTAGGCTATATTGCGTGTGAGTGTGATATAATTAAACTTATCAATTTGATGGCGAATCCAGAAAGGTTCAAACGACAATCACCAGTGACAACTGGAGATTCACTCGTTGTAAAATGCAAAACACTTCGGAGTGGCTATAGAAAAAAAGAGATTGTAACCCAGACCATGTGAAAACAAGGATAATATTGGAAGGGCATTAAATGTAGTCACACAATGCTGATGTTGTTAACATTAACAATTTGAGAACAAAGTATAATTTGCATGGTTTGACGTGATATGATAAGCGATCGTTAGGTTTAATCAGCGTGATTTACTGCAATGCTTTTTTCCCCTTAGTTGTTCAGAACAAAAGTGGATGTTACTTAAGAGACATTTTCCAGTGAAAACTCTTATGTTGGTCATACTTCCAAAAAGTAGAATCTGTGATTCTGAATGCCAGTATCCACACCGGCGCGGCGACTGACAGCCGCACATTCTCCTCAAAACACTGGATTCATCCGCGCAACCCACGTAAAGTTGATAATTCTGCGAATAACTGCAATTGCAGATTTCGAACAGAGATGGCGACAGAGGAAAAACTACGGACTGCAGCAGAGGAGAAATTTCAAAGCCTTGAGGTAATGTTTTCTTTCTAAAATCAGTTGATACACCATGTGTGTAATGCCTGTGATTGAAAATATTGACTTTTTTTGGTTTATTCCGATGAAAACTGAGGCCTGTAGGTGTTATGCTCCATTGAAAGAGTTTGCCATTTTATGTCTCTGTAATAGACCTGTATTGATGTAGATAATCCATCTTTATTTATTCACCACAGCTTCTTTTCTGGATACTAATCATGCATGTGTATTGAACTGAATGTGATGCCCTGATTATAGACTGGTATCTGCTGCCTGAGGCTGAGGCCAGATGGTACAGTCTGCATCCAAAATCTGTCTGCGCTCTGGCTTTGATGTCTTACCCTACCAGTTCAATATGCCAATGATTTCTCAGGAGGGCAGGAAAAGTTGGACTCTACAAATGAGAGAATCACTAAAGCAAGAACACAGGCATGGGCTGTCATTAAAGACTACAGAAGAGCTAATGTTTCCACCATATGCTCTGGATTGTAGCCTTTGAATAAATGGAAAATAATTACAATTTAAATCTTTAATCCATATGAAATGTATCTTATTGCATAAAAGCTTTAATGACAGATTTAAGGCCAGACGAGCCATTATAAAACCGGCTACTCCAGACAAAATGCTCAGAATTAATAGCACTTGCACCGTGTCTAAAGTAAGTGGAGCCTTCAATAGGCCACAATGTCAGGAACATACGCACACTTCCTTTTGATATGGTGGCGTCTGCAGTCGGTCTTTGAGGAGATTTATCATCGGATGAAAAGGTTTCTGCATATCTTTTTTGTCGCTTGACCAGGCTACTACACTTCAGTACGCTTAAACTGGGACAAAGAACTGTGCACTTAAATCACAACTAACAATTGGACTGGTGATCCTCCAGAAGGGATAATACATCTGTTACTTTTTTTCATAGTCACAAAAACTAGTCCCAGAGACCCCGAACAGCTCATCAGACTTGGCAAAAGTCAAAGTCACAGTTTGGAAACGAGGCAAAGGCATCAAAGGAGGCAATTAGTTGATGCACAGGCGAGCAATATACGAGCAGACAGTAAAAACAGCTGCGGTGGATCTGCAGGGAAACGTTGCTTCTGAAAAGATGAATGCGCTCTGTGTCATGCCCGATATGTTTGTTTGAAACTCATCTTTCGTGCGTAAAAGGAAATGACAGTTTTCAGGGCATGTAACAGTACAGTATGCTGTCAGATTGATGTCAAGGTTCTTTTGACAGTTTGATACTATTGACAATGTTTTTTATTTTTTTTCTTCAAAGAAAGGGGTATTTCTATCAGCAGGATATCCCCAGAATCAACAAGAGTGCCACGGAAACTCCATTGTTTGTCTATTGCTTGTGCAAAACTGGAGATTATATTGTGTTAACCTGCGTCATGTCCAGTATCTCATATGCTTTTTGACCTATTGTGCTTGATCACTGACTTTCAGTAGATCTGCCCTCTGCAGTCACTAGCAATTATACAACACTTCATATAGTGGTCATAAAGGGCCGGTTAATTTTCTTTTTTTAGCCCCGACATTATTTGTATAAGCACTTCATGATAGGCATCACACCCTCCCAAATGTTCCCTATTCAGTTGTGAAGTGGTGTGGATTAGGAAGTACCCCTTGTTTCACCCTGCCTGATCCACCCTCTGCAGATAACATGTTCATCTCTTTGAAATGACAGTAAATTCCATGTCAGGTCTGTATGTTAAATTGCAGTCATCACAAACTTTTAGATTTTAAAATGTCTACCCAGAATATACTCTGTAAAAAATTGTTTTAAGCACAATCAACTTGGATGTTAAAGTCATTGTAACTTAAATTACATTAAACGGACTTAAAAAATGTGTTGAATCTTTGTAACTTATTTTTTTTTGTTACTTATTTTGATTAGTTAAAGCAATGTAAAAACATATGTTGTCATAACTTATTGATTATATAATTTCTTACAGTTATCATTCAAAGGTTTGGGTATTTTTTATTATATACTATTTATTATAATATTATTATTTATTATAGGCTATTTTTATCTATCACATACAAATTGCTACTACAAACTGAAAAATATCAGTGAAATGGAGTGACTTCAGGGATTTTTTTAAATAGCACATAAGTTTGCAAAACTGCTTTATGTAAAATGAACATTTTATAAATGACATTTGTGTTGATGTTTTAAGAGGTATTCTCAGAAAACTGGAAACTAATTAATCAGTGGGACGCCATAGAGTGCTCTCCACTTTAAGATTGCATGCGTTTTACATAACACATTGAGACTGATCACACATGGAAATGAACCGTAGTTTATTTGCCCCAGAGGCACGTGTGCATGAAATGACAGCAGCTCCACTAAAGACATTTAACATTTCTCAAAATGTCAGTCAGGTCCTGGTTGGGAGGAAGAAAGATTGAACAACAAAGCGACCAAGCTTTGTTGTCTTTATTTCAGTATACCTCTTGTAGATGATAGTGATGAAATTTCTGAACAGTTGTAACAGTTCCCTCATCACTCCAAAAGAGATACTTGCCGACTGTCAAGTCGAGTAAGATTAAGATGAAAAGAATGACAACGAAACTGCCACCCAGCAACTGGTGCAATGGTCATTAATGATAACTCCAGCACCTGTGTCAACAGCCTCTGTGCCTGAGTGTAATGAGCGTCTTTAGTTCAGGCGGCTCTGTCAAGTCAAGTGCAGCATGGCTACAATTACCCGCCATTGAAGTTCATCGAACGGAACAGCCGACTCCCCTGTTTATGTTTTTTCTCAAGGAGAGACCAGTTTAGTTTAATGAAACCGAACAAAAAACCTGAGTTGGTCTCTTTCAGTCACACAATGGGATTGTATAAGTGCCAAGAGGATTGTATAAGTGCCAAGAGGATTGTACAGCTGTGTAGTTTCAAAAAGTTCGAGAGATCGTAAAACTAATCCATATGAATTGAGCGGTTTAGTCCAAATTTTCTGAAGAGACTGGATCGCTTTATGACCAGAATTTAGGCATTTATTCACATATGAACATTGATCAGGTGAACATAAACAGAAGCTCATTCGTACCTGACGTACGAGAACGAACCTCGCTGGTTCTCGCACGTCAAGCAAACATGCTGGAGCTTCCGTTGACCATTTCTGATGTTTATTGTATATACCAGATCTTTGAAATTTTTCCTTATCAAGCATGCTACTTTTCAAATAATTGTCAAACATAATGAAACTTGATGTAATATATACTGAATTATTATTATTATTTTTTTTAATTATAACCCTACTGAAAAACATTTCTTATTGTTTTTAACATAAATGTAACAATGTATTTTGAGATTTAAAAATAAATAAATGTGTAAAAAAAACTAAATTAAGCTAATTAAATTAAATTCAAGAAATATTCTCTATATCATCTCTTCTAGAATAAAACATAAATACATCTTCAGCTGCCCTTTTTACTGTAAAAACAATAAAAAAGTGACACAATAAATGTCATATAAAATGTTTTTGTGCCTATGGAAGTTCTGCTGTGAGCAAATGAGCAAGTTTTTAAGTTTTTGTTTAATGTAAGACTTTAAAGTATGATCAACATTAGCATGTATATCCTGAACTGAACTTGTGAACTCTTCTTTGTGTCCATGTTTCGACACTTTTCCCCCTGCCCCGATGGTGTACCTATGATAGAGCCTTTGCACTTCCTCTCTGTGTTGATTCGGGCCCCTTCCTGTGCCCTCTAGGGTCCAATAAGTCACTGATTTTGGGGTAGATTCTTAATATTTTCTTACCACCCAGTTTCGTCTCTGCCCTAAGCTCTGTTGTATACTTGCTTGGTTAAGTTGGCTCCCCTTGCGGTTAAACTGAATTAAAGATGAGGTAACCGGAGCTGCACAGTAGCACTGATGTTGCTTGGCTTTGGGAAAATTAAGTATTTGTGTTCCATTAAAATCTCATTATGTCTTGCCCCTAAACCCCAAACATATCCCACCCACTTTGCCAAATGGGCCCCGTTGTGCACCACACCGAAGGCACTGGTGGAATGTGTAAATTCTTTGTTTATTGCCCTGAAAACACTTAACCCTCTTTTTGACCCAGGTTGGGTACCGCATCCATCCCTGAGGACATGCTGAGATTCAATGACCCAACTACTGCTGCAAACTCAAGTGGAGCGTCAGAGCAGTTCAGAGCACTGACTACTCCATACAGCACTGTGTGTCTCACTTGACCACTGTGACGAAGATCAAACGGGTCAGATAACACACTGTGCTGATCATTTATAAAAATGGCAGCCATTTTGTTCACTTATGATAGATACATTCAGCTTTTCATTTTGCAATTCTGTGTTGTGCGAGACAGTCGTCAGTCATCAGTTTGTCCACACCCTTAAATAAAAGGAGTGTAAAAGCCATCTGGGATTGGGAAAGTCCCTGCATATTGCCTGGTTAATCTATTCCCTGTGTTTGGTGTGATGATCCTCTTTTGGTGTCTGAGGATGTGGAAAACAAATTATAGAACTTGATAGATCAGTTCAATAGATGCCTGAAATAAAACACATTTTTATATATTTAGTTGATCAGTGAAAGAAGTTCCTTTTACTTTCAGAAAGCATTGACCATCAACCTCAGGAGGTTGATATTATAAACGAAATATTTATAGCTGTTTACATATATTATAAATAAAGTTTTCTATTTGGGATTTGTCAAAATACAGTTAACTTTTTTTTCTTTTTCTTTTTACCTTGTAAATTATCAAAATAAATACAATTTATTAAAAAGAAAAAGATCTATTGACAATTAATTGAATTATGACAAATATTTGGAGATACATTTTATATGTGTGTAACTACCTAATTCTCAAGCTATGATAATCTTATGCTAGATAATAGATCTAACAAATATATTAGTTCTACTTGCTTCCAGTGTTGGGGAAAGTTAAAGCAATGCATTATGATATTAAAAAAGTAACTAATTGTGTTCTTTTTTATGGAAAGCAATGCATTGTTACTTTTGCATTACTTTTTTTCATCTTGGCTAGGCTTCCTTGTTTATTTTCTTTTTAATAACAAAAAAAGTGCTATTTTTGTCAAATGTTAAGGCCCTTTCACACCAAAAGTGAAATGAATAAGCCTCAGGCTGAAGGAAATGCACATTCACTCCTGTACAGTAGAGGGCACAGCTCAAACAAACCTTTCGGCCGGTTGGAATTTACTGCAGGTTTTCATAATATTCTAAGTTTGTATTTCACTGTTTTTATTTATTTTGAGGAATAGTGAATCTGTTTTGTGCAAGTGAGATGAGTAAGTGCATGCTCACATTTAGTCTAGAACTACAATAATAGTCATGCTCACACAGCGCACAACACCTCAGTCTCTTACTCTTGATTTCTCAACATGGGGACAGGAGAGGTGTCCGTCAATAAATGGGAAAACAAAGTAACTCAGATATTTTGTTGTAAATGTAAAAGTAATGCGTTACTTTACTAGTTACTTTGGGGGGAAAATGGTCTAATTTCATAAATTGCATTACTTTTACCCTTAAACACTGGCCACTACAATACTTTTTTTTGCCTCTAATGCTTTAAGAAAAAGTAATTGGACATCAGATTCATATTCATGAAATTTGCCTTCCACAGAAAAAGTTGAATACCGGTATGTTAAATAAATGGAAATTATGCTTCATATCACTATGGCCTTGAATGATACAATGGATACATTTGGAGTCCTAAGTAGGTTATCAAATAGGATGCAAAGGAAGAACCATTTTAGTAAAAGATACTGAAATGAACAATCACTCAAATAAGCCTGGTTTGTTTCCCACGTTCTGGCCAGTTGCAGTACACAAGTGTGTTTGAAGGATACTTTTTCTTTCTGATACTAGAAGAGACAGTGGTAGAGTTATGTGGTAAGATGGGTTGGCAGGATGGGTGAGATGGGTGTTTTGAGTAATTACTGGACCAGACTTTACAGCAACATCTCTGTGTTGAGGAGGAACTTTATACTGAGAAACACCTTAAGAGCAGTAAAGCTCACAGCACCTGGCCTTTAATAGGGAAGTGCTGTTTCAGCTATGAAGTACCCAGCAGGTTGGATTTCTCTGAGCTACAAATTTATGACATTGCCCTTATTTTGCCTCAACACTAAATATAAACAGTGACAGCTGAGGTGGGATAGAGAGAGTGCTTCGAGGAGTTTGTGTGGAATTTGATTTATGCCACATGAAGAAAAACAAAGCCTTTAATTGGGTGTTCTGAGGGCAAAGGAAATTTATAGAGCAGCTGCCTGTTACACAACAGAATAGTGGTATTTTCTTTTTTAAAGTCTTGATGGCAGGAGGGTGAAAATACAAACAATCTACGCATCTGCTTCTTATATAGCGAAATATGCGACAGTGTTAAGGCAAATAGCTGTGTTAGACACATAAGGCTCTTTTCCACCATCAAACCGAACGATTCTCTTTGTTCCGTGCCGATCCAGGACATAGCAAGGATATGGTTCTTTTTTCTATTGTGTTACTGTATGAAATACAGACAGTACATACATTTCCTAGTTGATGAAAGAGTTGGAGACGCTGACATTGTGACATACTGTAGGTAAGCATTGGCGCAAAAGGTAAAAGTTTCCAAACTCAAGTCAAGTCACCTTCTGTTTATATAGCGCTTTATATAAATTATTTATTGATAAAAGGAAATTAATGCAACAAAGATTGTTTTAGCTATACAGCACCATAGAAGAAGGTTCATTGTCAAGCTAAAGTACACTTTTAATTGATTCATTTCCATTGTAAAAATCATTAGTTATTAACTTAAGGGCCACTTACACAACACCGTTTTCAACTGAAAACAAAACTTCTAATGTGTTTTGGCTTCTCATTTACACGACAGTGGCATTTTGGTGGCCTGAGAATGCAAACTTTAAAGCAGGTTTCAAATTGCAAGTTTTTGAAAATGGGTTTTGAAAATGATACCGTTATCATCTCCATGTAAACTTCAAAAATTTAAAAACGGTGACGGCATGTACATCTATTTTACGTGTTTAATAGGCATGCACGTTTGAATGCGTATGTGAGCGGGCATGTAGTCTTTCTTTACAAAGTGACATTGCCAATTACTTGTCTGTCATGCATAATACAGCGTTTTAGTCGTTTCCGCAGATGCGTGTGAACTGGAATAATTTTGATAACTTTGAGGAAAAACATTTGTAGTTCAAAAAACAACCCTTCTGTCGTGTCGATGAGGCCTTCGCAGGCGAGAGTCTAGTTGACAGTCTCTGCTGACGTTGTCGTCGTGTTTAGGAGCATGTCCTTCATCTGATCTGGATACGGCCTGGATCCGGCTGAGTATGGTAAACCTCGGGATAAACAGAGACTATAATATTAATGTAGATGCCATTCTTCTTATGATGTAACAAGTACAGATATAGAGAGATACAACCACGATCGGATAAGAGCAATTTATTTGTAACTGTGATGAGAGCTGTCTCAGTATATGATGCAGTCTAAATCCCGACTGTTCTTTTTTAGAAGGAGATGGTAGTTGTGAAAATGTCCATAGTTGTGAGGATACTGCCTTTTCTTGTATCTTTGATCACGATAGTTTATAGCAAACTAGCTACAAAGGACATTTATGGACTTGGTATTATGTTTATGTTCATGACATGTGATGTTTTTTTAATGGAGTTAGCTAGTATAATGTGCCTTGCTGAAAAAAGTAATGTAGAAAAATATTGTGATCTATACCATAAAATGGTCACATCAGTACAGGCATTTCACCAGCACAGTTAGGCATTCCTGGCTGGGAATGATTTGTAATATACCGTTCTGAACCGTGGATGTTTCTTTTCTACATTTCTACATTTAACATTTCGAGTTAAAGGAATAGTTCACCTAAATATTAAAATTCTGTCATTATTTACTCACCCTCATGTTATTCCAAACATATATGCTGTTATTTTTTTGTGTGGAATACAATGACCACATGTTTATAGTGGCTATCATGACTCACACAAAAAAACACCATAAATGTATTCTAAACTTGCTCCATAAGACTATGCCCTACATTAAAAGTAAAGTGACAACTTTGTGTTACATTTTAAGTTGTTATTCGTTATGGGTTTTAAATTGTTATTCGTTATATGTTTTTTTGTCTTTCAAAAATTCTCCTTTTGTGTTCCATTTAAAAAAAAGAAAGTCATAGTTTTGGAATGACATGAGGGTAAGTAAATTATGACAGAATGTTTGCTTCAAAGTGAATGTACTATTTATGTCACAAATCAGCAGGGATAACGCATTACAAGTAATGTGAGATAACGTTACGTAATCAGATTACTTTTTAAAGTAACTAGTAATGCATTACCATTTAAATGTACAACAAATTACAACATTTCTGAGTTACTCTTTCAAGTACGTAATGCAACTGACAACTGAAACCTCACTTGCTCATGTCGGGAGCAAGTGCAGAGGCGTTGTGCATGTGCACTGTGTCAACATGATGGTTATAGTTCTACTCTATAAGAAATAGTTATAACAACTCAAAGTGTTGTAGAGGATGAATGTGGTCAGGGTGAATGTCTATATGCTGGTATTTCACTGATCCCCGCCAATCTAATTTGTTTCTCGGGGCGTCTGATTAGGCCTAGAATTGCTGTGATTACAAGTAAAGCTCTCATGTTTTCTCAGCTGACAGTCAGTGTATCTAGCTGCAGGCTAGCAATTAGGCATCCTCTGCCCTCTAATAGTAAAAACATGGGCCAGCATTCAAGAACTGCATTTAACCTGAATTATCTCTCTGTGAAAGGGCATGTTTACTTTATATTACTAGTAACCTTACATTATAGAGTGCATTGTGTTAATGTAGTCTGGTAGCATGATTTATTTGTTTGAGGAAAATTAATTTTTCAGTAATTGATTCACTTTTTAAATTCAGTGTAAAGCCTTATCCTGTTCTAATGTTTGTTTATTTTTATAATAATGTTGCAACTTTCCTTTGTGACAACTTGCCCCCGATTCCTAGATCCCTTAGAATGGGACATTATCTCAAAACCAGCTGGGAACAAATGTGTCCTTTGTCTCTGCTGCTACAAAAGGTGTGTGAAAGTGACCAGGACATTTGTTTATTTTAATTGCTATAAAAACTCCTTTCTCCCCTGAAACACAAACATTGTTGTTCAGTGCCCATTAAGGGATGACGTGGGTTTGGTATTTGTTTTCTAGAACATTTAATTTTATATTGCCAAAATGGACTTTTTTCAAATGTGCTTCTTTAAGACTCATGTATATTGATGTCTGGATATTTAAATGTCCCTTTATACTGTATATCCTCCACTGACTAAAGGGTGTCCACTACCAAATGCAATTTGTGTAACTTTGCATAAGGAAATATATTCTTATGTGCAAATGTGTGGCGTTTTTTCATATCAAATCCTGTGTGAGATCTCTACCAGCCCTGATTCTAATGTTTTTAGAGACATAAAGGGATAGTTCACCCAAAAAGGAAAATTCTTACATCATTTACTCACCCTCACGTCGTTCCAAACCCACAAGACTTTTGTTCATCTTCGGAACACAAATTAAGATATTTTAATGAAATTGAGATATTTCTGTCCCTCCATTGACAGCTGACTACTTTTGACACTTTAAAAAGTTCATAAATAGATCGTAAAACTAATCCATAAGAATTGAGCAGTTTTTCTGAAGAACTAATTATATTTAGGCTTTTATTCACATTTATCAACTCACACATCAGCAGTAAACAGAAGCTCAAGCATGTTCGCTTGACGTGCAAGAACCAATGAGGTTTATTCTCGTGTTACGCAGCATGTTTGAGCTTGCACAAGAACCAATGAGGTTTATTCTCGTGTTACGCAGCATGTTTGAGCTTGCACAAGAACCAATGAGGTTTATTCTCGTGTTACGCAGCATGTTTGAGCCTGCACAAGAACCAATGAGGTTTGATCTCACGTGTCAGCCTGCTTCAGTACTGAAGAGCTTTGCTGTGTGCGAAATCACCTTCTATACCCTTAAATAGGGCACTATTTGAGGGGACAGCAATTTGTAGTGTTGTCCGAAACCATGGACGTTATGGAGTGCACTCATTCAATCCCACAATGCACTGCAATAACGAGTGTACAACCAATGTATGCTCAATGGCTAGAGAATACCCATAATGCACTGTGAGTGTCACGCCGAATAAATTCCCGCATCTGACCAGAAGATGGCGGCCGCAGCTGAATAATTCATTTTCCAAACCGCTGGTCCAATGAGGCTACAGCATAATATAATTATTATGACATTATTATTCCAATTATTAGATAATAATTATTAAATTAAGGTTTATATATCTTTCCATGAGAGTTTCAAATGATTATTAAAGAGCAAGCACAGATTTTGAACACAGCCCTTGATTAGCTGGTTCAGGAGTGTTTGATTTGGGTCAGAGCAAAACTCTGCAGGACAGTGAGTCCCCAGAAACAGGGTTGAGGACCTCTGAAAAGACTACAGAATTTACTAATAGACCTTCCTATCAATGTGTAAAAATAAAATAATGACGCTGCCATCTTTCTAAAGTCATTTTCTCCCCCCTGAAATTTCAGTTCAAATTTTACTGTAAGTGAAAATTGTCATTCTGACCCCCCACTACAAAATATTTGGATCCCTCAGTAAATATCCATGGCATTTAATATTTTGGCTTTAATCACTTGAAAAAATATTAACAAAATAAAAAAAATTTGCCGGGTACCACTGGTTAAATTGACACTGAATGACCCTAAAGTAAAAGTGTTTAAATACACTATTTAAAATAAGTTTACTATACTTAAGTGTGTTAAAAAACATAGATATGAAAGTGTACTCTCTTTAAGTACACTTAAGTTTCATTAATATTATATTATTTGCAAGTACAGTTTTTTTTTTTAAATATACTATATATACTTTTAAAGATTTCAAGTTACACATTCAGGACAGTTAAGCACATTTATTTTTCACAGGACTGTACATCTACACTGCAAAAAACTCTTTTCTCGTTTCTTTTTTGCTTCCCTTTTGCTTTTGCATCTCAAAAGTTGAGATATTTTATTTCATAATACTGAAAAAACGCAGGGTCGAGCTGAACGAGACAGTAAAACATTCCTGTTTACAGTGCCATAGAGATTGTGGATCATAAATGAACGGCGCAGAGGAAAGAGTCACTCGCAATACATTGCATCATCATCAGAAGTACTTTTGCAGCTCTCAGAGAAAATAAAGTCCCATCAAGATGGTGTGGAAAACAAAAGGGATGCCGTTTCCCTTTATGAATAGATAGACAGATAGCGGTGTAGAGTTACAAAGCTTTCAATGCCCATTCCATCTGAACTTTGTTCAACTCACAGCTGTCAAGCTAAGAGATGCAGAGAAGTCTTCACTTCAGCTTTGAAATCTATTATCACTCAAACATGTGTCATTTCTTGTGAAAGACACTACAGGCCCATAGTAAGCCAACACTCCTACACTGGACCCATCTTCTTTCTTTAATGGGGGATACGATCAGTCAGAAGAATGACAGGCTGTCTGCTTCACGTATCATGGAGTTTAATGTCGGAGGTGCCGGAAGCATCCATTTCTCTGTCCTCCCCCTCTCCACACCTGTTCAGACTGCTTCCTCTACAGCCAAGATGATCTGAGCAGAAGCAGGTTGATGGAAAGCAGCACACACACACACACACACACACACACACACACACACACACACACACACACACAGAGCTATTAGCTAGGGGTCAGCTAATACATTGCATATGGACAGTGTACAGTGCAGGGAGAGCTTCTCTGTGTCTTCTCTTTTTCTCCTTTCACTGATTGGAAGCCAATGCATTTCACACCTGTTCATTAACATGGCTGGAGAGAAATGTGCTTGGCACATAGCTGAACACTTTTTACTAAACTATGGAAGAGACAATCTACTGTTTCCAATGAGAAAATGTGTATTTCAAAGTCAACTGCAGTGGGAGAAAACAAATTCCCTTTCCAGGACAGTCTGTTCACTCAGCGGCCACTTTGCAAGAATTTGCAAAGGCTACGACAGTTACGTATTTTGGGCATCCAAGACCAAGTCCCATCTATTTGAATGGGGGAATCCTGAAATCTCAAAAATTGCTTGCCGAACTCACAAGTAAATAACATATTTCAAATCAGCAACAAAATCTGACATGAACTGTCCCATAAATGTTGTTTCTTATGCTCAAATAGCGTTATTTGTCAGGCTAGACCAGCCATTGCACAGTAGTAACGCAATGACTTTAGCAATCAGCGGTTGGCTCTTTTATTTAGAAAGTGGGACGTATTCCGCCATATTGCACATTGCAGTTTCTCCCTATTCATTCTTTGTTTATCTATAGTCTTTGACATATCTGCGTTTGCTCAAGTAAACTCAGCACAGTGTGAAGCGTTGTGAATGGGATGTGGACCGTTGCTGACAGTTGGATCAAAAGTGGTAGTTTTATAGTTAAAATTAGTATTTTTCTCGAACACACCTTTTGTCGTGTTAGATTTGCATGGTTTTTGCATGGTTTTCATCAACTTTGAGACCGTGGGGGCGGGAACATGTGTGACGTCTCATTAGCGTTTAATTGCTGAGTAAGACAATAGCCTACAAGCCTCAGAAGGACTGAACTAGGAAGGCAGTCTCAGTAGGATGCAGCCTTACTTTTGAGAAACACCCAATGACTAAATGGGACACCCTACGGTCTCATGGACTTAACGGACATGAGCACACGACAGCCATTGTTAGTCTACAAGACCGAAAGTGCATATTAAGTGTGCCATTTGAGACAGTAGCTTTTATAAACATGTCTTGGAAGAAAACATTACTGGTGTGCATCTTGAGACAAAACAATGGCACTGACATAATTTAAGATATGTCAGTCCAAGTTACTTTCAGTTAAAACAGCTCAAACAGGCATTTTAGTTTGGTACTAGGCTTAAGCCTTGTCTGTGAAACCGGGGAATACTGCTCAAAATAAAGTCAAAAGGGTCTTGGACACTTTGTAGTAGTTGTGAAACGCTCGTGGATCATGTTGATAGTTAATGTGATGAATTGCACTCTTACTCTGCATGTGTGAAGTGAGTGGATTCATACGTCCAAGGCATTTCAAATATGGTTCAGAAAAGTTAAATTAGTTAAAGTTAAATTAGTTCTGAGAAAAGATCTAGGATCAATGTGCAATTTGTCAGTTTTTCCAGAGCAGAAGTGATGACAACTTACTTGTCCTGTTCTAGAACCCATATTACCTGAAACATAATCTATCCTCACCTGCCGTTTATAACCCCTGGCAATTTAACTGCACAATAACTGCAAGAAAAGGACATGGACTCATGGGGAGGAGCAGTGAGGTGAGAGATCGGACTCGGAGGGGAAAATACAGCTGTGAAAATAGCCCATATCACATGTTACCAGACAAATAAGCAGAGTGATTCAAAGGATGCACTTTGACTTAATATAAAGGATACACAGTGTGAGAGATTTCAGCAGCATTCAACTAACACACTGATCGTGTTCAAATGATTTTCACTCCACTGTTTGTTGTCCTTTCTTCATTACACTAACACATCTGCATGTGTACCTGTTTCTAATTTGTTATTACTCAAATGTTACTAACCCTGTAAAGTCTGACATATGAGACAATAGACCTAAATATGGAACATGTTTATTGAACTTTTAGACAATTTTGATCCGATACATCAGTCTTTTATGGCTGTGCAAAAATATACAATTTGTTGCAGTTGCTGATATTTTTATAGCTAAAAAATAAGATGAAATTCTGATATCTTATAATGTAAATCAATAAGATCATTATACCTGTATTCTTGCATAAAGTGATATGAATATCAGATGTCACTCTATATCTCCCAAGTAGATGAAATTTAAATGCTTAGTTTTATGATCAAAGCTCTATAGGTTTAATTCTGGTGTGGAAAACAGCAATACATTGATGATAATGAGATAAACATTCCTCAAAAGCCTGATGAATCATTTTTGATCTTTTTTTAACATGATAGTGTTCATTCTGAAATATTACTAACAATACAAAATGCATTCTTACATTTGCATTCTAAAAATGAGTAAAGGCGGAACATTTTAGGGTGTTTACACGCGGCGATGTACAAAAAACTGACAAAAACTGTTTTTATGCAGCTTTTTTCGCGTACAGACGACAACGTTGTCAAAACGACCCCCGTTCACAAGGATTCCTTGAAAACGATAAAAAAAACGCTTTATTATTCATGACGTCACCATTTTCACTGATAACTCTTTTTTCCCCCCATGGAGATGATAATGGTATCGGTTTTCAAAAATGTGCACTTTGAAACCCGATTACAAAAGCGTGTCGTATCATGCACATATGATACAGTAGGCTTTAGTGTTAAAGATAGACCTACAGTAAATAGACCCATCAGTACAATTGCAATGGGAAGAATGAGAAAACCAGAATGAATATATCTAGCAATGTCTTGAGGTGGAGCACCAGCAAAGATGAAGAAAGATGAACAGGTTCATTTAAATAGTCTTTAAAGTCACACACTACAATAATAAAGTAATAGGATCGGATTGAATATGCATATGGCCATTAAAGTGCTTCAGATGAAAAGGAAGCAGTGAATGATGTTTTTCCCCCTTGCAGTCTTTTTCTTACAGTACTTTCCAACATGATAGATGTGCCAATGAGCATTTAGTCAAAACCTCCAGATGAGTTTTGAGTCCACCTATTAGTCAGGCTGTCGTTCTGCACAAAAGAAGTTGGCAAATGTTCAGAGCACACTCATTTGTACAGTAGATTAAGAGCAGACTGTATTAGCAATCATTACTTTAGGTCAGCTTGTGCCACAGGCAGACAGGTGCATACATATAGTGCGAATAAACTGAACAAAATCCTCTCTCCGGCTTCCCCTTAAAAGAAAAAAAGGACGAAATTACCTGACCATAAGTGCTCTACAGCCTGTAATTTATTTGATGTGGATGTCAGCAATACTTTAATATCCAAAAAGAAAAGAAGTTTGAGGGTGGAGCCGGGGCCTAATTATAGAAGTGTGAGAGAGGCATACAGACTAGAAGGGGCCTGACTCTGAGGCTTGAGCTAACCGCTGTAACCCAGGACCAGCCATCCTTTGCACCTCATGTCACTTAAAAAAGAGGGCAGCTCTGCGTTTTGACCACTCTTCACTGCCGAGAGGCAGGGGGAAACGAAACGAAAGAGGCGGGCAGAAAAGCTTGCACTCATTAACATCTGCAGGGATTAGGACACTCTTTTAACACGTGCAACCCATAACAGTCCCAACATGTAATAATACAGAGCTGGAAGCCGAGGTAGTAATTTTGATATTTAAGAGCCGCAGCTGTTTGATAGGCTGGTTAGCAGTCATGTGAAAACGCAGAGCAAGGAAGATCAACATGTTTTGCATGATGGTTACTCAGCATCACGAGAAGTTCAAAGGAGTCACAAGGAATTTGATTTTCCTTGATCTTTGATAAATATCCGTAGAATAAAAATGAATGGTGCCTATATGAGGTGTCAAGCTTCTGAAATGACGGGGGAAAACACTGTAGAAGTATACCACAACGTGATCCAATATGTGAGGACAGCCAAAAAGGGACTTTTTCACACAAAGGGACTGACGCTCACATTATCAAAATTTCGCAGGTTCATTGTATCTTGGCAATGATGTAAATGAAGCTCACACAGAAGTCACTTTCAAATCAAGCAGCTTTCTGTTGGTCAACTCGACGAATTCGTGTGACCATATTGAACTCGTTGCTAAATCTGCGTATAGGAAATATTTCACCCTCACATGAACTTTCCAAATTGTGTGGATTTCTATTGAAATGGCTGGATTTTACCTGTGAAAATTTGCTCAATAATTTTAACCTCCTCTTTAAAGGCACAACATCAAAAAGGGAGAGAGTGAAAATTTTGGAACAAAAGATTTCACTTACATTATATATTATAGGAATAAAGCATAACTGAAGACTTATTTTTCCCTTGTAAATATATATAGCATCAGAGTCATTAGATACAGAATATGATTTTTTTTTTTAAAAAATGTATTACAATTATGTTAGTTGACCTGAACAACACATTTTTTAAGGTCAACCATCTGGGCCATTATTTGTGTTTACAAAGAGCTATTTTTAACAGCGTAATAAGCGATTACGTTTTAATAAGATATCATCAAATGCATTTGTGGTTAGTGAGTCACTGGCCTGAATTTGGAGGCATAAAAACCTTTGAGAATCACTTCCCATAATATTTATCCTTCAGCACCACACTCTAAAAGATCTCCAGACCACACGATAAATGCACCACAGATCTGATTTCTCAATCATCACCGGGGTGCTCTTGAAGCAGACTGTTTAGTATTAAGTATTAGTTTAGCAGGCAAACCTAAACTAAACTAAAGTCTTTAGAGACCTCAATCTTTTTTTTCTATTCAAATGCAAACATGCGTTCTATCTATCACGAGATATTAATGAAAAAATATTTCTGTCTCCTTCAAAAATTTGATATTGCAACAAATAATTGTAGTATGAGAAATCTGGAAACCACATGTCTCCCTTAATTTAGATGGACGTTTTTAAGCTACATTTCTTGTATACGGTAATAAAGTAAACACAATGTTCACTCAACAGATCATTACTGCTGGAAAACGTGCTGTACTCTCAGAATAGCTTAAGAGTAATAGCTTAAAGTTTTTTTCTAACAAAGCCTTGGCCTAGATTAGAATATTACAGCAGTTTGGAACTGTGGCAGCTTCAGGAGAGACTTGAAGATTAAAGGTATAAGTATTATAAGATATTTAAAATGATGTTGGTCTTTCTTTGTGCTATCTAAGGTGTTCAGACTGACTGCGATCAGTTGCTTGGGTGTTCAAGGTGGTTGCTCTAGTGTTGCTATAATTGATAGGGCATTGCTAGGTGGTTGTCAGGGTGTTTTGGCTGGTTGCTATGGTGCTGGTATAGATAGAATAATAGATCTAAGATAAATCTAGGCCAGGGTGTTCTGAGTGGTTGCTAGGGTGTTGTTAGGTGTGAGATTGGCTGACATTGAAAACAGAATTTTGTTTAATTTATTTCATATTATTGAAGAAATGATGCAGAGCTGAGCTGAATGCAATACACTCAAATATTCCTCTTTACAGTGCAAGAGAAATGATGGATCATAAATAGATCATAAATCATGAAATAGCAGAGGAAAGATTTTGTTCTAATACATTGCATCATTCTCAGAAGTACTTTTGCAGCTGACGGTGAGGAAAACAAAAGGGATGCCGCATTCATGCACAAATATCCAAACCTCCCAATCTGTCAAGCAAAGATAGATAGACAGAAAGACACAGGCAGACAGGGAGACAGATAGATAAACACAGACAGACAGACAAATACTGTAGATCGAATACTATACAGTACGATAGATAGATAGATAGATAGATAGATAGATAGATAGATAGATAGATAGATAGATAGATAGATAGATAGATAGATAGATAGATAGATAGATAGATGGATGGATGGTTGGGCCAAAGTGATCATACTTGGGGTCATCTAAATTTAGAGCGAGAACACACTGAATCTTTAAAGGTCTTTCACTGTCAGTGCCCATTCAAGGACATTGAACTCACTGCATGATTACTAAGTAGTTGACCAGAAAATTGTCATGTTCAAATTGTGTCCAGATGCCCTTGCATTATGGTGAACCAGATGAAATGGCTCTGCTTTGAGAATGTGCTGGGATGAATATGGGGGTAAATTGATGCCTAAATTATTGAAAATGGACAGACTAAAAGTCACAAATAGATATTACAACTTGTAAACACAAAACACAATCTACAAATAGATTAAAAATCCGCAAACAAAGTCCTCATGATCCTCAAATGTAAAACAAGATCTACAAATAGATACAAAGTCCTCAAACAAACTCTTTGTGATCCACAAATATAAAGCATGATCTACAAAAAGATTAAAAATCCACAAATAAACACATCCTGATTCACAAATAGAAATCAGTGACTTGTACTTGAAAACCAGAATTTGAATGAATGTAAAGTGATTTGTTTGCAGGTGAAGATCGTGTTCTGTTTGTAGATTGTGTCACATTTGTTTTCAGAATTCTGACACTATTGTTTCGCTGATGTGACAAAATAATGCCATAATCATTGAAAATGAAGAGACTATGAGTCAAAAATGCATATTACAATTTGTAAACACAAAACAAGATCTACAAATAAATTTAAAATCTGCAAACAAATTCCTCACAATCTGCAAATGTAAAACACAATCTGTAAATTGATTCCAAATCTGCAAACAAACTCCTCATGATCCGCAAATGTAAAACAAGATCTACAAATAGATAAAAAATCCACAAACAAACTCTTTATGATTCACAAATAGAAATCAGTGACTTGTACTTGACAACCAGAATTTGAATGAATGCAAAGTGATTTGTCTGCGCACGAAGGTCTTTATTAGTTTGTAGATTGTGTTGCATTTGTTTTCAGAATTTTGGCACAACTTTTTCGCTGTTTTTTTACCATTAAAAATCTACAAATGCCCTCCTCACAATTTGCAAACAAACACAGTCTAACTTGTATTTTCACACCACTGTAAAAATACATTCTTACACATTCTGTGCAAAGCTCAGCATGCAAGTGTTGAATCTGTGTTTGCAGATCACAGGGCATTCACAGATCCCTCTGCACACGTATACAGATCTTTTTGGCACTATCTTTCCGCAGAGTGTGTGACTACGATCCACACGTGTAGTCAGCCAATCAGGGGTATTGCTTCAATGTGATGTCACGCCCCCTCAATAAGCCCTTTTCAAAATAAGAGCTGACGCTTCTCGGACGACTGGGCTGGTCCAGAGCCGTTGAAAAACATATTTAACGGCTCTGGGCTGGCCTCACTGTCATTTACCGTGACGGTGTCGTGCAGAGGTTCTTACCCCTGAAAGGAAGTGTATCCCCGGTCGCGGGAGCGCGCTCGCATTCAGCAGAAGGTGGGCCATTGGTTTGAACAAAGTAAATTAAACTATAGCACGTGAATTGTTTAAGTTATCGTTATACTATTTTTTTTTTAGCAAAGACTGCTATCACGTGGCCCATCTATCAAAATTAATTGTTTTATTCTTCTGCAAGCTAACGATTGAACTTCATTGCACTGAATTGAGAAAGTCAAGTTTACTGCAAAACCAAGACGACCATACCGTTTCACTCATAAAGCAAACAGCCTTTGGATATTAAATTGTTGTGAATCCCCCCTCCTCATTCCATGGTGAATTATTATCAAAATGATTTAATAATGCATGGCACTTAAATGGCTGGTCAATGTCATACACAAAAAGTGATTGTACAGATGTTGGCCTATCATCAAGTTATCAGCCTATTTTTATTTTACAATAACGGTTTACAAATAACCCCCGTGTATCATTCGTTCAATTGTTTTTTTTAGTTTTTTTGTTTCAAAACCAAAGAAAAAAAGGTTAAAAAGAAAAAAACCTAATGTTTTTCCATTAGGCCTATTTAATTCCTGAACTAAAATAAAAAACAAAAATTTTTTTTTAAAAAAACGAATAGGCCTAATGACTCGTTTTCCGATTTTCTGATAAACAAACAAACAAAACAAAAAAGGCTACTTGATCTGTTTAAAATTATTTAATTGATATATGCATACTAAGGTGCTAAATTAAAATCAAAATTAAAATGTATCAAGAAATGACCAAGGCCTAATTAATTTGTTCTATTTTTGATGAGCACACAATCAGAAAATCAGAAAACCCGTTGTTATTAGTCTTCTTTTTTTTTTTAGTTCAGGGGAAAAAAATAGAAAAACAAGTTGTTTTTAATTTTTTATTTTAATTTGAAAAAAATATTCAACGAATGATACACGGACCCATATTCCACAATTATATGCCTCCTGCGGGCGCAAACTGACAAAGAAACACCAGAACAACTATTTTTTGTAGCATTTTTTAATGTCGCCATTTGTCTTTTAAATCGGAAATAAAGACAATGTTGCTTGACAAAAGATTGGATAGCCCACATGTGTGTTTTAGCAAGGCGGGATGTGTTGCAAGATGGCAATATATCGGGAGACATGTGGGTCAGACAAGACTTTTACCTCTTCATTAAGTTTTGTTTTGTAGAAAGCCTTTCTAAAATGTGAATTTCGTTTTGTATCAATTGTATCTTAATTCTAATCAATGTTTCATCAACCAATTCCCTGGATTTAATGAATAAGAAGCAAATATAGCAGACAAAATAACCAGGACAGGAGGCGCCGGCGCGATTGCTCGTGAACTGGAGCGTCTCATAAATGAACCGAAACTCAGCGTTTAAACTCCCTCGCAGACACGAGAAATAGGATAGAAAGCTTGAAATCTAATTTATTAATAAACAATAAAAATGTATCCTTGCTACATTTGTAGCATTCAAAATCATTAGGCTACTTTTGCCGGTTCCTTGTGACAGCTTATGCGTTATTGGCAGCGTCACCCTCTGGATACATGAACGCGTCACCACCGATTTTGTAACTGGTAGTGAGCTGTTACTCTGTGTTAAATCCTGTAGGACAGTCATTAACAAAAAAGCCACATAGTGGCGGTGCACTGTAACTGTCTGTCACAGGCAATTCGCATTTTTCATCAATTCATTTCTTAAATTATCCTTTGACTATGTTCTGGGCCGCCATCTGGGAATTATTTTTTATTTTTTTTTGTCCCGATGCTAAACTTTGCCGACCCCTGCCATTTACAGTAACACACGTCATGATGGAGAGGGTAAGTTGGAAGAAAGCTCGTCTAATATTTTTAGGCTAGAATATTTAATATATAGCCCATCGTATACATTATTATTGATGCATGTCAAACATTCTACACACTTTGCAACCAGGCCAGAAGCTTTGGCTCAGTTTGGCTAGCTTACGTTATCTGAAACTAAGGCAAATGTTGTATGGGAAGGAATAAAGATGTATTTCTTCATTTTATTTTAAATTAGGCCTATTATTATACTGTATTAATAGTCTTTCTAGTTATTAAGGCTACATATTAAAGCAGAGTGCTCTGGGTAATATTTTATATCCTGTCAAAACATACATTAATCATTGCCATTGAATGTGTAATTTTTGTATATTTGTAATTTTTAAATATAATATTAAAGAGTATATTTGATGTGATGAATTGCTCTATCATTTACCATATTCACCAATTGTTATAATTTCAATTTGTGCTGGTTGATTATGAACAATGGGTAAAATCAGGGGGGGGGCTCCATTAGGGCTCCTCCCCTAACCGCATGTGATCTCACTCCAAGCTTTTGGATAAATATACAGATTTTTTCAGATCGTATTTAAACCTGCTATAAAAAGTGCCCCCTCTCCATATTGCACAGATGATGGCCTATCACCGTCTCCACTTCCTGTGAACATCTAACACTTCCACACACCAGAACACTTATACTCCCCTTTTGCATCTAGGAATTCATAAAGCTTAGGCCTTAACTTGAAGTGAGTCTCCAGTACACTTTCAGTTTTAATGTATAATAGGAGACACAGAGCAGATCCAGTGTCCACTTTCTTCATCACTTATACAGAAAATATACAGAAAGACAATTACTTTGGCAACTGTTTTTGACATGCTATTTACATACCAGGTATTAGTTTATTAATCAATCGAAAGAAACTTAATCTGCAATTATTTTATTAATCAATATAGTGTAAGCCATTTTTCAAGAAGACACAAACTTGAAAGGTATAATGTAATACAACAAGATTTAATGAATAAAGTCTTCAATCAAGAACAATAATGTACACAAAAGGAGTATAAGCACACAGGAAGGCCTCCTCCGTTGGTGGCCTTGAGCGCACATATTGTGGAACCACCGCTAACAAATGTCACACTGAATCTGGAAAACAAATTATTTTGATTTTTGGGTCTTTAGTAAGAGGGTAAAAATTTTCATTCCTGTGTAATGTATGTTATATTTTGAATATACAGTAATTCACATGGAGATAAAAAAAATAATGAAATGTTTGTTAGTGGGTAAAATAGAAGATATAGAATAGAAATATCTAACATACCAATACAAGAAAATTCTTAATAACTATATAACAAAACCTATTTCATTTCACATTTCTTAAGTTTGATTCAACTCAAATCTGCCTCAGGCCCTTCTGATCCACAAAAGTGACATATGTCAGTCAGGTCACCTTAGAAACAAAACAAAAAATATATTGTCCATAATATTCACTGCTGTTATGTATGAAGTATTAAAAAAATAAAACACTTGATGATATAGGCCAATATCTGTAGATTTTGGAGGGGGAAACATATTTTGGCAGGTCGAAAATACGGTCTGAAACCCATTATAACTTTTGTCAGGAAACAAGAAATGTGTCCATATTCACTGCTGTTATTAAACATGATGTAAAATATTCAAAAAATTAAAACACTTGATGATAGGCCAACATCTGTACAATCACTTTTTGTGTATGACATTGACCAGCCATTTAAGTGCCATGCATTATTAAATCATTTTGATAATAATTCACCATGGAATGAGGAGGGGGGATTCACAACAATTTAATATCCAAAGGCTGTTTGCTTTATGAGTGAAACGGTATGGTCGTCTTGGTTTTGCAGTAAACTTGACTTTCTCAATTCAGTGCAATGAAGTTCGATCGTTAGCTTGCAGAAGAATAAAACAATTAATTTTGATAGATGGGCCACGTGATAGCTGTCTTTG
This sequence comes from Semotilus atromaculatus, assembly GCA_031834385.1. Classification (NCBI taxonomy): domain Eukaryota; kingdom Metazoa; phylum Chordata; class Actinopteri; order Cypriniformes; family Leuciscidae; genus Semotilus; species Semotilus atromaculatus. The sequence continues at coordinate 32,629,357 of JAULUF010000025.1, forward strand.
CTAAAAAAAAAAATAGTATAACGATAACTTAAACAATTCACGTGCTATAGTTTAATTTACTTTGTTCAAACCAAGGGCCCACCTTCTGCTGAATGCGAGCGCGCTCCCGCGACCGGGGATACACTTCCTTTCAGGGGTAAGAACCTCTGCACGACACCGTCACGGTAAATGACAGTGAGGCCAGCCCAGAGCCGTTAAATATGTTTTTCAACGGCTCTGGGCCAGCCCAGTCGTCCGAGAAGCGTCAGCTCTTATTTTGAAAAGGGCTTATTGAGGGGGCGTGACATCACATTGAAGCAATACCCCTGATTGGCTGACTACACGTGTGGATCGTAGTCACACACTCTGCGGAAAGATAGTGCCAAAAAGATCTGTATACGTGTGCAGAGGGATCTGTGAATGCCCTGTGATCTGCAAACACAGATTCAACACTTGCATGCTGAGCTTTGCACAGAATGTGTAAGAATGTATTTTTACAGTGGTGTGAAAATACAAGTTAGACTGTGTTTGTTTGCAAATTGTGAGGAGGGCATTTGTAGATTTTTAATGGTAAAAAAACAGCGAAAAAGTTGTGCCAAAATTCTGAAAACAAATGCAACACAATCTACAAACTAATAAAGACCTTCGTGCGCAGACAAATCACTTTGCATTCATTCAAATTCTGGTTGTCAAGTACAAGTCACTGATTTCTATTTGTGAATCATAAAGAGTTTGTTTGTGGATTTTTTATCTATTTGTAGATCTTGTTTTACATTTGCGGATCATGAGGAGTTTGTTTGCAGATTTGGAATCAATTTACAGATTGTGTTTTACATTTGCAGATTGTGAGGAATTTGTTTGCAGATTTTAAATTTATTTGTAGATCTTGTTTTGTGTTTACAAATTGTAATATGCATTTTTGACTCATAGTCTCTTCATTTTCAATGATTATGGCATTATTTTGTCACATCAGCGAAACAATAGTGTCAGAATTCTGAAAACAAATGTGACACAATCTACAAACAGAACACGATCTTCACCTGCAAACAAATCACTTTACATTCATTCAAATTCTGGTTTTCAAGTACAAGTCACTGATTTCTATTTGTGAATCAGGATGTGTTTATTTGTGGATTTTTAATCTTTTTGTAGATCATGCTTTATATTTGTGGATCACAAAGAGTTTGTTTGAGGACTTTGTATCTATTTGTAGATCTTGTTTTACATTTGAGGATCATGAGGACTTTGTTTGCGGATTTTTAATCTATTTGTAGATTGTGTTTTGTGTTTACAAGTTGTAATATCTATTTGTGACTTTTAGTCTGTCCATTTTCAACAATTTAGGCATCAATTTACCCCCATAGATGAACTTGAGAGAGAGAGAGAGAGAGAGAGAGAGAACAAAAATGAATATAGGGGCTTTTCCTCATGCACTGATACTCTGCAATATTGAGAAATTAAAAGACATTTCTAAGTTTCCACAATCTGTCACAAATGTATCTGACAGTTTGTGTTCACATTTATTATTGCTTCAAAATTGATGTCACGATATTCAGCAGGGTATGTATAATTGTGCAATACATTGCACAACAATATTAGATCATTTTGAACTGGCAGTCTATCACACTCAAGTCCAGATCATTTTTTCATTCTTAAAATCAACTGGCAATTACATTCAGTTGCTTCGGCTCCTTGCACACTCTCCATTTCACGTGTAATGAACCTCTGTGGGGCCATCAGAGCCTCAGATGTGGTTGATAGTGGAAGGACATCTCTTAGTTAGTAGACTAAAATCACAGCTGCACAACGTGGGCCAGGAAATTCTCTATTAGTTTTTTAAAGCTTTCTGTGGGCCTGTGGAAAACGCACTATAATCTAATCTGCCCGTGTGGTTTTGTAAATGTAATTAAAGCAGCCACTGCATGAGGTCGGCGATCTTGATTCTGGAGGTCCAAAGCTCATCTGCTCAGCTAACCACAGGCCCAGTTGCTACAGACAGCAAAACAGCAAACAAATGAAGTAGTAATTATGACTGGCATGACCTTTAATTTACAGATTAATGAAAATCTATTAAAAGAGGTATTTTGAAACCAATGTAAAAGCCTCTACGCATAAATATATGGCTGGCAAAAAAACAAACACACTCTGAGCTGCCAGTTTGACAGAAAGGCAACGCTCACATCCTTGCGCTCAGGACCAGAATTAGATATCATTCATACACTCTATCAGCCCTCAGTGCTGAGCCAAACACTCCCCTGACACCCAACTCACATGTGTTTTGTGGACAGAGGACAATTCTTCTTTTGTCCTCGTGCATGGACTGCCTTGCTCTGGCTCTTGTTTTAGAAAGCACTATTTTGTCTTCTTGTTTAGCCTAGAAACATTCTTCTTTAGAGATATTTGGTGATAAAAATGCAAGTTTGCTTTGTCCTTTAGCTGCAGACTTTGATTAGGTGGGACAATTTGTTGTTTGTTTTTCAAATGAAGAGCCCTTCCAACTCACTCCAACTCACTCAACACAGATTGCGATGAAAGGAGAGAATAATCAAAGAGTTAGTGGTGGAGGTGGTAAAGATTGACAAGGGGAGGCTCGTTTTTTTTTTTTTACCTCTTGCTGATAAAGTTTACTCAAACAGATTAACTAGATTCATTAGGAATTTACAGCCACCTGTCAAGAAGATACAAATTGCTAGAGGAATGTTTTGAAAGGAGGGACTCAAACACAAACTCATGAATCTCAGCTCAAAGCAATGATATATGGCATTTCATTTTACTGTTTTAACGGGCTGACGCCATATACTCTGCGAGGCTTATCATTTTAACATTTGTGTTGGCAATAAACTGGCAGCTTATAGTTATACATCTAATGCATATTGTGACACTGGTTAAAGAGCTGGATTGGTTACCAAAAGGTTGCAGGTTTGGGTTTGAGACTCATAAAGTCAATGAACCATCACTGCAGTGTAAACCCAGGTTGTTCCAAAGGAATTGTCCCTGTAATAAGTGTACGGTAAGTCATTTTGGATAAACGGATGTCTGCTAAAATGACTACTTACTTGTTTCCAAGGCATTCATTAAAAGGAGGGACGGGAAATCAGACATAACCGTTAGCAGCGTTAACGTTGTTCTTTGGCTACAAAAGAAAACTTTAGTTCCAAATAAACAGACAATTTTAGATTGTTGATTGATTGATCTCTTAAAGGGATAGAACACCCACAAATTATGCCATCATTTACTCTCAAGTTTTTCTAAACATGAAAAAAATATATTTTGCAGAATATGGGTAATCAAACAGTTGATGGGGCCCCATTGACTTCAATAGTATTTTTTTCCCCATATTATGGAAGTCAATGGGGCCCATCAACTGTCTGGTTACACTCAAAAAAAGAACTCTTTGAATGAACATAAAAAAATCATGGAAAGGATTTCCACATGATTAACTTGCTTTATTTCAGCATTATGCAATTCTGTTATTCCAATTTAATGTACTTACGTTGGGTCAACTTAATTCATTAAGGTTGATTCAACTTATTTACTATGGTTGGGCACAGCCTAATTTAATAGTGTCAGTGAATTTAAAAAGGCTCCCTGATATGATTCAGGTATTCAAATTCATATATGCATTCATTCAATTCAATATAACTTATTTTAGAGTCACACTAATCAATTTCTAGACTATAGCCGACTATTAACTACTAATAGCACTTTATTGCATCTTTATTTATAAAGATTCATCAGCCAAAGCATTTGCTGTGAGTATGGCAGAATCAGTCTTCAGCCTAACCAAATGCTCCACTCTTCTCCACAATGGTAACCCACTGTAATTTAAATGGTTCAATAATTGCAATGTAATTGAACATTAAACACAATTGCACACTATCAAGTCTTCCCCTTTTCTCATTTTCTCAAAAAAACATAAAACAACACTTAATTTTAACATTTATTCTCTGTTAATTCAACCATATGCAAAGCATGCTGGGAACTAACAAGCACCACCCAGTTTCAGTTAATGCAACACAAATCAATCATGTAAACCCAACACAAATGGATTAAGTAAACTTAAATTGTACATATTTAAGCAGATTGAACACAATCAAATTAAGTTCGGGCAAAATGGCAGTTGGCTCGCTCTACACTGCCACCCTCTGGATGTAAGAATTTTTTACTTAACATAAATGGTTTGTGTTTAGGCAACACATTAAGATTTTGTACTGTTAAGTTGAGACATAATTACGTTGACCTTAATAGAAAAAAACATTTAAAGTCAAAAAACACAATTATTATAAGTAAACTAAATATAAATATATTATGTAAAGTGCACAACCTTCCTAGTTCATTTTTTTGAGTGTACCAACATTCTTCAAAATATATTCTTTTGTGTTCAGCAGAAGAAAGAACATCATGTAGGTTTGGAACAACTTGGTTGAGTAAATTATGACAGAATTTCCATGTTTTGTGAACTTTCCCTTTTAAAAAAAGAAAGATTAGATCCACATTCATAGCCTACTTTAACTGTCATCAATTGACAAAGTTTATATTAGTTAGGATATAATTATAATTTAAGAAGTTAAGTTAACTTATAAGTTAAGATATAAGTTAGAGCTATAACAGAGCAACATCTGAGAAATATAGATTGCGTGGTTATCATGTCCACTTTACGCGTTGATTCAGTGCGTTCACCTAAAAATATCATATATCCAGAGCAGGATCAAAGCCGGGGTCAGCTCCTCCGTGAATCCCGCCCTACCGTTTAGCCTAAATAAACCGAAAGGAGGGGCTTGTCCACGACAGAGAAGCGAAGTGAGCCTGTGGTGAGCGCAGCAGAGCCGTGTAGTGTGTGTGTGTTTGTGTGTGTGTGTCAGGTTTCATTCTGAGAGAGACTCAGGCGCGCAGCAGTCAGAGAAACCCGTCAAATGGCACGAGCGAAGCACTCGGACTCCCACTAGAGCCGGACCTCACTGAACCAATATCTCCATGCACTTCAATGAGCAGCATGCCTCTGTTGAGGTCGTTTTGAAGATTGATATTTTCACGTGAAAAACGGTTCAATTACCTGGAAGGAAAACTTTAATCTGTTTATTTGAACACGATCCTGCTCAGCCTGATAAAGTGGTGGATAAATATTAAATTGACTGTATAAGCTACGTCCCACAGACATGGAGGACATGAAATTGCGAGTATCACCTCAGTCCAGTCAGGAGAGGACCTGCGTTCAGCATCCCTGCCAAAAGCGCATTTTGACGAACTGGAAGGACGTGTGTGCTATCTGCGTGTGTTTGATCTCGTTTGGAGTTTGTGTGTTGCTTTACCTGAGGACGTCGGATCTGCAGTCCAGGGTGCTCAGTTTGGAAAAGGACCGAGATCCCCGTATCTCCAGTTGGATCTCTCTGGAACAGGTGGAGCCCGTCCTGTGGAGTCGACTGGATCAGATATTAGAGGAGGTGAGTGGGACTTTTATTATTCAGATAGCCTATTATTCAACGGTTGTAATAAAAACTAGTCATATTTTATATTTGCATGAGTCATGAGTGCGAGTACAGTGAAAGAGAAGATATTCATGTTGTCCCACCTTGTTGAAGTGTTGTGTCTCAACGAGAGAATTTTGAGTAGAGAGACGTTGTGGTTAAAGATGAGGAATATATGTCTGGAATTACGTTCAGGTGTGTTAAAATTTGAATGTAAAGAAACTGACGAGCTAAGCTCTCCGTCTCCTTGCTCCGTCTTAGTTTGTTTATTGGTCCTCGTTGTTTACGCACTTTCACTGACGAGCTCTGGGGAGTTGAACAAACGCGCATGCACATGGATCAAAATAATTTTTCTGTGCCGTTTTCTTGGGCTTTTGTTTATTTTTGACGAACAAATAGTAAATAAAAAAGGGCTACTCATTTCTAAAACTAACTCTTTACTGACTTTAAAAACAAACTACTAGATAATATTAATTAGCTGATAAGTTGATTATAATATTTCAACCAATATGTCATTCAATGTCTCACATCATGAGTAGGAAATGATTAAGTCCTGATTATTAAATTACGTTTGTTAGGTGCTGCTTTCCAGATGCCAGATCAGACTCTTTTACATGGCTCAAATTTTTCACATCCTATTTAGCATTGCTCTAGAACAAGTGTCTATAAATAACACAATCATATTGCCAAAATTTCCTTCTGCCATTGTGACACATCCATTATTGTAGCTGTCTTAATAAAAGAACACTGATCCGATAGATGCACCCGTATTATTCACATGCAATCTGTTCAATGGTAAGCAAATCTGCTACTGTAAGCAGCAAACTATTATTTGCTGCATGCAAAACCTGCTAAACACATTGTGTCACCATACGACCACCTGTTTTACATCAACAATCAAGCAGCTAGTGCTCTCACCAGCTTCAGCACTGGTTGAGTGCACGTCGTCTGTAAGGACTGAGCTTGAAGTGTTGAGGTGGAGGAAAGTGAGATATAGCCTATATATATATATATATATATATATATATATATATATATATATATATATATATTCAGTGCATTGCCTGCCGCCGTGGTCCCTTCATACTGGCCTCTGGTGGATCATCACCTAGCTGCATGTAAAATATTTGCAGTGTTTAAAGAATCTTGGATAGAATTTTGCTCGGGGAAAGGCTACCATCTCACTATCTGCGGTTCATAAAATAATACTGTCTGCAGAGGATGATGCAGGTGAATATTTAGTGTGTTAACGAGACTAAGCAGACTACAGAGATAGCCAAGTGTGAGTCAATCTGAGGTTGAGTTTGAGTACAGTTGAGTCATTTACAGGTTGATCTCACTGAAATCTTTCAAGAACATGTCAAAGAAAGAATTATTTTAGCTTTTTCTTTTGCATTATGACATGACAATTAAGCATATTTTGCCACCCTATTTTAATCTGAAAGCATCCAAAGTTTGTTTATCTCATGGGTGTTCTTGTTATCAAGAGCAAATGTTTCTCATAGAGATATTGACTACTGACATTTCAGTATCACCATAAAATTGCATCTATAAGTCTTCATTAAAGCTGAGAAACATACATTGGAAGTGCCTGTTGAAGTTTAGAAAGTTTAGAAATTTTTAACAGAATGTGCCAGAAAGTCCTTTAGGGGTTTAATCAAGATCTGGTCAGTGGGAAAGTAGCGAAACAAGAGAGAAAGAGAATGAAAGAAATGGAAAGAGAGATAGAGTTAGGCCTCTGGGCACAAAGTCTGGGGGTCTTAGTAGTAATCAGACATTGGAATTGTAAAACATTTTGTCATCCTTTCAAAATAGATTGTTAAAACCAGATCAAATACTGGGCATCGGGTTACCATTAAAGCTGGGAGGCAGAGAATGTCCCCTCCCTCCTAACTCATCCCTGCAAGCACTGGGGCATCAGCTGTCTCGTGTCATTACTGCAACCTTACCATTTACATCACGTCATCTTAAAGTCCCCATGAAATCAAAATTGAAGTTTTAAGCTTTCAGTATGAATAGATTAGCCTTCCTGTTATCTATAAGCTAGTGTGCTCCAAAACAATGACAGAATTTGCATTAAGAAAATGTAAGCATTCAAAACTTAGTATATCTCACTTCTGCAAATATGGATCAATGATTTTGATGATATCATACTGCCCTCCAGCTTCTCATCAGATTTTCTGTCCAATCAAGTGCTCTCTAGAATCTAAAGCATCCCACCCTCACATTATAAATAGATGCTGAAGCTGCAGCTAAAATCACACATTTACTATTTTCTACATGGTGAATGGCACACGATGCACTATATAGGGGATAGGGAATGATTCAGACAGTGTAAATATGCTTTCCATTGAGGCGAATGAAGTCTGGTATCACGTTAGTATAAAGCGAACCGCCACAGCGCACACACACACACAGTCTGATCCGGTCCAGAGACACGATTGCACAGAGCGGATCATATGTGAATCAGAGCAGACCATAAAACATATCGGACCCGTTGGAATTCTGAACAGAATGCTGTATTATAAAATGATAATGGAGGCGATTAGGGGGAGAAACTGTTAGAGATTCAGAGGAAACTGCAGCTTTACCGAGCTCAAGGGGTCTGGCCGAGATGTGATATAAACAAAACTCTATTGACCATTTAAAAAAAAGGGGAGAAGCTGTTCAATATGTCCCGCCCTGTCTTCCTGGTTCAGTAGATATTACATCAACACATTGAGTAATGCTGTGTGTTTAGGCACTTCAGCGAGCCTTTAAAGTCAGCAAAAAAACTTTGCAAACCATTTTACTTCCATAATTTGATGCATTTTCAAGTCAAATGGTATTTCATGCGAAAACATTTAAGACAGGACAGAATTTTTTTTAATTGGTAATTGACTGGATTGTGAAAAGTGGGTGTTGCATTCCAAAAAGTTGTTGAAAAACATTAGGCTATTCGTGACACCAAAGTGGTTTCAGAGGTGAGCAAGTTGTTACTTTTTGATGAAAGATTACAAAACCAAAAAAAAAAAAAAAATCTTTGAAATAACATGCACAGATGAATCGTGTGCACAATACGTCCAGAGATGGGTATTACGAAAGTAAATGGGGTTATTGTTGATTTCATGTTGACTTAAAGAACACCTATTTGAGCATAAAGGAACACACCCTAGCAGAATTAAATGCATCAGAAACTTCATGTGCTTCAAAGTGAAAGCTAAGTCTCTTTCTTTTTATCTTGTTCACTGTGCTTCCACTCAATGCAACTCTTCATGCTAACTTTTCATCACTGGTTATTGTTTTCTCAATGTCACGCTGCGTTGCTGTTTATGAGAGCACTTAGCTATAAGTGAAACAGGGTCTTGAAAGTACTTTCCTATGGTTTGACGTAAAAACATTATATTTTTTAAAAGAAACCTTTTATTTGGACATAACCTGGGAATGCGGCACTGGAAAATCATGAGTTAAAGCCCTAGGAAACTGTTGCGTGTGCATTATCCCTGGACATTGCTCCTGTGGAAAAGCTGTTTACGCACAGTACATGGTTCCTTCCAAATTGTAGTGCGTTTTCCACCGCTTTCGTACTTGCAGAACAAACGTCTGTTGGTTAACCCAGCTGTCACATGTACTGTATATTTTCATCTTAACATTCTTCAGGTTTTCCTTTTCTTCTTAACCTCCATTAGTTTATTTTCTGTTTTACAATATCTGTGGTGCTGCTGAGTTCAGTAGTGTGGAAAAACTGCTACAAAAGCTTGTAGTGTCTGAGAGCGGTCTGAGTAAAGACTTCTCCAGCTGGGAAGAGGCTTTGCCAGTATCAACCAAATAAAGCCCTGGAACGATCGTGGATAATATAAACTGGGGCAAGAGAAATGTCCAATAGCGGCCCCAGAATTATTTAGCTTGAGTGTTTCATGTTAGATGGGGATGGCGTGCCCTATAGTACCACATTGTAGACGTTCGACAAGCTTTACAATTCGGTCATAAATGTAGCCGGTCAGTGATTGTTCTACCATGCATAAAGTGGGTTTGTCTATTTTTGCTGGGGTTTTGTAAGTTTAGGATAAAAATGGAATAGTAGCTCTGTTTAATGTTACTCACTGTTCTCTAAATCCTGTTAATCTGTAGTTAATCGTTCACTTTGATACATTTACTACAATACACTGGGGTGTATTTGTATTTTGAAATTGAATTGAAATTTATGAATTGATTGGTTCCAAACGGTGACCTCTGGACACATACATTCTTAATCAAATAACTAATAAGTTTAATAAGACTACAGCACCTGTCAATGTGACGCTTCTAACAGAACGAACGGTTCCAGAAGCTATGCAGAGAATATAGACATTGTGCCTCTGATGATGGTTAAAGTGCCAAATTTATATGTTTATCTTTTGAGGTCAATTCAAAAATATATTTTCAGAGCGTTTCCTTTTGAGTTTGAACCTGATTCAAATGTCATGTAATATAGTTTTCTTTTAATGCAACCTTGATGAGAATAAGAGACTTTTTGCAAAACCATTTAAAAATCTTACCGACCCCAAACATTTGTATATTCTTGTTTAACTCTGGATTGTGTGGGAAATGTTTCCTTGAAAATTGAAGACTGAAAACAACAAGGGAGACAAACAAACTAACACCAACTAGACTAACTTTTGCATTATACCTTATGTATTACGTGTTTTGTTTTTGCACAGCTGACTCTAACGTCCTGTCTTTCTGTTTCCAGAAACTAGCTGCACGTCTACCGAAGATCCGGGCGGCTCGGGATGCTCCTCACGGCTGCCTCTGTCCACCAGGTATGCCTGTTAACCCTATTCCTCCCCAGCACACCCTCCCTGATCACAACACACCTGGGACACTGTGCTCCACCTGTTACTTCTGATATGCATTTGAATGTGTGTTGCGGTTAAGCCTTTTGAGCTTCCCTTTTGCAAAAAAGCCTTTTGCCTGCAGGTATGAAGAGATAGAGATAGAGTTAGATAGAGACTTGATTCCCATCGACTGGATCTCATTTCCCATGTGATGTAAATGAGTGAAAAGAGTCTCCTCTCCCCAACCCTTTGCTGTCCACTTGTGCCCTCGGACTGGCATTGCTATGGTGACAGGTGCAGTCATATTTCCGTGTGCTGTTGGCAGTCATTGGCTTCACTTAGTGTTTGAGTGGTTTGTGATGCAAGCCACAGTGTTGGGATGGCGTCATGTGGGCGTTCTTGAGCGCAGGGAACAGTCAGCAAGGTTCACAGCATACCACTAACAAGTCACATCCATGTGTTTGACAGGACTAGCCTTGTTCAATATTCATAAAATTACATGAGATATTTTTTTCAGGATTCTATGATAAATAGAATGTTTAAAAGAACAGCATTTTTTTTTTGTTAAATTTTGTGACAATATAAATGTTTTTACTGTCACCATTGATCAATTAAATGCATCCTTGCTGAATAAAAGTATTATTATTATTACTATTATTGGTATGAAAATCTTACTTACCTCATCATGTGACATTGAAGACTGGAGTAATGGCTGCTGAAAAATCAGTTTTGCCATCACATTACATTTTAAATATATTAAGAACAATATTACTCAGCCTTGCTGAGCATAAGAGACTTGTTTCAACAACTTAAAATATCTAAATTATTCTTTTAAAATGTATATGAGCACAAATAAAAATGGCCTACTTGTCGGTCACAATGTTTATAATAACAATGTGGCTTATTAGCAGCTAAATTTTTACTTGCTTCCCTAACGTGTGTGTGTGTGTGTGTGTGTGTGTGTGTGTGTGTGTGTGTGTGTGTGTGTGTGTGTGTGTGTGTGTGTGTGTGTGTGTGTGTGTGTGTGTGTGTGAATTTACACATCTCTGAGAACCAGGCCAGATGGTACAGACATCTCAGTGTTAATGAGGCTAGTCAGTACTAGTCATTGTTGTGTTAACTGAGTGGGAAGTGACTTCAGACAGCGTAGTGAAACCAGTTTAAGATGGACATGTCGTGGACAGGCACTCGTGAGCCAGGTGTGGGGACCGTTTAACAGCAGGCATCCCAGATGATGGTCGTGTTTGTTGTTGTTTGGTCTTTACTGCTGTGCCGTGGGAGAGTGTCTGATCTCGCAATACAGACTGCGCTTTTACTTCATTTCAACCATTTGATGAAACCCAGGCAAAAGATCAGCAGCATTTTTTTTTTTTTTTTAGCTGTAAGCTGAAGTGACTGTAGATATAGTGCAATGATAAGCACAGTTTGTACATTGTGCATGTTTTTTTATAATGCATGTGTATAAATAATATATGTATGTAAAGAAGTGTCCACATATATGTGGTTCTCCATGTCGCCAGCTGCTGCTTGTCAATCATTCCAGCACGCAGTGTTCAGATGGCTTCCATTCCATTGTTTATTTTGAGTGCTCAGCAGTGGGCAATAGTCTGTGACTCCTTCATCAAGCGCACAGACTTGTATGTATGTGTATAGCATTGATGTAATGTTTGAGCTAGAGAAGAGGCATAATACTTTTCTATTGGCAAAGGTATAATTGTTTCAATTGTTTGCATAGTTACCGCCTCCTCTTTCAAGTTCATAAAGAATGCTATGTGTTTGTCATGTGCAGTTCAGCCCAAGGACAGTGTATTATTATTCTTGGCTCGGCGCGTTTAAGTGAAGATGATGTGTGGTGTGACTATCTGTAAGACTACCTGGTGGTTTTATTAATTCTCTCTCTTCTCTGAACTGTGATTAGTCTGAGTCTGTACCTTTTGCAGCACTACTACAATCTCAAAACACCTCGCCGACGCATATGGGCTTGGGGAATGTTTCAACACATCCAAATGAGTTTATTTTTTCTGGTTTTGCAAATCCCAGGGGGCTGCAGAGGTTAAATTCACTCAGCTCGTGTTTAAAAACCCATTTGGCCCATTCGCATTCACTCGGAAATCCTCCAATATTTGTTTTTATTAACTAAGTTGGAGTCAGTTCATACACACAACTGTTTACCCTCCAGCTCAGCACATTTCAGCACTGAAGCGGTAACAGTGCCCACGTTTCTTACTGTGAAGAGAAGTATTTACCTTCTCAGTGTCATCTTTACATTGCAGAGATGAACTAGCCTATGTGGATTATAGGGTTGCATAATATTGGACAAATGGAAATTGTTACATTTAGTTTTTCTGTGATATACAAAGTTCTGTCATGAAACTTTAAATGCCGCTGGCAGAACTAAATCTGCTTGCAATCACATCATTCTCAATAGGACACAGCTGATCGGTTCCTGCTTCAGTAGCCAATGAGCTCACATGCTCAATCTTCAAATACTTGGTCAGCATTTGCCGTAGCAGTGCACTTTCAGAAACCCTCCACCCTTATTTAAGGTCATTTATGTATGCTATTGTACAGCGGCAGCATCTCTTACTTGCTCACAGCAGAATGGCGTGTATATTGGCAGTAACAAGTCCTACTTGCTCTGTATCAGCAGCGTAACAGATCTATTCTGCTAAGACCAAATCTATATTTTCATATCCATTACCATGCCAAACACTCAGTTGTCATGACAGGAATATATTGCAATATTAAACATACAGGGCTTTTCATCAGATGATTTGAATAGCTACATTTTTAATATTTTTTTACTAGTGGGTGCAGGACACTATAGTTAATTTATGTTAGTGAGGATAGCAAAATAAAGTAAACTTTGACATATTATACCCAAATATTCCTCATACAGTGACTACCAGTTAAATGTATAAAAATTTGCAGACACTTTGACCTGACCATGTTTTGCTTTTATTTATTTTTTGCTTTAATTGCTAATGCGACCTTTTTACACCATAGACTGAACAAAATTAAGCATTGCTTGGTAATTTGTGGGCCTAAATTGCTATTATCTAATTGTGTACTTAAATTCAACTGATTTGATAACTCTGAGTTCTTGTCATATTTTTTTGTAGCATTTTCTAAACTATAGCGAATAAACTGTGATAATGTGAGAAATGTTGAAGGTGTCTGAATAAATTTTTGTTTAACTGTATATTTGGAAGGAGTGATTTTGGAGTTCATATGTATAGATAAAAAAAAAATGGTTTTAACTTGATCCATCTTTTGATTTGTGAAAAACTTGAAAAAATTGTGACCTGCATGGGACTAGAATCAACTCAAGTTTTTAAAAATGTTTAAGTCTTTTAAATAATCTTTTCACTTAGGTCATTTACACCGTTTTTAACCTGTTTAATATGACTATAAAATCATATTCATTATGGTTTTTATTGTGATTATTATACATTATAATAATATATTGTAATAGTACTATTGTACTGTAAAATAATAGAGTATTTAATTTATTGTATAACTGTAAAGTTACAATACTAATATTTACATTTTAATTTCTTCATATTCAAATGTAAAAAAAACTAGCTTTTGTTTAGGCAGTTTCAGAGTTTAATAAATGTTTCAGTCAAATGCAGCACAGTTCATTTACACACCCTCAGCTTGTGATACAGTGTTGCTGTAGCTCCAGCCAAAGATATGTGCCAAGTTGCTCTGAAACTCTGAAACAAACATAGGATCCCATTAACCCATATAGCATATATATCTGCATATAATTATTTAAGCAAATCACAGCTTTTGCGATTTGAAAATTCATATCGCAATATCGATTTTATTTCTATATATTGTGCAGCTCTACTTACTAGAAAATGTGGCACTGTTTTAACTATGTCCTGCCCATATTCATACTCAGATGAAACATTGATTTAAGAGTGAATGTTCTAATGTTATATTTTTCATTAATTGTAAAGCTTGATATTTTATGATTCTTTTATGAGAATCATAGATGGATGCCAACATGGCAGATTATGTGACATCCTCATTCTTCAAAGCATGACCAAATCCATGCAAGGTAAAAGCAAATTTGATAAATGTGATTTTTGCTGACCACAACATACTTTGTATGGGGATTTATCAGCTGTCAAGAGCATGAAACCATTAAAAGAGACATTTAGAAACCAAACACTCAAACAAGCCAGTTGAAATTACCATAATACTTTAATAAATATTTAAATACATTTCAATGTTTGATTTTGTTTACTTTTGTACAATAAACAGTTTTTTGTTTTTTTTGATGAGTCACCATTTTGTAAAACCAGTTAAGAACTGCTGGTTTATAAGTGTTAAGTCTATTTTCAGTGTGCGTGTTTCTTAGCTGTGCCCCTTTGAACAGATGTGTATATATAAACATCATTATTAAATAATGACATCTGCGGCTTATCATAGATGTCTGGATGTGTGACAGTTCTGTTAACAGTGACTGATGCATTGTCGCTATTTAGTCATCGGAGAAAACAAGAACGTAGTATGTATACATAAAGACAATGATTTATAGCTCTAAAAAATTTTTTTGGAATGGTGTGTTTATCCGCCCTGGTATGGAAGAGTCACAATGACGTGAAAACCAAATGCACGCTGCTCAAGGTGTGAATGAACTGTGTAGACAATTGTGGCATGCTGATGGATATGATGCTTTTTGTTCTAGCAGAGATTTGTAAAAATGATGCCAGAGGCGCTTACTGCCAACAGCTTTGTCAGTGTACAGGAAAACTCCCATGACAGTTAGATTGAATCCAGGCCCAAGCGCCCAGAACGCTCTTGAATTCGCACATTGTTTCCCGAGAAGCTGAATGGCACTTTCTTGGATGTAGTAGTAGGAAACCGAGAAAAAGAAAGAGACTGCCGCCCTCTTGGCTTCTATGCATCACACACCCACAATGCTCTTATTTCTGAAAAACCAAAGAGCCGATTCCCCAAAGGATTTAGTGTCTTTGTGACTGGATTCCGATCCGCAGGCCAGCATTGGTGGCATTAGTTGTGTCACCAGGGGTCGTAAGGGATTGAGTAAGAGCGCTATCTTTAAATGTGTGCATCACGGACACTGGTTTGACTGGTTCTCTGTTGGTCGTCAGTTGGATTGTTGTGGCTGCCTTGAAGAGCGGGATGAGGGGTTTCATTGCATGCTGATCTGAGGGGATTAATCACGAGTACAACAGGAAGGGTGAGAGGCTTCTAAAGCCTCAAGCTTCACTGCAGGAAGTGACATTTGACAGTTTACCTGGATGCAGTCCGAAGAGAAGCCATATCTAGTGTGTGTAATCGGAGCTTGACTCTGGGAACTTTATGTATGACATATTTGCCATATTTAACATCCTCATCATCCCTAAAAGTACAACACAGCCAAGAGGAAATGTGTATTGCTCATAGGTTAATTGAGTTCTCGGTTACACTTCAATTATGTATCGTCTCAAATGTTTTCCTGAATATGACTCAATATAAATAAAAACAGACACATTAGGCAACTGTCGACCAACAGCAAGAGTAAATTCAATAGTGGCATAGCTCTGGGTGAAATTGATGAGAAATATTTCAGACTTTTGATTGCAAACTTTGGTGTCTTGACATAACTGAGCTCTGTTTGAGACGTTGTGATCTCTTTGGAAACACTTGTGAGATTACTGGGGTGTTTTGTCTTGAGAAACATCAGAGAAATCTCATTTTGCTCTACATTCAATCTCATAGATAGCTGTCTAAAGGATAAACAACTGAGATATTAAAGAGATATAATTTGTGGGAGAGACTGTTCACAACTCATTTAGGTATGTACATTCCAACAAAAAAAACCTAAAATAGAATAGTTAAGGCCATTGCACACTGAGTTCGAAATTCGCGTCCGACATTTTCGCACGTTAAAAAATAAATATGACCTCATGTTATGTCAATCACGCTTGCACACTGCCTCCGAAACTTTCGTCCGTCATAAAAAAAAATTGAATCAGGTTCGATTTTCTGCGTTTTTCGCATCCGTAGCAAGCAGTTTGAATGGTGTTTGAATGGTGTTTTGACAATTCAGAGCCACCGAATCACGAATACGAATACGGACTCAGTGTGCAATGGCCTTTAAATATTGCCAATGTGATGTTTAAGTGTGGTAATTAGAATTGCTGTGATATCAACATTTCAGTAACAATACCAGTAAATTCTCAAGGTTCTCGGGACCATAACACAAACTACTGCAACTTCTATTTTATTTAACTATTTGAATTAAAAAAATTTTTTTTAATAAATTAGTTAATTAATTAATAATGTTAATAACAATTCTAAATAAATAATACATTATAACATTGGCAAATAGCATTCACTGTCAATCATTGACAATTTAGGATTGAACCATGCGTTTAAATACAGAGGTCACTCCCAAAACCTTGCATTGTGTACTTGGTAGGATAATAGTACTTTTGTTGGATTTTAAATGGGTCACATACAGATAGCAAACAAAGAGTCACTGAAGATGTCGATTACTTCAGGTGAGCACAAGCTACCTCTTGCAAAAACTCCCGAAAAAAAATTTTGAGCTGCATTGAGTGGATTCTGACTAACTTGGACACCTCAGATTGGTCATTGTGTTTGGCACTCAACAGAAATGTCTGTGATTGGCTACAATGATCAATACTACAAAAGCACCTTGTAAATAGACTCTTTTGACACTCTTTACAGAGAACTCACACAAATACACAAGTGTTTGAAAGCAGCCGCTCATCAGTGGGTACCCAAATTAAATTTTTTTATTTTCAGTATCGAATTGGTTCTGAAGTACCGGTACTTTTGACAGTGCCAGCTGTAATTCCCTTTACAACATTTATGTATAGCAGGATTTTGGATCAATGACATTTCACTGTGGATGGAGCTACCCAAAGAAATAGGACAAATGCACAAAATGTCCTACAGCTTATTGGTTGTCTGTCCTGGTACAAAAACTTTAGGATGACTTGTTGCTTTATTGTGTCACACTAGAATACAGTGTTATGTTATTATATTATGGCTCTTGGTTATGGCGCACATTGTCAGAGTGGTCAGAGCGTCTCCAGAGCTCCCACAGGGACAGGGTGCACACAGCACATGGCATTCTGGGCACTCAGAGAACGCCCGGTGCATTGCCTGATGACAGACCAGTGCAGACCCCCTGGACTGGATCAAAGAGCACTGCGGTGTGTGTTGGTTAGAGAGAGAGAAATACACAGAAAGATTAGCGGTGACCTTAAAGTAGCTACGTTTTGCATGCTCAGATTAACCCAGTGCATTAAAACCAGCTGATACTATTACTTGAACAGCACATGAGAAGAAGGAAAGGAAAAACGCTGCAGCAGTTGCAGTTAAAAAACACCTTAATGCTCTTGTAAACAACAGGCTTCTTCTGATCCTCACAGCAGGGTCAGGTGAAAGGGTCGCGCTGCTGGTTATTTGAGGAGTTCCAAGTTCACCTTGACATGTCTGCTGACAGGAAGAGGGGCTTTTGAATCTCGTTTCCTCACCCGTGATTACTTTACCCTGCAGCTGCCAGAGAGCAGTCTTACTCTGGAGAGGAGTAGTCTGTGAGTCATGACCGACACAGACGAGAGATCTTCAGATGGACAGAGAGAGTGTGAGAAAAACAGGGTTGGGCAAAATTCTGAATTAAGACTTAATTTAACTCATTTAACTGTGCTTATGAGGATACTCAACAAAACGGCCATATGAGCATAATTTAGTGTGTTTTTGTCCGTTCAAGCAGACATTGGGCGTTCTCTGAAGCACCTTTCTGTGCGCACGAGTCGTGTGTGTGTCACACAGTCTTATCAATATAGTCGTATCACACTTGAATGGTTTAAAAGCATTTGCATGATTAAGAGCATGATCATATATTGTAACTAGCCAAAGGATGATGGGAAAAAGCGGATGCTACATTAATTGTTAAAGGTGCCCTAGAATGTTTTTTTTTATTATTTTATAATGTTTCCTGGGTTGCCCTTATAATGTTAGTATGTTTTTTAGATCAAAAATAGTCATAATTTAGAAATAAAAGGCATTTTTCCTAGCCTGATTTTAGTCTCTGATTTGAACACTCTGTTTGAAGGGGCGTGTCTGCTGTGAGAACCGGCCACTGCTGTGATTGGCTGACATGCTTGCATATGAAATATGACATGTGAAACTCTCTCGAATACTTTTATTACAGCTGTTATATACGTTTTAACTATTACAGCTATCGAGATTAACGAATCGTGAGATGTTTTTAAAGTATTTAAATCTATTTCCATCACATAAAATGTTGCTGTGATGAGCATTGAGCAAGCAGATGACAGTCTGTTGATCGTGAGACAACGCAGTTTCTCTCTCTAATGCTTTCACCAATGCAAACGATGACATAGCCTACTTCTATGAGAGCTTCGTTGTGCAGTGTAACAGCGTCATTGATTTCATAACGAGTTTGGCAAGAGAGATAAACTCGCGCTGTGTGGATTGTTCTTTGACCGCTTTCTGTATACTTTTTTCACTGAGAATTAGCCTATTTAACGTTAGTTATGTATGCTCGTTACTTGGAGTTTGCTATTACTGTACTAGGATCTTGCGCTGGATCTAACACAGTGTAAATTATCTTTAATAAAATCACTACTTACCGGTTGCGGGAATATAGTTGGAATTACCCCCTTCTTCAGTTTGAGACGCTGAGAGAAGCTTGATATTGTCCCAGGTTCGAAAATAAGTCCGTGGTGAAATGGGAAGAGCAAACTAACAACTTCGAATTAAACTGTTGCGGTATCCGATTAATATAAACATCAACCACGCGTCCACGCCTGTTGACATTTCTTTTCTGTGGGAAGGGTATGAAAATACCTCACATCCCCTGCACAGCCTGGAACATAGCATTTATTCCATGATCTGCCATTTTCTCTCTGATCCTCGCTTGTTCCGATGATGACTCGGCTGTGCAGTGCTTGTCATTGAGGGCTGGGATATGCAAATCTTTGGAGGCGTGATCCCCGACTGTTGCGTCACAGTCGGTATTATGTGGAGATTCGCCTGCTTTTCAGGGGTGTTTTTTAAAAACGAGATTTAAATAAGAAGGAGAAAACAATGGTGTTTGAAACTCACTGTATGTCATGTCCATGTACTGAACTCTTGTTATTTAACTATGCCAACATAAATTCAATTTCACATTATAGGGCACCTTTAAATATTTTTTACGTGTTAAACTTAAAAAAAAAAAAAAAAGATCACATGCATCAACACGTTAATTCTGAGAGCACTACTACTGTATATATACAGTGTAAATATATCTGTTTCTGGTCATTAAAAATATGGTCCCACTTTATATTGTGTCTTTAACTACTATGTACTGTACTAACATTTAAATTAATCATTTGATACAGTGTACTTGTTGTTTACATGTTTTTACATTGTACTTATATTTAAAAATAGCAGAATGTAATTACATTGCATGCATGTAATGTAAAATGTAATTTTAATTTTATTTTATGAATTCATTATTTTTTTATTTATTATCTTTTTAATTTAGTTTGATTTGATAATAAAAAAATTCTACTCAAATACAAATTCATTATCAGAAAAATTCTAAATGATTCACAACCGGTAACAAAGATAGAGAGAGAAATGCTATCAGTCAGGGGAGTGAGAAATGTGTCTGTTTTTCACATACCACATCTTGTGCTGGATATTTATTCCTGATGTTCTCACAGAAGATATTCGCATTGTATATTTTATTCTAATCAGTTTGAATCTTGGTCGTACAAATATTTGTGTCATGAGGAATCTTTACTCGAAAACAAAGGAAAATGTATAATGAAAGTTCAGTGGTTAAATATCTAAGCTAAAATATTCCATGTTATTCTGGGAATGTTGCTCAAATAAGTAGTTTTAGGAAATGCACGGTCGTTCCAATGTGGTTGGCCAAAAACGAGCAGCATTACTTTTGTTTCTACAGATGCATGATAGTGAATCTGTGAAGGTGAAATTAGGTGTAATAGAAACCCAACTACATTATGTCTGTCATAAAAATATAGTTGGGATGTCTGTGATGGAAAAATTTACATAAATGCTTTCTTCTCTGGAAATCTTGGGATATTATTTTATTTATAACAATGTTATATAGCTCTCAATTAAAAAATTCAGAGAGGTATGAAAATCGTTTCTTAGAAACGGGTTTACATAAAGGCTGAACTATGAAGCATAGAATTATGCACATAGCTCAATGAGAAAATAAACCAAAAGTGCAAATAATTTACCAAATTGTCATCAGTCACTCTCTGCTTGTTTATCCTGATACATAAGGAATCCAAAGATAGACACTTCAAGACAAACAAACAACAACATACAGCGTGATTGTGGTTTACAAACAATTGTGTCACTGTTAGTTTGCTTGAATGAACTTTAAAGTAAGCACAACATGTTGAAATCTTTGCAGACATCATCTCACCAGTCCGCTCTCTCATTCGTAGCAGCACGTAGTCTTTGGGGACCAACATTTAAAAAAAAATTTGAATAATAATTAAGTTATTCAGGCTTTAATGTCTTCAGTTGCTACAAATGAGAGTGCAAATGGTGCATATTTTTCTATAGAAAAATCTCTCACAAATATTTTGAACAAGACAAATTCATGCAAGTTTTGATTTTCTTTGGACATGAACCAACAAACACAAACATCTTCCCACCACGCTTTAAATTCAGAGAAATTTTAAGTATTTCTGCAGATGGTGATAAAAATTAGCAGTAAACTGAACCGATAGAATCTCCCAGCTGAACATAGGAATGATATCAAATGCTGCACAAACTCATTGTGGTCACTTGTACTTTTTTTTGTTTGAAACTGGACCGCTTAGTCACACGCTGGAGGAATAGTTTCATTTTGGAAACCTGGAGATTCTAAATCTTTCTGCCTCCTAACAGATCATGTGTATTTGTGTCCCCTGCTGAATTCCACTCATTGCACACACTGTACACTGATACACATAACTAAAGAAGTGTGCTCTGAAAAAGCATTTTAGTTGGAAAATAGTTTTTGGCTGTTTAACAATTTTATTATATTATATTATATTATATTATATTATATCAGACAGGTAAATGCATCTGTTTCATAAAAGGCAAATGTATTTGTCTATTTAAGGCCATGGAAAGGAATATACTTACTATGAAGATTTACGTGATTTAATTATTAATTTACTATAATTAACATTAATATTTGTGAAATTTCATGTTAAATTATTAATAAATATATTCATTTGGTATATCAGGCACTGAGGTCAGAATTGTTGGCAAGGTACAGTACAGTTCTTGGAAAATGTGGTTACTGCAATGTCCCTTACGATAGATGTTAAATTGAAAATGTATTGAATGGGACTCTTAGGAAAGCCAACACAGCAAAAACAAAACCTAAAGTGTATTTGCATTATGTTCCAGATCATTGAAGCACTGCAAAGCAGTAAATTCCATTGTAGGAATTTATCAGACTTAGTTTTTGCATTCGGTCCAGGAGTCTGATAGTCTGATATCATAAACCAGTGCGGTCTGTGTGCACATATGTGTACCAGTGTGTGTGTGATCCATGGTCCTGCTCCCCCGAGGCCAAGTGTGTGCTGGCATCATCAGTTGAGGCCCATGCTTGCTGCAGATTTCCTGTGGGCATCAAGGTGCATTCCCTCACTTCTGCTCACAGGGAGCTCGCTCACTTCTTATGTTAACAGCTCTGGGCAGACATCCAAAAACAACAGTTTTTATTGAATTTGAAAGGAGAAGAAAAAAAAAATCCCCTATTGGACTATTTTTGTTCCTCAGGCTATTGCCTTAACGGTAGTTGAAATTGTAGTAGCACATTTCTAAAGGTTGTGTGTCACCTTTGAGAGTCTAAGACTAATTAAGTGCTTGAAAGTCTTAGCAGGAGAGGATGTTGCTCCCGCTCAGAGGCAAATTTCACTCTTTAACTCCTTCAAATATTTCTAAGTTTGTTTTATGCTGTATTCAGATAGCATTCACACCTCCATATAATATTCACTCTACTACTGGGCTCAGATGATAAGTCTACCAATCATTTGCACAATATAAACCAAAAATGACTGAAACTGCTCAGTCTTACCAAGTATTGCCTTTTTAGTATTTTTCCACAGACATGTTATCAACTCATATTTGTCACTTACCGGTGTGTTCACAAGAGCATGATGCATTTGTTTTATCCTCCAGACAAAAACATGTTTTTTTGTTTGACTTTTCACAATGGCAGAATTAGATACTCTTGGGCATATGCACATATACTATAATATTTATTAGAATAATATAAAAAAAAAAGGTTTGGTCATTCTTATTTCAGATTATATGAATTGGAATTTTGGAGTAATCATATTTTGGTTATGCATATTATGGTGATGATGCATTTGAAATCAAAATACAGAATATACTGTATGTATTCAGAAAATGCATGAATTGTGCTGAGAAAATGTTGCGTTTGAGAAAGTTCATTCATGAAGAAGTTTTGTATGTTTTTAAGCATTAGATGCATGAATTTGTGGTCGTGGCCCATAGAGATAGAAAACTGGCATGCGTTACATCAACCTTGTATTTGGTACAGAAGCACAGGCTTAGTTATTGTGTATTTTGGAGAGACACAGGATCTCTCCAGTCAGAAAAAAACTACACAGACTCATAAAACATGGCTTTTTTTGGCTTTGTCAGTAATTCTAGTCATCTTCAGACTATATTACATGTAAAGTACAGATTTGTTTTCTCCTGCTCTATGGAGCGAATCAGGCAAGTGTTCACCTAGAACAAGTCAGATCCAAATCTGATTTCATCAAGCTTCTCACTAACAGAATTTGATCTTCAGTGACGGAGCATCTGTGCACCTTCTAATTTTAAAGATTGTTGTTACTAGATGTTAATCTCCCTGATCTGGTCTCTGGATTTTAAACATGCCCTATGTGAAAAGGTTAAAAGAAAAGGTAATTTGTTGTCATATGAAAGAAGAATATCTTCACGCTTAATCCTCCAGTTTTTCAAGCATACATGCTCCAAAATAATGAAGAAATCAGCCCTCTTCTGACTAAACCCTTGGCATCAATGCTGCTTTTAAGCTAATAAGGACTAAAACAGATGGCTCAGTATGAAAAGACTCACGTAGATGACTTACCTCTCTCTTTTATGTCCACATCAGGCACTTATTTGGTAAATCGTCCTTGGAGTCATGCTTATGTCATTTCCTCTGAAGTTCTGAATCGCCTTTTCATATGAGACCAGAACTCATTAGATCAGTGACGTGCATATCTGCGTTATTATTGAGAGGCACTAAAAAAGGATTAGGTCACATGAAGGTAGCAATTTTTAGTTATTAATTTAATGGCATGTCAGTTTAATATGAAGTTAATTTTAATTTAGCTGGATTACACTGAATACCAAGAATATGATTTGGCCAATAAAAAAACATTTTCCAATTCATTATTCAATATAACATTTCCTTTGTCCCTCAATTCCAACCATGTCAATGTGAAACCAATTTTTTCCCTGCTATATTTCTTGTGTAATAGGCCTAGAAGATTTCCATTCCAGAATCCTGTTGACGAAATTACAGCAAAGCGACAGGTTTAATGTTGCACTGGTTTAAGGCTGGATATAACCACAAAAGACTGCTGCTAATTTAGTAAAACAATATCTGTTTCATGCTATAGAAAGCCCTGAAAGCTCACATTGACCTCTGACCTCTCACTCCCCTGGGTCAGTGCTGATTACTTATAATCCCTATGAGTAATCCCTAAGTATTTATTGGATTGGACATTGGAGCCTTTTTATTGTCACCTCGACACAAATCCAACAGTTTTTGTACTTTTGATAAGATGACCTTTATTTGCCCTGGTGTTTTTCTGGACAGTCGCCTCTGTTTCAGTGTTTACAGTGTCCATCCCCCATCCCCCTTCCCAAATCCAAGTAAAGCAATTAGGAACTAATTACGCCCATTAAACAGATAGACAGCATTTCCTTTCCTTTGTTTGTCCTGTCAAGTTTGAGAGCTTTGTCACCTTTTTTCTTTCTATTGTCTTCTGTTTACCTGAATCAGCCATTTTCTCAATCGCTCTACTCGTCTGTGCTTTGCTTTCATCCCTCCTCATCTCCACTTGTTTTTCATTTTCTCCATCTTTTACAAGCGCATATTAAAGAATATTTCTACCCTTAAGTCAAAACGAGGACAGAAAAACTTTTGGCTTCAATTCTTGTGATTTGCTACAAAGCTACGGTTTTCTTGAAGGTCTTTGATGTTTTAATTAGCATAACCTTAGGACATGGACATTTTATAGGTAGCAGTAAGCAATAAAATGACCCACATATATTTTTTTTATGTGTAACATGACCAATTAGTCATGTCATTTCAGACATTTTTAATAAAGTACAAACACATTTATAGACTCTGTGAAACAAAAGTGAGCACATTTTAAAATAGGTTGTAAAAAAACAAAGTTTTACAAAATTTCTAATTATATTTATATAAATAAAATAAAATTTCTTTTGTTTTTTTTACTAGTCTATATACTGCTAATGTTGGGTGACTTTATCCGTCCCCATTTAAATATACATGTAAATTAAATTTTAATCTTTAGGCCAGATATTCTAAGCATGTACGCCGACACATTGGCCAACAAATTCTTGAATACAGTACCAAACCTCAGCACTCACTGGTGCGATAGTTACTTTCAAATGTCTGTGCCATTAAACTGGATGTGTCATTATTCGAGTTGCTAAATATAAACTTGTTTATGCTGTTGTTGCTTCCGAATGACAGTTATTGACCTAGTGCCCCTAGTGGAAACTCTGAGAATACAACTCGCGCTTGACGTATAAATTGCTCTGCCCATTTCGAAGGATACAATGTGTGAATCGAGCCTCCACTGCTAGAAATGTGTGTGTTCACGTGTTAGAGATGATGACTGCATTTATCTCTGTTTTCCTAAATGTATTGGCTCCAAACAAGCAAAAAACATTCTCAAAGTAAATTTTCTTCTTGGAAGAAGAGCTGTGGGATTCCTAAGCTCTTGGTTTCTTGGATGACCAAATTCATTGAATTGTAAAGTAGCAAGTAATTTAGCCTCGGTGGAGGATCATTGGTTATATGGAACTAAAAAAAAAATTTTTAAGTGAGTTTTTATTCAAGTATGCATTCAAATACTTTTGAAAGAATTTCAAAAAGAAAGCCTTTAGAAAGTTCCACAGATGAGTATGAAGGACGCAAAAATGAGATATATGTGTTTAACAGGGAGACTGGACGCTAACTTAACTTCCACTCTAACGTCAAAAAGCTCAAGACCTCTGGTTGACTTTCTGGTCAGGGAGATGGGGAAAAGAGCGAGGAAAGCATGAGGAAAAGAAAGTGGGAGAGAGTGAGGGGAAAAAGTTGCCTGATATTTTGGGATACAATTACCTTCAATCAAAGCATTGAGAAGCCTGAGACTGCCACGTGACGTGGTTTGTCCATCCAACATGGGTGCTTGTGAATGTGTCTATTTGAGAATCAACACACCAGAGCTCAATTAACAGTTAAACTGCCAGTGCAAGCAAAACAGATGCAAGCTCAGCGGAGGGTCGAAATGCGGCCAGAGTGTGATCATTTCACACACCCCTGTTGTTTCTCCATCTCACTGTGCAAATGACTGACACTTATCAATGCCAATACCCCAGACAGGGACTGAGTTCACAAGCTGTGGAATCAGACGAGCCTCCTGCGCTGTCAACACGCTTTAGGCTTCCCAGAAATCTGCCCGTTTACTCATTTTATAAGACCCTTGGATCTTGCCAACCGACATGAATTTTAAGAGACTCTGTGGGAAATTACGTAAAATACTCAAGAAGGAAAATAAGACGGCGGCCAAATTGTACAGAAGTTTGCTTTGCTGAAATAAGGGAAAATCTGTTTGTTAATGCTAAACATTTAGGTATGTCATTTGTCAAAGGGCATTTTCTCAGACTCGTTTACGAAATATTTACTTTAGACAAATGAGCTTTTCAACCTCTTCCACAGCCAACAGATGGTTTATCAGTTGCTCTGGAGCGGAGGACCTTAAAGGTGCTTTAAATTTATGTTGTTTATGTTTCACAGGCTCTTTTCCTAAACAACTAGTACGATAGTGGTTTATACTGCCACTTATTGGCATGGAGGCAGCATTGCACAACAGAAAAGGTTTTCAGATACAGCTATTATTATTGAATAACCCTATTCTCAGGAATATTTTTTTACCCATTATTAATTTATTCTACACCTTCAAGTGTTGACCACCGTTATGTGGAAGAAAAGTAATTTTAGCGCCGCTTGTGGCAACACTGAGAATAAAACTCCCGCTTGACGTATAAATGGCTCTGACCCATTTGGAAAGCTAATGTGTGAAATTGAGCTGCCACTGCTAGAAATGTGTGTTCGTGTATGTAAAAAAAAAAAAAAACCTGAAGTAGTTGTTCTATATCACTAATACGACTGAACCTTCATCTCATGTGAGTAAAGTAGTTTAAACTTTGAACATTAAAAACAAATTTTATCACACTTAGGGGCTAATTCTCACTATTATCCAACTATTAACTAAGACTTTTGCCTCAATAAACTCCTAATTACTGCTTATTAATAGTTAGTAAAGTAGTTGTTAAGTTTAGGTATTGGGTAGGAAGAAGGGATGTAGAATATGGTCATGCAGAATAATGCATTAATATGTGCTAATAAACAGCCAATATATGCATGCTAATAAGCAACTAGATAATAGTGAGAATTGGACCTTAAACTAAAGTGTTACCGTATTTGTATTACAGTAACCTTTTCTGTGTGACACAACTCTGGGGTTTGTCTAAAACAGTTTATTATTCGCCTCTGGCTTTTCTTCTGGGCAGTTCATTTGGTGGCCTTGATATCTAATTGATTTTAAACTGAAAAAACTCTGGTTGTGTTTACTCCAGATTTATCTCCAGGCTGATTGCGTTCTGTACCTGAGGTCAAAGGTCAGCTGTAGCTCTTCAACAAGCCGCTGTTGTTAAGGCATATCTGATGATGCCCTACTGGGAATGATTTTCCCATCTGTGAAACAGGAGTGCGAGTGCCCACTTAGTTTGTGTTTTGGGGGAACCGATAGGAGCGATCAAACATGTAGAGGCCAGAGAAACGAGGAGGGTGTAATCATCTACAGCTCTTTAGCCCTCCTCCTTCCCCCTGCAGAGCCCCAGTTGGTTTGCTCATCTTGCTGTGAAGCATCCGTTTGATGTCCTCAAGATAAACAGGGTTATTTACAGTGCCGATGGCTTTTACTGAGGGGCCCTTTCTGGGTTGTCAAGCAGAGGTGTGTGTATAAACGTGGGACTGTCAGAACCTTGTTCTCAATTGGCTTGGTCAGAGTAGACTTGTCACATATACACGTGATCCATCAACGCTGACCTCATCTTGCCCTGTTGACCACAAGACGCTTTGTAGACTACATTTTCTTTTCATTTATAGAATAATGAAAGGGCGGTGTAATGAGTGGATAGTATTTAGTATGATCTCCCCTTTAATCAGGATGCTCAGCAAATTAGAGCAAACCTCAAATAAGCACCGTAACTCAACAACACACTACTAGAGCAACCCCTATGACAGTAAAGTGTAGTCTGACTACAAAGTACTACTGACAGGTATGGTTTTCAGAGAGTATACAAATATTCATATAGGCTTAATCATAGGCACCTGTGTCGTTAACTTAGTTGTTTAAGGTTTTTGAGCTTTTTGACTGGTCTTTGAAACCTTTTTTCCTCTAACATGATGCTAATGATTTCCACCAAAAGGTGGTCCTGTTCTGGAAATAGGCTCTGCACCTTTTAAACTGGCAGGTACTGAAAGTGGAACCAGTGATGGCAGAGGTCAGAATAGGGAGCCGATAATTTCCTGACAAAGTACAGGGCAGTTGCTCTAAAAAGCAGTAGCTGTAATTCAAAAATAAATGCATTATTAACATTATTAGAATAAACATTATTAGAATGAAGTTGTAATGTTTTGAGAATAATCTCATAATCTGTCTTTTACGTGAAAAAAGCAAACTTTCAAGAATATATTTGCAATATTTTTGTTACTTTTTGAGATTCTTCAGGACTTTAAGTAAGACTTTAATCTCATAATGCTCCTTTTTCCTTTATTTGCATTAAAACACCTTTGTAAAAACAACAAATCAACAAAGTGATAGTAGACAAACACTAAATTATTTATTTGTGATTACTCCAATCACTTTATTTTCCCCCTTTGTTTGAGATAAAATATGATTCATTAAAATCTATTACATAGTTACATTTTCACCATTATATGAGAGTCAGCCTATCATGACAAATACTCAGTAAATTAATATATGTACTTAAATATCGAAATAAAACCAATAAGACCTTGTTGCTGTATTGTTCGTGCTAAGTTAAGTATATCCGTTATGTCATCATTCGGCTCCCTAGGCTAAGTCAGGGGCCTGCCGGCTGAAACTGTGAGTGCTTGTAGATAAAATCAAGCATGTTTGTAGGCTCCAAACCTATATTTACCGTACTCCAGCCCAACCAATGCCGCAGGGGAAGAGAAGGGGATTTAAGCTTGGTCTTTCACAGTCACAGATGAGCTAGTGTGGGGATTGTGTTATCAACTAACCAAAGTGCACTATGGTAATCCAGGATTAGAGCACAAAGTGACTGTGTGCATGTGTGTTGCGGCTTTCTTTTTATGTGCCAGCCCTCTAGATCCCCATGTTTGCCTTCTATCAGTTACAGCTCTGACTGTGGCAGGAACCTGGTAATTGATCTTAATCCAGAACTGAAGGTAAAGATGGAAAATCAGACTCAGAATTTGCTACACCGCTCAATATTTCAGTTTATTTGCGCTCCACTCACGCTCCTCTCATGTACTGCTCACGCTCACCCGTAAAATGAAGTTCGCTCAAATCATTTCTCTGTACTATACGTCTTTCCGTTTTTAATGAATTTCTTGAATAAATGTCTCAAATACAAGTCCTATAGAAAACACTTATAATATTTGTGGCTTTAAAGCAACATATTGTGTAAAGTGCTATAAATAAACACACTTGTGCAAATATATCTACATCGCTATGATCAGATGCTTTCTTAACTGCGGTTTTCTCACCTCTGTCAATTTTGTAGTGTGTTAATTTTGTTATTGAGAGGAAAGTGTGCAGCACATATTTACATATTTATCTAATCTCAGCAGCGTGGAATATTACCACTCCGCTCCTGATCACATGCTCTGCTGTGGACACAGTTCATGAAAAATATTGTATTGGTTTTGTTGGTAATATGTTTTGTAGGTAACATTAATGGTTGCTCTTGTGATTTCTGCACTAGTGGCACATAATGGAAATGGTGGATGGCAATTCTTTCCTTGTTAATTTTGTACAGGATGAGTTGTTTTTTGTTGCTTGCCATATTAAACATGACAAATAATTTATAGCAGTGTCAGTGTCTCATTGCAACGTCTTAATACTCTGTTCTTGGAAGGCAGAGAAGCAACTCAGCACCTTTGTCTTTTTAACACCTGATGCCATAATTTCGACAGACTGTCGAAAATGTTTGGCTAGGGTTCATGTGTCACGAGACATGAGAGATACACAAACACCTGCAGTTTTATTTCCAGCCATCCTACACACACACACACACACACACACACACACACACACACACACACACACACACACAAATAAACTCTCATACAGACTTGCCAATTTCTGATGTCAATGTCAACATTTGCTAATGACCATGCGTTTTTCTTTTCTGATGGACGAGGGGATCTTCATGGACTTGAATAAATAGTTACCCCAAAATTCAGTGTTGATTCATGCTTCAAGCTGCTATACTGTTATTTTCTTGGGGCAAAAATATAATTTTATTAAAGAAACATGACACTTTTGCAAAAAACACATCATAAAAGATTTACGATAGATAATAGAAGATATGTTTTTTTGTTTGTTTTTTGCTGTCAATGACATTGATGGGCGATATCGTGAATAATAAATGTATGTACTTAAAAGGGCTTTTTTGGAGTTTATTATTCTCCCTTCTTTTATCTTGTAAAGCCTGACATTAAATAATAGTTTGAAAATATCTAAAAATAAAAAAATGTATGGCTCATAAAATATGATAAAAGAGAATATGGTGGGCATACTCGAGAAGAAAAAAAACCCCCAGCTCAGTTCTATTCAGGGGGCCAAACTGAGCAAAAATATACAACTTGGCACAGTTGCTAATATTTATATGACCAAAAAGTAAGATGAAATTCCACAACCTGAAAATGGATGGAAGGCATTTTAATTGTTAATATAAACTATCAATCAGATGACAAAAAGCATGTAGCAGATTGTGTAAAAAAGTTTTTCTGCAAAGTTTTGATCATTTTGATAATTAAGAGAAATCTTAGAAATTTGTGTTTTATAAATTATATAGTGGCTTTACAGAGATAAAAATCAAACCACACGCATTTACTCATCCTGCTAAAACGATGGTGTCAACACACATTTACCTTCTCTGTCAGTCTGCTGTGTTTATAGTCAAGTGACTTCCGAGAGTCTGAGCTCTTATTCCTGAAGACTAAACATTGCTGTCTTTGTTAGGAGTTGGTGAATTTGCCGTCATGGCTGACACCTCCACCTCTCGCTGTCTCTGTGTGATTAGTGGTGTGTGTTAAGCAGGATTTCCCCACGTGTGAGGCCCAGACGATGGATTGGGGAGGACTCCGCTGAGAGCCAGCGGTGGGCCCGTGCTCTTGAGCAGAATATATTGGCGTCCCATCTAACTTGCATTGTGCATGTGAGGTGCTGTAGGTAGAGGGTGCAGAGCAGCCGGTCAGCAGTGCTGGTATTTGGTTCAGAGTTCTGCATGGCTGATCAGAGGGACTGAGAAAAAGAATAGGCCACGATGTGAACAGGGGCCCACATTGTTCTGTGCATAACAGGCCAACAGCAGATGGTGGATGAGCCAATATGGCTTACATACACCCACATGTTGACATGAGTATGCTGGATGTCACATATATATTGTCATGCTGCCTGCAGGAATCCAGAACCTGCAACTGAGCAAGACTTTGCCGGGAGCCTTTCGCAGTTAGATGTTTTTATTGGATTACGAGTTTAACACTACGCACTTTCAGTGCTTTGAAGGTTGATTTTTCCTGGACTTCATTCACTAGGGCTTAAAATAGAGCCATTCATACTCAGGATGTTGTATTTGAATAAAATGTCAATTCCCATCTGTTGCTTAGTGATGGATTTAAAGGGATATACATTTTAAATTATGTCATTATTTATTCACACTCATGTCGTTCCAAACCTCTGAGACTTTCTTCTGTGGAGCACAAAAGGAACGTTCACACCACCCTATTCCAAACAATGAACGTAATTGGGGCCTTTGAGCTCCAGAAAAGCACCATGAAAGTAGTCTGTATAACTTTTGTGCAGTGTTACAAATCTTTCAAAGACAACTTGGAATTTAGAGATGAAATTGTCACATCCATAGGATTATGATGAGAAGACACGCAAGAACCGATGACATTTGGGTCTCTGACTCATATTTGAATGAATGCAAAGTTGTATGGGCGCCTTTTGAGGTACTTTTATAAAATATATATTTTTAAAGGGATGCATATTATATCTGTACCAAATTAGATATTAGCTGATATTTCTAAATTTATTGGTATTGTTTGATATTAAATATTAGATTTTTTTCTGTATTTCACAATTAGGTTAACACTGATGTCAACACTCACTTAATCTTACATTTATCTTAAAACAAATAATTTAATACAGTATCATAATATATGCAAATGTATCATTATATTATTAACAAGATAATCTGTGCACCCCTAAGTTTTGGAGCTCAAATTTTGTGTTCCACTGAATAAAAAACAAACATATGGTTTGGAAACTACATGAAGGTGAGTAAATAAGGACAGAATTAACATTTTTGGATGAACTATTCCTTAAATGTAATGCCAAAACTCTGATCTCCTTCATTAGCATTTAATATAATATATACCGCAGCCTGAACAAATATACCCAAATATGAGTCTAAGAGAATCTTTTGTGTTATGTTGCAATCTTTCAGTTACAAACTCAGCATGACAACATCTGTCCCTGGAAACAGCCTGTGCTTACAGTATATCACACATTTTATGGCCAAGAATACAGGCACAATGTAGCCATTAGGATGGTGGCGAGGTAGTGTGTTACTTGATTTCTGTGAAGAGCTTTCTGACTTCTTTCGCTGGTGGAATGCCTGGAGGGTAAACATATTGTGGGCCCCCTCGCAAGCTGGCCTATTCCACTCCACGAATGTGAGAGCCTCCATATGCTCAACTCTGAGAGGCTCTGGACAAACAAGGCCTGTTCCCTGTTTATTTATGTTGTGTTATGGTTTTTTGAGTATGTGCGTACACATTGTGTATATTGAAGAGTTCACAGCGCTGGGGTCACAGCATTTTTCTCTCTGTGATATAGACACCCAAAACCTTTTAAGCAATAAACTTTGTGTTATTAGGATAGATTAGTTGAGTCAAGAAGGCCTGTATGCTGATAAAAAAAAGGTTACTTGGATTTTGTGAAGTTGGATGAGAGAATGTTCAATCTTTTTTAACAATTTTCATTTAAAAATGTGGCTTTTTGTTTGGATCTAAGTAATGTTAACAAATGGAACCTTATTGTACAGTGTTACCAAAATTAAAATGTAATGTATTCCTATAATGGTCAGAAATTCAGCATGTTCCTTAATTAACACTATTTTTAGGGGGGACTAAAGTAATATCAAGGTGATGCAAGATAAAAAAAGACCCCTGAGCCTCATTACTGTTTGCTACGTTCAGAAAGTCTCTCAAAACATCAGACAATTTAATCTTTTTAGTTTAGTTCAGGTTGTAATGTGGGATTAATTTTTACCCCAAAAATATTTTTTGGCCTTTTTTACTTTGAGAAAAATGTAAAAAAAACTGTTTGAAAATAAATGATTCTCTGGGAGTGAACTTGATTGGCTCTTTTGGAATGTTGAATTTCATTCCATCATCTTTACACCCACTACACACTGACGCCTGTGTCTGCAGTAGCTGTTGGCACTGGCACCCGCTCCAGGTCTGGTGGAGAGAGGACGTCCTGGCCAGTTGTACAGGCCGGGATGGTTTATGCCTTCAGTGAGACTGCGTGTTTGGATGTCAGGGTCAGGGAGGCACGCAGTGGTGTAGGGTGACCGCTCGGCCCGCTGAGCAGTGAGTAGCGTCTGGACATTGCTGGAGTTTCCAGTGGGTCTGATGAGCAGATGGACTGAAGGCAGTCTAGAAAGATCAGCGCTGATCCTAGACAGGCAAAGAGAGGAAGTTAAACTAGTGGAGGGGGAAAAAAAAGATGGGGTTCATAGGGTTGAGGTGTGTTTGTGTGTGTTGTTGGAGCACGTTCTGGGAAATGGCAGTGTGTGTGTTCTTGCAGCATGTGACAGGAACTGAGCTGAATCAAGCCTCTCCAAAGCACAGTACATCTCAGACTAAGTACTTCCCCTGCTTGAGATCTCCATGGCAATGTAACATACAGTATATAAATCAAATAAACACACATGCATATACACACACGAGTTCTCATATCATACTTGTATGAAATACTATATTCATCATTTTAATTGGATTTGATGTCTTTTAGCATCAAGGAATAGTTCAAGCAAAAAAAAGTTTCTGTCTTCATTTACTCTCCTCATGTTGTTCCAAACCTGTATCCCTTTCTTTCTTCAGTATGAATTTTCTTTCATGCAAATTCAACAAATCGGTCTGGAATGTTTGGGCTTCACAAAGGACATTAAAGCATTGTAAAATGATCATAAAAGTATTTCAAAAGTAGTCTGAAAATGGCAGTTCACACCAAGGACTGTGAGTATAGAGATAACTATAAAGTTTTAATAATCATTGTAATTCTGTTAGGAAATGACACAGAGGAACGACATCAATGGAATAACTTTCAGAACAAGTTTTATTGTAAGTTTTTATTAGAATAAGTTTATCAGAGTAAGTTTTTATTGTTTTATAGAAAAAGTTTTATTTTCCAGTTGATGAATAATGAAAACATTGCCAGACAATCAAAATCCCAATGACTTTAAAGAGCGTGACATTTTAATAAACAGAACATTATTGTCCATGGGGTGTACAATAATATAGTTACTGTTATAGTTATCTTTATAGTTATAATTCTTGGTTTGAACGGGCCTAAAGACTAAATGCACTGTATTCCAAGGTTTTCTAATAGCTTTGTGTTAGGCCGGTGACACACTGGCTGCGTGGCGTGAGCGTGGTGTTTCTGTTGCGTCTCAGCTGCGTGGCGTTTTCTGTGTCTTTGCACACCAGAAACGTCTCTGACGCGGCGCTGCTGCTGCTACGTGACATAGAGGGCGCCGACAGACCAGTTTACATTTGGATTAGGGGTGTGTTGCTCTTGCCTTTACGACAACAATTTCAACTGTTATTTTGTTCTGTATTGACAGGTACAATATTTGAAATTCGATAATTATTTATTATTACAAAATGACATCTTTTCCTATTCTATTTTGCCTGGAAACGCTTCCAACATGCTTGCGTGTCGCGTGAAAAATAGGCGTCGGTTCTATACGCAGGCAGTCTGCAAGCTCTAACCTGTTAACATCGGAGCCGAAATAAAAACGGACACGCCACGCAGGTGAGGTGCTTACGCCACGCAGCCAGTGTGTCACCGGCCTAAGAAACAGATTTGTTGATATATAATCAGAATAGCTAATGTTGCTTTCACGTGCTATCGTAATTATCGTTATCGTGCTATCGTAAGTAATATTATTAGTTTTCTAATTGGAAATTGGACATGAATTCCTTAAGTCGAATTTACTACTGGGAAACTCTGAGATAATTCTGAGATATTCTGAGAATTTATTAATTTTGTCCATGATTACTATTCTTTCCGACAACAAACTACTTGAATGCGGCAAGCTAGTAATCTTCAGAAGTGGAGAGTACGAAATTTCTGATAGCACATGAAGGCAGAATTAATCTTCCCCTAACACATTAATTCCATTGCAGATATGGGTTAATCTGGTGTGTTCAAATACAAAATTTTGTATGCAATTCTTGCAGTGTACCCTGAAACTGCCCGAAGCAGTGAGTAATCATGCAAGCCCTGTTTTTTTGCACATACTCTTCAGTCTGGATGAAAGTTTTTGATGTTTGTGACCCAAACAGATTGTGACAGTGCAACCAAGGATACTGGTTTTGTGCCACTGAATATTATTTTGAGGCGTAATAGAGAAGGGTGTTGAAAAGTTCTCTGTGTCCCCGTCAACAGGCCATAACTTCGCCGTGAAGATCCGAGCACACCGCAGGAACAATTTACAAGCACGTTGCACATGCCTCAAGTTTGATTATTTGGGTTTTTGCTTCAGTTTAGTCTCACTTCAGTTTTGTTCCCAAATGTAAATCCTAGCTAAATGGGAGTTACAGCACCACACTTACCTTTGGGTTTTGGGAATAGAGGAATGTCGGTATTCCGGTCGCTCCTGACTCATTGGATGCTGCTCCGTGTTTGTGGCGGTGCCTGTTTCTCTCATTTGAGTTAGAAACATATAACGGAAACACAATCCTTTGTGATTTCTCCCTTTTATTCCGGTTTATTTTTTGTTCGGGCATGTCATCTTTCACCAAGACTAGGTTTATTTTGATATCCTGTTTAATTTATAGATTTGTACGTATTGCTGATTGGGGAACAAACTTGAGGTTTCTACAAAAATCTTGAGTGGTTTACAGTTGAACCTTTATAGGTTTTTTTTTTTTTTTACATCTGCTTAATGTTTTATTTTTTTGTATCACTTTAAAGTACACATACTGTACTTTCCCAATTTGGAAAGTACTCCACTTCCTTTCTGGCACACATGGAATTCAGATCAAGGAAACAAACGTAAATCGGGGGAACTAAGCTTATCACAAAAATACGTTTTACCATGGACAGATACATTTAGTTTTTTTCCCCCTAGTTCAGAACCGGAAAGCATTATTTGATTAGTTTTGCAGATATAGTCTAATTACTCTATATCTCAGTAGATAAGACTTGAGTTACTTACTTTTTGTTGAACTATCACCAATTTTTAAAATGCTAAATTAATTTGACTTTTTTGACATGAAAAGTTATGAGACAGTTTTTGTTTCCTTTTTCATTATTCTGATTGGTTGACACATGAAATAAATCAGTTAATGCCTTTTGAACATGTCTATAAAGTAATGAAGAGGACTTGGAAATGTTGTAATTAGGTACATTCTCCAGTAATTATGTTTTTTACCTGAGGTTTTTACCAGTGGTAAACTGGGACTTCTAGATATATCTGAGTTGCCAAATTGCCAGAAGATACCAGAAAACATGTCCTCAGTGTATGGATAGTTTTCTTCTATGGTTCCATGAAGAATCTTTAATGTCCATGAAAACTTTCCAATTGCACAAAAGGTTATTTATAATAGAAACAGTTTATTAGATCATTCAAATGTTCCTCACACTAAGAATGTTTTATTTATTTTAAGAACTGTTAAGAACTAAAAGGTTCTTTGCCAGACAAAATATTGTTCGCTGTAAAAACCCTCTGTTGGAACCTTTATTTTTAAAAGTGTACTTCCATATTTTGTTTCCAACTTGAATGCATGAAAAGTCTAAATACTGACTGGACAATTTGTACATTTTCCAGGTGCACTTGAAAGCAGCATAATTCTGTTATAACAGCATTATTGTTGCTTTCACCAACTCTGCATATCACTTTTCCAAGTCCTCAGTACTATCACGGGTGTCTATGAAAGGTGCAGTAAGCAATATATATAATTTTTTTAAATGCCATGCATACTACAGTATGTCCCTGATTGTAGCCTTATTTCAGGTATGGTAGAAATATACAGGTCTCTCTTGCCTAGTAACCCCGACATAAACCCCGTTAGCAAAGCCAGTGCATGGGAATTTTAACATGTTTTTAGCTGTGTAATGTTTATTTCAACAGTTCTGCTTTTGTAATCAGCCGACAGGCTGCATTTATTTGATGGCCACTTTTGACACACAAGCCACAGTGTGTGTTGAGAGCCGCTGGCCAAACACCAGCCCTGTAACACATATGGTAAAGACATTGAGCTGCTCCCTGTTTATTTCAGCAATGCCACTGAAATCTCCTTGTCAGACTTCTGTTTTAATAACTCTTGGCATGGCATGCCTTTTTACCCTCAGTAACCCAATATCGGCGGACGCCGGCTCTCTGAGCTCTCATCGCACTTCATTTTTTCACTCTCGGCCACAGCGTGGATAGGAGCGGTAAAACCCTCAGCAAGGAGGTCCTATGGGAGTTTAGCAGTCTGCAGTTTTTCGCCTAACCGATGTGACAACGCTCAATAACGGATTTGTCTGCCTCGAGTCTTGGGAGAAAACTGACGCCATGTTGGGGGAAACCTCCCCTTTTTAAGTCCGTCTTTAAATTTATTTTTAAGAATGTGTGGTAAGTTGCAAAGCTATACAGATTGATTGGTATTTATGAAAGGAAATTGTGCTGTCCTTTTGCAATCATGAAGTCAACATTAATAAATGTGTTGTTTCTTCATTCTGATTAATTGTGTTTTTTTTCCCTCTCAAGCAAGTGTACTTTACTGCCAGGTCAGGTCTTTTTTCAAAACAGACACACTAATCTTGCCCTTTTAACACCATTTTCATATTGTTGTTGCATTCAAAGCTCCCAAAGGTCAAAGGTGGGCTCGCAAGCGTATGCATCGCAATTACAATTGTCAAGCCAAAACCATAAAACATCCCTTAAGCTTCCCTCAAGTGTCAGATTTTCTGTTCACCAGTAGTGTAGGTGTTGGTTTAACCCTACCCTGATGACCATTTGTCTTACACAAGTAACGTGTTTGTTGCTTTGGAGGATATGGGCAGGGTTGTGCAGAGCGCTCCTAAGAGACAGAGGCTCAAATGTACAAAATGTCATCTATCACCATAATTCATATAAGGGGTCATTTCGTATCACCATTTTGCGGATTCTTGACCGGCCTACATTTCACATAATACTAGGCCTATGGCACTTGAACTTAATTTAACCAACTCTGATAGTTTCCTCAAGTGGTAAATCAATATGCAGTACACAAATAAGAGTAAACTGAATACTACTTACCATTAATGTGACTTCATTTACTGCATGGTTTTGTCGTGTGCATTGTAGTCAATTCACATCCGATTTTTAAGCGATGCAATTCAATTGTAAAATGAGACAAAACGCGGATCCAGTTTGCTCCCGTAGCAATGCATTATGGCAATGACATCTCAAGCCCTGTTCAGATGGCAGATACGTAAAAATAAACAGGAATTTTCCAACTTTTTAGTGATTTGTTACTGTTTTGTACATGTTGTCATATTAGTTAGCCTATAATTCAATTGCTTTTTGTTTTGACCATAATATTGTTGTTGATAATTGTTCAGACTGAGAGGGGCACTTTTGATTCATTTTGAAAAGGGGGCTTTATTTATGTATTTATTTCAAAATTGTTCATACTAAGTCACTTGGAGATATAAACATTTTATTGTAAGTGTTTTGCTTTGCTTGGACACAGTACAAGCCAAAAATGTTTAACTGGCAGCGTAAAACAGCCATTTTAAGACCAGTCAAATCCTACACCAACCAGTTGCATCAGCAGGGGACTAAATGCACTTATCCAATTATGGCTAGCACTCATTTATCTGTCTTACAGAAAACCATGTCATGTCACCTGATTAATATTTATGATCTAAGCTGTAGGGTGTACCGATTTCAGACTTCAAATTGATTAAACGCGTTCTTCATTTGAACAATCTTCATTTTGATGATTAAAATCACAAGACTGATCTTTTACTCAGTGCCAGTGTTGTCCTTGCAATATATATATATTTTTTAATTCCGGTTTGTTATCAGTAATTTAGCATTTTGAGTTATTTTTAGCTGTGCTGAATAAGCCCAGACGAGACTTTCTCCACTGTTACTACCCACACAGCCTGTCTTCGAAACTCTTCCTGCTTATTGGGCAGAGATCCAAATTCACACTGGATATTTTCACACCATAAAGGCTGTTTGATGCTTTCTCACGGTTACTGTGAGCATCTGACACTCTGCAAACAGCTCTGAGGTTACTGGGTACATTCAGCATTCTCCTGGTTAGTTCACTGCGGGTCAAGATAGATCATAATTTCAAAGAATTGCTTCATAAAGTTGCATATGTGAAAGTTTAAAGTGTGAACACCTTTTTTTCTTTAGACACCTTATTTATTCACATATTCTTCTAGACTGACTGTTACACACACGTCCACACACATTCTTTTCATTTCATAGCACTTTTGCTACTGAAGTATAATGACTTCAGCATCTGCGAAGGCTGGCAGGTGTTAATGCAATTCTCTCTTTATAATCTGCATTTTATTTGTAATAGATAAGATGACCTCAGGGCCAGTAACAGAGGATTTTTCCAATGGGTGGGGATAAAAAAGTGGAATTCAGTCGCTCTCAATGGTCCTATTGAGATTCTTGACGCTTCAAATCCGTCCTGTTTCTGCTAATGAAGTCAATTGCTTGTCCTGCTGGCTTTGCCTCTGTGATTCATAGAACAGGACCCAACAAAAGTTCAGAGCAAATAAAAGCCAACCATATCTGCTTAAGTGAAATGTCAGTGGATCTCAAT
Organism: Semotilus atromaculatus; assembly: GCA_031834385.1. Lineage (NCBI taxonomy): Eukaryota > Metazoa > Chordata > Actinopteri > Cypriniformes > Leuciscidae > Semotilus > Semotilus atromaculatus. The sequence goes on from JAULUF010000025.1 coordinate 32,669,316, forward strand.
TCAGTCCAGCAAATTGGCCAATTAAAGAGGAAATAAAGCAAACTCTATTTAAACCAAATGCCCCTTGCACTTCCTGGCCACACTTTTACTGTGCATCGTAGCTCAAAGAAAATCTGCCCCTTGATGAATCATCCTACACTACTGTTTTGTTTCTTTTAAACTGCTAATTAAACTAATGAGTGTGGGATTGTAGTATAATTTATATACATTTACAGCTTAACCAAAATGGAGAACTAAGAGTCTATAATGTAAAAAGTACTTGTTTAGTTTGAAAATAAGTACTTTTCAAATAGACAAAAAAGACGGTGTCCGAAAGCTTAAAACTGCTGCCTTTGGAGGATGCATTCCAAGGTAGGAAGGCATCAAGGTACGTCCGAAATACAATGTTCACTTTACTTCACAAGGTGTGTTTGGTCAGGGTTGGATCTGAACTCTGCATGTAGGAAGATTTCCATGAACAGTATTGGGCATCCCTGGTCTAAAACATTTTTTTGATCAATGTTTTTCTTTTTTTATGTCATTTTTGTCAAGAGATTAGTATTGTAGTAATTCAACATTTGCTTAGTTATCGCCAAAGCTCTCTCTGTTTTGTCGTAGACCAATAAACCGCTATGCTTCCTCAGAAGTCTGCCTGAATCCGTTTCAAGAGGTATCTTTTGTAAGTTGCTGCCGGCAAAGTCACTGACTGATAAGGCAGCGAGGCAACAATTCAGATGCCTAACCTTTCATTCGCAGCCCAAGACTTTCTTTGGTTATTCAGGTAGCGTGAGCATTGCTATGCTGACCAGCATAAACCAGCTTGGAAATTCAAGCTGATCTACACTGGTCTTTTCAGCAGACTAGTCAATGGTAATGCCCCTGTTGGGCGTTTCTCAGATTTCTAATCATGAATGAATTTCTTTGGGGCCAAATTTCAGTCGATGACTATCTAAATCACCCATTTAGATGGAAAAACAGCCAAAGAAAATTCACTGAAAGATTTATGTGGTGCACTCCAATTCTCCACTTCACCACCTGGTACAATTGGAGTAGGAAACCTTTCTTCTGCTCAGAACGAAGGAGACGATGTATATTGATGTATATTTTTTCCTCCTGGGAGCAATTTGGGAGAATAATGGTAAAGTCAGTGTAATAGTGGTTTTTCTGGCATCATCACAAAAGAGTCTTTGTAGTGATCTCCTGTAAGTGGCTCACCGTAATTATTTAATCCCGGCCGTAATGGCACACTTTTTCTGCTCTATGGATTGTTGGGGAAAATATTTCTCCACCTAGCCTCATCTTGGCATGAGAATGAACAAGAACTCTGCACCAATTCAGACTTTCTGGGAATTCTACAATTGGCAAGAAGTACGATAGACAGGGTGAGGTGCACATTGACTTGGCTTAGAACTGTGTGCCCTTAAGAAAGCTTGAAAGGTTATTTTCCCAGCCTTCTAATGTTGTATGTCTCCTTTCTCAATTTTATAAGCAAAATACTCTGTTGCTCTTGAGCCTATTGTATGCATGTCAGATGTTTTTTTATTGACCGGTAGGTGCAAGTGTAGTCAAGTGTTTTCCAAACTCTTTCAGTTGAGAACTGGCTGGTGTGCTTCTGAATTTTGAATCGTGGTATGAGGTTAATACAGCAGGGGCCAGGAGCGAGAATGAAAAACGACTTGTGCTGTGATCCTTTTTCAAACTGTGACTGCAGTTTAACGAGGCAACAAAGCGGCGAGGGATCCTCGTGAATGGGCCAACTGTCATCAGTGGGCAGACGGGAGTAGACACACTGCCGTTCGGCTCCTGTAACCGGGCCTGCGCTCTCTTTGGAGTGGGAGCTGTTCAATGAGACGTCAGTCATCTGGATTGCACCAGGTTCAGCATGGGTTGGAGTGTGTGATGGACTGTATGCTTCTCTAGGCTTGAAACATTTGTGGACCTATTGGAACTTGATAGGGCCTTTGTTTAAGGTTTATTGGTTCCCTTAGGATACTGGAGGTGCATAGAGCACCACATCGCTTTTTCAAAGAAGTCAACTAATCTTCTCGGCCTTCTGGTATTGCCACATAACCGTATTTTTATTTGGAGAATAAGAGAACTTATATTTGACAAGGTTATATATAACAGTTGTGAAAAGTCATGAAATGCGTGCAGCGATTTTTCCAGATTTCAAAAGGAAGACTTAGTTCATCTTACTAGAACAAGAGTGCAAAAGTTCATTTCTTTTCCTCTGACCATCACACAACTGAAGCAGAACTAGTTTACTTTTAATAAATTGTAGATTTATCTTTCTTGAATTACTGCTTCCATGATCAATAAGATTTAAGATTTCATAAATAAAAATGTTTACAGTGCATTTTAAAGCATTTATTGGTGGTTAATGTGACCTTTACCTGTACATGTCCAGGTACATAAACACCATAAAATATTTCTTAAAATGCATACGTGTAACTTTGTGGAATTACTTGAGGGAATTTTCATTTTGGGGTGACGTATCCCTCTAAGGACACCATTTCACGTCACAGAAGCAGTGCCATGTTCTTGCACTGAAGTTATCCATGTCTGAAAAGGAATCCATGCTTTGTTAACACAACATTTGCTATGTTATTCATGTCCCTGTTTCATCCTCTGCTTGGACTTTGCTGTGCTGCGCTTGCAGTTTGGAGGTTTGGAAGCTGAAGCATTCATTCTCGAGCACTATGGCATGTGTACAGGGGCAATCAGAGGACAGAGCATTTGGAGAAATTGGCAGATGATAAGGGGAGTGGAGCTGGCAGTGGATGGGTATTTTAGGTTGTGTGGTATTCTTGAGGTTATTCCTGGAATATAACAGTACTCGGATTATCTTAAGACAGTATTTCAGCTTGGTTAAGTAAGTGTGCCTAAAAAAAAGATGAAAATGTGTTTTAATTGTCACATAAAAATAATCTTAATTTTCTAAATGCAATTTTTTTGTCCTTTTAATTTTGGGGTTCACAATATGTTTATGGTATCATAGTGAATATTTTCCATTTCCATACTATTTAAAATATATAAGAATGATCGTGATATGAGCATGCGTGACTTAAACCGCAGAAAGCTATTTTTCTGCCAGCCCCCTCAGTGTGCAATCTGAATGCAGCGTGCTTAAATCTAGCGCGAGAATAGAACAGAGCGGGTTTACTGTTATGGCATGGAAGAAAGCACAGAAAAAGGTGAATTCAATGCAGGATAAAGACTTCAACATCTGAAAAAGACATAAATCTATATCTGTGGTTTTGGAATATTTGGGATACAGGAAAGATGATCTATATCATCGAGTCTGATAATTTGCAAGACCTGTCAAACTATTGTGTCAGCAAAACAGAATGAGGCCATTGACACAGAACGCGGTCAAAAACACGAGGCGCAGGCCTAGAGACGGTTTAAAGGTTGAATTTCTACCTTGAGTGTCTTGTAGAACTGAATGTCAACGAGCGAGATGCTGCAAAAGACGTGACCGCAACGGTTAAGGACATCTGTCTAGTGTGTATACATAGAAAAACAATGGCACATTCCTAACCAGGTAAACAAAAATCAATAATACAGGTATTTGCGAAATGCACAACATACGAAAAGAGTTCTAAAGAGTTTAAAGAAAAAACCGACACGTCAAGTATCATTTACTCAAAGACATGGTGCTTGCAAACATCTTCAATAAAGCCGGCTTCCAACAGAAAAAAATATACAGACAACTACAGTATGGGTGTAAGGAAATATTGTTTCAAAATCGTAATCACAATATTATGGAAAAAAAACATGATAGTGTTTTTTTGTCCATATCGTACAGCCCTACTATCGATGCAAGGTCCATGCAGTACAAAAAAGTTTTTTTTAGGGGGAAATGATACCAAACTATGTGGGTCCTCCTCATAGTTTAATATTCAGGGTTCAGTACTATGAAAAGGGGTGGGGCCGGTGACTCGGGTGCCTGCGTGTCAGCATTCAACAGAAGATCTCTATTTCCTATCACTTTCCAGTCCTCTTGCATAAGGACGGTAACAGGTGGTTGTGATATGCGGCTCGATATTAATACTTTAACTGGCATAGCACTGCCTAAACATTTAATGAAAGCATTAAATGTTCCTTGTGTTTATAGTTCGGTGTTGTTTGTTGTGTGTACCACCTCTCGCTCTCTCACACAAACATAGCCTACTCGCCTAGACATGCATAGTTTTACACCCAGAGTCCTCTAGGCATCATCACATGGGGTATTTTTGACGCCCCGGCTCAATTGGCCTTTGGATGAAGGTTGTCTGTAGAGCAGGAAGTGGACTCAAGTCCAGAATGCGTCAGGAATCAGAACACATGCTTCCACGTGTCTGTGTGCTCGGTTTCGACTTTCACTTTGGGGCTTTAAGGATCTCCACACCCAGTATACAGTCTACTAAAGTGTCCACTCATCCTACTGCTGGCTGCACAGGCACAGTTTTTGACACGTTATCTGCCTCTTGCTACCGCTTGCCGCGACTCTGTGGTGATATATTTTTAGCCCCATTTTTGCCTTTAATTATTGCAGCCACGGGGATCTTGGTCCAAAGAATTGTGATAATGTTATTACTAGCCAACATTATATAATGTTGGGTTAAAAAGTTATATAATAAAGTATTGGAATGCAATTCTTAGCTCTGCTAGTAAAAATCTGTCAGAAAAAACATGTGCAAAACCTTTAGGGGTGCAACAGTTTGTCACTTGGGGACAAGTTAACCCTTAAAAGGACAAGTTGTAGCCCTAAATGTGACTTTATCACCTACGAATCGTAATATGTACACTTAAAGTACTACTGTAAACCTTTTAGGGATATATTCTGTAAGGTGCAACGTTGTTCCTCCAAGGATACTGTCCCAGTGAAAAGCTGTTGTACTCCTAAAGGTAAAAAAAAAAAATTGAGACCGTAGCAGGGTAAGGTTTTACTAAGGTGGAGAGCTATTGCTTTTGAGATTCTATAACTTTGGGACTGATTGTAGGTTGTTTTTCAATCAGGACCTGGTTTGAGGGGAAAGAAAGGCCGTGATGGGGCTTCAGGTAGGTCTTTAGTAATCATATGCCTGTGCCTGCAACTCCATGGATTGCTGTTTTGTATAAGCTGTTACGTATGTGCTTTTAATAGCAAGAGAAGCATGGAAACAAGCTTAAAGCATTTAGAGATGCTAGCACTGTACAGAATATATTTAGAGATTAATTGTCCTTGTGGAAAATTAATAGTATTAATACAACAGAAACCTTTGGACGCAACACTGAAAGGTGTTTGAGGTCACACTCACATCCATCAAAATGGTATTTTTATTTCTCACGATTATACTGTAGGAGGTGATAGACTTTAGACTGTTTGCAGCTGTTAGAGCAAATAACTGCCCGCTTAGAAAGGAAAAGACTGCCTGACTGACATGTAAAGTGATCAATCACAGTTTGTTTAACTTTTATTTATCATTTAGATCACAAATTCTCAGCACGAATTTTCATTTTCGTCCCGCAAGTTGCATAAAGCCTGCCAATGAGATGTTTTTGTGTGCAGGACAGTCTGTTGGTGCTCCATTTGAGTCTGCTACTATACGACCTATAGATTCCTCTATATTTTTGTCTTATGAAGTGGTTTCATGTAAAGAGTCATGGGATCACATGGGTAAAATGAGAGTGTTTATGATGACAAAGATTGATCTGGAATGTTCAGAGAGCTATTCTTGCGTGACCAGACATTTATTGTGCGTGTTGTTCACTTGTTCTTTGACATTATTCTTGCTTTTAGGTATAATATAGGGTTAGCTGTCTCAGCAGCAGCTTTGATAAATGCAGGTTCTGATTTCTAAGAAAATACAGACTTCTCAAAACAGGAAAGGAAAGAATAATGATGGACCCATAGGAAAGCTTCGTCACCGGTGTGACTGCACCATTACTTAAGGCTGCCATATTTAATGCACCATTCAGACTCAGAGTGATCCACAGAGCTCAGTCAAAATGTAGATCTTCTTCTTGTTGAAAAATACAGTAAACAATTGTTTTAAATTAACTTTTGTTCTCTCTTGCATCCATTATAAAGTTTTTTTTGTTTTTTTTTCTCGAGTCAAATATTCAAACTGTTACTCCCCTAAGTTTCTGGCCACAAAGAGAGAGGTGTTACCTTTTCAAGCTCTTTAGAAGAACAAAAAGGTTCCTGGATGAAAATCCTGGAACGAACCCTTATGATTCTGGTCAAATAGTTCAATAGTTCTGTAACAAATTGCTTCAACGGACTGATTTTCATTCTTGCAGTTGTCCTGACGTAAAAAGTTATAAAAGAGAAGTTCTGGAAGATATTAAATTGCGTAAGCGGAAAAAATTTGTCTTCAGTAATTTTGAGTTTGCTCTTCCTTGATAAAGTTTGAAGCTTGAATCATGCTGCTTTGATTGAAGTGTCTTGGTTTGAGGATGTAAAAGTGGCTGTAAATCCTACTAATGCATGTGAACATAATTTGAGCTTTTATAATACTTAACATATGGCTATCTAACTAATTTTGATCAAGCTGCATCATTGTTTGGTCAAAGCCAAGATATCCTGCTAAGCCCACATGATTGGAACAATGTTTTTCGCAAAGTTCTACACATCCCTCACCCTTGCGTGTTCGTTTATTAAATATTGAAGCATATTTTCATTATGCTTTCAGCAGCCAATAAGAGTGTAAAATCATAGTTTTATTTAACACTTATTTTCCCAGAGTTTTTAATCTATCACAAATTTTCCACCAGAATCACTATGGAAAACTGTGTTTTTAACCTTTTTTTTGACTAACGATGTTAGTGAAATTTGTTTCCACTGTTCATTACGCTGCTTGTGGATGATTTAGCATTAGTTATGAAGGAGATGGACAGTTTGTGATGCCTGGGTGGGGTTCGCGTGCACCGAACAGGGGTGTGATTTATCTGTGCCGGCAGTCTTCCAGTGATGTGGCGTATTCTCCCACTCAGTTCTCAGTGGTCTGTTGCTTGGTGGACTAACTGCTCATCCCTGTTCCAGAGACAAGCAACACTTTCCCACTGAGAGCTTTTCAATCCTGTCATCTACTAAATTATAAACATATTTTTTAACGCTTTATTTAAACGCTGTGACACACTTAGTTAAACTACCTGCATGTGAGCTGTAATCTTCCTCAGAGATTGTTTCACGGTTAGAGAAATCTGAGGCATTGTTCATCAGGTCAGACTGGGCAGAACATCCAGAACACCCACTTCGGATTCTGGTTGAACTACGGAAATTCAGACTTGCTGAATTTTCCTGTTCTTTGGGAAATAAAATCAGTCAGTGTGAAATGTTTGATGTAATGTGCACATGGTCCAAACAAGATGATTTTTATTTTTTTTCAGTGTGACTAATCTCTCTTTCTCTCTGTTTTTATTGCAGGTCCTCCTGTAAGTAGACGTTGTCCCTTCATTGACTGGATTGTGGTAATGTGACCCAAACTCTGTGGCTTTCTGTGTGTTTTAAGAGTGAATTTATCTTTCATGTGTTTCCTTATTGTCACGACTGATGGAGTGCTGATTACACAACTTGTATTTACATAATGGAAACTGTTAGTTACATTTCCTTCCGCCACACATATAAACACCCACACTTTCATCCGTCAGAAGAAGAGCTTGTGTTAAAGGTGAAGTGGGCACGTTTTTGAAATACTTTCTTATATTTCTGTTAGCAGAGATTATGTGGCAAAACATTAATTTGATTTGTTTAAGGCATTCTAAGCATCCCAACATGGCAACACTGATTCAACCAATAATGTGAATGCAGGGCAGGGTTATCTGTTTGGGCAACCAATGACGTAGAGGTAGAGTGTTCAGGAGACTTATGTGAAAACAATCATTATTTTTTCAATATGGTTTGGTGACTCGAGTGCCACAAAAATTACACACTTCTCCTTTTAATCGCATGGCATTATCTTGGACATATCAATGTTTTCTTCTGGCTCTTGGATGTTTGGGAATTTGGCTAGACACTAATATAGAAGACTACAGCATTGGTAGACACAGTCTGTTCAACTTAATATATCTTTTGAGGGCTAATGTTGCTGAATGAGGTTATAGTGAGAAAGAAGGTCAAGAGAAATATATATATAGTAGAGGAGAAAAGAGATTTGGGCCATATAAAATTAGGTGCGGTTGGACAGCTGCAGTAAGAGGGAGAAGGTCGAGCTTGAGTGATTAATGAAATAACAGCAGCCACCGGCAAACACTCCTCACAGAAAAGACAAATTACAAATAAGGTCTCTTTAACTGTTTCTACTAGAAAGCAATGAGAGTTAATGAGGAGAAAATTAGACTTCTGCTAAAACCTACTGTTCAAAAGACTCCAGTAATCTCACATTTGTCCTCTAAAGTTTTAGAAGACATCACTGTTTCAAACTGCTGTCAGATTTGCCAGGATGCATTAGATTTGATTCTCCATAAACTATCTGATAGTTCACCCAAATAAGAAACTCTGTCCCGCTTTATTTTAAGTGTCTTTAACTACTACGTAGTAACATTTAAATTAATCATTATATACAGTGCCCTTATTGTGTACATGCAGGTATTTTTTTATTTTTTTATAAGTACAATATAAAAACATGTATGTATTTACAGCTGTTATTATTTTCTGTATTTACATATATAATTACTCTGTTGACCCATCCATTACACCTTAACCTACCCATACCTCCAAACCTGTCCCTAACCTTACCTGTATCCCACCTCAATAGCAGCAAAAGTGTTTTACAATTTACAATTTGAACACAACATGTATTTTGTATGTAACGTATTAGTTAAAGACACCTAATATAAAGTGTGACCAGAAACTCCCTGTCATCATTTACTCACTGTTGTAACATATTCAATAATCAGTGATGTTCATTATCATTGAACCTCAAATCCGGCATGACATGTCTTCACGAAAAGACCACTTTTTTATGGTGTTTTTATGTGATTGTTGGAGCTGGAATGAGTGTGTCCCCTCTCCCTTTCACTCACTTTTTTTTTTAGTTTTTGGGGTGAACTGTTCTTTTAAGTCTTTTGAGTTATGAAAGTGAAACTTGTGAGCAATAAACTTTCCCTCTGGGTGAGCTACAGGTTCCAGGACCCAAAAAAACACACATTAGGATACAAACATTCCAACACCTGCTCGTATAACCCATAAATTGAAGGTAAATTGAAAAGAACTGAAAGGCAGGTGAAAGTACTGTCAAACAATGTGCACAGACTTAAACATTAAGTTGATATTTCTACTGTTGTCAAGTAAGAATGTTTAGATATAGTTAGTGAATTCTTTTAATCAAGTCAGTCTTCTTTAAACAAGTTTGGTGATCTATTGGCAATCAGTGTCAGTATGTCTTTAACTACAGTGTTTGTTTTCAGTTAAGGGAGTTTGGCAAGCCGGGTCCCTGATCAATGGCCCTATAGAGGGCCATCCTGTTACACTGACCTATGGAAATTCTTAGAAGAGTATATACTGCAGATTATCCAACAAGAACACTAAGACAACACTCTTACTGATGTGATGGCAACTGTAAACTTCACCAAATTGGCCTTTTCCTGTGCGCTGAAAGTGAATACTAAATGTTTAAATGCATAATAGTCTGGGGTTCTTCACAGGTCACCTCACAGGAGCATAGCCCTTTGCCCACTTTTGAAGGCACGGCTGGCCCAACCCAGCCTTAAACAATTAGTAGTGACACGAAACATTTTACATTGACAGAAAGCACCTTAGTTAGTGGGTTGAAAACTCCCATGGAACGAGGCAATGGTCATGTCAAGCACATGCTGAACATTAGAGGTGAAACACTTGAAAATAGGGGTGGGAATCAGCAGGGACCTTGTGATTATATCATTTATGCTTAATGTAAATTGTGATTTTGCAACCCTTATTAAAGGGATAGTTCACCCAAAAAGGAAAATTCTGTCATTAATTACTCATCCTAATGTCGTTCCAAACCAATAAGGCATTCATTCATCTTAGAAACACAAATGAAGATCTTTTTGATGAAATCTGAGAGATTTCTGTCCCTTCATTGACAGCTACGCAACTACCGCTTTGACGCTTCATAAAGTTCATAAAGAGACCGTAAAACTAATCCATATGAATTGAGCGATTTAATTACATTCTACTACATTCACCATGTTGACATTGTCATGTGACTTATGGGGCCCTATTTTAACGATCTGAAACGCAAGTATCAAGCGCGAAGCACAAGTAACTTTGTGGGCGGGTCTTGGGCGCTGTTGCTATTTTACCGGCGGGATAAATGACTCTTGCGCCCGACGCAAGTTTAAAAGGGGTTGGTCTGAAGTAGCTTCATTATTCATAGGTGTGGTTTGGGCGTAACGTGAAATAAACCAATCAGAGCGTAGGAATATTCTGACCTGAATATTCTCTTCAAAAATAATACTATCAAAACTAAATATATAAATTCTTGGCATGATGGTATCTTTATGATAATACTTTATGGTGCTTTGTTTTAAAAGAACAGCATAATTAAATTAGTTTTCCCTGGTGATGTATTTGGTGATTTGTCCGCTGAATATCTCTTATCCATGTAATGTTGGGCTCTAGGGAAGCGTTCGCCTCCGTTTTCCTCTGGGGTGCCCCTTCATTTACCCAGCAGCGCTGTGGGATAAATGAGAGCCACATGTACCCTGCTACCGTGGATCTCAAATGAAGTGTTCTTCCGGTGGGTGACCTCTGACCTCGCCAGACGCTCCTCTGGGCCGGCCTGAGCAATGCCCACTCACCACCTGGGTCTGCACCTTAGACCTGCTATGCATACTTCAACACGTTCATATATACACGGCACATGTAAGCCAGCTCACTCGTACGCAGCATAGACCACAATACACACTCCTAATGGCAGCTACATCCAGCAGAGATCTGTTCCTCTCTCTAAACACCGCCGCTTATAAACACCTTCCAGCTGCGTCCTGGTCCCATATACCTTACATGTGTGCCTATGACCTTTGAACCTATAGATCCTATTAGTGGTCTTTCATTGTTTCCCACAAACTTCAGAAGTGATACAAATTAGATTTAAAGAGAGCAGGTTTTTTGTGATTGCCCAGTTACATAAATATAAAACAAGTGTTTTTGCTTTTTGGACTCTTTAAAGGGGTACTTCACTACTGGCAAAATGGGGTTTCAATAAAACTTATCTGCCTATGCAGTAGAAAGGCGAAAATCATTTTGAAATCGGTGCTACCTGACTAAAGAAAACAGAGAAAAAGTGCTGTTGTCTTCCCCTTTTTGGCAAATATTAGGAAAACTTCAACACCCATAATGCACTGTACATGTTGCCGTCAAAAGCCACTCCCAATGTGTTTGTAGTCAACATTTCAAACTGGATGACCATGAACAAAGTGTTAGGCCAAACGGAGGGGAAAAACTGAAAGTAACTGACGTTTTCACGAAAACCCTGGAGTTGTCAAATAAATGTGTTTTTATGTTTTTTACTATCATTCAAATGTTTGGGGTCTGTAAAAATTTTAAATGTTTCTTATGCTCACCAAGTAATAAATTGTGTAATATTGTGTAAAGTAATATTGTGAAATCTTATTACAGTTTAAAATAAATGTTTTTTATTTGAATACGTTTAAAATGTAATTTATTCCTATGATTCAAAGCTGACTTTTCAGCATCGTTACTCCAGGTTTCAGTGTTACACAATCCTTCAGAAATCATTCTAATTTGCCAGTTTGATGCTTAAGAAAAATTATTCTTAATCAATGTTCAATTGTGCTGCTTAATATTCTTGTGGAAACTGTGATAAAAAAAATATAAAAAAACTGAATTATTTGATGAATAGTAAGTTCAAAAGAACAGAATATATTTGAAATGTTTGTAATGTCACTTTGGGATCAATTCCATTCATCCTTAGTACCTAAATAAAATTATTATTTTCTTTAAAAATCCTCAATGGTACACACAGACACACACGTTTCCATGTTTTATGGGGACTTTTATAATGGTTTTTATACTGTGCAAACAAATTATATATTTACTGAAAACTTTCTGATAGATGCTGTGTAACAAAAAAGTAGTTTTTAAATTGTTTCATATATTTTTATTTTTCTGTGTACATAACACCAAATTTAAAAAATAAAAAAAATTGACGAAGTTTTGATTTTTTTTATATTTGAAAGGTGTATGGTCAAGTCAAAGTGCACAGACAGAAGACAGTGCCACGGATGTTTTTGTCCGTCTGCAATAGTTTCCTCCCCGGGGCTGAGACTTGATAGATGGCTTCCCTCTCCACACACTGTAGTCCAAGAGGAGAGCCAGCACACACACACACACACACACACACACAAAGTATGCAGTTCCACAGGCACATGAAATAAACTATAAATGCATCATCATATAATAAAGAGCGTCACGGTAGTCTTAACAGAAAGGATCTTTCTTTGAATGATCAAACAGCTGTCAGGTTTTTACCACTAAACCTCCGTAATGACAAAATTACATTTTTTTTTTCCACAGTGGAATAGCTCACAGTGAAGGAAGTAAACTTATTTGATTTGATTTAAACCAGAGCGATCTCCTCAATTGACTCTGAAGTCAAGCATGATATAAAGGATTTTCATCTGTGAAACTGTTTTTCATGCATGCTTGGGCCCTAAATGAACATCTTTTTTAATCAGACATGTGGTACTATTCATTGTTTATACTTGCACTAAATGCTTATTAAATACCCTGAAATGATCTTACTCAAATATCAATCATGATTAGTGATGACATGAACTGAATTGACTTTTACAATGAAGAAAATCAGTATTTTTTCGTCTTTTCCAGTTCTTATACACACTCGCTTAATAAAGATATTTTACAAGGGAAAATTGTGAGATAGTTAGACTTATTTTCAGGAAATATTATTGATTTTTTAAAAACTATTATACAGACAATATTATATATATTCTTATCTCATCGGCATGTTTTTAATTATTCTTTTAAGCATACACATCACTAAATGTATAATTAGTAATGTTTAAAAATGTTATAAAATTAAACTTAATTTTAAGATTTATTATTTGATAAACAGTTTTAATAACTTATACAATGTTTGTTTCTTCTGGATTAAATTCTTGTTTAAAGAATTTTTATTTTACTGGAAAAAAATATAGATTCAAATAATTTTTGTGTGATTTCTTTTTAAAAGTTAAAAGCCATTTAATGAAAAGAAACATGTCATTATATTAAAAAAGATTTTCTGGGGAAATTTATGAATGTAAAAGCATTTGATGGTGTTTGCATTTGTGGAATGCTTCTTTGGAGTGTTTTCCTGCTGCTACCTTTGAGCCTTGCCACAATGAAATTTAATGCTGGATCACAGAGTTCTCATTATTCAGATTTTTATTCATTATTCTCATTATATTACTCATTATCTCGAGTTTTCATTATTCAGTATCGAAATCGACATAATTGTAAAAGCAGACTGAATTTTATTATGGCTTGGCAGGGTGTTGTGTTCTTCTTAATCAGTAATGTTGACTGGTTCTTTCTTTATTCTGTACCCATTTCTCTCACCCCTTTTTCAGGGTCCACCTGGACGAGCAGGCTTTCCGGTAACTGTCTCATAACGTGCCCTATTGTCTGTCCATCTGTCTTGTTTGGTTTTCTTGCACCTTTCTGTAGTAGTGTCTGCTTTTTAAGAAGCTGTATCGAAACAATTCAACCACAAAACGAAAAATACCACAAATACCACAAAACGAAAAATAATAATTATTTGTTGCATATTCTTGAAAAGCGTGTCATGTACAGCTTCTTTATTAGTGCACACTGAGACCGCCTTTTAACCAAGGGACTGAGAATATACAACCAATGTATTACAAATATTCAAAACTAATGGGATTTGAATATGACTAAATTTTATAAATTGTTTGATCTTGCTTCCACTAAAGTTTAAGATAAGCTAAGCTAGACTTAATGTAATGAGTCTCTTAGCTTGACTTTGTGGACGAGTCTCTTTTCCTTCAAGTAAGAATAATGTATTTTATACGTGATTGGATTCTCTCTGGCCCTTTGGTGTCTTTCTGGATCCACTCTTCTGAATTTCTGCTTAAATTCTAATATTACTAACCAAAACTCAAACACATCTGTCTTTCATTATAGCATGTTAGAAGAAGTCCATCTTATTGTATGTGAACTCTAGTCCTACCTGCCAATTATAACCTACAAACCCCCATCACTCATGACAACTCTTCTTGTGAAACTTTGCCATAAAATCTTTTTTGTGTACGCTTTGTTGAAATTGTTGACAGGTCTGGTCAAAGTGTGAATGTGATCCCTTGCCAAAGCTTTTGATTGATTGCATCGTCAGGAAATGAGATGAAAATTAGTATTTTTGTAGGATGGAAGGTAGGGGTAGGAAGGGAAGGGGGGCAAGTATTTTACACAAAATGTGTCCATTAGATTAGTACTTCAAAAAAATATTGATATTGGCTTTCACGCTCTGTTAAACTATTAGGGGATACTTGTGGTTTGTATATTTAAGCTTTGCTGCACATTCACGTGTATATATGACTATTTAACACTTCTGATTTGTAGTTAAGGACTTTGGGGCTCATTTTGATAAGTCTGGACTTTGTATTGTACTTCAAGCTACTTCTAATTTAAAGCTCTAGATATATCTATCTACAGTTATTAAATAAGTTATACTGAAATAAGTTATACTAAAAGTTCAAAGGTTTACTAATTAATGCCATAAAGCTGTATTAAGGTTATCTCAAATCAGCACCTTGGACAGAGCCAAGAGAATTCAGTCAAGTGACTTTCCACTTGGGACATTCAGCGGCAGGGAGCGAATTAACTCTGAAGGTCCAACTAAATGGACACTTCTAGGAACCTTTAACCTTTAATACTTTAAAATCTAGGCAAAGCTACAGTCCATGTGCTCAGTCATTGTTTGAGCAAATGTTTTGTTGACTTCTGATGGTATGGAGTCTTGGTCAACTCGCCCCATCACCCATCCCCCCCCTTCCATTACGTGTTACTCGAGTGAGTCGTCAGCAAGCTGTCAACGCTCCCAGTCCTTCTAATACACTGACCTGCAACGTCAGGAATGCAAATAAAAACAGCTGTAGGAATGGACAGCCTTGCATAATAAGTCACTTCTACATTGCAGGAGTTTATGGCCATGTTACATAGTGTAAAATGTTTGGAAAAGCATTAGTCCAGGACTACAAATGGTGAATCCTTAAGACCATTTATTATATCAGGATCTCATTTCCCATATGTTCTGGGGATTTTCTCCATAGGGTAAAGAAAGTGGTGGGATGTAATTAGTGTGGATAGCTAATTATGATTGGATGGGTTGTTTTCATAGTTTATAGTTGTTAAACAGATATTTCACCCCAAATATTTTTAATTCTGTCATCATTTAGGACTCATGTTGTTCTAAACCCATATGCATTTCAATGGAGCTTAAAAGGAGAACATTTTATTGTTGGTTCCATTGATTATGATACCTTTATGGTGCTTTTGCATACTTTTTAAACCTTGATGGCTTCAGTTTTTGTGGATTGTAATAGCATGGGTTTTTTTAGTGGAAGAAAGGAAGTCATGCGGGTTTAAAGTGACATACCGATGAATAAATGATGACAGGATTTTCATTTTTAGGTGAACTATTCCTTTAAACCCTTCCAAAAGGAAACAAACTGTCATGCTCCCACACATTTCAGTCAATCACTTCATCATCTGTGATATGGTCAGCTATAGCAAACATTGTCTAATGCAAGCATTGAAGTGGCCCTAAAACAAATATTTGCTGCATGAACGCCATGCTTTCATTGGGATCATGTAATCACTGATGACGTTTGATGTCTGTCTGCTACACATTCATTTTTAAATTCTTGAGTTGTTAACTTTTAGATTTTTAAGAAGTCTTTGGCATGCGTGCATCATCAGCTTTCAATTTACCAGTAGGTGAATGTTTAGTAATATAGACATTAAGTTGGCGTCATACTGGTCAGCTTAACATTTCTAACTCTTCGTAGCCATACCACTTGAATATGTGGCTGAATGTAATTTAGTCTCTAGCGGTAGTGGTAGTAACTGCAGATTGTAGAGATTTAGTCTGTCAGATTTATTGTTCCTGATTCTCCTCTTGACTTTGCATTGACCACTAGGGAGACAAAGGATCAATGGGCATTCCTGGAAGAATGGTGAGTGATTTGATATGCACTAAGCCCAACAAGCTAGTCTACAGTATATTGCTGTAGTCTTGAATAATTGGTCATCAATGCTCAGTGGCATGCCATTATTTAAAGCTAAACATTTGTAGCTAACTGTACAGCACCTTTGCTTTGACACCAGTAATTTATGCCAAAGGCCATAATGATTCTATCAGGTCCGATTGGACAATATTAATGTTAGCTTTAATTGCTAAAGTAAGCAACATCCAGTATAATTGATTATCACTTCCTAATTAGTTTTGACCTGTTTTAGCTTGCACCGTGAATGTAAGCATTCACAAATTTCCACATGAATTTCTTCCAAATGTTTAATGTAGCAACTATATGATATGAACCAAAAACTATCTTATTTATTCAGTCAGAAAATGGTTTCCACTTCATTGCCACGATTGATAGTTAAGGAAATGTCTTACTGAGATGTCTGAAATATTTCCCTGTCACATTTAAACAAGGGCTGAAGAAAAGAGTTCTTTCTGGCTGCATTTGATGAGAAATTCTCACTCCTTATTACTCAGTTTGTCTTGGCTGCTCAGTCATGTAAAAATGATTTACTTGTTTAACTTTAAATAGAAAATAGACCTAAAAAACCCCACTTTTTTTCTTGTCAGTTACACTCTACATGCTGAGAAGGTCAAATTTGCAGCCAAACCTAGAGGAGATCTTGGAAGAAAAGTTGTGTATATGTATCCACAGAGAGACAATATAGATATATTCAAAGCGATACAAACAGATTTGAAAGCCACAGACAGTTTTGAGCTCTATTTTACCTCCTCATTCATAAGATTTGTGCATTTGGAATTGGCCCTTTTTCAGATTAGCACAATGCATGATGTGTCGCAACAGAATTCAGGGTCATCCAAAAACCACATAGTCATAGATGTCCCCCTGGAGCGTAGCAGCTACTCTTCCTTAAACATTTTCACTAAGAAACCGATAAAACTGCATTGTCCTCAAAGGAGACATTCCAGAATCTTGACCCTTGTATGGTTGCATACTCTAAGCTCACCCTAATGCTTTCTCTTGAAAAACAATCCCTACCTAAAAGCAGTCAGCAGCGTTCAGCTCAAACTGTGAGCCCCAAGCCGAGTTTTCCATATTTCACCCAGTGTAAAGCTACATTGTGCTCCTTTAGATTCTCACAGGAAGCTGGGTTTTTTTTCACTCTTCATGACTTATCCTTCCCCCCTCCAACCTCCTCCACTGACCAGTCTGTCTGTGAGAAAAGTTAGCAGCCCCCTCATCTACTATCCATTACTCCCCACAGGCCAGCAGTGTAACACTCCATTGCTTCCGTTCCCCTGTAGCCTCCGCCCCTCAACAACCAAAAAATGCTCCAGTACGTCAGTGTGTCCCATTCCCCAACCTCCAAACGCTCTGTCTCAGGCTGCTGCATGCCTGTGTCCTCTCAGAACCTCGCTAACCCTGGTTCCTCTCTCTGTCTCTCTCCTTCTCACTGTGCATGTGACTGTGTCTGCTGTGACTGACCAGGGCTTAAAGGGAAACCTGGGGGAGAAGGTAAGTGCAGGACGTCAGCCTGCATGTGCAGAATTGAGACTCTCTCACTGTGGGTGGCTGTGTTGAATGACCTGAATACGTTGCACAAAGTGCACAGGTATCGTGATTTATATCAGGAAGGCTTCAGGCTTTATTTTGAAGGGCCTTGGGGGTCACATTCGGAAGACGTTTCCCACAATGCTTGGATTACCTGTATAGTCTTGTAGCACTGTGAAGTTTTAAGACTCCCCAATCTAGACAAAGAGATGTTTGCAATGAAGCAGCGTACAATATCTTACCACTTCGGGACACGTCCAAAACTATCCAAATGTTGTGTAGTCACTAGAAGTCCCTTCAAGTCTGTATTTGGTATTGCTGAGCACTCTAGACTGAATTTAGTACATTGAGCTTCAGTTCCTGTTGTGGCAAATGTGGTTTGAGCCATTCTTAAACCCATCCCATTTGGCAGCTTCGGTCAGTGTTTGTACAAGCTAGCAGTTTTGTGGCCTCCCTTCATCAAGCTGGAATGATATGTAATGTCTGAGGCCGAACAAGCAATGTGAGGAGAAACACATTCTTCATCCTTCACCATCACAGAAAAGTAGTGTAACTTTTGGATGGTTACCCTCGCTTGCCAGCAAAACACTGTGGTTCTTAAGAACTTGGATGAGAAATAAATAGTGATGTGACCACCGGGCCGACAAGTAGAGAAGCAGACAATATACGACCTTGGAAAGACCCACCACATTCTCATCCAGAATAATCAGTGGGCTTCCCTTGTTGTTTCAGGGGTTTACTTTTATCCCCTCTTTTTAAGTGCGGTCATGTTTTACCTTCCAGCAAGGGTAAGTCTTGACCCAACAAATTTTGGGTGAAGAACTTCACGTCATTGGATATTAAAACAAACCCCCTCAAGATAAATGGGCACACTAGCCCTGAAACTGGCAGCCTTAGCGCTTCAGTCCTCAAGCAAATAAATTCAGTTGAATCATAAGTGGTTGCGTTAGAAAGCTCAAGCCAAATAAAAATCAGGCAAATCGGTGATTGATTGGTTGAACTTTGCAAGAACTGCAGAACTTGAGACAATGTATTCTTTAGACAGAAAGGATTACTTGTTGAACGAAATGAAATCTGTGAAGATCGTATCATTCATTAGTAAGACCAATTCTTAAATATCAGCAGAATTTGCTCCTGCTTTGGCTGAATCTATTTGGACTCTTTGTCCAGTACCCATTCCTAGCTGCCAAATGCTTGTAATGTAAGCCTGTTCAAAGGGATATCTCTATATCTTCAGTTGTCCTGTTGCACAGATCTCTGCAAGATTCTGTGGGTAACCATAAACCTTGGGGGCAAAGCTTAGGAGTTCTTTCCTGTTCCACAAACTGAAAATCAGTTTTTTTTACGTCACCCCTTTCACTCTCTAGTGACCTTTGTAGGTGACTCAAAAAAGTGCTAAAACAAATACTCCTTCGTCCCCTGATAAACTGGGCATTGAACCAGAAAAATTAAAAATTGTCCACAATTTGATGGATGGCTGAGTCATCAAAGGTGTCTTCCTGATAAAGTTTCACTTGAGAGAGCTAATTAGGGAAAGTGCTGGAAACCTGAGAGCTTTCCTGTCTAACCACAGAGCGTAGCGGGATTGCGCTTGGATGTTTGGTGCAGTGCTGCGGACAGGCAGACACCGTGCAAATCACCTAGTTTACGCCAAATAACCAGCCCGCTGGGCCATTTGCTGTTTACTCAGCAGTGCTCCCTGACCCTCTCAATTCGCTGTCAAGATGTAAACTACAACTCTGAAATGAGAACCAGGGTCTGCTGACATTTTACTTACAGACCAAAATACAGTGTTCACCTCTGAGCCACATGCAAGCGCTCTCCGTGAGGCGGCTTAGCGAAAGAGTTATGTTAAACAGATGTTATAGGGTGTTTCAGAAAGGGTTATTCTATTCTGCAGATACAATATATTCACTGATACATTTGGCTTTGTGTACTAGGTGTAGTTTAGTGGATATCATTCTTTCTCTTT
The DNA here is from genome assembly GCA_031834385.1 of Semotilus atromaculatus. NCBI lineage: Eukaryota > Metazoa > Chordata > Actinopteri > Cypriniformes > Leuciscidae > Semotilus > Semotilus atromaculatus. The sequence goes on from JAULUF010000025.1 coordinate 32,689,015, forward strand.
TCTGTCACTTCCTCTCCTCACTGTCTTTCTACCTCTCTTATCTGTCCGTAGGGAGCGCCAGGAGAGCCAGGTCTGTCTATCATTGGCCCACGAGGACCTCCTGTAAGTGTTTGCTCTGTCACTGCTTAAACTCTTCAACATCTTCCTCTAATGTTAGATCTCCAGAGTAGATACAGGTTATAGGTGCAGATTTTAGCAGCTTTTGGCCTCAATCCTATGATTCCAAGAGTTCTTGGCAAGGGGTTGTTCCATTGTTTTTCTTTCCGCACTTAACTTTGACCACCCCAAAGTGAGCTCGATAAATTTATGGTCTAGGCTAGATAAGCAGGATCAGCGTCATCTAGCACACTACTGTATGTGGAGAAAATCCAATGAATCTCGTCTAATCAAGACTTGATCTCTAATGTGCACGAACAGGACAGGAATCCCATTCCAGCTTGTATGGAAGCACTTACACTTCATCAGTGTATTTCGGGGCTGTGACTCCCACGTAATGACGCCCATTTGGAATCTCATCTTCATTAGCAAGAAGGAATGAAAACATCCCAGCCCTTGTCATTATAATCCAGACATTAGACGTGCAGATTGTGCTGTATCTGTTAATGAGTGGTCAGTCATCAGGCGAAATGGGGCTTGTCCCCAAACTGGCACTCTTTCCCTTTCTTTGCATTCCATTCAGCAAGACAAAACTGTAATGTTACGCCGTCAGAAGCGCAATTTCCTTGTTGATTATGCCGTGCAAAATTTTGTCCTGTGGTTTCCCCATTCATCCAACACACTCGTATGGCAGGGCCGTCAGACTGTTCAGACATCTGTTTTTCTGCTTGCTGATTATACACTTTTCTATACCTCTGACCCATCACCTCTAATAAGGCGTCAGGAGTGGACATCAGGCATAGAGAACTGGTGACAGGTGAAGTTTCATTGCAGGGCTGCCTCAAAGGGAATGTCTTCAGCAGTTGTTCTGAAAGCATAGGCTTTGTCCTCACCTCCAAAAGGGTCACAGAGGTTGATTTGAGGCAGAAGTGTGGAGAGGCCAACGGAAATGACTGCTTTTGCCAGGCAGGTAGACCTGATAGGGCGGTAAAAGTTTCTTTCTCACACATAAGTGTAACAGTTATGGAGTAAACAGAGCGATCATGAGATGATGTGTTGTCTTAGCTGATCAGGTCAGGGCCAAGGTTTTTGAAAGTTATAAAGATACAACATAAATACAAGCTATTCTTGAATACGCACAAGGAAAGAAGAAATACTTTTGATAAAAACTGAGGCTATCAAAACAACTAAATAAATGTGATTATTCCTGATTTCATGATATCGGTCTTTGGAAGGTCAATTAATTACATTAATTATATATATATATATATAACATTGTTACTTTGAAAACAAATACATTTTTGCAAAATCCCTTTTGTTGATTCCTTAAGAGATACTTCAGGATTTAGCATTAAGCTTTGTATTAGTAGAAAACCTGCAGTATTTTCGGATTACAGTGCGTTCCACCCTCATATCCCCCTGAGATGAGAGATTTATGTATTTTTTGGTCTGGAAAAAATCCTCAGATGATGCAAAAATCGTCATTTTACGTCATTGCATGATTTTTTGGCCAGAGGCTAAAGACTACAGCCAGTAGTAGGGGCTGTCCCGCATGTTCTCAACCCGCCCAGAGGACTCACTCATCTTTTTTTGGAAGCTAAGCTAGCAGGCTCTTGTTCTGTGGAGAAAGCTGAGTAGTAGGGGTTACATCCTCTTTTTACCGGACATGTCCGGCCGTCGAGATCGTTCAAAATATCAGGGATTCAGCTTTTGCTTTCTGCAGTCGCCATTCATTGTTTACATGCACACCTTTTGTTTCAATCTAAGTGAATTCATTCCGACTGGTGAATGTAGTGTTTACATGAACGCTAAACAAGTGATCGGTTGATGTGCATTTTAACATTGCTTAGAAAATTCCCGCTCCTCCGTGAGAGATACGAGACCGGTGCGTCTCATCAGTAATCACGCCACCGGCCTCGCGTCATTCTCTTGCGGTCCTCAGTCTCGTCCTTGCTCGCCACAGTAGGAATGGCGACTGTAGAACGCAAAAGTCGAATCCCAGACATTTTGGTAGCCTAGACTTGTTGTTTAACTACTGCACTCTGTTACCGGTAGGCGTGGCCTCCTAGGGCAGAAAAGCAAGTGCATTATGGGAGTTGTTGTCTTTCATCCACATAAGCCAAAGATTTATTTTCTGGCTTTTTTCAGTCTAGAAAGCTCCAAATTCAAAAATAATTTCACATTTATTCTACATGAATTACCCATTTTAAATACACATTCATCTTTCCAAAGGTGAAGTATCCCTTTAGTACCACTGGACCCCAGTTTGAAAACCCCTGTCTTATGTGTCTTTGTTTTTGTCATATTTTGTTCAAGGTACACTTTGAAAAATCGTGTCTGTCCTGAAACCGACTGAAAAGTGATATTTAATCTGGGTTTAATTCCGAGATCAGATTGCGGTCAGAAAATTTATGTTGTATCACTCCTGAAGAATGTTATGGATTGCGTCCATAGTGTATTTTTGGGATTTTCTCATAGGATTTTTTTTTTTTTTTTTTTTGCTGGACTGGACTTGTATTCAATTGTTTTCTATTACTTTTTGTTACATTTTTGTGCCAACAAAATGAATGTTGTCAGTCCTGTTTTGGGTGATTCCGAGGGGGCACATGCTGCTACTTCCATTATTCCAGACCTTTAGGTTCCCAAGGCAGAGAAAATCAGCCATGTTCCAATTACTACCTGAGACCCAGACACACAATCCCCTTCATTAGCTCCGTTCACCTCTTCCTTGTAATTTTCTCTCAGGTTGCTCCAATGCTGTCTCTTTTTTTGCCAGGCATATTGAATGACTTCCTTTTTTCCCAAGGGCTGAAAAAGTTTATTCAGGAAAGCAAACTTAGTATTGTTCACAGGAGAATGTAGCACTAATGATTACTGACATTTACTTATTCAGAATGTGAGAGCCAATAAGACAAATTAAATAAGGATAACTCTAATGTCTTCCAGTTAGTTCTTTCCAGTGTTGAATTTCAGTCAGTGTCCCATAGTTTTTAGAGCTTTATTTGTCTTTGTCTCCTCATCCCACACAAAGTGCTTCCTACAGAGCAGGAAGGCTCCTGTCCTTCAACCTCAATTACGACACAAGTTTGGAGGAACAATACTCCGTCTCTCAACACAGACCCCTTTTCATCGAGTTCACATAATCCTCATGTTTTTCGTATAGAAAATAACTGCTTATCTTTTTTCTTTCTGTCTCCCCTCAGGGACAGCCCGGTACTAGAGGATTTCCAGGCTTTCCGGTAAGTGACTTTTGTCTGAAGCCAACTGGACAAACCTCTAGTTTATTTGTGAGTTTATAAAAGCCACCAATTAGCTACTGGTTGCCTTGACCCCTTATTTAATTGGTGCACATGGAAATGACTCAAGGATGTGCGACTAAATGTTCAGGAGGCTTGTGCAGCTGTCATACAAGCACTGTAAGGTATATAAATGTCCTAGAACCCTTTCTATAGGCTGTCTACCTCCTCTGGATATCAAAGGCCCTTTTCAGGTGTTTATTACCCTGCATGATCACTGTTCAGCAGGACACATGGTTAAAATACAGTACCCTCAGTGTGTCTAGTTAATGTTTTACCTTGACTCTCAAGACAATAGTTTTTTTTTGAATGAACATTGTCATATTAGCTTGTCTAGACAGGAGAATTGGAGCTGTTTTGTGCCTTCACAATTTCGCCAACCTGCTGTTCTCCCACTTCTTTTCCAGGGCCCCATCGGCTTGGACGGGAAACCCGTGAGTTTTGCTAAATTCCTTACAAATGTTTGAGTAATTGACACTCATGCAGGTTTGGAACCTCCGAACCCTTGCACCAAATTATTTGGCAGTAATTGATAATTGACGGTCATTTTGGCAATGAATGAGGATAATTATGGAAATAATAATTATGCCAATTATCGTAATAAATTCACTATTGTCGCCATGATGACAGAAATCAATTATGATATGTGTACAAAGAATGAAGAAATTTGTGCTACCTAAAAAGACTAAAGAGAATGGATATTTTGCCTTTGAATTTTTTTTCCCAACCTTACAGGGACAGAATGGTCCAAAAGGTGATATGGTAAGTATTTTTTGTAACCATTTTAACCTACCATTGTTAACTGGCTTGAGAGATGCAGTGCAAAAACAATTTCCTACAAATGTGATCTTAAGAAAACACACCTTGGCTGAAATTAATTGAAGTGTTAAAATATAAATATGAATACTTTTAGTTTAAAGGGACACACATAATGAGATCTGTCCTGTTCACTTTTACTAGTGAAATACCGCTGGAATAAAAACCATTCGTCATAAAGAGAAATATGTAAAGAAGTAAAACATATCATAAAGAAAAATTTGTCAGGGTCCATAAAACTCACCAGTAGAGCCATTTGTTTTCAAGATGGCTTTTTACACTGATGTTTATCTAGGCTGTAAGCATGGCCGTATAAATTCACAAGAACAACACTCTTGTAGTTTGATTTATGGGTAGAGTGACTGAATGACGTGTGTGTGTGTGTGTGTGTGTGTGTGTGTGTGTGTGTGTGTGTGTGTGTGAGAGAGAGAGAGAGAGAGAGAGAGAGAGAGAGAGAGAGAGAGAGAGAGAGAGAGAGAGATGAGAGGAGATGAGAGGAGATGAGAGGAGAGGAGAGGAGAGGAGAGGAGAGGAGAGGAGAGGAGAGGAGAGGAGAGGAGAGGAGAGGAGAGGAGAGGAGAGAGAAAGAGATGAGAGACCACGTTTCATTCAGTGGGGTTTGTCAAAAGTAACTTTAAGTATTTAGCCGCCTGTGGTATTAAAACAAGGACATTGGGTTGGCTCTGTCCTCTTAAACTGCGACTTGAAAAATGTACTCAACAGTTTTCTTTTTTGTGATGAAAGACAATGGGCAGATAGTTTAGGCTCCCAGGCTGTGCGCTTTAAACCATTCCTTATGAAATATAGTTCAACCTCTATGTTACTTCTTTTATAGCATCATGAGAAAAGGCAAGCTTAGAAACTATAAAAGAGAAGCACTTTTCCAAAATGACACCTTTATAAGACAACATCAGATCTGAACGGCCTCTGCTGAGCTTTTGAACATGCCTCACTGAGCTTTCAAAGTAATACATAGCTTACACAAATATACCCTAAGATGGATATATATATATATTTATTTATTTATTTATATAATTTCATTGATAAGTTTCTTCTCAGAATCTTCACACTCCACATTTGCTTTTAGCCTTATATGGAAGTATTACAGAAATTGATTTGTTGCTATTTCTGAATTAATATTATGACTTGGAACTGTCATTTCTAAGGCTGTGGGTTACATGTTTTTCAGAAGGCATGATGAATTGTGGGACTGATGCTCTCCATACAAACACACAATACTTCTAACCTAGTAAAACCACTTAAAAATGGTGTTTGTTTTTAGCAAGTAGCCTTTTTTGTAATATTTTTTTTTGTTTGTACAAAATTCATTTATAAGGAACTGTTTTGTGCGTTTGTGTTATGACTGAGAGGTTTGGCACTGTTGGTCGTAAACAGGAAAAGATAATCCAGGAACACTTCCGTATTGTAATTGTGATTATTTCCACAGGGTCCTCGTGGTCCTAAAGGAGTACCAGTAAGTATTTGCTTAAATATATTAATATATCATCATAATTCCACAGGAGTTTTTATGTAGCAGTGGAATGTCTTGCATGAATTATGTTAGATGGATTTTTAAGTGTTTTGTTCAAATCTTATTTTTCAGGGTGAACCTGGTCCAAAAGGAGAGAAGGTAGAATCATGCGTAAAATGCATTAAAATAGCAGCTAATTTTCTTTGTGAGGACGACACATGATAGATTTTGTTTTTCTTTGTTTTTCTTTTTTTATTCTAGGGTGTATGTGGTGACTACACTCACAGGGTGAGTGAATGTTTTATTGAACTTATTTTTTTTGTGATATCATAAACACTGTGAATATGTTTATTTTGTGGTTTAATTGTGGTTAATTTGATTTGATTGTTAAAATGTGGTTTAATGTTTAATTTATGGTTAAAAGTAATCTACCAAATATGCTTCAAAGGTTGTCTGGTGTTGAAAAATCCCAAGAATATGTTTTCATTCCAGTTTTACGTGATATTCTTCTATTTGTCAAAGTGATTTTTCTCATTTACCCTTAAAAAGACATGTGCAACATGTTTTGCGGTTAATTTAGAGACATTAACATAGCGGGAAAAAGGGAAGGAATAATGGATTGGCAGCTTGGATAGTCTAAGATCGGCAGCACATGCCAAGGCAAGGCCTCAAATTTGATCAGCCCTCTCTCGCGGAAATCACAGTTTCTTGTAAACACAGCAATTTTACCAACAGCCTGCTGAATTAGATTTGATCAGCCTCTCTGTTAAAAGGGGCTTTGGTAATAGCCCTAGCTTATTTAAAAGTAATTTTGGTCTTTTAAAGCTATTTTATCAATTATGTAATCTCAAAAACAACACGCAATATAGAAACAGAAAAATAGTCTTGGCAGTAGATGTTTCTACTGAATCTGTGTTTTGCTTGAAAAAGAAAGAACAGAAACAGCAGCAGGACACGTACAGTTGATAAATATGTTTCTAAGAATTTAATCACTGCTTTTATTGTGTAAGTGTGGTCAGTTTACCATACAGATATATCATATCAAAACAGTCATTTTTCATGCTTGTCAGCCAGGCCACGTGCACTATTTAGAAAGCTGCACATAAGGGAGGTCTTTTTGGGTGGTTGTAGTACTGTAGGTTATTTGCAGTTAGGGTTAAACCCACAGGTCACTGCGCTAGACTGAAAGGATACACCCTGCAGTGATGGAACAAAAATGGGTATTATCACTTGAATGTGTGTGTGTTTATGCATCCGTATCCATGTCCGTGTATTTGTATGTTGGGCCGTTTTAAGCAGGGGCTCCCAATGAAAACGCTGGCAGCTTTGCGCTCCAGTCAGGCTCTGATGTTGAAGGTTTGTGGGCTGTTCGCTGTCCCTCATCCCTAATACCGTGATATGTGTGTTACAGTCCTGCTGCAAAGAGAGACATAGCTGAAAACTGTGCTCTAGTTTATCCACATGCACTGTTGGAGGTGCAGAGAGGTGCCTGTTATTATAACTGATTGAAAACTCTATAGGAATTTATAATGACACATTTTAACACACAGCTGTTTTCCTGCTTTTTCTTTGGCCTTCTCAAGGAACTTTTATGGTTGTGGTATATCATTTTAAGGTACACTATGCAGCTGTAACTTTATATGTCATCGAAAATGCATCCAAATGTTTTTTGGATATGTTAAATACATAAATACCATGTGTCTTTTATATTTTGATTGGCTTCCTTATGCATAGAGTACCTTAACACAATGTAACATTTTGGTTAAATTGGTGAAAAACCTTCTGCTGGGAGACAAGGATACTTGAAAAACACTTGCCTTCCTTATTTGTCTGTATTTTTCTGTTACTCTGAAATTCAGTGAGACAATCAGTCCGCTTTTATATATATGATATGATATTATAGATTGCGTATGTTGCTTTTTCATTATATTACGTTTATATATTGGAGTATGTATACTACGTTCAGAAGTTTGAGGTCAGTATGATTTCTTGCATCCAAGATTTCTATTTCAGATAAATGCTGTTCTATTCTATTCATCAAAGAATCCTAAAAAAATGCCACTGTTTCCACAAAATTTTTAAGCAAACTGTTTTCCACATAACATCATAATAACAAGAAATGTTTCTTGAGTAGCAAATCGGCATATTAGAATGATTTCTGAAGGATCATGTAATACTGAAGACTGGAGTAATGATGCTGACGATTTAGCTTTAAAGCTACAATATGTCATTTTTTTGCCAAGGTCGCTAACCTGTTACAATAACAAAGACGTAGGTTGATGATGCATAAGCGAAATTATGGAACTTGCCGTCATGCCGATGGATCTAATAATAAAGTGGAAACCAGGGATAACGCGGATATTACGTCATTGACAGGCGACAATGACCAGGGACGAGCCATTATTTAAAATTGGAATTAAAAATCTTTGGGAACTTTTGGGATATTGTAAGTACACAACTGCAGAAAATATATCACACTGTGCAAGTGATTTTTGGATATTGTATTACAAAAATCTTACATATTTTACATTTAACATCACAGGATTAAATTACATTTTAAAATATAGTAAATTAGAAAATAATTTTTATTGTATTTTGTTCAAACAAACACCGGCTTGCACCGTAAGAGCATACAGACCTGAAACTATTGAACAGTAGTGTATATTCCATGTACAGTAATGTCCAAAAGTCTGAGACCTCATTTGAAAAGTTTTTAAATTTAATAACTTTTGGAACCATAGATGTACATTTTTATGTGTAATTCACCGAGCAAAAATATGAAATACAGGCAACTCACAAGAAGGCAAGTTGTATTTAGGGTAATATCAACTGTTAGTGGTATATCTATGGGTCAATAACTCTTCAATCTGTGCTTTGCAATGATGCTGATCTCAACAGAAACGTCGTATTGTCAACGTCTGTGCTGGAGGACAGGCCACAGTAAGTCTGTTGCGAAACTCTCTTTGTGGCAAGACTGAATCCAGCCTGATCTACACAGCATTGCCGCAGAGTTACAGGTGCCGTCACAGTGGAGATGAAACATTATCATTGATAATGTTTGATATGCGAATTAATAGGGCTGTCAGTCAACTACAAATGATAACAATCGAATCAAAGGCATAGTTTATAGTCTTTACCTGCGTATTACTAAACATAAATCTTTTATGTTTAATTTGAGATATTAATTTGATAATTGTGAGATTTTTTTTTACATTTATAACTAGCAAACCTACAGTACTCCACTCTGGTGGACCTGTGACTCTGTTTAGTGATGCTGAATCCTTATGGCTCTGTCTCTCTATCCCCTTGCCTTGCTTTTTCCTTACTGTTCACTTTCTTTTTCATTTGTTTTTCTGTTTTTTCCCCTCACCTCCTCTTCTATCTCTGGCCCGTTTCCTTCCTTTGGCCTCCTGGTGAACTTGTTGTCCTGGTGGTTTTGTGCACCGTGGCCCACCTGTGCTTTGTGAACTCAGCAGATGTTACCCATCACCGTCCGCAACATGCCCTCAATAAGCCCTCTAATCCTAAAGCGCCTCAAGGTACATCTCTCTCTGCCACCCTCGCACCCCTTCCTTACGGATGCCAACCTCCATCCACCGACTGCCAGCCAGGCCTCTTAGTGCCACCTGTGTTGAGTTCATTTACAAAGCTCCAACAAACAGCAGGGGTTGAATTATCTTAGCCAATAGTTTCATTGTCTTGATATGACATAGTCCACTTGAAATACACTTCTTTCCTAAAGTAATGTCCAATTCACAACATTTATTGGCTTATAAACTCTACCCCACAGCAAGAACTTCTGTCAGGCCCTCTCGGTCTTCTATGTCCATCTGTTTTAACTGGACATTATCTCAATAAAATTCTCTAATACATAATGGATTGTTCTCATATGTCTAGTCCTATGATAATGTTGGGTTTAAGGATCGTTCAGAGCTGATTTTGGATATAAAAGACGAATACAACTACTAGAGAATTTTGGATGCGATTAAATATTATTCAAATTTGGAGTCTTTTAGTCCGTGTCTGTTTTAATCAGTAACATTTACAGTTCAATTTGTTACCATTAGTTAATGCATCAGATATCATGAACAATAAACAACAAAAATGTGTAGCATTCGTTATATTCATAATGTATTAAAGGCCACATTTGTCCTGGTTACGGTGTAATTACGCAAATTAGTTCTTGGTAATATTAAGTGATATGCACTTACTGTAGGTTTAGGGTTTGTTTTGGTGTTAGTTTCTTGTAATTATGCATAATTTACAGTTAGTACTATAGTAAACACATTTAACATGTATTTAACACTTAAAATAGTGTTCCCATGTTAACTAATGTTAGTTTATGCAAATTGTTAAAAATGTATTTGTATAAGTAGGATTTAACAAAAATTAAAGCATGTTTCTTTATTTAATTTTAGATATTGCATTAACTAATGTTGACATATTATTGTAGTGTTACTAACTGACTTTCAGAACATATGCATTTCAAATGAACAGTCTTTTTTAGGAAAACAGACCAACAAAATCTTATGACATCAACTTGCACTCATAGGCGTGTCCAATTTGTTTGTCCAATCAGATGCTCTAAAGAAATGTTTACAAAAACACTCGTTAGGCCATTTCATGGGGTGTTTAAAAGTTCAAAATGTATATATTTTATTCTTCGTCAGTCTACAATGACTCATCAGATTCCTTAAGAACAGTAAACAGGCCTCCAGCCATAATAACAAAACAAACAGAAGTTTAAAAAAACAATGACAGTCAAAAGATAACACAAAAATGAGACGGCTTAGCAGAAAAGTGAGGCTGTTCTAAAAGGCTCTGTGCTTTTACTGCCCACTCCAGGAAGTGCCTCTGGCACAGGTTGACTACGGTTGGCACCCGTCCGCCATCTTAATTCTACAGGTGTGTAGTCTGTGCACACCAGTTTCGAGTACCATGCGTGGAGACAATGGTACAGACTGTGAAAGACAAAAAGTGTTAGGGAAAGATCTTTGCAGCTGATTGGATGGGACTCTGAGTTGGTTCGGGTCTGTGCATTGGATGGAGATCATGGAATGTCTCCATTTAATGGATCTACATCTGGCCTCATAAATCAAATCTCGACAAGTCCTGTCAAGGAATAAATGGATAAAATATGGATCTGAAGCTGATGGATACGTTTCGGATTTCCTTGAGCTTCATACTTTGCTACTGAACAGAGACCGTGTTAAAGAAAGGGTTTTCTTTGTCACGGTATCTGCTCTATTTGTAGTTAATCAGTCTTGTACACGGTTGCCAGTATGTAGGAGGTCTTAATGTTCTGTCTATTGTAGCAGACTTGGAAATAAATGCTTTTAATGGAAGGAAAATTATTCTAAGTTCTAACACCAAATTTTCCGTTTGCAGACTAAGCCTCTTTAATGTTGAAACCAGACATTTTAAAAATTAATTACACAGCAGAAATCTTACATAATCAGTTTTCCTCATGGTCTCTTCTCAGGAAGAATAGGATATTGTTTAGTCGAGTCTTATTTCCTATTTTCACATCCCTATCGGTGTGTAAATACTGGACACTTTCCTGTAGATGATTTTGTTTAGTCTCTTTTTGTATTGAAGGTCTCGTCTTGCTCATAACTGAGAAGTTCCTGTAGAGCAGTGGTTTTCAACTGGTCGATCGGTAGAATTGCGGACACCTGGGAAAAGCTATGCTAAATGCAATTGATAAAATAAATAGGCTTAACAATTAGGGAGGAGAAAAATCTTCTCATATATTTTGTTTTTTGCGTACCTTTGGAACCACTGATGTAGACCTGACTTAAGTTTTGTGAGGCCACTAGCAAAATTTGATGGTTTGTTAAGTTTTAGACATTAGTTAATGGTTAGTGGGCCACTGAAGAGGTTCTTAAAAGCATTAAGTGAAAATGTCCTAACTTTTTTCCCAACCCCCCCCCCCCCGCTATTTTCCAAACATGGTACTCTATAAACTATAATAACATCAATCACCTCATCCTGACACTTGACTTTCAACTCAACCTTCAAACGTGGGTTCCTCTCAGCTTCAAATCCATTGTTTCATCATTTAATTATTGTAAATATTTTTAAAATCAAAATCACATTTTATAAAAGATTTTGAGTAAATATTCCATCAACAAATTCGTTCATTCTTTAATTTCATATTTCATTATTGGGAATTACTGGATTTGAATCGGAGTGGGTCCTGCCACTGATGTAATGAATTGTACTTTATATCCAAATGATTTCATTATCTCAGATGCTAACTTCCTGTCTCTCAGCAGGGCGAGCCTGGAGCACAAGGACCACCGGGACCTCCTGGGCCCCCAGGGCCTTCGGGGACTCCTGGTCTAAATGGTGCTAGTGGGCCCCCGGTAAATCTCACTTTATTTATTTATTTATTTATTTATAGCCTGGATAATTTACAGTCAGCTTTTAAATTTTTTTTTATTGCAAAATAAACCCCTTTGTGTCATGTGCGACGAGGAAATCAGCTTATAAATCATACTATATGATGTTTTACAGAAAGTTTTCTGTGATTGGTAGGTTTAGGGGACAGAATATACAGTTTGTACAGTATAAAAGTGTGTGTGTGTGTTTGTTTTAACTATCTACCTACTTTTTTTTTCTTTTCTTTTTTTGCCAAAGGGTAAACCCGGAGAACCTGGAAAACCTGGAAAAGACCCAAGGGTGAGTATTCGAATACATGCATTGTCATCCTCACCTTCCTAGCACGGATACTCAACATCAGAAATCTATAATGCTTCAAACTGAAAAGATGTTTCTTTTTCTTTGATTTTAGATGCTACCGGGGCTGAAGGTAAGCTTGAAAACCACACAGCTGTCCAGCTGCACACCGATGATAGTATTTTCCACAGGCGAGTCATAAACAGGCTCAGATGAAGTTCACACACAGTTCAGCAGCCTACAGGGTGGGTCCGCTCTGTCTTTGCCAGTACAGAAGGGGTGGATATGCCATAATTGATTAACCGTGTTGCTGTTGGATAAGTATGTATTTCCCCTGATGCGTTAATTGCCATTGAGTTTATACTGGGGAATATTAATTGTGCTCCATTTAGAAGCACTAGTCCCTTATTGGGGCGGACTTCAGCTCTCTATAAAGATTGTTTGCCGGTCTATATAAGAGCTGTAACCGGAGGCTTACTCCTTTGGACATGAAGTTCCCAATAAACGAATACCACTCTGCTTATACTGTAGCCCCTTTTAAACAAATTCTCGATAAAAGCCACAGAGCAAATAGGTCTTGGATGGATATTTGATTGTTTTTTATTTTTATTGTTTTTATAGGGTGAACCCGGTGTACCTGGACATAAGGTGAGTGTGTCCATCAAAGTTCATGAGTAGACATTTATTGTTTGTGTTATCCGAAAAGCCATTTTTTAAATCCCAGATCTTAGAACTAGAAATTTGGCACTGCTGCTGATTGCTTAAACAAAACGGATCCTCCTTCTCAGGAATTAAACAGAATGACGTATCAATTAATCATTTGGCAGAGTGATTGAAAACCTCTAAGTTGCAGGGCAGAGCCCTGAATGTTAGGCTTATTAATCGCTATGCTAGATGAAAAGTTTGAAACTTGGAGAAAGAAGCTTGGCACGTCATGCTAGACTATGGATAAAATATTAGTGGATTAGAAAGAACACAATTCATCAGGTCCTTTTTTCTCTAGCTGATTTTTTTCTTATCTCTCAGGGTGATCGTGGTGAAGGAGGTCCAAGTGGACCTGAAGGCCCCAAGGTAAGAATCTGTAACCTTTGACTGGTTTAAGTAGCTTAAATAATTAACCTGCTCCACAGGTCACCCATCACTTCTGGGTCAACCCATCACATAATCCCTTACATCAGATTGACAGCCCCCTTTGAGTCTGATTCCTGTTGTTTTGTCAATCAATGTCTTGAAGTTTGGGTGCAGAAAAAGGAGTATTCAAATTACATATTTTATTTAATCAGGCCTCCAACAGAAGAGAGTGGGATTTCATCTAAAAGTGTCAGTAGATGTGACATCAGATACCCAAAACATATAGTTTTGATTAAGCCAGTGGGACGGCACCTTTATTGGTTGAGTTTAAATACCACTGGAGCACTAGAGGATTTAGACAAAGTATCGGCTGATAACAGCGTCTGTTTGGGGTTTTACTGTCTTCCCCTTCAGCAATGTGCTTAACTCTAAAGTCATTGAGTGCATTGTCCCTGAGGTAATGAAAGATTGAATTAAGATAGTGTAATGCCTCCTATGCTTACAAAGGCTGGATTTATTTGAACAAAAATATAGTAAAAACAGTAATAGTGTGAAATATATACAACTTTTTCTATTTTAATATATTTTAAAATGTAATCTATTCCTGTGATGACAGTTGAATTTTCAGTAGCCATTACTCCAGTCTTCAGTGTTACATGATCCTTTATAAACATTTATTATTATCAGCAATGCTAAAAAGAGTTTTATTAAGTGCTTCTTAATTTTTTTTATTTGAAACCGTGATACGTTTTTTTCAGGATTCTCAGATAAGAATTTATTTGAAATAGAAGTATTTTGTAACATTACAAATGTCCGTACTGTCACTTTTGATTAATTTAATGCGCACTTGCTGAGTATGTAACCATATATTCTAGAGAAAACTATCTTTTGGTCTTTTTTTCTTTCTTGAATACTTTCCTGCACACAATCAATCTTTCCACACTTGTTTCCAGAATAGCACAGAACAGTGGGTCAAACAGCTTAGCCTATGTGAAGTTACAAGTGCATTGATTGACACTTTGTGAGGGATACATGTTGGCACAAAAACCACATATAATTTTTTCCATGTGAAATTGAATTTGCTTTGCTTTGAAACGAACTATATAGTTCGCAATCTTGGATTTGTGTTTCGCTTTTACCCGTGGGAACTCTGGAACAACCTGCATATCGATTCCCATCCAATCTACCTTAGTGAACTTGAGCTTTCTTCCATCAGCCACACAGTTCATGTCCAACACACGCACCCAGTCAATATCTAAAGCTAGATTGATAGTAAGCATGTCACACAGTGAGCTTATGGAAAATTCCTCTATTCTGGAGTTAAACTGAAGTAGCTTTGTGTTTGTCACGTTTATGTTCACTTTTTTAATCTTAGCTCAGGTGAAATGTTTTGTGCTACAGCAGAGAAGCAGTTATTTTACACAACTGCACCACCTTCTGGAAACTGGCAAGTGTTGCGCTCATAAAAACTCACAAAACCAAAGATTTATGAAGGCAGGTCAAAAGGCATTCTCCCCTGTGTGATGAGGTTGTCTCCTGTCAGGCCTCGCGTTTCTATTCACAAAAGAGACGTCTTTACATTCATCTGTGAGAGAGGCAAAGGGCCAAGTCAATGGCTTTACAATTAAAAGGTTCAAATCAGAGGAGACATGTTATCCGGCACATTACCAGCTCCATTAATCAACAGCCGACTTTGTCTTCCTCCCACAAGACTTTATTTCTGAAAAATTACTGTCTGTCGCCTTCATGGTTGTTTAGTTATTTACTCAGCACAGCCAAACCATACGGCATTGAATAGCACAGAAAATAAATGTTTGTTCAAATAATTCCTCCACTAAACAGGAGACTGAACTGGTTGTTTAGATAAATGATGTCATGGACTGAAACTGTTGTCCTGTTGCTGTTATAGATGTAAATTAGTTGCAAATTAGTTGTTTTGGGCCGAGGAAAAGTTTATTTTGCATTTCATAGCATATTGATCACTTTATTTGCTTTGTTTCTCTTTAGGGAATTAAAGGAGACGAAGGACTGAAGGTAAGAAACGCATTTGGTTCTGCTTGCTATTTTTTTTTTATATATAATGTTTGGAAGTTTAAAAGTGATATAATTTTGACATGTTAAAATACTTTCAGCGGTAAGTAACCTATTCGTAGGTTGATCAACTCTATAAATGTAAACACTGTGTCTTTATGGTGCTATCAAAACAATGATCTGTTTTTTTGATCTGACCAGCCCAACATGGCAACATTGACTCCAACAATAGCATGGGTTTGGGGGAGGGGCTAACTGTTTGTTTAACCAATGGCAGACCAACTTGCATTTGCATGTGGTGACACATAATTTACATACTTCACCTTTACATATTTTGTTGTTCTTCTTCTTGCAAATCTTATATTTCCATTCAGTTTTGATTATCATGTCATCTTTGTGGTTTATTAAAGTGGCAACACTTTACAATAAGGTCTCATTTGTTAACATTTGTTAACTACATCAGTTAACATGACCTAGCAGTGAGCAATATTTGTACAACATGTATTAATCTTTGTTTGTTAGTTAATAAAAATACAGTCGCTGCTCTCCCTGCTCTTATCCAAAATGTGATTTAAACACTGTCCTGTGTTGTGTCCGAAATCGCCTCCTATTCCCTCATTTACTATTCCCTACATTAGTCTAATTCCACTAATATAGTCCACTTGAAGGAGTGAGTTCAGACAGTATGTCCGCCGGAAGGGCTGCTGCTTTTGTTGTTTAACAACAGCAACTTAGCAAACTCGCAGTTCCAGTAGTAAAATTAAGAGATTTATCTTGAACTCTGTCATGGAAACTAGCATGTATAAACCTTATTTAAACAATTTAATAATCAATTAAAAAAAGGAAATTGGAAATTGTAGAAAATGGATGGATGGAAGATTCAGCTGCGGGCGCCATCTTCTGGTGAGACGCGGGAATTTATCCATTCATTGCATTATGGGTATTCTCTAGCCGTTGAGTTTATATCGGTTGTACACTGTGGGATTAAATGAGTGCGCTCGATAACTGTGTTTTCGGACACCACTACAAATGGCCGTCCCTTCAAATAGTGCCCTATTTAAGGGTATAGGGGCGATTTCGGACACAGACACATCATTTTCAAATAAGCCTGAATGACTTGGTTTGCTGCCTGGATAAGGTGCATTTAATTCAATTAAGGTTGAAGCTAAACTTGCCCTCCATAAACTGAGTTTAACACCCCCGGCTAAAGCATCTTGAAGGAGCAGTATACAGTATAGAGAGTAAATCTAAACATCTAAAGATTTATGTTTGTATAACTGTATCACATGTCTGAGGCATTTGCTCCTACTGAAGACATGCATCTGCTGGAGTGATTACACGGTTTCTCACTGGGGAAGTCTTGGCCTGTAAAGAGGAGTGGGACGCACGTAAAGTTTACACCTGCTGATACACAAATAGTCCCTACAGGATACAGCTATCTAGACTGTCTAACTGCTTAATGCTGAATGCTGTCCTCTAAAGCCAGCAGTGATAGACAGCCTCACTGAACTCATCTGCGTAAGATGGGCACAAATACATGAGAATGGGTTTCAAAATAAAAATACAAAATGCCTCTGAGATCAAAATAAAATACAAGATACTGTGTGAAAAAAAAAATCTAAATTAAAATTAAAATGCACAAAATACGTCTAAATTTGGCCATTCCATGAGGTATTATTATTTGGCTGAAATTTATCTGGACCTATTCTGAATGCAAAGAACTTTTTACAGCTGCTTAGAAACTTTTGGTTTCAAACAATGAACAGCTGAATTTTTATGAACAAACATTAACAAAGATTAATAAATACTGTAACAAATATTTTGCTCATTGTTAGTTCATGTTAGTTAATACATTAAATAATGTTAAATAATGAAACTTATTGTAAAGTGTTACCCTTAATAATTTAAAGGACATTAAATAATAGTTGACAGCAATCATTGGATTTTTGCAACAAATAGAATTAAACATCACATTCTCGACTTCTTGTAACTTTTAGAACTCAAAAATTCAAAGCTAAGCTTCTTAAAAGTGCAGTAAGTGATTTCTGAGAAAAGCTGTTGAAAGTGGCTCGGACCGGGCACCACAACACAAAATCCCTCACTGCTTCTGACTAGCAAATAGCTTCTCGTGGTTTATGTCTGTGACGTAGATAAAGCCTACCTTTTTATATATATATATATATATAGGCTACTGTATGTCCAGCCCCAAAACTTCCTGTTTCCTTAAGAAAATATAATACAATACAAGAAAGAAAATTGTGCTCTCTAAACAATTTCATGCGGTGTACTAACTGTGTTCAGATGAGAGAGCAAGCTGAGGCTTGAGTCCCTAGGCCAGACATCTTATGTCAACTCTCTGTCCCACCGAACTCCTTTACAAGCCTGAATTTGATGGAATTTTCATTTCCTCTGCACATCCTCTCCTCCCCCCGAACGTCTGTCTCAGGACCACCCTAGAGCCCTATAGTCAAACGTCCTGATGCTCACAGGATCAGTGGCTTACTTTAGATCATCATCCTTATTGATTTATTGTTTCTGGCTTCTTTATTTGGATTGTGCCAGAAGAAAACACTTTCTCATCTCATGGTTTTGCTTGGGATTACACAATCCCATGTCTGCATATGTTCTCCAGTTGGCTTCCAGCAGTTTGTGTGTATTTGTGGTGTACAGTTTGTTTTGATCTGCTGAAGATGTTCCTATTTGTGTAGGGCGAACAAGGGATGGATGGGCAAACGGGAGAGAAGGGGGAGAAGGTACTCTGAGCCTGAGAAATGTAGTTTGTAGTGGATTTAACTTTTGGTGTGTGTATGAAGCAAAAATCTATCCTGATATTTGCATGGCATTGCATGATGTTCTCAAACTTCTTGGATATAGACTGCAACACGATATAAGAGACTTGAGATTGAGAACTAAAGTGGACAGGACGTTTTTAGTGAACAGCGTCTTCAATTCTGGTCTGTTCATGCATTCATGACATTTTCGGGTTTCTTCTAAATGTACATTCTTATAACTCATCCACCTTCATTGACGTGTGCACCACTTGTAGACACCAGCTTATGTTACTAAAGTGAAGACTCGCAAGGGCTGAGGGAAGGACATATTCTTTGCAACTGAAACCAGGATGTGCACAAAGACATATGACTCGGTACCGGAGTCATGCTGGGAGACCAGAGGGATTGCACGCTAAGAGAAAAACAGGCCGCTAGCTCAAGACATTCCCTCCTTCCTTCATCTGATCACCTGTGCATCTGATTTACTGGCTTCTAACTCTGCTGTTTGTGGAGAGTCCCCTGTTACACACAGCTTGATGGACTTAGCACACTTATTTTTGCAACCTGCCGTTGTCCCTGCCAAACACATGCTGCCATACTCTTCGATTGTTAGGTCTGTTGTCATGACAGTGCTTTGTGTTTCTGTATTTGAGCGGTCTGTTTGAGTAAATTAATCTTTTCATCATCAGACTCAGCAGATGTGCCAGCTGGGGAACTGACAGATGAATAAGCACATCTGCAGCAGTGCTATATTTACTGTTTTTTATACATTTATATACATATACAACTTGATCAGCGCCTCTAATTGAATGTAGAAAGAGTTTTTTTGCGTGAGTTTGGGATATGATTGAGGTTACAGGCTTGGGACTGGGCTATTGCTTGTTTGAATCTATCATTGAGGGATTTACATGTAGTTGCTATGAATATCCTTTGACACTGTGCCCCTTAACACAACACTGTATGTAACAAATTAAGGCAGAATCAAAAATGACCAGAAAGTGATACTTGCGTGTTTTATTGGACATAGTATTTTTAATAGTTCCATAATATTCTTTGAAATACCTTGAAATGTAAATAACACGATTGACTATCATTAAAAAAAAAAATTTAAAGAAGCATTTATAATACAGTAAAAGCAGTAATATTGTGAAATATTACGACAATTTAAAGGGATAGTTTACCCAAAAATGAAAATTCTGTCATAATTTACTCACCCTCAAGTTGTTTCAAACCTGTATGAGTTTCTTTCTTCTGCTGAACACAAAAGAAGATATTTTGAAGAATGTTGGTGAACAGACAGTTGCTGGACCCCATTGACTTCCATAGTAGGAAAAAAAGATACTATGGAAGTCAATGGGGTCCAGCAACTGTCTGGTATGCCTAATGTATCCTTGCTTTATAAAAGTATAAAACAATTTGAGTAAATATAGTAGGCTACTATGGTAATAATCAAAGTTTTGGACAAACCTATTATACAATTTAAAATAAAATAAT
Source organism: Semotilus atromaculatus (assembly GCA_031834385.1). Taxonomy (NCBI): domain Eukaryota; kingdom Metazoa; phylum Chordata; class Actinopteri; order Cypriniformes; family Leuciscidae; genus Semotilus; species Semotilus atromaculatus. Next base: position 32,708,742 of record JAULUF010000025.1, read on the forward strand.
TAGATAGTGGAAATTATGTAGGGACCAAAATCTTTAAACAAAACTGTTTCTTGTAACTATATTTGAACTTAATCTTTGTCTAGATTCCAGCTTTACTCACTATGTTCATTCTCACGAATGACATCATGAGGTGCATCCTGGGATACTTTGCAAACTGCACTGTAAAAAAAAAATTGTTGGATTAACTTAAAAAAGTAAGTTACCTGGTTGCCTTAAAATTTTGAGTTCATTGAAATAAAAAATTTGAGTTAATACAACAAAGGAGATTGGTTTAATAAATAGTAAAAAAAAACTCAAAATATTATGTTATCTGAACTACATTATTTATCTAAGTTGATTTGACAAAATATAAAAAGTTGTGAAAACAAATCAATTCATTTTTACAGTGTGGATTGAAGTAGTTAAAATGTGCAATATGATGATGACAGTAAAATGTCTTTTAAATTAGTTTCATAAGAAATTTTTATGTTGGGACAATTTATGTTTGTCTAGATAACTAATTTCAAGCATTTTAGCTTAATAATGAGAAACAGATTAAAACCAGTGTTTTCAAACTTTGAACTGGTATTATATTAACCATGTGTACCATCACTTTACCATGGTACCGACACAGCTCCTTTTTGTTGAGGAAACTGCTGTCTTCCCTCCAAAACATCTGTCTTTCTCATTAATAGGCAGTACTAGGTTTTGTGTCGTGAAAGCCAGTGAAAATTTATGAGATAAAAAGGAGATAAGCAAACGGTAAATTTACTCCTTTTACTCCTGCAGCCAACAGTGGGTGAGCCTCATCTGTATTAAGTGAGGCTGCTAAAGACTGTCTGCATTTCCCTCCAACTGGAAGAAATGTAACACACATTTACAGAAACAATCAAACGTGCACACACACACAGAGTAAAAGACAGATGTACACCCACGTAACGTGTTGTCCCTGATGGCGTGACATGAATTTAAAGAACCGCCCAGTGAAGTGAACCTCTAAGATCAAATGAGAGCCGCTTTGTTTCTTTCTCTTTGACATTGGCTCTCAAAACTTCTCAGTTACACGCTCCCCTCCAGACCGAGACTGCTGAAATAGAGAGCTCAAGGGCTATTAAAGCAACAAGTCAGAAGAAGCCATGCATTACAGTGATTTTACTGGGTTTTTAGGCACTATATAATTTAAGTTGTACTGAGCACTTTTTTATTGCTTTAAACATAAATCCAACATAAAACAAGAACATTAAAAAATAATTGGAAAAATAATTGTTCGGCAAAACAGACAGTCCTGTCCCAAACTCAGACCATTGGCTGGCGTGAGTCTGGCCACATCCAATCAGAATGTTCAATCAAATAGTTTGCAATTACACTTGGTGCCTCTAGTGCCTCAAAAATCACACACTGTGTCTCTAAAAGTCAGAACTTAATTTGTAATATTGTTTTTCTCTTCAAACAAGCATCCTTTGTGTCTCAAAAAAACTTGAGCAGTTCATGATTCATGTCTATATATAAATGGAAATTATTAGGTTTATTTTGGAATTTCCTTTCACCCGTCTTCCCTTTATAACTTGGGCCAAGCACGTATACCAAGCTCTCGTATTTAATAGGAGCCAAAGTAAGTCATTACTTATTATGAACTGTCCTGAAGGAATCAAGTTTGTCAGCAAAGAAGGCAGCCACTTCTTCTCAGTGCTGATGACTGCTCTCTTCACCTTCCCAGAGTTCCCCTCAACTCCAAAGGCTCCGTCCTCATCATTTTTAGCCTGAAGATTAGCACTCCCATAAATCACTTGCAGCCTGTGTCAGTCCACACACTAGCCTCTGCCCCACCAAGTGCTCTTCACTCTAAAATAGAAGCAGACGGAGCAGAATGAGACATGACGATGGGCAGCAGGGCCTAATGGAATGGTGTGAGTTGATTGGAAATCAAGAAGATCAAAGAGACTTCCTGTTTTCAGCATGGGTCCAAGAAGTTTCTCTTTCATGATGAAAGTGATCAACCATCACTACATTGTTCCATTCCCTAAACGGGACGGGTACATGCAGTCGGACACTTTCATGTACTGGGAACACGCATAAACTCTCATACGACTCTCTGCCTTGTCCAAACCCAACCGCCCTTCCTGGTCCCTGATTGGACGGTGTTTATGAAAGCAGCTGAGTATGACAAGCAGTCTTGTCTCAAGCCCAAAAGCACACCAGAGTGCCTTGGATCATTAATACTCTCTCAAAATGCACACGTGGCGTCTGTCTCTCTTGATAACCTGCAACCCTCTCCAAGGTCTGAGCACTGCACCTGTCAAAGCGGGTTATGCCAAGCTAGGGTCTGCCATCTGCCCTCTGCTCAGACTCACTGGAGTCTTCATGCCATCTTTGACCTCTGCCCTCGTCTGCCTGTTGTCTGACAGTCTTCGAATGTCATGCGTTGTTTTCTGTAGAGGCTTTCTGAACATGTTATAAAATGCTTCCCTTGTGGCACTACCATGTAATGTAATGATTGAGGACTGACTAATCTACCCGTTTGTTTGTGTGTTTGATAAACCTACTAAAGAATCCAGCTCAGTTTCCATACTGGTCAAAGCCGGTTTATGCTGATGTGGTTTGTCTAGCTGATTGACCAGTGAAGTATTGCTGGTTTACTGTGTTGGGAAAACTTTGCTTTTAAATGCAACATATTACTATGTTGCTTTAATTATTATAGAAAGTAATTGTTAATTTGCTACTTTTTGGTGGACAATTATGTGTTAATATTGCCTTACTTTTACTCACTGTCAGCTGACTGAAAATATCTTTCCTCTAGTGGAAGTTATTGGCTTACAGACATCTTTTACATTAGAAATGTTTATTTTTTTTATATTGAAAATGCTGAATTCCACTGAAACCGCATTTTGAGAACATAAATCTCAGTTTTTTTAATGTAAATGTAACAAGTAACGGTACGGTCACATTTACTCTTGTTTCCTGTTGAAATAGTCATTGCAATCGAAATCTGCAAAATCAGGTATTTTGCTTGAGGGCGAATGATTTCCCAACAAAAAATCTGATGATTTCAGATCTGTTTCTATTTGGTCACATGCTTTGACCAACAGAAAGCTGCTTGGTTTGAAAGTGACTTCTGTGTGAGCTGTGCTTCATGCATCGGTTCACTACACTGTTGACAATTGACCAAAACATTACTTCATTAATGTCTCTATTTGACACGTTACAAGTCCCAACACTGCTAGCACACAGAGCGCAACTTGCAATACAGTGTTGAACAGATGTGCTGGGCAGTTCTGGTTTGTCATCATGTCTAACAATCTGCTGAAGCAAATCAGTGCTTTCAGTGGTGTTTTGCTTGTGTTATGAGTGCAATCTTTGGTTTTGGCTTGTGAATGTGCGACTGAAATGATAAGTAATTGTTGATGATTTTGCAGGGTGATCTAGGGATGCCTGGAATGCCTGGGAAACAAGGAGTGAAGGTAGTTCACTTCTACTGCAGCCTATATCTAACCCCATTCCCTTTTACCCATGATCCTCAGCCTTTTATAAAGAACTATCCTTTTTTCCCAGAACCTTGCATGCTCTTCCAGTAGAATTCCATTGCTAAAATGCTCCTTTGAGAGCACAATCTTATCTGTTATGATTTTATGTAGAATTGCTTTCACACCAAAAGGCGATTAATAGCTCAATATTACACGGCTCTGTGGAATACTTGATTCTGATTGGTCAATCGCGCCATCCAGCGGTATGTTATTCCCAGATAACAACCGCTGAAAACGGATAACACAGGCTCATCCGGGTTACTGAAGTCAGGAGTTCTATACGCTTGCTAGGAACGTTTTTTCTTTTCTTTTTCTTTTTTAACGTTTTGCATTTGTTGAGCAAATAAAATATTAAAACTCAGTCAAATCAATATTTTGTGTACAGTTATTTAATTACACCATCCAGTATCGTGGACTCGCTCTCTTGTTTCATACAAACGCAGCTGTTGCCATTCTGTGGCCACTAATTTTGTTTGGATTATAAGATACAAACAGGTACAATTTTAAAACAGTTTAATCTGAAATCAGTATCTCTTATCTCCATAATTATTTTTATGACAAAATGCTGTGTGATAATTGGTATGACTGTGTACAGTATCTCTTAAATGTCCATCTAGTTTGAACTTGCCACTCTAGCAAACTGCTCCCTCCGCAGAAGCTTTGCTTTTAAAGACCTAATATTTCAACTCAGATCAATATTTTGTCCAATTACTTACGTGTCAAGTAGCCGTGTAATAATTGGTATAATGTACATCCAGCCGGTTGTTAACTCACAATAAACCCCCTTCAGGCTGATGCAAAACCGCTTCGCATCGGGGTCTTCATCACTCGGGGGTTTATTCTGAGATAACAACCGGCTGGATGTACATTATCCCTTATTTATACAGGCACGTCACGTATAACCGTCTCACCTTCTGACACTGTAAAGTGGCGTCTGAGACTTGAGGAGGGAGATGGCAGGAGAAAGACTGATGGTGCCGCAAGCAGTCAGATCCCCCAATGGGTTGAGTGTCCTCATGCAGCCACAGCTGTGTCTGTAAATCACTGCCTTCATGTCTGCTCATTAGTCTGAGATAACAGACATGAATTAAATAACTGTCATGTGCTCTTTACTATTAATAACAAACCAATTGTAGGGAGGTGGCTCATTGCAGCACTGCTAGTGATCAGCTATTTGCGTGCCTGGAGAGCACAAACTTCGACATACCAATCTAAATATTGATTCCAGCATGTGCTTCCTAATTGCTTCAATAGAGATTATGACATCTGATAGAGATAGACCATTGGGGGTTTACGATAGATGTAAACAGTGTTTGGCTAAATAATTACAGAAAATAATCTTCAGTTGAAATTAAGAATGACTTATGGCTTATGGCAAAATATATAATGTTGATTCCTTTGTTGATTTTCAAAGGTCAGCATTTGAGGATGTGTTTAGGTCTTTTCTCACTGTTTTTCTTTTCTCTCTTTTTCTGTTTTTTAAATGTTGAAATCTTGAACCCTTCAGGGAGAGCCTGGTTTCCCAGGCGTCCCTGGACGAAAGGTAAAGGCCTGGTTTGGTGTGGCTGTATCTTTAACACATTTGCTGAGCATATGAAATTCTTAAAGAAATGTTTCTGTCACTATGAAGGGTCAGGCAGGTGTTTCTGGTATCCCTGGAAAACGGGGCTACAAGGTACACCTTAATGTGTGCTGTGGCTGTGCCTTGCATAAGTGCTTGTTCTGACAATATTGAAGGGTGAATTTTACTCCCCCTTTTGCAGTTTCAAACCTGAATGTCTGTGTTTTTTTCCATGGACACAATGATTATTTATTTTTCAGTTTTATTTTTTGTGTGAATTGCATTGATTTGACTTTAATTATACGTGCATGTCTGAAAGACATGTGTGAAGTGGGTGTTTGTACACCTGGATTTATTATTTGCGGTCAAACTAGATTTTGTGTTCCATTGTTTTTCTATGCACATACAAATATAAACAATCATTACATCTGCATGGTTTACAGTGTTGCAACAAATGGAAGAAGACAGTTTGTTTTAACATTTTAAAAAGTTGTGATAAATGAATAAATTAGTGTTTCTGCTAAACAGAAGCCCTACAAGGTGGCCTCATATCCTATAGCCCATATTTGTTGTGGTGTCAGAAATAATTTTATCTAACGTGACCACACCTTTATCCTCGCTCCCTGTGTTTAAATACCACATCTGTTGTGAGTTAAATACGCTAACTGTAATGTTTCAAAAGCAAATGGGAACAAGATGCTCACACTAGAATGTTTTATACGCCTTCATTAAATAGAGTTGCGCCTTGAATCTTTGAATCAGTCAAGTCATGGTTAACTCCTACATTTTTATTTATTGCCAGGGAGAAAAAGGCGAGTCTAATGCTGCAGGAACTGGCATTAAAGGAGAACCAGGTACCCCAGGACAAGCTGGACCCAAGGTAGATAGCCTGTATTCTCCACCAACTAGCTCCAAGTAGCCTTATATCTGCTGCTAAATTGCTTTCTTGGTGTGGAATGACATCCTCAGTCTACCAAAATCTGCTTACGGTTTAGTAAAAAAGTGCATTTCAGGTTTATTATTGTCTTTTCACAGGGTGAGAAAGGTGATCAAGGCATAAAGGTGAGAAATTGACATTTTATTACCCAAAATGATTGCTTGCTCATTGCAACTCTAGATGACCTGGTATCATTGTTATAGTTTAAATACGTCTTTGGAGAACAATAGCACAAATGAATGCATTTTGCCTTGCAGGGTGAAACTGGCCAGGAAGGCCCATCTGGACCAAGGGTGAGTAGAGGGCATGTGCACAGTGTAAGGTTTGTCACTGACACAGAGAATGATGCAAACAGGTCACCTGGTTTTTCTATCGTGTGGTTGATATCAGAAGTAATGTTATATATTATTGATTGATTGTTCTCCCATCACTCAACAGGGACCACCAGGTCCGACCGGGGAGCCAGGAAAAACTTTAATCAACAACAATGAAAATGTATGTCTTTATTTTTTATTCATACAAATGTTACTTCATTTATAATTCGGTCAATTTGCATATTCCCTTCTCTTCCTTGTTGTAAAAGTTTCAATAGATTCATCTGTAATATATGCAGGCACTAATTTAATTTTGTTTTTCAGGATATTCGCAATGTGCATTCAGTGGTAAGTGTCATATGCCTTTTCTTTATTTGTTGTGTTGTTAGGAAACTGGATAACATTTTGTTTGAGTATCTGGCCAAAAAAAAAAGTTTGGATTTAAATAAGCAAATGCTTAAGAGTCTATATGATTGGATAATTGTAAAAAATCCAATATCCAGTTTTTTTCCATCAAGAGGAGCATAAATTTTTGCTCAAGATCTTGTATTGAGAATGTAAGAGTCCAGCACTCTGTAAAGTCTCCTCCAGCACATCCCAAAGACTTGCAATGAATTTAAGGTCTGGACTCAGAGGTGCCAATTCATGTTGTGTGAAAATATTTCTTCATGCTCCCTCCAACCATTCCTTATAATTCGAGCCTGATAAATCTTGTCATTGTCATCCTGGAATATGGCCATGAAACATTTTCCTACATGGTTGTTTAAGAAATGAAAAGCTGTATACACACTCCATCAATTAGGGTTAGAAGAACTGTTGTCAAACAAATAAGATGATAGAAACATAATAATCACGGCAATAATTATTCAGTCATAGACTGTTCTGTATTTGCCTATTTAAATCCAAACAGCGACTTTTTTTGTTGTATAAACCGATAAACGGAGAACAAGCATCTATTTTTGTCATTTTAGGGTGCTCCTGGTCTACCTGGGCCTCCAGGGCTTCCTGGGACCCCCGGTCTGAAGGTAGCTGATCAACTTCTTTCATTCTTAACTTTTTTATCCTTGATTTATAACACTGGGAGAATTTCATACTAAATTCTGGTTAGAGTTGAGGAAGTATTTTAAGAAGCGACATATCACTGTACTCCACCCTGTTCTTTTGCATTATACATCCCTTTTTTTTTTCCTCAGGGTGACGTTGGACTTCCAGGTCCCCCTGGTCTTGATGGGGAAAAGGTAAATAATAATTAACATTCATTTACTATAAATGAAACCAATTTCAGCCACTAATCTGTGAGTAGTCCTTTGGTGGATGTATTAACTCAGCTCTTGATCCTTTCTAATGCTGAGTGATTACGCCTGTTTACTTCTTAGGGTCCAAGAGGAAAGCCAGGAGAACAGGGACCCATCGGCCCTCCTGGACTAGAGGGACCACGGGGAGAAGGAGGAGTCATGGGCTTCCCTGGCCCAAAAGGAGACAAAGGAGACATGGGCCCCTCAGGATCACCTGTGAGTGACTGCACCAGCTTTCCCATCACAAGTATTGTGTCTGACTACACCTGAGTTGTTCAATAATCACAAGGGTCTTGTGTCCTTTAACCCTTGCATGAAACAATATTCGGATATTATGCAACGTATCATAATATTCAAATGATGTAAACATCATGTACACTTATTAAACAGATTGCCATTACCAAATTAAGCCAATATTTGTTTTTCTAGAAATTTCAATTAATAAAAAATTTTCAAAATTGGCAACTCAATAAAACGACAGAATCTTTGATATTTCCAGAAGACAATGTATTTGTATTTGTGTATTTGGAATATTCTGAATTGCAAAAACATTACAAAGAATATTCCAATAATTGTGGAGCATGTAAACATATTTTTGAAATTAAAGGCTTAACCAGAAAATAGACCTTAATCAGCAAATGATTTGCATGTAAATTTGGTTGTATTTCTTTGAGCAAGTGGATCATGTGTTTCTTGGATCATCCTGAGTCTAGGGCTGTCAAATGATTAATCACGATTAATCGCATCCAAAATAAAAGTTTGTTTACACATAATAAATGTGTTTGTACTGTGTAAAATTATTTTGTATATATAAGTACACACACATGCATTTATATATTTAAGAAAAATGTGTTATTTATATATAAAATATTTATATTTATATATATAATATAAATTATATATAAATCTATATATAGTATACATGCAAGTATTTCTTAAATATATACAAGCATGTGTATGCATTTATATATATAAAATAATTATACACAGTACACACACATTTATTATGTAAACACAAACTTTTGTGCCCTACCTGAGTCCTTTTGAATTTTGATAAAGTTTGTGGTGAGTGGGCAGCATTGCATCCTTAAAAGCCTACAATTTACTAATCATTTGTCCTATGTGTTGGATGTTATGAGTTCAAAGGTCTCTTGGTTGTGGACTTTAAAGATGCCCCCAAAACTTGAGTTTTCTGTTCATTTTAATTACTATTTCACATTCTTTCCTCATTCTATAGGGTTTAGATGGCCCTACTGGAGAAAAAGGGGTTTCAGGGCCCCCTGGCCATATTGGATTGCCAGGCCCAATGGTATGCAATGGTGCCCCTCAATCAAACGTCATTGTTGAAAAGACATCACATGACTCTGGGGTGCAGTGTATTTCATCATGCCAGTTTTAATTCTGTTGAATGAATGGTAAAGTTGAATATTCCTTCTCCTTTTGCTTTTTCATAACGTCTTCAGGGTCAGAAAGGTGAACTTGGAGAGAAAGGAGATAAAGCAGAGCTGGTACGTTACACTTTTCTTTTTCTTTTTTTTTGCATTTGATTTGCACATTTTGGTTTTTTTTATGGGGTTTCAATAGATATTAGCTTAGCCTATGGGTTTTCAAAGTTAGGAAATATTTAGAATTAAATATCTTAATGGTGACTCTCCTATCTGTGTTGTTTAAGGTCTATGGGCCTGCTGGGCCTCCAGGACCTGCAGGGCCAGTTGGGCCAATGGTGAGGGTATTGTCTACTCCATAAAAGCTTATGATAACAGCAGACATATTACCGATGGATATATGGGCCTAAGGAACATCAGTGAATTATTTTTTATTTTTTTCATTTGATGGTGCATTTATAAAGAGGAACTCATTTTAAACAATTCAAAATTTTTGATGTTTTAATGGTTTAATGTTTTAATGCTGATATCTCATATTTATTTTTTGTGCTTATCAGGGAACTCCAGGTTTGTCAGGACCAAAAGTAAGTATCCCAGCCCTAGTCACTTTTACATTCCAGTTTAACTAACTTTAAGGAATATTTCACCCCCAAAAAAAAAATTCTGCAATCATTTACTCACCCTCAAGTTGTTTTAACCCTGTATGAGTTTCTTTCTTCTGCCGAACACAAAAAGAAAAGAAAAAATACTATGGAAGTCAATGAGGCCCAATATTTGGTTACCCATATTCTTCAAAATATCTTATTTTGTGTTCAGCAAGTAAGTCATACATATTTGTAGCAACTTGAGGGTGAGTAAATGATGACAGAATTCTCATTTTTGGGTGACCAATCCCTTTAAATTAAATAGTTGTGTGCCTTGCCATATGTTAAGCAAGACATTAAATCTTTTATGTTCTTTCTGGGTCAGGGAGAGCCAGGAATAGGCTTGAGAGGAGAGAAGGGATCACCTGGACAGAAAGGAGATAAAGGAGACAGGGGCCATCTTGGACTCCCTGTAAGTACATTTATGTACATGTGCATTTATGATTCTTATAATCTAGTGTTTAATGCTTTGCATGCATTGCAATAACAATGTAAGATAAAATAGCTGTCAGATTCATCAAATCAATCCTTATGATGAACAAATGATGAGTACGTCATATCAGTGATACCAGTGAGTAATTAATTTGATAATATTCATACAATCTTGTCAGCTGAACCAAGATATTTTTGTCTTTCCTGAGTGCAGCATTAGTGGAAAGCATGTTTTGTGTAAGGTTTGTCAAATATCATTGTGCTGCTATTTCATGTGTCTCTGTAACTAGACGTCATGGTTCATGGCTAAGTGTCACATTGCATGAATCAGTTGATCTCCACATTTGGCAATCATATATACAAGTGCCATCATGTAATCATCTTGTCACATTGTTTTATACACATTTTAATAGATTACCAACGAGTTCCTGATGGTTTCACATTACTGTAACTGACTGGCATCCATGTTATTATTTCAAAATACTCTGTGGTTGTTTATAAAATGTTTCCTTTCTGTTTGTTAAATAGCATGCTATAGGTTATGTTTCTGTGAATTTCAGGGGTCTTTTCCTGACTTCTGGTGTATATCTGTGGTGTCAAAGTCATTGATAAACTTGTTCTAGTCACATCATCAATGACACAGTAACTCCTTTTAAACAAATAAGAGAAAGTGTTGAAAATGTCTAGAAAATCTTTAGAATGCACTGCACTGCAAAAAAAAAACTGTTTTAATGAGTATTTTTTTCTTTTCCTCAGTAAAAAATAAAATAAACTAATTTACCTAATTTTATCTAAGCATAAAGCTCACAATTTTGAGCCTTAGAAAAAGCAAAAACATGTTACCAATGTGGTAAGAAAATTAGAAATTAGAGCCTTTCCAAGTAAATTTTGCGTAAAATGAAAATTATTTACAGATTTTTACTGGAAACCAATATAAAATTCTGCTTAAGAATATGAAAAAACAATGAACCAAAGCTTTTTATTTTGTGGAAGGGCTAATATTACCCAGTGTGCTCCTCTGTTCCATAACCTAGTGAGCTGCCTACCTACAGTAGGCATCATAGGTCACACTCCTGCCGCAAACACTTGGCTGCACCAATAACCTTTCGATTTTTTTGGTGGCTTAGCAAAATGATAACTTAATAAAATTTAAATAACTTAAAGATATAGTTCTAAAATCATCCTAAATATAAAAGAATAGCAGAGTCCATATAACAGCTTTAACGGCACAGAGAAAAGATATCGTTGAAATAAGAAAAATATAAACCTGCAGTGCGCCGCTTAGAATAAACAGAACTATACCGTCGTCTGCTATCGTTATAGATAGTGAACAAGCCTTTAGCTTCAAGTCAACTCTCCTATGCAGAGATTGGAGAGCTATTTGTGTTGCTTCCTATGTATAGTGTTCCAATTCAGTCACTTATAAGGTTGCATTTCAGTTTAACATGCCACCTTAGAAGGTAGTAGACGGCAGTGCAGCTTACTAGGTTTTGGAATGAACAACTATTTACAAGTATTATTTTTAGTTTTAGCATCTCTTCTGGAATTTAAAACCCACCTGTTGTTATTTTATCACCTTTCATAGAGCTGAAAGGAATGATTGAAAAGAGCATGCTGTATTAAGGACCGGTTTAAGTCTAGCAGTCACACTATAAGAAGCTAAAGTCACATTGAAAGGAGTTACTGCCCGTCTCTTACATGTCATCTTCAACATGTCACCCCTCCATCAAAACTAGTGTTGTTTTTATGTGGCACACAAGTCACTGCTTCACTCACCCACCCACCCTCTCCTCCCCCCACACTTCTCCCCTCCCTCCCTCTCCACCACCTCCATCTCTCCTCTCGCTCTGTAACTCTTTACACACTGTCCAGGGGGCTCATGGTTTAGACGGCAGGCCTGGTCCAGTGGTGAGTGGCGCAAGACCCGTTCCCATCATCCACCCCTCTATTTCCATCCATCCCTCTCTCTTTTCCCCCTCCGCAGTCTGCCTGCTTCACTCTTTCTGTCTGTCTGCCTCTGCTTGAGCCGTTGCTTGCTTGTCTTCTGCATTTGTGTCTTCTCTGTGTTGTCTAATGGTCAAGGCCTTGTTTAGATCTCTATTGAGGTTGCATCGGCATGAGTATGACTTTGATTTGACTTTGTCCCTAAGCCTGTTTGGCTGTTGCCTCTTGCTGTTTCCAGAGGTACCGCGCTCAGTTTATTTCTCAACCTGTCAACACGCGAGTGAGTTAAGGGGAGCATGGCCAAACACTTATAAACATCTCGCTCGCTCTCTCTCTGAAACGCACTTTCTCTTTCTTTGAAAAGTACGTACTTAGTGCTCTACCAGTGAATAATCCCTTTGCATTTCATGCCGTCGCAGCCCTCTTTACCTTTATGTGTATATATATATACATATATATACTCGAACATGCCTGATCTCTGTTGACCTTTCGAAGGCTTAATTCCCTTCAAGCTTCAGAGCTTTCTTTCATTCCAAGACAAGCTTTGACATTGTAATGTAATACCAGGAGAGAGCATGATGGGATGCGACTGCATGAACAATGATTACAGTATGGCATACGACTGTACAAATGGCTGAGAAGCAAGACTCCCGAAAAAGCAAGATGTCTAACAGCCCTTCTCTTGAATCCTCTCCAAGTCATGAGAGGAAAATGGAAGATGGATTCGCTGTTATATTTACTTGTGTGTCTGTTTATTTCCCCTTAGATCAACAAACTTTGGAGTTTTTTCGAGTTTGGACATCAGATGACTGTTTTCAAACATACATAAGGACTTTTAAACTGCTTTTATTCAACTCTGAAAAGTTTGTTGATCTATTGGTGCTCAACACTGTCTAGTTTCTCCCCCTTTCTGACCTCGTGAGCGAACACCATCCCCTCTGTTGAAGCTCACGCATGTCACTTTCTTTGTTCAAAGGGTCTGATAGGACCAGCAGGATTGTCTGGGCCTGCAGGACCAAAAGGAGAAATGGTTAGTGCTCCCATCCTCATGACAATTGACCAAATGAAATATTTTTGAATGTACATCACAATTAATTGCATTATTACTTCTATGATCTGATGTTATCTTATTACTGATTATATCAGTTGTTGAATTATTACATGCTTAACGCACACGCAAGATAGTAATGCAACAGTTTGCTCTGCTAATTCAACATCCCCTTGTTAACCTATCAAAAACATTCACATAAGGTATACATAAGGTCTAGTGTAATACAGTTCAATATAATGTCTATGCATTTTTTACTGTACAGGGGGAAAAGGGCGATATGGGAGTAGCAGGACCAATTGGGCCTCAAGGCATCCCAGTAAGTGCTGTACCAGAGCACAATTTTACATTTTAAATATTGTAACGTTTCCAAACCACATATTAGTGCATTCAAATGAAAAATAGACCATCATTAATGTCTCTCCCCCAATCATTCAGGGTTTAGTTGGACCACCAGGATTTAAAGGAAATCGGGTAAGATTATAAATGCTTTCTTGATCGTAGTTTGTTTGCAGAATATGTTATTGTGACTTTGAAGGACAATAACATGAGTCCACTTTCTTAAAATAAAGGGATGGACGATATTTCTAAACCAGCATGAATCTGCCAAACTTTTAAGCATTAGCTACTGGTCATTATTAAATAATGGCGGCTATTTAATTTGTCGTTATCAGATATTATGCAGTATTTAGCCGTGCCCAGATTTGGACTCAGACTCAATTGTGCGTTATAAAATCAGAATTGCAAGTCAGAATCACAATTCTGACTTTATAACGCGCAATTGCGTCTGTGTCTGCGTCTGAGTCCGAGTCTGAGTTGTTTTCTCAGAGTTTATATACCTTTTTTATTTTTTATTCTGTGGCAGAAACAAGCCTCCATAGAGCCCGGCTTTATTGATTGTATTTGTTATGGAGGTTTTTTCAAAGACACAAGCAGAAGCATGCTGGGTGGAAGAAATTAGAATGGCTACTGCTCACTGCTAGAAAATATATTGTGTATATTATATACAGTGGGGTCTAAAAGTCTGTGAAAATTCTAAAAATGAAAACAAAAATCTAAAATGAACAGTCATTCAGTCATTATCGATCAGATGTCCTTGCACCCTTTGAATCACAAGATGCTCTGTGAATCTTTCTCAAATCATTCTGAATTGAGCATCAGATTTTATACGCACACACACACACACACACACGCATAAATATTTATAAAGTTGAAAGTCAGATTGATATGTTAATCATTTAATTTCTATTTTATAACATGTATTAAATATACAAAAATGCTAAACAGTCTTTTGGATGCAGCTGTGTATGTTCATGATAGAATGGTTTAAACATGTTCTTATTCTAGAACTGTTTATTTGTCAGTCCTTTATATAAATATATTTGCAATTTATATATTTTAATCATTTATTTGTAGTATATTTAAAACACATTTCTGCATGATTAATGCAAAAACTGACCTATGATATAAACTGCTAAATTGTAAATGTTCTAAGAGCTATTATTATTACATGTGAATTGACCACTGCTTCTCTGTGCTTTTCCTGTGCTTTCATCCTCCTAGACTGTATGCCTGTGTCTCCTATTAACACTAATTTCCTCAGTTAATGACTGAATGTCTCCCACCTTGAAAGTCAGGACATGTCAGTGCTCCTCCCAACATCCTCCACTGGTTTTGATAAATCTGTCAGTATGCTGCTGCTCAGTGGAAGGTGCTGTGGAGGACCCTTGGACACGGTGCTGTTTTTACTCTTGTCCTTTCCTTGTCTTCCTCTCTTTTTTCCACAGGTCTTCCTATCCCCTTTTCCTCCCCCCGCACCCTAGCCTGTGTCCGTGGCTCTTTTTGCCGAGTCGGGCCGGGTCGTCCTCTCTGTCCCCCTCTCACTCCCTGGCCTCCTCCTGCTCCTCCTGCATCCTAATGTCGTAGCCTGGGTTAATACTCCTCCTCTTCCTCACCTCCTATACTTTTATTCATATCCTTGACTTACCTCCCTACCAACCTGCATTGATTTTCTCCCAATTATGCTAATGCACAGAGTTCTTATTGTTCCACGAAAGCCACATTTGGATCTGTTTTGAAAAGGCACATAACCAAGCAATGTGGGAAATGGCATTATGTCGGTGTCGAGCTCATTCTGACATCCTGATGAGAGTATTTAGGACTCCTGATGTGAGCCAAAAGTTCAGAAACAACCTTAAGGAATCAGTATTTGTCAAACAGGATTAGAAAATGAGCTCCATGTTGATTCATAATGTAATTTTTTCTTCCTCCATTAAGTGTTAGAATAACTATCATGATGAGGGCTGTTCGGAATGTTAGAACTCTGTATTAAAGCATAGAAAGATCCCATTTATATAGCTTAAATGTAATCGTTTCCTCCAAAGACCCTTAAACTTTGCGTGCAGCCTTGAGGATAGATCATAAAACACTCTAAAAAGCAAAGCTGGTCTTAATTAGTATAGAATAGGGATGTTGATTAAACAGTTTTAGTGCCTCGTCAGCTTTTGTACATTAGCCTTTGTAAATTCATTTCATTGTTCTATATGGAATCAATCACAGATTGTGTACTTATTAGAGCCAACATTTGCTGCCAAGAATAAGGAATAAAAAATATATTCCCTTCTAAGTTTTAGATGTAGGGATAAAAAATGATGTTCAGTCATCATCATAACCCATTACCTTTATTCAGCGAGTACACATTAAATTGATCAAAAGTACCAGTAAAGAAACATTTATAATGTTGCAAAAGATTTAATTCTATTTCATTTATAAATGCTGTTCTTTTTCACGGTTTCCACAAAAATATTAAGCAACACAACTGCTTTCAACAGTTGATGATAAATGTTTGTTGAGCAGCAAATCAGCATATTAGAATGATTTCTGAAGGATCATGTGACACTGAAGACTGGAGTAATGATGCTGAAAATTGCATTTCAAAATTCAATATATTAATAAAATAGAAAACTGTTGTTTTAAATTCTAATAATATTTCACAGTATTACTGTTTTTACTGTATTTTTGATCAAATGAATGTGCCTTGGTGAGTGTAAGAGAGATCTTGCTGACCCCAAACTTTTGAATGGGAGTGTATATGTAATTGAGGCTTAAAGATGTGGCCCCAAAGAGCATGACCTTTTCATAAGTCAGTCGACTTATTTAACCTTATTTATTATTGTTTTAATATTCAGTAAATGTGCATTCAGTATTTTTTACACAAAGTTAGTAATACTTAAAAAAAATATTTTTAAATCCCACACTAACCACACTGGCTGACCTCCTTTCTCCTTAACCCCTCCACTTACCCTCCTTAAATTATCCCAATACTCATTATAGCTCAGTTCAAAAGCACATCTACTTTTAGAGTGTCTTATAGTTATTCTTAGTGATGGTGCTTTTCTTACAAGTACTGCTAGTAGACTAGGAGGTCTGACTTTTTTTCGAATGCACTGTTGTTTGCAGGGGGAGAGGGGCAAGAAAGGCAACAGGGGGGCCAAAGGGGATAAGGGAGACCAAGGAGCCCCAGGATTAGATGCCCCGTGTCCGTTGGTATGTCTTTCGTTCAATGTGCAGCACTAAGGCAAAAGGAGACTTCACGAAAGCCACATCTCCTTATGTCTTTGTGTAAGAAACACTAAACAACTGCCCAGAAGAGTTCTGGTCTAAGTCTTACTAGAATTACTATGTATATACATATAAAGAAGAGACTTTGTGCGCATACATTACTCAAGAAATTTTGTAGATAGGGATTTAAATGAACAATGACTAGGCACCAGAACTCTTAATGGGATTTTTGCTTTTCAGGATTAGGACTGACAGGAATTTGGTTCTGATGAACACAGTGGGATGGAGCCACTATTCAATCAATTATATGAACTATGTGGAGTTTACGTCCCTGTGGATGTGGTGAACAAATTCTTGTCAGTCTCAGGTCCAGTGTGCTCTGGACCAATCAGACGCTGGAACACAGCGGCCATTGTGGGGGTGTGGCTGGACGACAGGATGTTTATTTGATTGATTTCATAAACAGGGTTTCCGAGGCTTTAAAGGGGAGAAAGGTGAGCCGGGGCTGCCAGGCCTGGACGGGCTAGATGCCCCGTGCGCTGTGGTATGCTGCTGTCTATCCCTTTCCTTATTCCGCATGCTCCCTGCCGTCCTGAAGCGAATGCTGCAGTGTAGCCCATTCGGAATGAAGAACAAATGAAGAATAGAACAGAAAAAAAAGCTTGCATGTTATCTCGGCATTAATATCTTCAACTCTGTTAAATCTACAAACTTTCAAGGGGTCATGAATTCAGAAATAAATTTTTTCTTGATCTTATGACAAGAAGTCATTGTACTATAAAAATATCCTGTAAACTTCCTCGTTAGTTCAAAAACAGCTTTTATTGAAACCAAGCTCCCAAAACGACTCGTTTCAGAATATGTCTAGACTACTTCTACATCACTGCCTCTTTGGCTCCGCATACCGATGTCATATAGTAGTATAAATGTGAGAGAGATGCAAACATCTTTGACTTACTTGGACAACAAAACGATAGAGGATTACAAGATGTTTTGCTGTGCCAGGTTGTGTAAAACACAGTGTTTTGCATTGCCTTCCTTGTGATCCTAACATTAAGAAAGCGTCGGTTTATGTGTCGAAAACAAAAACGCCCATTGCCATAACACCTACAGCTCTGCGTGTCCTGAGGCTTCCTTCACCGTAAACTAAACACAGTAACGATTTTACCATATCAATCCGAGCGCGAGCCAGATGATGAAACACTAGAAGAACCATTCATTCAACCCGAACCGGTCCGTTCACAGGGACGACTCGAGCAGGACATTTCAGTGATTCACTACTCAGTTTGAGGTATACGAGATGTTGCAACTGTAATTCCTCACCATCAGCATTAGCAAGTGCATGTCTATAAAAAAAAACGATTATACTTGTAACAATAAGAGGGCGGGCAATATGCTAATGTTTCGTTTTGACGTCACAACGAAACAGCTTATGACTCTTACTTTTGAAAGACAATAACTTTATATACGGTGCACTTTCAGATTTAAAACTTTGCAGGATGTTTTCATTCACTTAACGCTATGTTACACACTACATGAAAGGTCATTTTCAAAAATCCATAATAGGGGCCCTTTAATATGCAAACCGGTTCCTCAATCATAGCAGTGGGCATCTCCTTCAAAGTCTTGAATGCCCATCAAAACTGAGTGTTTCAAAGAGGTAAAAACTGGATGGAAAATAGCTTATTACTTCTAAATTAGGATGTTTTTTTTATGTGAAAATCTTGCTAACCTTATAAGCGAACCTCAAAGAACATTATAAAAATTTTTGAAAAAATGCAGTTCATGACCCTTTTAATTATTAACCATTTTTTAAATCTGTTTCAGAGAAATAACTACATTTATTATAATTAAAATAATACAAATCTAACAGTTTGTTTTCACCAATATGTTTTTTTTGTGTGAATTTAACACGTAAAATATACATATTGAGACTAATTGTAAAATAAAATTGTTGCTACTTAATCTGTTTTTTAATGTTTAATGAATGCATGCATTCAATTTTATTTTTTATTTATCTGTTTATCCAATATTCTTACACTAACCTGCATATTAACGAAATAACACTTTTCACCACGTCTGTTTTCATCCGGTAAAATGGAGCACCCTGGATCACCACAAATATCTGCATGAAAGAAAGTGTTCAATAGAAATGCCTTGTTGCAAAAAGCAGATCTTGACTGCTCATTATTATCTTAGTAATTTACCCCATTGAATTAAGAATGTAAACACTTTTTGAAATATCCAGGTTCATCATCTTTGCTTATATAGATAGCTATATTATTATTATTATTATAGTATTATATATTTATTCTTATAGTTATAGTTTTGAGTTCTGCTTTGTAAGTTTTTGTTTGTGTGAATGGATACTTGAGATTGATTGGTTGGTTGGTTGGTTGGTTGATTGATTGATTGGTTGATTGATTGATTGATTGATTGATTGATTGATTGATTGATTGATTGATTGATTGATTGAGGGAAATGTATGTTTCAAAAGCGGCTACTGAAATGGTTATGTATACTGTATGTGCACGGATACTGTTATGTTTCCTCTCTCAAGAAAATGAAATGATTTTTACTGTTCTTCACCTCTCCTCTTTGTTTTAGGGCGATGATGGTCTGCCAGTACCAGGGTGTTGGAATAAAGTGAGTTCTCTTGACTGATCATATTAACATTTTGCTTTTGAAATAATTGCGTCCATGCCATCCTTACTATGATATAACTCGTGCGATGAATTCATGATATGGAGGTATAGATTTGAAGTTACTTTATTAACTGTCATCTACAATCCATTTGTAATATATAATCATAATTTAATACAAATTGGTTTATCATTTTCAATCTGCTGCAATATAGTAGCCTACTTTATGACCAGTTGTTTCGAATCTGATTTGAGCTTTATTAGCGATTGCACTCTTTTCTTTCTATACAACATCTGATAGGAAACAATCTATGCCTCCATTTGCTTGAAAGATGTGTGCTTTGAAAATAACATGTGGTCTTTTGCCTCTTGTCTTGCAGTGATGTTAATTCCTGAATGCCATGTGTGATTGTAAATAGAATATTTATTTTTTTACTTTTTTTGCCATTGATCTGTTATAAGGATGGAAAATACAGCAAACCATAAAAATATTGGCAGGACTTTTGTACAGATGTTTATTTTTATTACTGGTAATGTTTTTTTATGTAATGGACTTTATACTGTACCTATGCATTATGTCAAAAATGTTTTGATCAAGGAAGAAATATACTGTGGCAGCGTATGCATGATATTTGTGCATTATGTTAACGGATACGTGCCTATTAACTTATTGTATCATGGTGTTTAATGTGTTGTGTCGGACCACGCTGCACTGATTAGTGGGGCTGGAGTTACAAATTGGCCTTGTGTGTAAGAGGAAACCCTTTGCTCTGAGAATAACATGGACATGTTCACACCAAACCTAATGATCTTACACTGTAACTGCATATGTTTACTGACAATTAAAATGACTTATTTCAAAGTCCATTCTACATGCAGTATAATTATCAAGTCAGTAGTTTCAGTGCATACATTATAAACATTTGCACTGCATGACTTATTTAGTGAGCATTTCAAACTGTTTTGACTCTATATTCACCTGCCAAATATATTATTGCAAAAGCTGAATTAGTCAACTGTTTCACGTAAGGAAAAAAAAATAATCTTCGTGCAGTGCTTTATGTAAATATGCCAGAATCTTGCCCTTTCAGCAGTTATTTTCTATTTCTATTCTTATCTCTGGCAATTTAATAATTGAGAGAAATTCAATTTACATACAATTTAGTTCTTTTTTTTATTTATCTCATATATTGCTGCTCACCGTCAAGCACATCTTTGTGTTTACTAATAAGCATCTACACTACTGTTCAAAACCTTGGGGTCAGTAAAATATATATACTGTATATATTTAAAAAGAAAATGCTTCTGGTCAGCATGGCTAAATACATTTAAGCAAATATGACACTAAAAACTTCTACATTGTTGCAAAAACAGTCTATTTCAAATTTTAAAAAAATCTTTGAAATTTCTATTCATCAAAGAATTCTGCAGCAAATCAGCATGATTTGTGAAGGATCATGTGACACTGAAGACTGAAGTAATGATGCTGAAAAGTCAGCTTTGTCATCACAGTAATAAATACATTTTTAAAAAATATATTTATATTACAACAGAAAAGAGATGTTTTAAATTGTAAAAATATTCACAAAATTACTATTTTTACTGAATTTGTTTTTTATTATTATTCAGCGTCTTTGAGCATAAAAGGGAGGGGGGGGGAAACATAAAATAAATCTTACCGACCCTAAAATTTAAAACAGTAGTGTATGTCCCGTTTTACCTCAACTGTCAAGTACAAATGAAGAATAAAAATTAGTATTAAAACTTGCAATTTACATTTATAATATGTTGATTCCCAAGAAACATCAGGGTCATAGAAAAAGACCCTTAGCTAAAATGGTTTTGTTTTGTGTTCATTCAGTGTTGAAGTCATTAAGTTGTGTAGGATTGCTGCTGCTTACATTGACAAGCTATTCGGGTTCCATTTTGCCTATTAATATGGAGTTAAGCATGTAATCATCAGTGTCTATAAACTCTTTATTCGTCTGTAATACCTCATACTAACATGTGCCTTAATGCTTTTACTCTGCCAAGAGACATATCAACCATAATGTAAAAGAATATGCTGTCAACATGAGGAATATAAGACAATAAATGGCTGTAAAAAAGTTCAGCCAAAACATTTCCTAACATGTCTTTTTTAACTGTTTGTTTGCATACATGTTGATATGTTGTTTGCATACATACCCTCTGGATGTTCATACTGCAGGTTTGCTTGTTACCGTGATTTGCATCTGACTGAAGTGTGAAACTGCATCAGTAGGTTATTCAGTTACTCTCAGTGTTGGGGAAAGTTACTTTTAAAAGTAATGCATTACAATATTGTGTTTCTCCCTTGAAACATAACTAATTGTGTTATAGTCACTTTTTATGGAGAGTAATGTGTTTCGTTACACACTCAAACAGTGTGCGATTTTGGACGCAGCTTTGGAGTTTCTTCTCCTGCATCCAAAATCACATACTGTCTGAGTGTGTACTACATTTAAAGTTGAACTTACTTTACGACCGTTAATGGTATGAATGTAATCTGGACGTACATTCGCCATGCTGTCATTATCATGTGACCTACCAGCGTCAGTATATGTAGCTTCACTGCCATTCATAAACCCATTCATAACCATAGTCAAGTGTACGCACTATAACTATATATTATATTTTGCATCATATACGCACTTCAGAATATCACTGGAAGTAGGTCATCCAGGGACTTTTCACCTACTGTTTTTCGCATACTATATAGGGAAGTATTTGATTTTGGGCGCTGCGCAAGGCTGTATCTGAAATCACATACTCTCTAGAGCAATTGCTGAAGTAATTACTTCACGCCCGCTAAAATTGTACATTCTTTATATGAGTGTGTGTAGTGTGAATGTAATATCGATATACTAAATTTGCCATATTGTGATTATGATGACCTACCAGCGTCAGTTACATTGCTTCACTGCCACTCATAAATCCTCTCCCGTGTGCTCATGGATAGTAAAGTGTCCATATGCACACTTCAGAATCTCGCCGGAAGTAGTCGGTCATCCGGAGACTTTTTGCCCACTCATTTATGAGTAGCCTACTGTGAATTCGGACATACTACTTTTGTCACATACTGTTTTTCGCCTACTATATAGTAAAGGGAAATATGTGATTTCAGATACAGCCCAACACTCACTTCAGCAATAAAAAAAATAAAGAAACGTTTATGTCAAGTTATTTTTGTTTATTCGTGCAGTTGAATTGGATCATCGATGATCAGCAGCAAAGACATTGATTCATAAAGTCAGATTAAATACATAATTTTGTCTAATTTAACATGTAATTATTGCAGGTTTGCTTAATATTCTGTGTTTGCGTTTCACTGTTATTATTAATTTTGAGGAGTAGCTAGGGTGGCCATACGTCCGGATTTTGGCCGGACAGTCCGGATTTTAAGCCCCCTGTCCGGCGTCCGGCGCAGCATCAAGCCGGACACTCATTTGTCCTCCTTTTTGGAGTTGCGGTGAATTATTATTTTTTTTTTAAACAACCTATAAAAATCCCGCATACTGAATCTAGAGCTGCGAATGCGAGACAGAACATAGCCTACTGTATGTGGCTATGTGCGCCAAACCGTGTAGCGCGTGCGCACGGCAGAGAGGGAGAGAGCGAGAGAACTTGCGTGCGAGTTTACAGGTTGGTAAATGTTGTGGAATAACCCCCCCCCCCCCCCCCCCCCCCCGTCAACAAAACCAATCACCAAAATATATTAATAATGACTTCTTGCCGGTTGGGATGTCTGTGTCCTCCTTTTTGATGTTATAGAAATGGCCACCCTAGGAGTAGCCTATACTGAATCTGTTTTTGTGAGATGAGTAAATGCTTACATTTAGTCTAGTAAAGTACAGTAACCATCATGCACTTACTCCTGATTTCTCTCAACATGCTGATAGATAGGACAGCTGTCAGTCAATAAATGGGAAAACAAAGTAACTTACTTTACTTAGGCTATTTGAAAAAGTAACTCTGATATCTTGTAGTAAAGTAATGCGTTACTCTACTCTTTACTGGCAAAAAGTAATCTGAAAACATAACTTGCTTTTCTTGTAATGCGTTACCCCCAACACTGGTGATTCTACATGCATGTTGTCTGAAGCGTTCTCCATCTCCAAGTCAGGAGTAAAGTGTTTTCAGTGCATTACAAATGTGTGTTTCTTTTATTAAAAGGGTCAGAATCCGTTCCAGCTAGCCAAGAAGTAATCCAGCGGCGAGATTCACGTGGTTCTGGTTTGATTTCCTTTATAAGCATCACAAAAACTTGAAGAGGTTTTGCCGATCTTTGAGTTTGGGCCGCTCTTTGGCGGCTGTTTGAAGGATTGTGTCCTGTAGTTCTGGAAGACCCCAGAGGGAGGCAGATATGAACAGACTAAAACTGACTGAACTACAGAAAAGACGATAATTCAGAAGTAGCCTGTCATTTCTCCAAGTTTTACACCTTTCTTTCTCTTTTATACTATTCACTATGTGAAAGAAACATTTTAGCACATTTTGTTCCTTTTTAATGACAATGTTATGTACAATTATTAATGTTTGTGAGCAGAGGATTCAGCGCAGCTCATTGAACATGCAGATGTGGTGTTACTGTGTTTCCAGACAAACCAAAGAAAGAAAAATCTTTGATGATTCCTTATTCAAACTATCACTGCCTTCTGTTGAGAGTTGTCGGTAGAATAACCTCACACTTCACTCACAGTACACATTTACACTATGCGTTTTATTTCACATGTCTGTACATAACTGTTTTGCTTGTACAGCATAGTGATCAACCTTTAAAAATGAGAATAAAATCACTTATAAAGCTAAAACCAAAAAGTGAACATGAAGGACTATCACTGTAACTGAAATGCTGTGTACCAACTTTCACCATAAACCTCCTAAAAGGTATTTAGCAAAAACAGTATTTAACATTTTTTTAAAAGCTAGTTGCGACAAGGGCATTTGTTGGTGTTGCAACATGCGTGTACACTGGTACATTTCACTGCTGTAAACATAAATGTCAATGCTAACTTGATCTGTATATTTTGCAAACTCTTTGAAATGAAAATAACTGAGCGCAGTTTGTTTGGGTACTTGTACAGAACAGCTGTAATTTTAAGAATGTATGAGGCAGCTAAAAAAAAATGAACCAGCAGTGACGCATTGGCCGTTTAATTTATTGTTGGTTCACAATGTGTGACCTTCAGATAAACTATTTGTTTATATGAAGTTTTATGGCTGCGAATAATTCGAGTAAACATCTTTTTGGTTGTCCAGTATGTATATGCAAGTTATTTTGATCAAATTCACAGAATATGGAGTAGGGATGGCAATATCACTGCAACCATAGTGGGGTTTGTAAGGGAAAATATACTTACAATAAAATGTCCTTACAATAATCATGACCTAGATATAAAAATAAAAAAAGGAAAATTAGATGTGGTAACAAATGTACCAGCAGCTATTTTTACGTAAATGCAAGCATTCCTTACGTTATATTTTGACACCTGTTTCAGACAAAAATTGGTTGTATATAAACCCATTGTATAGTTTCATTAAATCTTCTATTCTGTCAAGTTTTTAATCGTTTAAGAAGATGTTATACAGATAACACATAGATAACTTATTTAAGCCTAAAAAACACCTATTTTCTGATAGGCCATTGGTTTCATGGTCACTATTAGAGGATAAGTCAATTAGGCCTAAGTGGGAAATGACAATTTATTTTAAAATATGTCTATTTGTAATATTGTTATTGGATTATAAATGGCAGAGGTCTACTTGTATTTGATTTTGAAGACATTGTGTGATATATATGTGTAAAAATGAACATTTCATGATGATACACTCAAAAATAAAGGTTCTTCAATGGGTTTATTGGTGCACATTTTCACTGTATAAGGTTCTTGAGTCGACTATGTCAGTGTTTCTCAACTTTCATTTTGAAAGCCGTGGGTGAACGCAAATGAGATGTTGTCAGGCAATATGTCAGTGTCATTATTCTAACATTATTTTATTTGTTACAAAATAAAGTCCTCGCCTTATAAACTCACCTTACGAACTCACCTGTTCTGTTAGACTTAGTGCTGTGCTTGCGACAAATGTTAAGAAAAGGTTTTTTATAGCCTATCAGGCTGTAAATCATGCTGGTTTATGGCATCAGCCAGTAAAGCCCTTCTAATTGTAACCTTTATTTTTAAGTGTTCACAGCTGTATGTTTAAAAACATGTATTTCTATGTGTTTTTCCCCTTAGTTATGATATGATATTGGTTGCCTACTAATCCTTCTGTTCTGACGTAAGATAATCTACAAATGCTCAAAAGAAGAATGAATCAGATCTTATGCAATCTGTATTAAAATAGCATTAGGTGCTTTTTAAACTTTGGGGCATGCCATGTTATGAAGTGGTTTTCATGTTATTGTGCACAAGGCTTCATTTCTTTTTCTCAGTATAATTTTGCACATTGAAGTGTGTGTGACTTTTTTTTTCCATGTCTTGAACAAGAATATAATGTTTGTACTGTAAATCATGTATTTTTTTTATACATTTCCCTGTTGACAAATGTTTTGATCTCATGTTGTCCGACTTTGTATACAGTGTACTCTTCAAATAATGTGTCTCTCCTATATAACTATCTTGACTAAATTCAAATTTGTGACAGCATTTTTAAAATGCTTTATAATCAGTTATTTTGCATATTATAGGCTTATACTGACCTTTAATGAGGAGTACACTTTCAAAACAGCTGTCAAGCCCATAGGAACATTAACCAAACTTGCCAGTTGCAGTTTTGAATGCCAGTTCATGGATCATTGTGATCCACATCACACACTGCCCATGTTTGAGCACTGCTGTCTTTGTTCAACTGCTGCTCACAGATTTATTTCTTTAGATCATTTACAAGTGTGTTTCATACCAAGAACAAATTACCTGACCGTTTGTGTGATATCTTTGATACTGTTGTTGTTGTTGTATGTAATTGAACATGGATAAGAGGGCATTAATTTCAGTGCTTTTACAGGAAGTGCAAATGCAAGATGAATTGCAACCACTTGCTATTAATGCGCCTACTTGTATACATTTACATTTTTTAAAGTGTCAGTCTGACTAACATGTTACAGTCTGACTAAAGGTTGGCTTTAGGGTTATGTTTATCTTTTCCTTCCATTTCCCTTCTTTAAATTGTTTAAAATCGTGCGTTGAATGAATATGTAAAATGTTATTATTGCTGATTCAATATATGCTTTTGGAGACACCGTTATTATTATTTAAAGTTTTGTTAATTTCTCTTCTTTTTTTCATAATGACTTTCTTTTTTTTTTAAGATAGGCTATCTAGTTTTTTGTTTATTTTTCAAAAAGACATCAGAACTGTATTATCCATGCAGTGAAATAAAGGAAATGGAATAATGCAAATGCACCGACTGAACTGTTCTGTTTGGGAAACAAATGCTGGTTTTAAAGAAATTACAAAACAGAGTTAAAGGGATAGTTCAAAAAAAAAAATTCTGTCATCATTTACTCACCCTAAAGTTGTCCCAAACCTGTAATAATTTATTTTTTCTGCTGAACACAAAAGAAGATATTTTGAGGAATATGCCTAACCAAATAGTTGATGGGCCCCATTGACTTCCATAGAATTTTGTCCCATTTGTTATGGTTTCCAACAATCTTCCAAATATCTTCTTTTGTGTTCAGCAGAAGAAAGAATAGAGGTGAGGGTGAGTAAATGATGACAGTACTATTTTCATTTTTTGGTGAATTATCCCTTTAATAAGGCATGCTGTTGACAAAATAAGAAACATTAAAAAGAGAAATCCAAAGACAAAATTTGTCATGAAGAAAACAATGTTCCAAAAAAAGAAAATTCTGAAGATGCTTTTGATGTATTCATAAAAAATTCAAAAACTGCGAGACAACATTAATCTATGACAAGCTAGCTGAAAGTTACAATGAAACGTTTTCCGTGTCGTGTGTAATGCTACATGCCACCGCCAGATGTCAGTAGAATCCACAGTTCCGCATCAGCGCTCAGTCTCGTGAAGACAGTCCTGCTGTGGCTGCATCCTGTCAGCGCGCGACTCACACTCACACCGATCGCTCATATGAGGACAAGCAGCGTTTCTCAATTATCCACAAATAAACAGCTGTGGAAACTGTATTACACCCTGACCTGACAGGTGGTAAGTAGTAATTCAACATTTCACTGTCCGCTGCGTTTAGTTTCGTTTAATATCAAATTTGCAGAAAATGTATGTCATATTTTATTCAATTTGCTCGTTTGTAAAGGTCTTTCAAGTTCATAGTCTTAAATTACAGTAATCGTTCCTTCATCTTAAATCCAATCACTCGCTAATGCCAGGTGTAGTCTTGATTAATTACATTTTGAATGAGCATATTCATCTGCTCAGTTCAAAGAATTATCCTCCATTTATAGTCAGTAATGTTGTTGATGGTCTTTTTTTTTCCATTATTGTCATGTGTTTTAAATGTTATATATTTACACCAATTATTATTTACGATATTAAGTATATTTTCCCCTGGACAATAGCAGTGATAATAGTTTTTTTAATGCAATATTTACATAAAATTCAGTCTCTTGCTTCTAAATAATATTTGATCAAAATCATTTTTTTTAAGGAAACTTGTAGCACTTTATTTTACAGTCCTATTCCGCATGTACATACTCCTATGTAGCCTACTTATTATTGCAATTACAATAACTGGGTTATTATAACTAGGCACTAACCCTGAACCTACCCCTAAACTTATATTACCCAGTACTTTCTAAGGCAAGTACATGTAAAATAAAGGGTTACATTTTATTTTAAGGTGTCAGTGTTACAGTGTAATTATGCATTTAAGTACTGTGTAATAACAATTAACCACATGTACTTACTATAGGTTTAGGATTGGGGTTTGGTTTAGGGTTAGCCCCATGTCATTTATAATTTATAGTTATTTCTACAGTAAATACATGTAATGTGTAACAAGGGCTCTAAAATAAAGTGTTACCAAGTAAAGTGTAATCAGGAAACATAATATAGTATTCATAATTATGTTTCCTTTTTTAAAATAATTGTATTAAATATTATTTCGAAGCATGAGACTTAAGTGCTGTAGATTAAATTGACGTGCCCTGTCTAGATAACCAGACAATCATGCATTTTGTCTTCTGATGTCAGTGGCCAACCAGTGAACAAATTTAAAAGCCCAAAGGCCTCTCTATGGTTCCTAGTCACTCTCTGAACATGGGGAACGGTTCGATCAAAGCTCCTCGACTAGAGGAGACCTGCCTGTCCTCCGGTAGGAAAGAGGCCCCTGTTTGGGAATCTGTAGAGCCCCTGAAGATGAGGATCGCCCATCTGGAGGAAGAGTTGGCACGGAGGGACCAGGAGCTCCGCGCACAGGAGAAGCGGTTACAGAGCCTTCAAAGGGAACTAGAGGCAAAAGTTTCCCAGATCGATAAGCTCCAGGATGCCATCGGGTACAACAGCCTCGGGCGCTCCCCGCCGGCACCACTGAGGCACAGCCGCAGACTTCTGAGTGTGATCAACCAGGGCTCCACACGCTTTCACAGAGTGGCTGTGGAGGTGCATCGACGCCTTAAAGCTAAGGAGGGCGTTTCAGCCGAGCCTCCATCGAGGCACTTCTGTCATGACCACAGGGTCCATCACATCTCCACTGAGAGACCTCACATCCGCAAAGACTCCAGGTGAGTGTGCGGAAACTGACTGCACCACTGGATTGTTTGTGTCATTATGGAGTCACTGGAATACTGACTCCCTTGGAAAGGTGGAGATAGGAGTAAGGTTTAGCCAAGCCTTTGTAGTGTCTCCAACCCCAAAACGGGCTTGAAAGCCTTGATTTCCATAACACACTCTGAAGGGGATGGAGTGGCTAAAGAGAACACAAACCGTGAGCTATTTGTATGCATGGACAGGAATCATTACTGTTTTAATTAAACACGCTGTTGATGGCAGTCTACAAATCTCCAGCACTAATTCATTCATAAGATCGAGGTCAGTAGAGAGTTTCAGATGTGATAATGAGAATCAGCTATTGTATCAAAAAAGCTATACATGTAAAATGTAGACGTGTCCCCAAGTCAAGATTTTTCAGCCCTCCAAAAGAAAGAATGAAAAATGTATGCTTTGTTATGCCACAGGAAGTGAATTTATCCAAGAATTAAAATTCCCCAAATTAAGTCTATTTACACATGTATACATTATACATATAATTCCAAACTCGTATACTCGTTTTTTATTTCAGTCAAAAAACACCATTAAGTATAAAAACGTACCCATATATTAGATTTATGTACTGCCTTCCAAGTCATGTGATGGCTTCGTGTGAGGAACAGACCAAAACTGAGTAAGAATTAATAAAATTAGGAATTGTTCTTATAATAATTTATAAGAATTTCTTAATTTCTCACTGATCATCTTCCCCTCCTCCTCATCATGTAGTTTTGTTTGAAATTAAACATACGCTGCCATATAATATTTAGACATTCTTGCACCAGATTTGAATTTTTTACTTAAGTTGATTTCAGTTTAGTCTGTTCCTGTTGAGAACACTTGAAATGTAAAGTATGTATCGTAGCGCTTTATACAATACAGATTGTTTCAAAGCAGCTTTATTGTGATAAACAGGAAAAAACAATCAATGATGCAAACTTCATCAAATATGAGGCAAATTCTAATTCTGCTTTAAAGCATCTCTAAAAGACAATAGTGTCATTATTGAGCTGAATTCAGTTCAATGTTGTTTCAGTTCAGTCCAATAAGTTCACCAATTATTAAATGAGTTCAATTCAGCTATAAGCAGCTCTACAGTGTCGTTATTCACTTTGAGTCAGTTCAGTGTTGAGTCAATCATGAATTTTGATAGATAGATAGATAGATAGATAGATAGATAGATAGATAGATAGATAGATAGATTGATTTTGCTAGATTTCAACAAAAACATTATGAATTAGTTATTGTAAAGTGTTGGGGTTTTCATTCTCCAAACTCTTTTTGCTTCTTTTCCTAAAGCACTAAGAAACTGATCAATGAAGCCATCATGAACAATGACTTTCTGAAGAAGCTGGAGCCTCAGCACACTCGAGAGATGGTGGACTGCATGTACGAGAAAATCTACCCTGCTGAGCAGCTGGTTATTCAGGAAGGAGAGCCGGGGAACTACCTCTATGTGCTTGCTGGTAAACTCCAGATGTTTTTGTTACCTGCTTTTCATACTTTCGAATTTCACTGTACTCCACTGTTTTATTTAATCTTTTTCTCTGATTTGATTATCTGTGTTTAGAGGGTTTATTAGAGGTCATTCAAAATGGAAAGCTCCTGGGTCAGATGCGTCCTGGGACGGCCTTCGGAGAGTTGGCCATTCTCTATAACTGTAAAAGAACAGCCACAGTCAAAGGTGTGTGTGTGTGTGTTCCTGTTTTGGTGTATTTTTGTGTTTAAACTAATAGTTTAAAACAAGATAAGAAAAAAAATTTGTATGAGTAAAAAAAGTATTTTTTTTATTATTATGGACTTAACTATTGAAGGACTTAACTATTCCTTTAAGTTTATCATTAAGTAAAAATTCTGTCATCTTTTATTATCATCAATTTTTTTATTTTATTTTTATTTTATTTTTACAATGAAAGTCTAGGGGGTCTAGTGTTGTTTAGGACCACAAAGGACAAAAATATCTTCTTTTGTGCTTTTAACAATCCTTTTAAGAAAACTAATAAATCTGGCTAAATGTGAGTGTAGTTCATAATGTTTCAAACATCAAAACATCATATGTTTTGATCTGTTAGCATATGTGCCTTGTAGACTGTCTGTGTGTATTGCAATGCTGCCGTGATTCTGGTTGAAAAGCTGCTGTAGGTAATGATGTTAATAAAAATTGCAATGTCAATGTAATAATTAAATCCTCATTTATCTATTTTTTCAGTGAAATGATTTTGCTTCCGTTACCTAAAAACTGATAGGTGCATTTTGTCAAAAAATAAAACATTTACTTTTTACTTAATACAAGTCCAAAGCATTACATTTGGATGCAGTCTGCAAAAAAATTGGGGTTTTTTTTCTATTATTGTTGACCCACTTTTATTGTAAACATTGGATTTGTGTCATAGTTTTAGATTTGTGAAGTGGAACTGATGGTGATTGCATTTCATTAGCTGTGACTCAGTCCCACATCTGGGCTCTGGACCGGCAGACGTTCCAGACTATCATGATGAGGTCCACTCAGGCCAGACATGAGGAATACTTCAGCTTCCTGCGCAGGTACATTCATGCCACTAACATTTGTGCATATTTATCAGTTGTCAACTTCACACACACTAATAAACACACACTTCTCTGCTTGGCTGCTTCAACACACATTCAGTGCTTATTTAAATGCTTATTGTAGACCTAGTCACAAATGCGTATCAGTGCATCATAAATTGATGTAAAAATGTAACTGTTAAAATTATGTTGGTTGGCGCAAGGGTTGAATGTGTTATAATGAAGAATTTCTGTCCTTATTTTTTTGTGCACCCTTTGACATCATTTTTACGGATTCGATTGCATGCTGTTTACCTTTAATGCTGATTAAACACATTGTTACATTTTTTTTAGTGTGTCTTTGCTGAAGGATCTACCAGAGGAAAAACTTGCCAAAATAATTGACTGTCTAGAAGTTGTAAGTTTTCAGCATTTTATTGTGTCTATAGCATTGTCATTTGTTGGTAATACATATTTATTTCTGAAATGAAATAAAACCAAATCATATTCACGTTTCAATCTTTTTTAGGATTATTTTGACAAAGGAGAGTACATTATTCGTGAGGGCGAGGAAGGAAACACTTTCTTTATCATTGCTAAAGGAGAGGTATTAATTTATTTATTTTCTTTTTTATTTCAATATTGTAGCATTGTGCAATTTATCTTCTTTGCCAACATGAATATGCCTGTAGGAGTCGGCAGACACACAGCCCATAGAAGCCCCAATGAACTAGTGCTTAAATGGCAGATACCTGTACCATTGATTGTAATGGAGCAAAAATTTATGTTAATTGAATAAGAGACTGGAGATGAATTATTTTGAGTCCCATCCAGAAGCCAAAATTCACTAGTAACCTGTATGAGTATGACTGTTACTTGCATGGGATAAGATGTTTTTTCATTGGACATTGAGCTGTCAATCCATATATTTTAGAGAAGCCTGGCTTCTCTATATGATCATAGGTGTCAGGGTTCTGTGTAGTTTCATTGTGTTTTCGGTTTATGTGTCTTAGTTTCTTGTGTATCCTTTTATTTTGGCATCCCATTTTGAGACTGGAGCCCACTACCAGGTCCCTCCTGGAGCCATACCGTGGGGTCAGTTCTTTCCTGATCCGGTAGAAGTGTGCTGGCTCATCCACCTTATCATGGAGCCATCTCTCACCCTTGTCCCCATCCCTGAACTTTTCCCAGAGACTTCTCTAGATTATCCTATTCTCTCTGGTCACCTGCCCACTCCGTTGTCCCCATTACCATTGCTGGCTCCGTCCAGTACCCAGGACTCACTTGCTCCACTGGTTTTGCGGAGCTCCTTGGCTCCGCCCCCATCGCAGATTCCCACCAACTCCCTGGCTCTACCTCAGGTCTCCTCTCCGTCTGCCGAGCTCTTCAATACGGATCGCCTGGCTTCACCTCAGGCCTCCAGGCCCATGACTCCACCTCGGCTTGTCAGCCCGTCGGCTCCACCGGGTCCCTCCTTCCTTCTGGCTCAGCTTTGGTTCTCTCTCTCTCGGGTCTGCCTCCATTGTTGCCTTGGTCCCTTAAGCCGTCTTCCAGCCCTGCGATCGGGGTCCGTCGGCCCTTCAGTTGTGCTGGGGTCTCCATCTTGGCAAGCTCCGCCTCCGTCAGACGGCACAACAGCTCTGCTTTGACTCCTCCATCCGTCAACTCCGCCATGGTGTTCGATCAGCTCCTCCTGTTTCCTGTCCTTCGCCATGCCCCTCATCTTCCTCCTAAACCCTCTCCCTGGGTTCTGTCAACCTTCTGTCTGGGTTCTGTGAAGATTTATTGTTTCTTTTCATGTGTCTTGGTTTCTTCTATATCATTTGTAGCGTTTTTCATGACCTCAATTACTCCCTGTTTGTTTATATAGTTACTCATTATTGTCAACTTTGTCTCGTTTATTTAAACGGCTGGTTCTGTTCAGTTCTTTGCTGGTTCACATCTAATGTTAAGGTTGGGAGTGGTATTGTCCTTTGTGTATTCAACTGTGGATAATATACGTATTTATTAAAAGTATCTTTAATTGATAGTCTGCATCATGCATCTTCTGAATATCACTGCGTATGTGACAGTAAGGAGATTTCAGATGTAGGACAGTAATTCCAATTGTGATGGCGATGAATTTTGTTAGTAATACAAACAAGAAGTAAAATGTACAGTAAGATGTTTTTGTGTGTGTTTTTTTCCAGGTGTCTGTAACACAAACTACAGAGGGCTTTTCAGAACCACAGGAGATTAAGACTCTTGGAGTGGGTGATTACTTTGGGGAAAAGGCTCTCATAAGGTTTGGAAAGGGTATCATTTTGAAGTGTTTTTAACAATATTGAACACAACCAACAATGACTCCTTTGTGACTGTGGACTTCCTGTAGGCAAAGTAAAAGATTAATTACTTATCTCTACAATGTCCACACATTGTTCGCTAAGAGCCGTAAGAAACAGAGATTCTGTAGGAGTGGATGTGGGAGGTGGAATGTCAGTCATCTGAAAAGATGTTCATTCTCAATGTACCATTGTTGAAGAACACACTCAGTACTGAAACAACCACAGAGATGCTCACATAGGCTACTTAGACACAGGAGAGCCACTTGTCATATTCACTAATTTGTAATAATGATTTAGATTTGTTTAAAGCTGAGATGAAATGCTCTCAATATGGAACAAGCAAATGTTTTTCTGGATGTTTTCAGTCACTGTATATATATACACTCACCGGCCACTTTATTAGGTACACCTGTCCAACTGCTCGTTAACACTTAATTTCTAAGCAGCCAATCACATGGCGGCAACTCAGTGCATTTAGGCATGTAGACATGGTCAAGACAATCTCCTGCAGTTCAAACCGAGCATCAGTATGGGGAAGAAAGGTGATTTGAGTGACTTTGAACGTGGCATGATTGTTGGTGCCAGAAGGGCTGGTCTGAGTATTTCAGAAACTGCTAATCTACTGGGATTTTCACGCACAACCATCTCTAGGGTTTACAGAGAATGGTCCGAAAAAGAAAAAACATCCAGTGAGCGGCAGTTCTGTGGGCGGAAATGCCTTGTTGATGCCAGAGGTCAGAGGAGAATGGCCAGACTGGTTCGAGCTGATAGAAGGGCAACAGTGACTCAAATAACCACCCGTTACAACCAAGGTGGGCAGAAGAGCATCTCTGAACGCACAGTACGTCGAACTTTGAGGCAGATGGGCTACAGCAGCAGAAGACCACACCGGGTGCCACTCCTTTCAGCTAAGAACAGGAAACTGAGGCTACAATTTGCACAAGCTCATCGAAATTGGACAATAGAAGATTGGAAAAACGTTGCCTGGTCTGATGAGTCTCGATTTCTGCTGCGACATTCGGATGGTAGGGTCAGAATTTGGCGTCTACAACATGAAAGCATGGATCCATCCTGCCTTGTATCAACGGTTCAGGCTGGTGGTGGTGGTGTCATGGTGTGGGGAATATTTTCTTGGCACTCTTTGGGCCCCTTGGTACCAATTGAGCATCGTTGCAACGCCACAGCCTACCTGAGTATTGTTGCTGACCATGTCCATCCCTTTATGACCACAATGTACCCAACTTCTGATGGCTACTTTCAGCAGGATAATGCGCCATGTCATAAAGCTGGAATCATCTCAGACTGGTTTCTTGAACATGACAATGAGTTCGCTGTACTCAAATGGCCTCCACAGTCACCAGTTCTCAATCCAATAGAGCATCTTTGGGATGTGGTGGAACGGGAGATTCGCATCATGGATGTGCAGCCGACAAATCTGCGGCAACTGTGTGATGCCATCATGTCAATATGGACCAAACTCCCTGAGGAATGCTTCCAGCACCTTGTTGAATCTATGCCACGAAGAATTGAGGCAGTTCTGAAGGCAAAAGGGGGTCCAACCCGTTACTAGCATGGGGTACCTAATAAAGTGGCCGGTGAGTGTATATAAAATCTCCAAACTGGCACAACATCATTGCATATGTCTTATAATTTCATTTCAGTGAGGATGTCCGCTCGGCTAATATCATTGCAAAGGAAAATGACACACAGTGTTTGGTGGTGGATAGAGAGTAAGTGATTCTTCCACACTAACGAGTAGGGTTGTCTCCATAATCATATCATAATTTGATTATCACACATATCGTAAGTTGTCAATACCAATTTTGATACCACAGAAAAAAAAAAACGAATATGTTATTTATTAAACATCCTGTGTTATTTAAAAAATCTAATAAAAATACTGTCATGTAGCCTTCAGGTATTTCTTAATTAGGTGTATCTTGTTTTCAGATTTTTCAAATAATAATCAAAGAAAACAGTTTATTTCACAGTAATAAAATAAAATACTAAAAACAAGACTTGAAACTAACAAATAAAACAATAGAAGAGAGATACAAATTAAGTGAAAAATACAAATCAAATGTAATCAAATTAAAAATAATCAATATATAATAATAAGAATGATAATAATAAAATTATTTTAAAAATGAAATTGTCATTGTTATAACTCTATTGAATACATGCCTCTAATAAATTGGGGGTTGTCTGGTATAACTTTAAAATGATCATTTTATAGGTTTTTACAGCTTTTAAATTAGTCTTAATTATTAAGAATCACTGACCAACCTTCTTATTTTAATATAGACTACTGTTACATCCACAACATACAATGAAAATAAATTGTTATAGGATTTACTTTGTAAATTTTACAAATAATTACACAGAAATGGCACACAAAAAAAACATTGAATTAAACTGTAATCTTTGTTTTATTTACAGCTTTGAAACATTACATTTTTACAGCATACTATTATTCTACCTATGACTAAAACAGTTACTATCACTCTATCCGGATTTTTAAACAGCAACTTCAATCAGATGGTGGGAACCTACGAGGAGCTGCAAGCCTATCTGAGGGAGTATGTGGAGCAGCTTTCTCTGAGTGATGAGATGAGGAACGCCATGTAAGAACACACCTAATGGAAACAGACACAGCTAACTACTGTAGACCTACTCCATTCCTGTATGTGACAGTCACAATCTTTTCCCCACAGGCCTCAGTCGCCGCTTTACGAACGCTCTCCAGAGGCAGCAGAGTTCAGGAGGCTGAAGGAGAAGGCAGCTGGTTTGTCCAGTTACTCGTTCATGAAAGAACTTCAAGTAGTGGCCACACTAGGAATGGGAGGCTTCGGACGAGTGGAGTTGGTTAGATTTCATTTATACAGCATACATATCACTCTGATGCATGAATAGCCTATATCTAGAAAAAAGTTTTGCACCAATGGCATTTTATATTGTTTGTTGCATGCATTTTGTGTCTTAGGTCAAGCTTAAAGATTCAGAAGATACTGCGTTTGCTTTGAAGTGTATTAAGAAAAAGCACATTGTGGACACCAGGCAGCAGGAGCACATTTATTCAGAAAAGGACATCCTCCAACAGACCCGTTCTAACTTTATTGTCAGGTCAGTCTAATGAGCATATCTTTCCTGCCGCATACTGACATATTGAGAAGTGTAAACACACAGGAATAATAGTACAATTTAGATTCATATAATCCTCAAGAGTGATGAAGGTATCTGTACACAGATTGGGCTCAAGAACAAGACTTAAACAAGCTATATTATTTGGTATGATATTTGCTAAGAAAACTGATTCTGTGTGGTAGAGATGTAGTTAAGTTCCCCCTGAAGGCTACTAAATTAATTAATTAGTTAATCAATATAATGGACTGAATGCATGGCTTGCTGCTAGACGGTGGGAGAAACGTACTGTAGGTAAACAGACTGTTGTTTGCTGTTTGTTAATTAAGGTCTGATGGATGAACTTGCACTTCGATTAGACTTGTTTATTAGATAATGTTTAATTATGATAAGACTTTCCGGTGTTTTGGAAGCTGGCAACTTTGATATTTACTTCAGTCACTGTCACTAGGGCTACAGACACTATTTATGGCTACAAAGAATAGCTGTACATAGAAAATGGCCAAATAGAAAATGGTCTTGACTTTGATTATCTGTTCACACAGGGGTCAATGACATGATGCTAATTTTTTTTTGTCTGGATTTAATCATTTACTCAAAAATACATCAAACATGTTGTTCATCATACATACAATGACATAAACACACTATGATAAACAAATTGAATTTCTGAATTAAAAAAATATTTTTATATATTTTATAAATAAATTCTAAATTCTCTTTTAAATAAAAAGTTATTTAAACAATGTTCCACTTTAAACAATGTGGTGGAGCGGACAGAGTCATACTGACACGCTAGACATTTGTCTTATATCTGTCACAGTGGTCTCAGTGCCATTGTGCTTTTCATCTGTATGGCTTCTACTTCTACTTTGCATGTTTCTAGGAAACTCCCCAGGGAATTTCAAACCATGCTTATATTCCTGTCTGAGTGTGTGCTCTAGCTCGTTTTATTGCTTCTTTGGCATTTGTAGACGAAAAGCTAGCACAGGTTTACATGCAAGTCTGGTTCTCTATGAAAGCTAGCAGTTAGAAATGCTAAAGAGACACTTTGAATGCAAATAATCGAGTGTGTCAGGCTGCCCTTGTGTGTTTCAGGTTGTTCCGGACATTTCGGGATGATAAGTATGTTTACATGCTGCTTGAGGTTTGCTTGGGAGGAGAGCTATGGAGCGTGCTGAGGGACATGTGAGTGTAGGTTGTTTTGACACTGTGCATATTGCATATCACAGCCCACCGTCTTTGAAAAACATTTATTCTGATCACATACATGGTTATTACTGACTTATACTACAGGGCTGTTGAATGCTTGATTCTGATTGGTTGAGAACGTTCTAAGGTGTGCAATTATTTTCAGGGAAACGCACGGCTAAAGTAGTTCCAGGCAGGTCTTGACCGCATTACCATTCCATATCACTTCGCATATTTAATCGTAATAACAACAATAGGATACAATTCATAACAAGGAAAAAAAACGCTAAAGAAAGAAAGAAATGGAGCTTGATCCTCTCAGAAAAACAAAAGTACGGTAACACTTTATTTTACGATGTTCGTGATACAGAGTAATTACTTAATGAATTACTTAGTAGTAGACTTTGTAATAACATGTAATAAAATGTAATTAACTCGTTACTAAGTTATGGAACAGCCTGTACTTACAGATTGTAATTATGCACATGTAATAGGCAGTTACTGTTACACAAATGTAACTCCGTATTTTTCTAATAATTCAACGGCCAATTATTCTGTAGTCAATTATTCCTTACTTATCGCTGATTGATTCATAGCTCCTAATAGATGTAGAATACGTAAGTCTCTTAATTTAGGACGTCATGATGTTTTGATTTCATTTAGGAGTTGCTTTGACGAACACACTGCCCGTTTCTGTACTGGATGTGTGCTGGAAGCTTTTGATTACCTGCACGGCAGAGGCATCGTGTACCGAGACCTGAAGCCAGAGAATCTTCTTCTGGACGGGGAAGGCTATGTCAAAATGGTCATTTTACATACATCACTAAATACCATGGTGAAAGGTACAAAAGTCTGAGACCACATTAAAAAATGTTTTAATGTGGTAATAAAAATGAAAGCAAAAAAAAATAAAAAATTATTATGTAACAATAAGAATTATTTCAGATTTTTCACTATTTCAAGGCCTCGAAGCCATTGATGGTCTTATTATCGGGATATATGAGGGTCCGTGGCTCTACCGTTGGAGAACTTGGATCACGTGTGCCTTGATAACCAATCACATTGCAGCATTGACGGTCATTGAAGTTGTGATTCAGTCAGTCACTGTTTGCGGATACCATAAAAATATATGAGAAGTGTGTAAACTGAATACCTGTCGCGCAATTGTCTGTGACCTCTTTAAAACAGCTTTTTTTCAGTGTAAACTCTAAAAATGTATTCATCCAAAACGAACGCTTAAGAGCAAGCATGTTGAGGATTAGCTGATGGACTGTCGATTAATAAAATAAGCCGATTTCCCACAAAAGCAGTTTATTCAGCGTGGTGAAGCCTCTCCTCCATTGACATCCAATTTCAATTTTATTTTTGTGCTAACTTTGCAGGCTTGCCTTTAAGTTGCTTTGTCGCTGCTCGTAACTAATTTGTAACTGATCATGTGACAGTACAGACAGTAAGATGTTTTAACTTCTATCGAAAAAACAGATGCTCATTCTCAAATATTCTGGAGAACATTATCATTATCAGACAAAAAATATTTTATATTTTCAATTAAACTTTTCACGCCGATGTGATCATATAATTTGTGATTATTTGTAATACAATTAATATTCACTAGTGGTCTCAGACTTTGGTACCTCACTGTATGTGAGTCTGGAACATGTAGCAATGTCTCAGACTTACACTGAGCATCCTTATTATCTACACTGTTTTGTTTTTTTCAGACTGATTTTGGCTTTGCCAAACAGATCGGACTAGGTAAGAAGACTTGGACGTTCTGTGGCACTCCTGAGTATGTGGCTCCTGAGGTTATCATGAATAAGGGACATGACTTTGGAGCTGACTGCTGGTCCATGGGCATCCTAATCTTTGAGCTCCTAATGGGCAGGTAATCATGTGTGTTTCATATCATGTGTTTCATCCACCAAATGCTTCCACAGGACTGAGTTTGTAGGCTGACTTGTCAAAAATGGAAATAGTGAAAAAAATGGAAATGGAAAGCAACTTTTGGTTCAACCAATGCTGGGACATTCAAACAATGGAAAGTGTTTGGTAGAAATAATCAGTTTTGCAATTCCAGTTGGTGCCACTAGTGGTGCAGAAAATTGCACATTTCACCTTTAAAGAGCACAGATTTCCCAGACCTTCAGAGATTCGGTTCTGTTGCTGAATTGGCACGGCCTTCCCTGTGCCTCTGCCAATACTCTCTGCACCATGTTCAACATCCGTTTCAAAAAGCAGGGCTCTCTTGACCAGAGCAAATGGTCCTCTAGAGTGAGATTAGCCGTCATGGCTTTCACTGTGTACTCTATTCCCTCAAGCTTCAGTCAGCATCACCATGACAACAGAGTATTGGGGATGGGACTATGTAATATATGCAGTTGCAGTGTGATTAACCAGCTGGATGAAATCTTTATGATGTAATGCCACATGAAGTTTACATATTCTCAAAGCTTACTGATGCATACTGTTAGCTGAGCTCATTTATTTACATTCTTGTGCACAGTTGTGTTATGCATTTTTGTGACATTTATCATGTATTGTTTAACTCAAATTCACAAAGTGAAGCATTGTCTGCCTTATGGTTTAATTTGAGCAGTTTAAGTGGCTTAAATTATGATAAATGACCTTTGATTGTGTTTGAAATAATCTCCCACACGACTGTCAGCCCTCCATTCACAGGCTCTGATCCGATCAGGATCTACACTATGGTTCTTCATGGGATAGAGAAGGTGGACATTCCCAAGAGGATCAGCAAGCGTCCAGAGGATCTCATAAGGAGACTTTGCAAGTATGTTTCTCTCGTTCTGACACTTTTTTCAAACTCATCTCAAATACACAGCAGGTCACTGGCCAGAGGTTTTGTCAACACATAATAGCACATTACTGTGCATTTCTTTTGAAACAGGTTGTCATGTATTTTAATATATTTGTAATGATAAAGTTGCAAGATTACATTTAATATTATATTAACTTTAAATGTAATATCAAATATTAATAATCAAGTACTTTACATGTGCTTTTGTATGTTAGTCAACACATCATAATAAGTGTACTTCTTTAAAGCACAACAAATGATTATACAAATATGATTTATAATGTAAAGTAAAACATTTAATATGCCATTTTTACAAAGTGCACTTTTCAAAAGAAATATAAAAGAGCACATTTAAGTGGCAAGTTATCTACAAGTAAATGTTCTTAAAAATATAGTTTAAAGATTTGACCTACACTACAAGTGCACATTCAGTACAATTAGGCACACATATTTTTCATGCGAGTATTTATAAACCACATCCTCTTTGTCCACCAATTTTAATGAATTCTTTCTGAGCTTGTCGCACTAGATTGCTAACTTGAAGGATATGTGAAATGCTGCCATAGAATTTGGCGTAACATAGTCTTCTTGATTGAAGTGTGCTATTGATGCCTTTATATGCTGCCTATGTAGGGAGCTTACTAGATTTTGGAACAGTGCCTCTATCATCATATGCTCCAGACATGCTTTCACTTCAGATTTGATGATCTGTACGGATTGTAATCAAGAATAAAATAGGATTTGATGTTCACTGTGATTACAGCATGTCCTGATTTTGCCAAGTTAGACAAGTTCCTGGGTCAACATATTTTGCTGATCCTGGAACAACATTCCTGTCCGAAATTTTTATCCTAACCATATCGCTACCCCTAAACCCAACCCTACCCATAACGTATCCCTAAAACGTAACGTAAAATTTACGCAATATACATAAAATATACCCATAACGTAAAATCAGAGGGAAATGGTAGGTAAACAACACTGATGTAGAAGCGCCAAACCCTAACCCTAAACTTGACAAACTGTAAACGTGTTACTCAAATATCAACTGTAAACTTGTTACTCAAATTTTTTTTACTTAAAAAAAAGATTGGTTGATTAGAAGGTTTGTATCAGGATCAAAAAATATGTTGCACTTGGTGAAATCAGATTCTGCATGAATCATGCATGTGTCAGTATCAATGTGTGTTATATACAGTATATTTATTGTTGTGACTTTTTCTCTTGCTTGGCCTGTATGAGAACAATCAGAAACTCACTCATCTTCCTCACTGTCTCCAGACTCAATCCAGCAGAACGGCTTGGGAATAAAAAGAATGGCATCATTGACATCAAGAAACACAAGTAGGTCAATTCACAAGCTCACTTAATCATATAATCATGTGAAAAATATAGGTAAACAGGTTAGGTGTGCTGTCCTTGGTTAAAGGACAGTACAAGTGAAGATTAAATACAATTAAGTGTACTTATTTATTGAGTAAATAGTGACTTTTTTATTACTATTTATTTCTTAAATATTTTATAATATTGATTTCATTAGGTTTAGTGTCATAACTCCGTCTCTGTAGCCAATGTTATGAATCCACCAATCCTGCCCATACATTTTTTACTAATATTAACTTTATTTGTCTCACTGTACACTGCAGGCCTTACACTCTCATATTCTCATGTAAGTGTTTCATTTTTCAGCATTAAAGAACATTAGACCCACCCGGGAGTAGACTGAACCACTGATCCATGTGTCTGATCACGGGTACTGCATTGTTGAGTCTGTTTTGCTGCTGGTCTGTTCGCTCTTTTGTATGTCACAGCACAATGGGTTGCTGAGCTAGCCTGTCAAATTAGCCTCAGTGCATTCACAGGGGGAGCAATTAGTGACCAAAATGAGACAAACAGATGTTGCCGTCTTCCACAGAGCAGTGAAGCCGCAGACAGCAAGGTGAAGCGCTGGGCCCATCCTTTAGCAGTCACACAAGTGATAGCGCCTAAAATGCATGTGCACTGCTGATGCTCACTGGACCAATAACAATCAACTGGGACTCACCACACTTATTATGTTACTAACTCTGTGTGTTTGTACTAAGAAGCTGTTGTTTTTATATTCATTATGCTTGAGTATTCTTATCACGCAGGGGTGATTCAGGTAACGTACACACAAAGAGCTCAACATCATTTGTATTATGTCACTAAATTATGTTCAGAGCATTATGCAAATGAAGGCGCATGCACTTGATACAGGCATGAATATGCATGTGCAGGTAACAATGTATCGTCGGACGAGTGAGATCTGAGATATAAAACCGTTCAAAAGTCAGATAATTTTTACAAATAAAAACCCTGCAAGGACAAGTAAAATTGGTCAAAAGTGTAAGTGAACACATTTATAATGTCTTAATACTATTTTCAACATTGATCATAATAAACATTTCTTTAGCAGCAGATCAGCATAGAATGATTTCTGAAGGATCATGTGACTCTGAAGACTGGAGTAATGATGCTGAAAATTCAGCTTTGCGTCACGACACTCACAGGAATAAATTACATAGTAAAATACTGATGTATTTACCGTACCGGTAT
This sequence comes from Semotilus atromaculatus, assembly GCA_031834385.1. Classification (NCBI taxonomy): domain Eukaryota; kingdom Metazoa; phylum Chordata; class Actinopteri; order Cypriniformes; family Leuciscidae; genus Semotilus; species Semotilus atromaculatus. The sequence continues at coordinate 32,752,323 of JAULUF010000025.1, forward strand.
TTTTAATCAAATCAATTCAATCTTTCAAAAACATAAAAAAATCTTACCGACCCCAAACTTTTGAATGGTAGTGTATCTTCAGAATTGTATGGTCATATTATGAGGAATCAAATGTTTGTCTATGAAAATATACAGTAACTTTCAGAACTAGCAAAAATAAAAGTGCACATGGCCTGTTAAATTCTAAAGGTCAGTGAGAGTGTGGAAATGGGCATCAAAATGAATTTAATTTTGGAGTAGTACAACATTTTCTAACAATAATATTGGACCACGGGGGAAAGAAAAATAATAATGTACAATATGTTCCCTTGAAACATTTTCTCACTACAAGGAAAGTGACAGATGAGGCTGAAGATGTGTGCAGATGCTGTTACTGTACTGTGGAGGTTTAGTTTGTTCCATTGTTTTCTCACAGGTGGTTTCAAGGCTTCAACTGGGAGGGACTCAGACGGCGGAAGCTGACGTCTCCTCTGAGGAGAGAGGTGAAGCATCGCTCCAACAGATTTTAGGTTGTATCCCAAATCGCATACTCTCTTGAGTAGGTGCTTATTTTGAATAAGTAATTACTTTGCGAACTCTAAAAAGTAAGTTATATACAGTATGAATGCGTGCAGTATGAATGTAATCCGGACGTACTGTATTCGCCATGTTGTCATTATCACGTCAGTCGCTTCCCTGACATTTATAAATCCTCTCCCATGGCCTCGTGGGATAGTAAAGTGTTCAGTATCTCGCCGGAAATAGTAGGTCATCCAGGCTATTTTTGCCTACTCTTTTATAAGTTTGAGAATTCGGACTCACTACTTCTGTCACATAATTTTTTTTGCCTCCTATATAGTAGGGAAATTTGCCATTTAGGATGCAGCCAATGTTTTTACATGTGTCTTGAGAAATGAAAGCCAGTTATCCTAAACTTGTGGTATTTTCCAGCTAAAAGGGCCTCTGGATCACGGCCATTTCGACATGTTTCCCCCTGAGCTTGAGGAGCCTCCAGATGAATTCTCTGGCTGGGATAAAGACTTCTGAAAACAAGCTGTTTCTATGAGCATCGCTGTGCTCTCAACTAACTATTTTCAGACCGCTTCACTGACCAGTTTGCCTTTATAAGTGAGCAAAGGCTCAAAGACAATCTAATATAAAGTGATGGTGGACAGTGTCTGGACTGGAGAAGTCTCAGTATTACCTCGCTGTGCTTTATGGAGCATTGTGCAACCTACTGACTTGTTCAGATGGACAAGAATCTTTTAAATCTCATTTTACAAGGTGAAGGGTTATTGCAGTGATATCTCATTAAATCACTGATGCTTTAAATCTGTGACATTTAAACTTCATTTTTTAAGACCTAATATGTCATTAAGTCACTGACAGATCAGTCAGATGTGTTTGAATATGATTCATTTTGTAATCATTCAGCCGGAACTTTAAGTGCACAAATAATATTTTAAGAAGCTGCGTTTATACTCACTCCTGATCATTTTATTTTTCTTCTTGGAATTTTGGTGTAGAGTTGGATATGGCTTTAAACATGATGTTTTCAAGAGAAAAAAAAATGGATGTGATAAATAACCATAATCATAGACTTCGTTTTTGGAAACTCGATTCATTCCTTTGTTTGAAAAAAGTTTTGATTATGAAACAGATATTTTCTAATGTTGGATGTAAAGCACAGCCACAATGACAACATGAAAAAAAAAGTTCAGACAATAAACAAAGGTGGGCCTTATATTTTACAATATAGCTACTTTATACATTTTGATGGAAACGTCCTTTCTTTAAATTCTAACTTTATAATACTAACCATATTTGATGTGCAGATGTAAATAATTTATTTTCTGTACGTATTGTGGTTTATCTAAATTAGTGTATTTCATTCTTTGGATCAGAGTCTAGATATTTCACTAATGAGAAAAACAACACTGTCATCTACTGGTAAGAATCTGCAAGCAGAAGCAAGAGAGACTTCACCAATGTGTTTGAGTAGCACTCAAGGTAATCAGTGTTCATAAAGGTTGCGCAGATGCATCACTTAAGATGTAGTACACACACGGTATAGTATGGAGGGATTGTTGGATCAGATTGAAAACTAAAAGTCTAAAACATTCTTAAACGAAAACTAAAAGTCTAAATCTGAAACTAAAAGTCTTAAGTTGAAAACTAAAAGTCGAAGTCGAAAACTAAAGGTCTATGTCGAAAATGAATTTGGTATTTAGGATTGGGCATTTTGTATTAGGATTGGGCATTTAGTCATGTAGGATTTAGGATTGGGCATTTGAAGATTGAGGAGTGTATGCAAATAAGGAGGCGTGGGCCAAATACTGAAGGCTGGGTTTGAAATGGCTGGTGCGCAGATCCCTTATGGACAGCAGAGGGAGCTCCCAGTGCTAAGGAGCACACTGTAATGAAACCAAACAGAGCGAGTGAGCAGGGCTGGAGTGAGGACTGTACTTTATAATGTGATAACTTCAGCTTAATGACAGCGTTGTAACCTTTATGTGGCCTCACACACAAAGTCACCAGTGAAAGGAGTGCTATCGGTCTGACGACGAGAAAGCAGCAGCCATTGTTAATGTGGCAGTCCTAAATACCAAATGCCCAATCCTAAATACCAAATTCCTTTTCGACTTAGACATTTAGTTTCAGATTTAAAATAAATACAATATTCTAATGCAGAGACTGCGTGGTTAAGCGATTACGACGAGGCTCTACATGGTCTGTCATTAAATAATTTTTGGAACAATATTAATATTTATCTAAATAATACAGTAGTATTTATTGCAGTATTAAAATTACTACAATCATTTTAAAAGATAAGACGAAAAATTACATGTAAGCCAGTGGTTGTGTAAACTCAAAATTCATAAACTCACATGACATGAAATCATCCCTGTCAAGTTTTGGATTTGAAAATAAGGGAAATATTCCACCGCGAGCAGTCCCACCACCCCATTAATTTGACCACATGTAAAGGGTCACACAAGCAAAAAATAAAAATTAATGATCTTAATTAAATTGATGTAAACTTTTCAGCCAAAGCAAAGGAATAGTTCACAGTTAAATGAAAATGTTCCCATATCCCTTACATTTTAAGACAGTGTTATAGCCTAAATGAAAACACAAAAGGGTAGGCCTATATATGAAGAGTCTTTACATTTTATTTTCGTTCCACGCATTCTTTTCATTTCATATTGCTTTTCTTTTTGCAGTTTTTCTTTTCATTTCACATAACTTTTCTTTACTCTTTTAGTGAGTTATTGTACTAATTTATTGCAGACTTTGCATTATTTAAGACTGTTTTGGAAGGTATGTATTTGTGGGCTGGGCCAGAGTGGTTAATTTTACATGAGAGTAGAGCGCAAACAGTTCTGTTGTCTAACGTCATCCTATTCTCTGTAACAATCTTTCGTAACATGCTAAACACCCTTTCTGATGTTTTTGTGCCTCTAGCCCGCGCTTTTGGTTGGGGGATTTCTCGTGCTGACATACATCATTCCTTCCCCCGTGTCAGTGAGATGCTAAAGTCGCAGTTACAAAACTTAAAAAACGCGTGACTGTCCCCCACCCTGCTCCTCTTCAGAAAAGTAAATTCGCTGCCATTGATCGCGGTATTTACATGAGGGTTTTGTTTTTTGGCAGGAGTGCCTTCCTATTCCTATCTATCGTAGCGTCCATCATCCGTCTGCCATCCGTCTGAAATATACTTCACGAAACTGATTTCAGATAGATTTCTATCAGAAGGTATATCTCATGAGACAGGAAGTGAAAATAACAATGGATACAGATGGACCTTTATGCCTTCGTACTTTGGAATGCATCCTCCAAAGACAGCATTTTTAAGCTTTCAGACACCTTCCATGTCTACTAATGCATTGAGTTGCTGCCATGTGATTGGTTGATTAGATATTTGCGTTAATGAGCAGTTGAACTGGTGGACCTAATAAAGTGTACATCACTTATTCTGCTGAGCAACATTTATTCTGACTGACTCATAAAGTATCACTGTAAAAATATAATTTATGATATAGTATCACTGTAGAGATATCATGTAGGCCTATGCTATCTGAATTTCTATCTTTCTAAACTGGAACACAAAAGAAATCATGGGAAGACTGACTTTTTTCCCTTTTTTTATTATGGGAAGCTATTCTATGACAAGGTCAATGTTTGGCTGTCATATTTGTGCCTATGCATGCATTTCTGTGTGTTTTTTTTTTTTTGCTTCCTGCAAAAATGGCTTCCTGCATGTTGGTTATACATTTGAATAGCATTTTATTAAATATTAGTAACATTTTAAAACAAAACAAGTGTTTAATAAAGTTTTCATTCCATTTTACAGCATGACACTTTGAATTCAGAAACCATTGTTACACTGGTGGCCGTTAGGTGAACTGCAGTCAGCAACGTATTGCTCGTGCTCGCAGTCGTTGCACTCGTCTCGTGCACGTACGTACTAGAGACTGAACGTGATTCAAGGTCACGATATATTCACGCGAAGTTCTTTTTAGTTCTTTGCTTAGAAGTAAAGAGGTTAGAAATACCTTTGCAGCGACATTGTTAACGAACATCCAGACCCCGTCCACGCTACTGAGAGAGACAAAACCGGTAAGTTAATAAACACAACAAAAATGGCAGCGTGAGATCAATTCACTGGCATCATGTCGACAGATGAGCTCTATTAAAAGGGCTAGCCTATATGTATGAATCTTCAAATCACTTTTTTATCTCCAATGTGTGAGCAGCTTACAAAACGAGACCTTCCCCGACTTCCTATAAGTTGTCCATGAAATCATGTAGACTGTTTTTATGTGAATGAATCGGGACGTTTTTGCCGGGAAAATCAAAAGAATGTGACGTTTACGCGCGCTCCCGAGAGCCTCTCTTTCATTCTATGACACATGAAATGATTGCTTGTTATAGGTCTAGTGTTCAGGATAATGACGAAAGAACTTTTATATACTATGTCAACGTGTCATGCAAAGAAAAGGGATAAATTTAAACTATAGTCTCACATAGTCTAACAGATACAGGCTACTTTATAATCAAACTTACAGTGACATTTTAATTATAATCAACAGACAGGCAAATCACGTTGACATGTTTCCCATCACATGCTCATCATAGAAAATGTATTAATTTCACCGTCTATTCTGAATTACTTTAATTGCATAATGTTATTTTTAAGTGTCACAGAATAATTGACCCATTACATTATAAGGATTTAATTCTGATCTCAACACGTTCTCTGTGGATATGTCTGGAAATCGTTGCTACAGGGAAAAACCTTATTTGCTCCCTCAATGAAATGCCAAAGCAGTCTGCAGCTGGATCTCAGCCAGTGTGTGTGTGTGTGTGTGTGTGTGTGTGTGTGTGTTTCAGGACAGTGATGGCCTGCAGTGCTATGCTTTGTGACATTAGTGGAGATCTCATCCAACTGGCCAGCCATCCTTGAGGAAATGCCAAGATGCAGGGGTGAGCTGTTGTCATAGCGATGCATCAAGTATGTCCTCTTTCTACTATTCTGCCAATAGTGTATTAATCACAGTATGACTCAGTTCTGCTCAATGAGCAAATCACAATCTCCTGCACAGGAGGAAATTATTCTCTATACAGATATAAAAAAAAAATCTGTGTGCCCTGGATGGGGATGGGGAGACATTGTAGATCTGACTGCAGTGTTGTTATAAGTTTATTTTTTATATATATTATAACAAAAAATTATATTTCATTTCAAAACAGCAAATCGGAATCTATTTTAGTTGTGGTAATTATGACACACAACACAACATACACAACAGTGTGATTATAATTATTAATTTTAGGCATTTAGTAAGGCATCACTATTATGATAACTGCATAGTGCGTTTCGCAATGCAAATAGTTACAAATAAAACTATGGATAATAATACATACGTGTAATGTTTTGTTATGCAAGACTTTAACATTTATGGCAGTTTTGTCATGGACTCCTTTTCAAACACAGATCAGTTGTTTTCCTGTCGGATTGTTTTCACCTGTCCTGCACTGACCTACCTTTGCATGTTCTCTGTATTAAACTACACAACAAGACAAAAAATAACAATAATGCTACCCCGGTGTTGCCCCACTGGAGCACAAGTATGCGTTTCTGTAAATCATCAGTCACTGGCACACATCCACTTTATATTTCCCCGAGTCATTGGTCTGTTTCTGTGGTATCTGTAGATGCAGAGGGTGGGTATGACATATTTTATGACTCCATTGTGTTGGAGTTGCTGGAATGTGTGCAGCTACACCGGCCCTCCTGAACCTCTCAGGGTACAAAAAGAGTCTCTCAGCTCTCATAAAATGTTCTATAGACTGCCCCAAATACATAAATTGACAACAGTTTTGTTGTATTTCTGTAGATAATTCAATTCAAATGTGCTGTATCATACTTTTGTTACCGCAATTTGTTCTATTCCTGGTTGGAAATTAAGAAAGGTTAGAAAATGTGGCCTAGCTCATAAAATGTTCTAGAGACTGTTACTATTATTCCTACTAATATATATTTAGTATGCACTTCAATGCTACAATTCATTCATATCCCTCTGCTGCTTTTAACCATTGCCTACCAGACGGAGGCGCTAATATCAAGTATGCTCAACTTTGCAATGCTAATAAACAGCTTGACTCTCAAGTGTTGAGATTTTATAATACATTTTTACGAGTGTGGTGCCCACTTATAGAGTCTATGACTTCATAGGTCCCACATATGCTATGATTTTACGTTTATTGTTTACTGTGGTGGGGAAAATCACATTAGACCGTTTATGTAAAGCTGTTCTGTTTATGCAGCAACCGCTTGAACTCTGCCATCCTCTGTGAGAGAGTGAGAGAAATCTGAGATTCTTCATACTGAGAGTTATGCTTATATATATATATTTGCTTATATTTTGACCTGGATTCTGATGTTTTCTCTCCTGATTCTTTAGTCACTGCATATAGTCTAAATATTAACATTAAAAGATGTACCTCCCAACATTTTGATCTAAGTCATTATCAAATCTCATTTTTATATTTTGTTAATTTTGTTTTGAACTATGAGGGTGGGGGGGGGGTGAGATGACATTGGTGGAAAAATCATATTTCAAAGAAATTGAGTTTTCTCTTTCGTCTAATTTTATTTTACATCATCATTTCCCTTTTGGGGCTTTGTAAGAATCAGAGTATGTACAGTATATGACTATAAGGTCTATTTTTTAAGCGCAGTACAGTACATCAGTACATGATGAAAGAAACTGAAACCAAATGATGTTATTTAGAAATATCTTATTTATTAAAAAACACATTTGAATAACAATGCAATATGCATAATGAATTATTCCGTCCATTCGGTACACTACAATACACAAGATAAGTACAAATCTCTCGTCATCATATCATTTGTCCCTAACAGACCATGAATTCTGCCATACATCAGCTCTCACACAGATCAACAGCATTACTCAGAACAGTGACTGAAACGATAGGCAGTACTAAATGCTTTAATACACTTTCCTGGCCAGAACAATATCATGTTACAAAAGTTTGATTAGAAAATGTTTAATCTTTCACACGGACGGCTGCAAGTGGTCTGCAAAACAGCTAGACCTTATCTAGACATCAGTATTTTAGTACCTCACTCACCCAGCTGTCAACAAAGACAGTTAAACACTTAATGCTCTCTTTCGGAGCTTAACCTAACGTTGTCCAGTATACCTGACTGTTTTCACTGTGGATTAACTTTAGAGTGCAACAGTTGGGTTCTGGAAGTACTCCATTCATTTTCTCCCATGGGAAATTGATTTTTGAATGATAAGTTATAAACCCTTTAAGACAGACCTAGTCTAAGCTACGAGTTTGTTAATGCATGTATTTGCTTCTCCTGAAGCCGTCAGCCCGCATTATTTCTGCTTATTTTTAAAATAATTGTTTAACAGCAGAATTGTGGTGAAAAACAACATTATTACCCATTGTTGCTATACAGAATATTACACCGGTCAGAGTTTAAAAAAAGCAATCCTCACCAAAATAGTTCTTTAACTCCACCCACCCTCCCTCTGAAGTAAATTCAGATGTAGGCCTACTACATCTGCCATGTTGGGATTGGTAAAGTGCACTTCAGAATGTCAGTGGAAGTAGTAAATTGGACATTTCGAATTTTCAAATACAATGTTTCGGATGGAAAATATATACACATTGTGTGTGTGTGTGTGTGCGCATGCATATGTGTATATATATATATGTATATATATATATATATATATATATATATATATATATACAGTATATATATATAATATTTCCCTCACTAAAGCTGTTAAGTACACAGTCTTATACCTTTGTCTTTTTGTCCGATTTTCAAAATATTTTTTGCTTAAAATCAAAGTTTGTAGTGTTGTGATTCAGCTCATAGCTGATTGGCTTGGTTCATGGCAGATAACTCTTTAACAAAGACAAAATCCCTATGGGAAAAATGAGTGAAAAAAAAAAAACAATCCTCCAGAACCAGCGCAGCTGAAAAAGAGGGTGGGCACTGTTGCACTCTGCATAACTTTTTGTTCCTGAGGTCCACTAATAACTTTAGTAAAGTTTATGACCATAGAACTTTTCCAACTTTTTTTTATTGTATTTTATCTGTTTATTTGAGCCATTTTCAAAGTCATTAGTTCTTCTGGTGTTTATGATTAGCAGCACTTATCTAACTTACATTAACTCACTATGACTGGGCATTACGTTTTGGGTTTCTGACGTCAAAGATCAGAGGAGTTTTTAAAGGAGTTCTGATAGTGACCGTATGATTTACTGTATGTAATACTGCTTTAATCCAGCTCGGTTTGGTTAGTTCACTGTATATTGCATTTTATTCAGTTTAATTAACCATTTATGTCTTTGGACTGAAATTTGGCAGGCACATAAGCACTTGTTAATTCATAGTTTAGGTTGATATTTCAAGTTCATACTGTGGGCATTGCTTAATTTTTAGGGAGGCGAAAGGCCGCACACATTATATACCGGTAATATCAGACAGGCGAGCAGCGTACAGAACTGCCATAAGTCATTTACATGTTATCATAAGCCCCGTCATCACATAGATATATGTCTGTAGATGGAGGAATTCACATGTGGGAGCGCTCTTCCACTCTCATCCACACATACTGTATGATCCATGCATATTTGTTTTGTCTATATATACACACTTGCACATGGAAATTCTTATAATTGTGGTACAAAAGAATGTATATAAGTTTATACCATGTGTGTTCAACATTTGTTATAATTTGGGTGTATTTCAAGTATTTTACAATTAGGACAGTGTCTGATAAATTGTCCCAGACAGAAATTTACATTAGACTATATTTAAGAATTTACTGTAATTCCCTTTTTTTGGAAATCTCTTTCTGTAAAGCATCTTTCCTCGTTTAGATAGTCTTTAATATAGTACCTCATTAGCTGACAAATCTAATGAGTGCTTTATAGAAATGTCACGTCACTCAAACAAACTCCATCAACAACTTAACACTTTCATTAACACATCTCACCTAGTATTATATACAGTACACACAATACCAGTATTCTTCTCTCATTACTCAAATCCTGTTTGTCTTTTTCTTGTGCATTCTCTCCCAGTTTGTTCCTCAGTCTGGAATAACCATCTGCAAACTGCAAAAACCACCACTTTGTCCTTTTGCTTTTTGGAAAAGCTGCCCCATCGCCGGCCATCTGCTCAATGTCTGATGAGAAAACAAAAGCTGAGAGTTAACATGCTGCTCATTCACTGTGTGCGTGATATCAGTTGTACTGAAACAACACTGCCGAGAGATAGAGCCTTACTGTCCAAACAGTGCTAAAACAACAACTGAGCAGGAACACAACCCCTCCTCTGCACACTGGACGTCACTGGGGACCATGCACTGAACACTTCGTTGTTTCTATTTTATATTGTTTCTGTTCTGACCTCTATTTCTTCTTCCTCTGCTATGGGAGTCCATGACAGACCGTATATAACTGTATGATGAAAAGTTGTGAAATTTGGTTCACTAATTAAGGTGAATAGTATGAGCAACTTGGGACAAATTCAAACCTTTAGGTTCCTTTGTTAATTTAAAAAAAAAAAAAATTTTTACAACTACTCAAATTTTGTGACCCAGTCATTTCAAAAGGTGAAACTCTCACCAAGCTGAAAAAAGTGAGAGTGCAATGAAATCAACAGTGCCATTTACAAACAGGACATTAGGCGATTATCTCTGCAACGCTTGATAGAAAACTGCCTCTAATGACTAATTTAAAGGGATAGTTCATCCAAAAATGAAAATTCTGTGATCTTTTACTCAGCCTTATGTTATTCCAAACCCATAAGACTTAGTATTCTCTCATTAAACCAGTGAGATTTGTTCAAATGCCATTTATCATATTTGATGTGCTCTATGCATGTGTGCTGATCAGTGTTTATATGTGAATAAAAGCCTAAATCTGTTCATCATATAAAGCGTCATATAAATGTTTTTAAGAAGACTTGGATTCAACTACTTCTAATACAAAATATAAAAAATATCTTAATTTGTGTTCTCAAGATGATAGTATTTTGGGTTTGGAATGCCATAAATTATGTCTATTTTATTTTTTGCTCAACTATTTAAGGTAAAATAATAACATTTGCAATAATTAAAAATTAGCATTAAAATCGTACAATGTACTCAATGCCATTAATGTGCTTGGCCTCAATTTTGCTGCTGGCAGCTATATTTTACATTTATGCATTTCGCAGACACTTTTATCCAAAGCGAATTGCGGTGTCTTCAATATAAATTTTGTCTATTTACTAGTCATAAATGTTATTATTAAATTGTCAGTTTTTGATCTTCATGGTCATAGTTATTGCACTAGGAACTGGCAGATGATGTGTTTTTGGCCTACCTGATCAATACTACTGTGGCCACAGATAGTCCAGTTTCTGATGGCCCAAAGCGATCATGGAGTTTCTGTTTGTCCTGGGGCGCTCTGCTGACATCACATCTGGGCTGTGAGGAAGATTGAAACCATTTTAGCAATCTTAATCGTATCAAATTCTGACACATTTGCAGTCATTTGGGATTGGATTTCAAGCATGCTTTCCTTATCATGGCAAATATTGGGAAACTACTTAAAATATTTTAAACATGTTTTGAATAACCTTTTCGATATAGCACCTAAGAGAATGTTAATGCCTCGTTAATTTGGTCTGAACCAATGGAAGACAGTCTGACCTAATTTTTCAAATGGCTTTGCACTTATGCAACACAATGAATATTACGAAATGAGAAAAACAAATACTGTCAAAATACAGTAAGCGTATTGCATGAATCACCGGTCCATATGGATATTCCTCAGAAAAGATCTACTCTCGGGAGGAGAATGCGTTTAGCATAGCTCTCATATCTCATCTAATGAGTGAAAAACATGGGGAATTCTCCTACTCCCACCAGCATACCTCCAACCTGACACTGCAGCCCTGGAACTATTCATCTGAGTCTGTGCCAACCTGTGTGTGGGATCACTGCGAACTTGGAATAAGTTGAGATTCAAGATGTCTTTTGTAGAGGAAAAAGACATTTTTAAGGTGTTCGTCCTTAAGTTATCTACCCTTAAGTTAGAGATAAGGTTATCTCTTCCTTATGTCACAGATAAAGTGTCTGTTATTAGTACAGAAAGTGATACAGAGCTGCAATTTGGTCAGCAAACTTGAATAGCTTCTAGCCTTGCAGAAAAAAATAAACACCTCTGTTAACCAATCAGTGTTGTGGTGATTTATTCAATGATTTATTAACATTGTGTAGTTACTGAATCATGGTTGTTATTTTTAACAAACTGAAAAATCATAGTTGATATAAAGCTGAAATTAAGTTCAACTTAAATGAAAATGAGAAATGCTGCTTTGGCAACTGACTGAAATAAGTTCAAGTATAGCCTATACATTTACTAAAACTGAAATAAAAATCGATTCTAAAGCTAATTAGAAAAATTTAAAACGGGAACAATACAGGTGCACTAATATGTATTACTTCATGCTTAACTAATGCACAGATAATCTTGAGTTCATGTAGAACCCCTTCATGAAGCTATCTCGTTGCAGACATCTGAAAGTTGAAATACATGCCTTCGGCACATTGTGAATTACACAAATTTTCACTATAATACTAAATGTTTGAAGAGTACATTTTTGATGACACATTTAATTTGCAATTAATATAAGACTTAAACTATTAATCAATCATTAATTAATGGCTTAGTTCTTTGTGAGTCATTCATGAACTAGAGGTCGTGTGCATTAGTTAAGCATGAAATAAAGGTGCAGTAAGTGATTTATAAGAAACGCTGTTGAAAGAGAAAGCGAGGAAGTGGGAGATTTGAAGAAAGACTGTAGAAAGAGAGATGGCTGAGAGACATTACAAAAGAGAAAAGGTCAGAGGAATATCACTGGGAAAAGAAGTGTTCTGATCAGGCAGGAGCTTTAGGACCCGTGTTAATATCAGAAAGGCTTTCCAGCGCTGGAGAGACCTAAGTGGGAAGACCTGAAAACGGACGCCAAGGTTGTTGTTTCTGCTCCATACGTGAGGTTTTGCTGTTTCACAGAACTAAGATATGCTGTTGGTGTAATGTTAGCTGTAGTAACAGGACAGTTTTGAGGGTCATTGTTTCTCTGGAGCTGCTGGCGACTAACTACCAACTCTTGCTTGTATTTACTATGCTTATTTTTTGTGCTTCCTGTGTTGTTTGTTCGTCATCTTCGTGTTATTTTCCATGAAGCATTATATTGCTGCTTATATTGCTTTACCAAAACTAATAAAAATTACAAAAGCACTTTACAAAATCATCAAAACTTAAACTTATCTTTAAATGAAAATAAAGTATAAAAACCACAAAAATAATACTGGACTGAATGAGATCCTATACCTAATCAGTGTTCTGCTTTCTGCTCATTCATACAACGTGGTGCTAGTCACCGACTACCACATGAGCCCAGTGCTGAGGTATTTAAGAGGAGGCAGCATTCAGACGAGATTAGGACGCCCAGCAGTTTACCAGCGTTCGGTTGTGATGAGAGTCTTATCTTGCATCACATGGACACATAGTGAGTCATAACATCAAAAGAGCAGAGCCATTAGTACTACTTGTGTTTGTGATCCAGTTTCCTAGAAGTTACTGTAGTCCAAATGGGAACAACACAATAGGGCAGTGTGCAAAGCTTGAATTAATTTCCATTCCAATTCATTTTTAATATCAAAACTAATTGTCTGTGAAATAATGTCGATCAGACATTTAGAAATAATATTATATTTATTTATAAAATAACACTCAATGAGTCCTCAGAGGGAGATCAAATCTGACCATTGTTTTGAGTGCTAATGATCCGAAACTCCTGAATTATTATGAAAACAGGGATGGAGTACCGGTAAAGCTGTGGACATGATCTCTTCAAGGAGCCTGAAGACAGTCCCAGCCTGCTCTGGTTCCTCAGTTTGGTCTTCTTCACCAGTTCCTTCACTCTTCCCCAAGTGTAGTTCTCACTCAACTACAGACACACAAAGGTACACAATTATTTAATACAGTAAGAATTCTATGGTTAAAGCCTGTTTATTGGTTAAACGTAAGTTCCTTTATATATGGCGAAAAACTGAAATAGATCTAATGGGACATTTGATGTAATTTTACACAGTTACATGTACAGTTTTTAGAAATGATAAAAGAACAAGTCATCTTGTAATTTACAATGAAAAACTTTAATTGACATTCTCAGTTTTTTATTTTTTGTTTTGTTATCAGTTATATACATGAAGGTTTTGTTACATCTTGTGTTGTTAAATTATTATTGCATTATAGCCTTTTAGTGTTGTGTGTTACCATGATGGTGTTTTGTATTTTTGTATATGACTCATGCACCTTTTATATAATTAGTATTTACGAAAAAGCTACTTGTGATTAACTTAAATTCATCATGTGGCTTTCTCTTTACCACCTTTTTATAAGTTCTTTAAAGTTACAAAACAGATTTTAGTACTTTGGAATATTACCATTATTTTTCAGTTAATGAAATGTACAATTGTTTTTAACTATCAATCTTATGTCATAATTTCCACATCACTGAAGTGGAATGCTTCAATTGGCTCTACTTCCATTCCTGAGCAGCTTCATTTTCATTTTCTGTTGACTAAACTACCACAATCTGTAATTTAATGAGTAAACCAATGCATGAGACAGAGAGGCTTGACCAAACATTATAATCCACTTCCCCTGAGTGTTGAAAGATGCGTGTTTGTCAAAGTGACTCAGTGTGCTGAAATTCAGCGGCCTCACCCGTCTGTGAGGAGCAGAGAGGACCTCAGCGCTGTCACTCAGGTACTTGGCTTCTCCCTCTGTGTAGCTTCTTCGATTCAGACCCCTTTTCCAAACGGGAAGAGCAGGTTGACAGCCCATCTCACCCTCTGTACAGAAGAAAACATGCTTGTATATAGTTCTGAGAGGAAATGACTAATTCGTGATCTATTATGTCCTCTGAAGGGTGTGGTGCATATAGATCCTGAAACATACATTAGCTCTGTTTTCCCGCCCACAAAAAGTGATCTTGAAAAATCCCTGAGATTATGCTTCTTCTCTATATGGAATTCCAGAAGTTCCACCTATCACTAAAGTGTTCATTTCCCATTGCTCCAAAGACTAAAGTTTGGTCGCCCACCCACCTGATGGAAACATGAGATGGAAGGAAAGCAACCAGGAAAAACATGACTTTAGTGCTACGTGGACAGCAAGGGTTTATATGCGGGACACTTAGAGGGGGTTATCTTGATAGATGGATAGATAGATAGATAGATTGATAGATGGATAGATAGATAGATAGATAGATAGATAGATAGATAGATAGATAGATAGATAGATAGAAAACATTTTTGAACTTTCAGCCATGGCTTTTTCAAACCAACCATCAGCATTTGTCAATGTAAACACAGATCAATCTTCTCCCTGTATGTATGACTCCAGGTGTGTTTACTCACTGACCTCTCACGCCTGTCCTGAGGGGGGTGCGCGTGACCTCAGGGATTGTGGTCAGGTCAGACAGCGTGCTGCTTGATGCTGTTAGGCTGTAGTGATCACTGTGAAAGTGTCTCTTGAGCTCTTGGAAGGCCAAGCTGGCTGCTCCACAGCTGCAGTGATGTATGAAAAAGTCCTGAAAAAGAGTTTGAATTGAGAATTTGTCTCATACATATAATAGTGAGGCCATTTTATGTATTCATTTTGTTAGTCATCTATTTATCAATGCATATGCATACATTGTAAATGTACACATTTGTAAAACGTTGTTTTGTATAGATAAAATGCTCCAAAACAAAACAAAATTGGGGTCATTTGGGATAGAAGAGCACTCAAAATAGTTCACTTTATGAAATCTAAATTCAATTTGTTGATGTTCACACCCCTGGGTCAAGGATGATAGCACATACTTGGCCCATAGATTAGACATCTGGTTCAGATTTAAACAAGTGAAAAATTACTGAAGCCCTCGAACATGTCCATTCACTGATAAAAATCTATGTGAATAGATTTTTATTTCTATATATTTGGGGTTTTCTTGCTTCTACATAAAACGTTACATTAAAAATATGGTTAATTTCTAATCCTACGTTATCTGATGTTATCTTTATCTTACATGACATGATTTATCCAGCTGTGATATAGACCAGAGTAAAACTGAACTTCTTAAAGGTTACTCTTTTCATGGAGATCTCAGTCATATTTCATTTAAATATCAAGGTTTACTTAAAATATCTTATGAGAAAGTCGTCTTCACTTGTGTCTCTTTTTTTCTATTACACATTCTCTGTACAGAGCTATAAAATGATAAGAGCTCAGGTGATTAGGTATTGGAAGAATTTGATGAGAAAGTTTAAGTTCATATTGAGAAGCAAAAGTCTCCATTTTCTCTACAGTTAATGAGACAAAATCAAAATGACCCTGATTTTGCTTTTCCTATGGTAGATGTCTTTATCTGGGTCACTATTTTAAGCATTTTCCTCATGTATCCCACATCATCATTTGGACCACCTAAACAGCTGGAATCTGCTGCTGTCATTTCCACCAATTCTTCTTGTAGTTACACTTTTTTTTTTCCAAAGCAGGTGTGCAGTGTAGTTTTTTTAGAGTCTTAAGCCTCTGAAATACACATGACAGTGTTTTGTGTAAGTGATAAGATGTTTCCCAAAATCTGTTTACCCAAGATTATCCTATTGTTTCCATTGCATCTGTATTTGCATGGTAAACAACGCTTTCTGATTGATGAGGTGAGGATACCATGGTGGATCCGTTTGCTAAGGATTTTTGTTGTTGTTGGCACTGAGAGCAAAGACATACTGAACACTGATTCCTCTGTAAGTATCAATGCATCATAAAGATCTTTTGATGTATTTGAGAAGAAAGAAGCATGTGCATTGAACATGGACTGGAGATGAAAGATTTCACCTTAAATGTCCCATAAACCAAAACACCAGATCCTTCAACATATCTTTTGATCGCATTGGTCACGGCTGATAACTAAAGAGATCAACATGTAGGACTAACAAGTGAGTAAGAGGACACTACAATGGTGGTAACTGCATACTGGTTGAGTCCTGAATGCTTTTTATGAGTACAGATGAAAGCATCCTGTGTGGGTTTAGGGGTAGGTGGGTAAAACAGCCAGAGAGGAGACTGGCGAGACAGCTTGGTCCATTATAGTGGAGACTGAGGCACGTTTCAGGAGTTCCCCTTTCTTTTGATGTGTGTAACAGCATGTTGTTGCCTGTTGCTTGTTCTCCAAAGACACACACAGCCCAGGGAATCGAAGACCCAGGGAGATCAAGCCGTGTGGTCCATAAATTATTCATGTGTCACAGTTTTTCTTCTTGGAATTATAAGGAATGAAGAATTTGACAAATTGACATTCAACTGAACATTTTTGATTCCTTGACGATTCCACTACTTTTACTACTGAGCATTTCACTGAGTGAACAAGTTGTTTGACTGATTCAAAGAGATAATTCATAAGTTTATAGTGTATCAACCTGGGCCTTATTTATAAATTGAGCAACAAAAAAAAAAAAAACATGGCACTAAGCACTTTTCCGCATCAAAGACCATTTTTATAAATATGAAGGTTGGTGTGGATTTTAGCGTACACACACTCAAATCTTCCCCCGATCTCACAGGGAAAATGGATTAGATTTGTGTAAAAATGTATAATTTGTATGAAAAAATTATAATTCCCTAAACCTCTCAGTGGGATGAGATGAGAGCACATCGTACAAAAACATACACATTTATGACCAGTTAAATAAATTAACTAGTTCTGAGAAAAAAGTGATTCCCAAACCTAAAACTAAGGCAAAAATATTTCATGCAAGCACGCATGCATGGTTTCTGTAAAAAAGAACATTTTTAAAATGTCCTCCTTTCTTTTGCCCCTCATTCTCTCGTGCTTTCTTTGATGACTTTGAAGAGCAGGCCCCCGCTGAGCTCACTCACTGTGACCATGTAAAGTCTTTTCTTGCCCCAGGGCCCTACCTGACAGAGCCAGTTTAAAGTTGACTCTCTGAAAAACCATGAACAAAACTGTTCTCATCCAACAGCACAGCATCCAGAGGTCAGGAACACGTCTACAGTAATATACTGTCACAGCCTTTTAGTCGGTAAGCAAAGGACTAGACAGAAGAGACTGGGGTGAAGGACTGGTAAAGGGGAAGGTATATTAAATACGTTAGCAAATTTCACTCAGGAATTATAAAAATGGGTTTTATCCTCCATCACGTACAGTAATAGAAAAAAGCAAGAAGAAGAAGAT
This sequence comes from Semotilus atromaculatus, assembly GCA_031834385.1. Classification (NCBI taxonomy): domain Eukaryota; kingdom Metazoa; phylum Chordata; class Actinopteri; order Cypriniformes; family Leuciscidae; genus Semotilus; species Semotilus atromaculatus. The sequence goes on from JAULUF010000025.1 coordinate 32,770,165, forward strand.
AGTGGTATTGAAACCTGACACAACAATGAAAGTATTCTCTCAACTTGGCATTTTTTAATGGCTGCTGCATTAGCACACAAGGATTTGTGTATTGTACAGGATTTGATATACCGTGATTTACTGATTTTATTTTGAAAATATTTAAAAATACATAATTAGCTAAATAAATGATTGTCATGAATAAATATGGGACATTTTCAATTCTTTTCCTTTTAACTCTTTCCCTGCCATTGGCAGATTTTCCAGGCAATCCATATTTTTACTGTTTGCTTATCTGTAGCAGTACTAGTCCTTGGCTTGCTTGGGCTAATGCCTCCTCTGTAAACCCGAATAAGTTGGCAAAAGTAATTCAAAGTTTAAGTAAGCAGAACTGGCAGATTTTTATTTTGTACTTGTAATGGCTCTTAACTTGAAATAAAATCCAAATAAAACCAAACAGAAACATCTAAATTAGCATAGCAAAATATGAAACACTAACATTAAGTAAAACATTATATAACACTTAATTTGAGCATTTACTCTCCCTTACGACAACAAGCGTCATGGCAAAGCATGCTGAAAAAATAGAAATCCCAGCCCAGTTTCAGTTATATTTAAGTTTGTCTTAATAAAGACACAAGTTCATAAAACTCAAAACAATGGAACAATTTAGATTACTTAAAATGTGTCGGCCTCAAAACAAAAAGAAATTTCTAAATACTAATATAAGTTAATTTGATTTATCCAATTTGACCTTATTACCTTATTCAAACCAATTAATTATTTTGAGCATTAGGGCCCACAGTGATTTCCTGTAGATTTTGTCAATGTCACTTTCATTAAAAGTAAAAAAAGTAATTAAAAAACACATAAATAAATAAATTTGAACTAACTCGATCATCAAACTTTAAACCACATATAAATCAAAACTGCCTAACGTTACCGAATTAAATGTTGAAGTGGTATGTGTAAGCTTTGGGGGTGTTGATGGAAGCTATCTACTCCATGTTTGATCATCATTCTGAATCTGATACGGACAGCTTTTTATATGAAACTTTTTTTTTTGAAAAAAATGCATTAAGCTAGAATAAAATGGTGTTTGTTTGTTTGTATGTTTTTAGTTTAAAGCAAAGGCTCTGTTCTTTCTTTTGATTTATAGCATGTTCAGATTTTCATAAAACAAAATTCTGGGGGTCTCATAAACGTTTTTTAAAACTGCTGGCGGGGAAAGAGTTAATATAGGCTTTATCCCATTTCTGGGGGTTGCGCCTGCAGCTTTCTAACTTGCATCCGCATTCAACAAAGACAAGCTCCCTTCCTGGTCTCAATATTTTGGAGTTATGTTACTAATTTAGGAGAGGTACAAATCCAAAGGGAAAAACAAAGGCCGACATGTTAGAAAAACATCCATAACTTTATACAAAACGTTGTAAAAGTGTTATGTTTTTCCTGTGGCTTTTGGGTGATAACATTCAAGCCAGATGCCCTCTTGTTCTTGTTCAAGCACGTTTGCTGAGTTCAGATTTTTATGGGTTCCACAATGTTAACTTAATTGAATCTGAACAGCTTTATGATATACCAGAGTTCATTCACATGTTTGCAGTGAATAACTGCTAAATGACATAAGGTAACACTTTAGTGTCGGGTACAATTCTCACTATTATCTAGTTGCTTATTAGCATGCATATTACTAAGATAGTGGCTGTTATTTATAAACCACATATTAATGCCTTATTCTGCATGACCATATTCTACATCCATTATCCTTCCCAATACCTAAACTTAACAACTACCTTACTAACTATTAATAAGCAGTAATAAGGAGTTTACTGAGGTAAACGTCATTGTTAATAATTGGTTAATAGTGACCCTAATCTAAACTGTGACCACACATAAACCTTTCTGTTTACCATTTTTTAACCATATTTTGTTTAGCAAATTTAGCTCATCTACTTTTCAATCAGGCCTTTCATCAAACCAAACGCATTTCATGACTGAGAGAGCTTCTCTCAATGACCTACTAAACAAAGACACAGGAAAAGACTTTCGTCCTGAATAATGTCAACATGCGACGCATAAAAACAAATGAAATCCATGTGAGGGGACATCAGGTCCTTTGAAATGAATACCCCATCTGTGTGCGGGTCGAAAAGGGCTGAACCCAGCAGCTCTGTTTATTAAATACACTTTTATCCGTCATGACTGAAAACCCCTAAACCCCACTCAAAACAGCTGGATTTACATTGACGCAGTATGAATCAATAATCCTTTGCCCCAGGCATCAATATGGGGCTTTGACCCACAACAAATTATAATTCCAAGATGTCATCTTTCAAACCCAGACCTACAGCAATGTCTTTAACCAGTTTCAAATTGAGAAGTTTGATGTGATTTCAAAACTTGATCTGCACTTTTTTATTCTCTGGGCCAAGCCTATAAAGATGAATTCTGGCAGCCGATTGATACCTCTTTAGTCTTGATTACTCGGCCATCCTTCTGCAGGCCACAGATCTGTTTCTGTAGTCGGAGGTTGTGTTCCTGTAGCTGACCGATCTTCTCTATAAGTTGGCAGATGTGCTCTAGGTACCCCAGTCCAGAGCCCAGGGGGTTGGACTGATTGGCCTGGTTCACCTGGTTGTCAATACAGAGAAAAAGAGAAAAATCATTACTGTTAACTACTTTAAATTTTTCATAAAACAATGTAAAAATGGGGGCTGTAAACATATTCACGATGGCTGGGACTGTTCCCTTAGGTAAGGACCCCCCACCCCTCTCTGGACAATAGGTAGGCTCTAAATAAGGGGATTACCCGAGATGTTTATGTACACTATAGGGGGTTAAGCAACTTTTGTTAAATAAGTCAACAAGAACAGTGTGAACTGTATCCTATTGTTTGAAAGCCAATGGCTCATTTGATGGCTAATGAGCTCAGAGCAAAGCAAAGGTTCCCACAGTAACTGATAAAGATCATTCCAGCAGCACGACTGCATGTGTTCAGGTGAACCAGAGGGTCTTAAACTGATGACATAAGCACCATGATCTCCACCCATTATCTAACACTAAAAGTATTTTTACAATCTCTGCGTAATCGTTATAGGATTTATCACAGCTCTGGCAACTAGTCCGCTGCATTCATTAAACATATTGACACATTCCTGGAGACCAGCTATCATTAGACAACTGTACATCATTCGTTTTTCTTTTTTTTACCAATACTGACACTAGCTATGTTTCCATCCACCTATTTTATGCGCAGTTTGGGATATCGCTTAAAAACTGCTGGATGGAAACGCCAAGATGTGCATAAATTCTAATGTGTGCACAAATAAAAATGTGCGTAAAAAGCACATGTGCTCGTTTGAGTTGGAACATGAGCATAAACTACAATGGAAATTCATTTACAAAATAAATTCTTCCATGCGCATCAAAAAAATAATGTGATTTTGCGAGATGGGACGGCATATCCGCACTAACCAGGGTGTCAATCTTTTTGCACCACATCTGAAATACTGGTTTGGTTGTTCTGAAACTCCTGAGCAAAGTCTTTCGTCAAAGTGGTTCGGTATAATTACCTAGAACTCTTACAAGACTAGGTTCCCAAACAGCAGCATCTCCCTCCGATAGCAAGATTCATCTGCACGCTCTGAGATGCAAGAAATGTATTATATACGAAAATTATTGTATGTGGCTTCTCCTACTTTTCTTCGTGATATTTGGCACCAGTTTATCAGGAAGTGACGATTTTGTTCTCTTCGACTAACTGGATGGAAACTGTGCTTCATTCGCAAATGTTTTATGCAATATTCCAATTTGTGGATGGAAACAAAATGTTACATGTTACATAATGAAATGGCTTTATGAAAAAAAAATTCAAGTCTCAAGTGTTTGGACCCTACACAACTGAAAGCTTGAATTTTCTTTTGCTTTTGAAACTGAAGGCAACTATAGTTTAAATGTGTGATTTATCATTAGGAAACCTATTGTCTATTTGTTGACTCATCCTTCCATCTTTGGTTGTAGCTGCAGATGCTCACGGTTTTCAAAAAGATTCAAAGGAAATTTTGAACAAATATTTATACAATCATCAACATTCCAAAAAGTGTCCCAACAAAAGCAGGATGTGAGTTCAGGTCTCTGGCTTTTCCACGCCGAAAGCTTTTCCGTGCCACTTGCGTCCAATCCAGTCCCAAAGTCCAGCATTAATGGAAACACAGGGGCTTAACAATAGAGGACATGACAGAGATATGAAATACTAGGAGCTGACATCACTCGTTTCCTCAGAAAGAGTGTGAGATCCTCGGCAGGTCACGCTTCTGCTCCCTTGAACATGAACTTTTCTCATGCTTCTCTAGTAACACTGCACTATCACACTTCCATATTTGATTTAGATGAATCATATAAGACATTTCTTATTTAATTTGATGTCCACTTTAGAAATTTTACAAGACCTTGTTAAAGTAAACAAAACTTGTTAAAGTGTCTCTTTGAGGCTCTTTCAGGCGTGGACTTGCTTAGATCATGTAATCTTTCTCTACACATTTGTAGACAGGTGGCTCACAACCAGGTGCTCTCTCATAAAGCAGCAACCAGCACTGATGCTTGATGATGTGGGGTAGCCTAAGGAAAGTAATTGTTCCAGGCCTTTATGACTGCAGAAACATGACCGATCGTATCTGCTTCCCCTTGCCCAGGATCCCTAGTGACCCAGGAGAAGGATAGACACAAATGTTTGGGAAAGCACCACTCCCTTTCTCCCCCTGATTCTCTTCTCATTGTGAAGGATCTGCGTTTCTCATGTGCGTTTCTGCACAGACCCTGAAACAAAGTGGGGAATGTTTTCCTATATACACAAAAAAAACAACAACAAAAAAAAACATGGAGATGATTTTCTATAAAGCTGTTAACACTTAAGCGTGACGTTGTGGTTATTGATCTTGTAGCTCTTTCTGCTGTGAGGATGTGGTTTTTAAACCGTACACTGAAGATCAAAACAAACTGGGGAAAACAATTGTGCATATGCCTCTGGGTTGGATTGCAAAAACAATATTTTTCTAATTACGTAAGCTCTGTATATGAGGGAAGCTATTATAAACCCATTCAGGCGTGTCTGAGAAAATAATCCTTTATTATTTGAAATATTTCACTGGGTCTGTTTTAAAGCAATACTAAATGTGACACCACTGGAGAGGAATGAGGAACCAGATGGATTGGATATGGATTTTTATTGCGGTAACCAAGAACATTGAAAACAATGGTAAGTTCAACATATAGATATAGAAGCTGATTAAATGAGATTAGATTTAGAGAGAACAAAAATGTCACTTCCTGGGAAATTAGCGCAAAACATCTGTAACAAAAATAAAAGCAATAAACGCTGTCATTTTACCTTGCGTTCAGATGCTGGTGTTTGGGAACGTGATCATGTGACACGCTTCTGAGGGAATTAAACCAAATCATTCTGATGACAAGACTTTGGCTCAGGCATTTCAGAATGATCGAACCAACATTTGAGATGCTGTGCGATGCGATTGGTTCAATGCGATGCGATGCTTCCGCTGGTTAGTCCGGTTATCCAATCACATCCTCTGTTCAGGCACATGAGTTTTTTGTTGTGCATTGAGGGATTTATTCTGTAAATGTGTTTCCATTGTAGTTTATGCGCATGTTTTCTTATTGGATAAAAATCAATAGAGCGCGTGCATTTTTATAATTTACACACATCTTGGCATTTCCAATCAGTGTTTTATTCTATGCAATATCCCAAAATGTGCATAAAAATAGGTGGATGGAAACAAATGTTGTAAAACTAACACATAATTCCTCTAGAGTCCGACGATTATTCCAGGTTCACTTGTTTTTTTCTAAAGATTAATTTACGACCCATCACATCCCAATACAGTGACCTCAGGTGAAACTGTTAAATCCTGAGTGAGATACATGGTGCTGTTTCTTCTTGAAGTTAGCACTATATTTTCATTTATCGTACTGGTGGTTATGAGCCTTAAACAAAGCTGAGAACTAATATTGTTGGCTGATATGATCTCTCACAAAACAAGCTTTGTGTATTTATCCAAAGACGTCCTGCTAGATGTGTTGATATATCCTGTGTTTTTCTGTGTATCTGAAAACTATTGAAAATCCTTGAAGTGTCACGACCTGTTACGTCACATTCCGGAGTGTCAGCCAAAAGTTTGAGGCTAGATGTGGCACACACAGCGCCGGTCTCCACGCCTCATCTATCATTAGATTAAAGCCTAACACTCGCATTATGGAAATGTTGGCGTTATGACTGTGTTTATGTGCTACAGCTGAGGAATTCAACTCCTCAGCTGTAGCTGTCCTGGAGGTGGCTGAGGAGCTCCAGAAGGGCAACAGCAATTACGCTGTCTTCATTCCTCCCTGATACCATATTTCGCTCTGCTCCACACATCCATCAACTGAGACTCAAAAATGCTTTTAATGTCCCATTATACCACATACAGAGAGACTAACATATTCAAGCTAGCTGGCATCCAGCCGAACACATGCATTTGGTTAACATACAAGAGCCTAAATCTCTTTTACATGTTTTAAACTTTAACATTTAAATATTGCGAATGAGCTTTTCTACAAGCTGTCCCTTCGCTGGTCCATTTCTGATTGCTCAGGGCCACACATAATTTGAGCTCACAGGACTCCAAAGAACTGGAAGTTGTACATCATCTGCCCCCTGTGCATTCATTTCTGAAGTATTTTGGCTAATTTGATTATGCTTTCATCTACTGATAATAAATTACAAGGAGTTTTGAGTTATGGCTGTATAAAGGGTTTATTAAGTGCGACTGTGACATGTTTCGGCATCTGCTCAAAATGTGGGGTGTGCAAAGTGTGCACTGGGTATAGCACTAGAAATTAGCAATAGTCCATATCTTATTGTTAAGTCAGTTTACTTAGTCAGATTTGGCCACATTGACTTTTATTTTATGGGTGTTTTTATGTGTTTCACAAAAGACAGTCATACAGGTTTGGAATGACAATGAGGGTGATTAAGTGATTTATTTTTATTTTTGAGTGAAAGTGTAGAACTGTTTGCTCAAATTCCCCCTAAATAAGTGCAGAAAATATGATAGAATACAAGTAAACAATCAGTCTATTGTGATTGACATACACCTGGTGTACAGTTAAATCTTCACTGTAGCTCTGTGTCCTTCCTACCCTCATAAGTTGGGAACAAATCAGATTAGAAACGAGGAGGAGGGAGGCCCTTTGAAGTCGCCATGTTTGAAGCGGATGGGAAAAAAGCTCATAGTCCCTTTTCAATATCCTCTTCCTCAGGCAACAGAGCTCCATTTAACAGGCAAGGGAATTAGCTTATTAGCTGTGGTGACAAGTGATGATGAGGGCCGAGTTTACCGCCCTGGCTACCTGTCATCGCAGCTCCCATAAAGTCGACCATTCGTCAAAAAAAAAAAGTCCAGTCACTGGCCACCAAAAGACCTAGGAGCTATCAAAGAGGCATTATTTGGATAAATATGTGAGTAATTTGAGCTATTTGACACCTGTTTGATGCATCCAGGTAGGCTTGGACGAGTATGGTGGACTGAGGGAAACAGTCCAGATGAGAGGCATTGCGTTGGCTGTTGCAGCTGTAATCGACTCAGCCATCTGCATGCTCTCTCAACACAGATGAACAGGTGCTGTGTGATGTGGCGGCCACGATAAAGAGGAGAGATCTGTACAGCACACCCTGCAGAACATCCTCTCAGCTCTCAAAACTGTACTCCAGCACACATCTCAGGCCCTGCTTACACCTGCTATTAAGATGCGGTTTGGTCGATCGGATCACAAGTAGACGAGGGAGACACATACCCGTTTAACACTGGCATTTTAATACGTCTCTTTTGTCCACTTTAAACCACTTCTGTCCTGATTTCTTCGAGGGGAGGGTTTATAGGTTGGTACATTTATGGATTTTTTTTCCAGATCTTTCGATCTACAGGACAAAATAAGCTCACACAATTTACATATGAACAACGGCGATTGACGACGGAAAAATACACGGAGAGCATCAGCTTTCTGCTCTGGAAAGCTGCAAGACCACGCCGAACACTGAGTGTGTGTTAGAAATCAGGAATGGTGAGAGAAAATTGTGCTTGGTCCGTTTTCCGTTTTCGACTAACTGTCGAAAGTGAGGTTAGGTTTGATCAAAGTGAGGCTAACTGTGGAAGTGGTCGAAAGTGGGACGAGCTCAAAACGTTTTAGACCCAGTTTTAGACCCCCTGTATTTCGTGTCATCCACTTGTGATCCGATCGACCAAAAATGCATTTTAATATCAGCTGTAAACAAGGCCTCACTGAATGACCTTTTGTGGCTGCTACGGTGGTAATCAGCTATTACATTTAGCATTTACAAACCAAACTCAAATTGTAAAGAAAAGCTTTTGCTTTGAGTGTCTCCAAAACAAAATTCAATATATTTTAAAACGTTTTTTTAAGTATTTTTTGTATCAGTATTGTGTCACCAATGTAAATTTTGGGCCCTGAAGAAAAAACAGTTGACAATCTCTCAATCTATGTAGACCAACCAAATATATAAATATTAATATTAAGGGCTGCTTGGAAGCGAGCTGAGGTGTGCTCATTTTTGTGTACTATATTTTCATTTCGTGGGGAAAAAATCTTTAATCAGCATAAAAGAAGAAAGAAAAAAACTTCTACGGAAACACTGCTGACAGGAAGGCTTTTATCCTGTTTTCCTTTTTGGTCATAGCATACACACTCAGTGATGAGCTGATGACGTCAAGCTGCGTAAAGACCGTCATTACGGCTAATGAGAAAGGATATGCGTGTGCTTCTAAACTGTAAACAGAAGCTATTCATTTTACCATGTTCACAATGAATATTTCGCTGACACTCTTTATCTCTCAAACAGCTTAATTTCACATTCTGCACTTGCATCTTACATTTTAAGAACCCAGGACTGTTTTCAGTTCACATAATGTTAATGAAGTGCTTAACTTCTGGATGCAATTAGCATTATATTATGTTGTGTTTAGCAGTTGTAAACGATCATTGTGAACTTGATTGACAGGAAGAGCATTTCACTCTGATTTTCACTGGGGTATGAAACAACGTAATTTCAAAGACATTATTTAGACTGCTGATCTCTTAATCACACTGCAAAAAAAAATCTTACTCAGTGTTTTTGCCTCGTTTTCCAGTAAAATAGGTAAACACCATTGCAGATGTTTACTTCTATTTGATAGACATTTCTACATATCTGTAACTGTTTACAGTACACGCCTTTGTTTTTGATTTTCATTAAAGATACCTTCTTTATAGAAAAGACTAATAAAAAACATAATTCTCCCAATAAATGCTGTGTAATTCATAGCAGTGAGGTAAAAAAGAGCATAATGTTCTTGTTCATATCACATGAACAATATATCGTTGACCATTGTTGTTTATATAAAAGCCGACATAACTTCATGATGTCAAGTAAATAACAATAAAAGACATGTAAACAGTTATGACTACCTCACTTAGTCTGCAGCACTCTTCCATGTACTCATCCAAGCTGTCGCTGGTTGTGCTTTTCCTCAAAGGCTGTTGCTGAAATTCAGGTCCTGTTTCGCCATCGTAAGCTTCAATAGAACACTGGTTCCTTGACATCGTGTCCTCAGCCATTGCAGTGCCTGTTATTTCCACCTGTGCTGATATGATTTCAATTTCATCTTCACAGTTCTCCATGGTATTCCTCAGGGCTCTGTCCTCGGACCTCTCTGAATCTGCTATCGGGTCTATTAAATCATCATCAGCATTCTCATCCTCTCTTCTGTCTCCCAGAATGGTAAGAGTATCTTGTTCAGCACATTTACAAGACATTTGTTCAGTTTCCAAAAAGACTGAACTGTCTTCAAGAGGATTGTCAGCAGGTACATGAGAGTTCAGGTTGCCAGAGTCACATGAAGACCCTCTACTGTGGACCACAAAGCTTTGTTCTGAACCAGTTGGGGTGGATGGGGAAGTTGCTCCACTAGTCATCTCTACCCCAGAGTCCTCAGATTCAAATTTATACAATCTTTGAAGCTCAGAATCAGCAAAAATCGAAGATAGATAGTCTGTATTTGATTCAGTCACAGTTGTATCTGGAGCAGCGCTGTGGATGGAGATCACCTCATCAGCCTGGAGAGGTTCTCTGTTATCCTGCTCAGACATTGAAATGGAGATGGTTGAAATGGAATCCTCAACATTTAGTAGTTTCTCAGGGAAGTTGTTGAGGAACTTCATTTTTGTTAGTACAACTTCATTCTCTAAAACAATATCCCCTTTACCTGCAAAACAAATAAAAACATTTTAAATAATTTTGTACTTTCACAATATTAAAATCATAAAATACCATCAATTCATAAAATCCCGTAATCATTATCCCAATTAAAGTTATTTTGAAGTGTGTATTTTATGTGCATCTAGTACCAGCAGATGGAAATGCAAAAATTATGATTATTTTCAAGCTGGTCTCCAGAAGACTCCCCCTGTCTACCAAACAGATTGCCCCACCCAAACTCACTCCATTGGCTGGACAAGATGCTTAAACAAACAGCAATATTTCAATATCACCACAGAGCCACAATGTTTACACTTCTCAGGGAAACCAACAATCTTCTGGACTTATATTTGTCTCTAAACATTAAATTGGGATAGGGGACAATATTTAAAATTGCACGCAAAAAGCACACACACACTTTAGCAGCTTTAAAGCATTGGTATTAGAAAAATCTCACTTGTGTAGAGACAATAGTAAAGCTAAATTTCACTGCATACTTCAGCTCTCATTATTCAAATCATTTAAAAGACTTTGTATGCAGACATGCTTTCCTATGCTGAAAGAAGAGAGCTTATCTCACTATAAAGCATTCTTTAGCGTCAGTTTTCTAAAAAGAGCCATATAGTTCTGTCCTGTTCTAATCCTTGATCTGTGCATTAGCTTCATGATATTATAAGGCTCATCTCTTTCATAGTATTAGAAATCTAACCTCACTACTTCCATAATAAAAGTCTGTGCTTGCATCTTCAATTGAAAAAAGTGGAGGACTTTTAAATGCACTTGTCAGTCGAGTACTGGATAGAAATAATAATAATAAACATTTAAAAAAAAAATATATATATATATATATATATATATATTGCAAAGTTCTCTTTTAGTTTTGTTGATTTTGTTGATTTATTTTGTTGATTGTCAGGAAGAGGTGTGACGAGAAGCTCTCAGTGGAGTGGAAATGAGTGGTTAATTAGATAATCACGGGATATTCATTCTGAATATTTTTAGAAGGAAATGCTTCACTAATTTACATACTGTGAGGAAATTGGCTTTTAAATATCTTTTAGCCTTGACCTCAAAGTTTGACATACTCTTCACACCGATACAATGTTAGGTTAGAAATCATATGGTAGGCTAAGTTGTTTCAGCCTTGAAAAAGATAGCCACTTTAGCCATTCCCACATTTCCCAGCTCGATAGAGTGTTTTTTGTGAAAAGAGAAAAGAATTTATGATCTTTTTTTCAGACTAACTGTGAAAACACTGATAGTGTTTAAATTACGTGAGGTCATTCCACCTTTGCTTCTGCTCCAGGTTTTTTCCCATGATCAGTGCCTGTGTTTTTACAGTCCTTTCTCATAAACCATGTGTGTAGACAACACCTGGACTTCAGTAACTCCTGTGCAAAATCAACTTCAAACAGACTTCATTGTTCAATTTGATCTAATCTAAATAAAAATAAAATAGTTTTCGCTGGCATGTAATACGCACGCACTCCACACCCCTAAGGGTTTACAGTGCGTATCATTTGCATGCAAAAACTATTTTTGGCGTATGAATGGTACAAGAAATAAAATGTGTGCTAAGCACTTTCATGAGATCGTGTTGAACAAACAGGTCCTCCAGGTACGGTAATGTGTCTGTCCATGATGAGTTGAAGAAGACACTATAAACATATCTGAAGAAACATCCATGAAATACAGCAGCTTTAAGCTTACAGAGTTTACTGTAGTGGGCTACTCTGCACCATGCCATACAAATATGAAACATAAGAGAATGAAAAAAACTGTATATTGTCCGATAATTACCTACAAAGCAGTCCCAACATGAAACCCAAGCATACAGTAATTGGAGTTCTCTATAGTGAGGCCCTGAATAATATTTGAGCTAATTTACTTCTACAGGTCAATTAGAGCGACCCATTGGGTCAGTCTTTCATACACCCGTGCTCTCCAGCAGAGACTACAGAACTGCTGATGGTGGGACATTTCTGATGCCACTCAGTAGGGGCAAGTAGTCAGCATCTAAAATCCCCCTCGGTTTTCAATTAACATCGCTCAGACGTGGCCGCTTGTAAAGAGAGATCAAAAAGCTCTAGCTAGCCCCTGGCAGCCAGGAATGTAAGTAATGCTAAGGTCCTTCATTCTGCAGAGTATAATGCATTCAAAATAAAAACAGGTCAATGATGGTGTTGGCAGGAATCAAACCCCACATATTTCTGGTCCTTATCACTCGGGAGGCTGCAAATATCTGATGAGGGATTACTTCAGGAGTGAAAGGCAGGTACAACACTATAGGAATATCAACACATCATTTTGCAGACAGTCTTTGTCAGTCTTCTTTGGAAGCCACATAAGACAAAATACTTCTTAGTCCATCATGATACTTTGTCATAATGTTGTGCTTAAAAATTAAATTATGGCATAAAAAGTCTAAACTATGACATAATAATAAGTCATTATGAGATAAAAAGTCGAAATTACAAAATGCTGTCATATTTGTGAGATAAAAAGTCGAAATTATGACATACGTGGAAATTGAGTTTTCATTTATAATTATGTTTTATCTAATAATTTTGACTTGTTATAGTTATAATTTTAACTTTTATCTCTTATCTATAATTATAACTCAGTATCTCATCATTTATAATTTTGACTTTTTATGTCATAGTTTAAACTATTTTGACTTAGTATGTAAGAACTTTGACTTTTACATCATAATTTTATCTTTTATCTCACAAATATGAGAGTATGTCGTAATTTCAACTTTTTATCTCAAAATTATGGTTTAGTATCTCATAGTTTAGACTTTTTATGCCATAATTTCATTTTTAAACTTAAAATTATGACATATATGTTATAATTTCGGCTTTTTTACTATTTAATTATTATTTACTAAAGCATTATTTATTTTCCTTGTGTGGCGGGAATGGGCCTCCGTACTCTTTAAAGGTTGCTTTGTGCATATTTTCTTATTCACTGATTTTTCTCTCTCTTTTAAAACAGCACTGTTAGTCACATGCCACCTGCAGTAGTGTTTTTCTTCTAGGTCAGCGGAGAATGTTTTTCACTGTGTACAACTGGCAAGTTCCTCACATTTTTGAGCTGATAAAATACTCTGTTCACATTCAAGAATCCTGGAATCATCTGCTCCAGTGTATTTTACAGCTGAGATGTAGATTTAGTAGGTAAAAACACTGATATGTTCCAGATGGATATTATAGGGCAGTGATGTTTTTAAGGCAAGTCTAATAAATATTTAATTTGAAGAATTTCTGAGAGACATAACTATATACTCAAAACATATTTTGTCAATTATCTGTCCTGAAAGGGAGAGGAAAAGTCTGCTTCAATAACCAAACGTTGCTGCTATTCATTTGAGATGAAGAATGTGAGAATCATTAAAGGCCCTCGATAGAAACATTCACAGGGATGAAATGTGAAGAATTCACAAGCTTCAACCATTGTGAACATGTTTACTCCATCTGGCCTCACCCACTCATGTTTACCACATTTCAACACTGCTATGTTTGTGAGTTCTGCTTTACTAACACAAGATGAAAGCCTACAACTCAGTTTAACTGACATTATCAGTATCATCAGTCAGTATGATGAGCTCTGCACTCTTGGAAGTCTGATTCATTTCTCTGAACCGGTTCATCAGTTCTTTTCACATCATCACGTCTGACATGACGTGCAACTAAAGCCATATGCAAGCACCCTATTTTATCATAATTATAAGGGCGTTTATTGCCATAAATATTACGTTCACTGATTTACTGCTCATGACTGATAGTCTTGGATACATACAGTTTGTAAAGCCTTAAAGCTTAGCATACTGAATGTGGTAGGTGAGCTCTGTTTAGGAATCTTCATTTGTAAACCAAAAATAGTTCTTCGCAAAAAAACCCCCAGCATTTGTTAAATTGAAGTGCAGCGTTTTTTAAATGAGTTTCAGCTCGACAGTATTGTTAGGGGATGCAGTGGGATAAGTATAGTGGGACGGTCTTGTCTGCAGACACATCCATTGTGATTATGGGTGGAGAGGTCAGAGGCAGGCCAGGGCAGGTCTTCTATTTTTACAGCCAGGAGAATGTCAGAACCCTGTTAGCACATGGGTGGCCAGACTGAATGACCCCGAGAGCACATGAGCTAATAATCGGTTTGCTAGAATCCATATATGGACTGTTTTAACATAGCATCGAAGTTCTGGCCTTACAAGCCGTAACACAGGAACCTATATATTATATTTAATAAATAAAATAAAAAGTATGATTATTTATTTTAAAAAAACTCTTTTTCACCCTTTCTGCTAAATAATACAGTTAGAGTGGTTGAATGGAAACTGAAGATCTGCATTATTCACTCACCTTCATGTCGTTCCAAACAAATGGAGATATTTTAAATGAAGTCTGAGATATTTCTGTCCCTCCATTTCAAAAAGTTCATAAAGGAATCGTAAAACTAATCCATATGAATTGAGAGGTTATTCAAAATTTTCTGAAGAGACACAATCATTGAATTTAGGCTTTTATTCACATAAAAACACACGAGGGTAAGTAAATGATGACACAATTTTCTTTTTTGGGTGAAATAACCCTTTAAGGTCATCTTTATATGTAACTTTAGAATTACAATATTGTCTTTGAAGTATGTCCTGACAAAAATTTATGGTAAAAAAATATACATGAATGTAATTTCTATTGAAACTTGTATGTCATATATTTAAATACATTTGTAATGATGAACATTTGTAATAATGAAGTTGCAATTTAGTTTAAATGTAACTCTAAAATTATAATCAAGTATGCACAAGTGCTTTAGTATGTAAGTCAACACATGGAGATAAGTGTACTTCTTTACATAAGTACTTTAAAACTTGGGAAAAGATTATTAAAACAATTATTTAAAATGTACGATAAAAAGAAACTTTTAATTTGACATTACAGCATTTTTTTAAAGTGTACTGAAGTGTGTTAAGAAACAGTCATGAAACACACTGTACTCTTAAGTACACATAAGTCACCTTTTATTTCATTATATGCAAGTATAGCTTTTTAAAAAATAATTTTAAGATTTGAAGTACACAGAGCAATTCAGTACAATCAAGTGCACTTCTTTTTCACAAGGAGCAGAACAAAAAAAACAACCACCCAAAGACCCCTAGCGTAACTGAGGTGAATTTCTAATGGGCAAACTGCACATTCACGATTCCCAGATTGTAAATAAAGTTGTAATCCATTGACTTTTCTGCCTGAACTGCTCCTTGCTGACGGAGGTGACATAGGCCAGATGTCAGGTTTGATGAGGTGTGAAATACAGCCCTTCACCTTTTCTCCCTTCTTCCTAATCTAAAGACAGCAGACCTTTAGTGCCTCACACTTCTCTGTCTCTCTCATCACAATGGCAGAACATTTTCCCCGTGCTCCACCAAGGCAATGGTTTTGACCCTAAGGAGTCTTTGCAGAAGCACATTATCAATTTGAGCTGAACGGCCCAGTCTTTCATTATCTAACAGCATTAGGATAAGGCAAGAATGTGCGGGAGCAGTAACATCAGTCAAGCCTTCAGGCAAACTCACCCCACTCTTCTCCCCACCCCCTTTTCTTTGAGAGAGAGAGAGAGTAAGATTTGATTTTCTACTTACAGTTTTCCACTTATAACCACAATCAAGGTACAAGTAATGCAGAATTGACAAACAACAGTGAAGAATTATTTTTCTGCAAGACCCTCTGAATCTGAATGTCACTAATAATGGTGACATCTCTCGTCTTGTCCCTTCAGGACAGCTTCATATCCATATTACCTGACTGAGTCATGTGTGTCTGTGATTTCACACACTGGCTGATCCTACGCATGAAGAATTCAACTCAGTGCAGCTGTGCCTGGTTGCAGTTATGAGTCACGTATAATATAACTCAAGTAGTGGAGTAGAGCCCCTCTCAAGAATCTGTCACCACTAAAACATTCACATCTGATATCACTCTGTTTCTAATGTGAGTTTTGCTTGAGGTTGAAACACCTGTGTGATACTCTCCTCTCACTGTCTTCCTTTATGGTAACACTGATCATCTAAACTGTCATATATTGAAAATCACAGCTGCTTATTAAACTAATTTACTCTGTATAACACATAAACATTCACATGAGAGACAATCCTGCAAGGTTCCAATTAGAACCAAAAAGTTTTTATACATTTTTTATTATAACTTTTTCAAGTTACACAAAACTCTTTATTCTCTAGTTCTTTTGAAATATAAGTGTACTGATGCTTTATAAGCCCAGAAACCAATAGATGGATGATAGACTAAAAAAAAGTTGCTGCCTTAAACTTACAGTTAACTTGGATGTTTAAGTCATTTCAACTTAAATTACTTCAATTATTAAATTGATTTTGAGTTGAATCTTGTATAACCTATAAAAAAAGTTAAAGCAATATAAAAACATAGGGTGTCATAACTTATTGATCTTTTTTATTTATTTTATTTTTACAGTGAATAGAAACAGATTGTATATTAAATTAATTTCTCGATTTAAATTTGTATATAACTGATATTTTAGGTTTTGCTATATGTCCATAAACTGTTTCAACATTCAGGTTATATGATGTGTATATGATGTGCATCTGAAACAAGAACCCTAGATTGAACAATCATAATTACAATTGCATAATATAAAGTCTAGACAAAATGCTTCTGTGGTTTACACTAAAACAAAACAAATGGCTTATAAATTGTTTTTTATTAAGCTGATGTTTGATTTGAATTTCTTACTAATTAAACACAAATCTGCCCCTTGTTTTGCCACATGTTTTTCTAGTTAACACTAAAGCAACACTTACAACTGCAGTTAAAAACAACACTGTATATATAATAAAGTCTGTGGCTAAAGCTTGTGGGTTTTCTATATGAGCTCAGCTTTTAGAGCTAACTTAATTGTAATGACATCAGCCCAACTACCTGTGGAACTCATCTGATGATAGTCAAATGAATGTTTCTTTGAAGATAACACTAACCATGTTCAAGCAAGCAGATAACACCTCAGAGTTCAAATTACAGGTTTCTAAATATCCTCCAATACCAGCCAGACAAATTACTACCTGTGCTGCAAATCCAGGTGTTGCATGGAGCCGACTGGGTGAAGCAATGACTGCATGTATATTCAAAGCAAAAGATCGCATATTGAGTCACACGACTTACCTTTTCTCCAAGGGGCAAGGATGGCAAAAGACTTGTGCCAGCTGAACACCATGCTTGGTTTCCTCCTCTTAAGACTCATTGTTGATGTGCAAAACTTCAGAAGCTTTCGGTGTCAAGAGGAAAAGACCCTCCTCAGTGGCTTATTCAAGCACACCTCATCCCTTAATGCTGGTTGATCTTCCTTCTCCTCAACTGAGTGCTCAAATTGTTCAAATGTTCCAGAAATCTGTGCTGCTCGGGGTATATCCAGTTTTGAACATACTGCCGGAAAAGAATCATACACGAGTGTATGTGAGAGAAGGAGGCTGGTTGTGAATGAGTGTGTGTGCTGTCCTCTCACTGAGGAGAATGAGCAGACCATCCGCAGCTGGAGGAGGAGGGGTGACGGACTGCCAGATGGAGGGAGGGAGGGGATAGACTCTGGAGAAACCTTTGTGTGCGTGTGTAGAGAGAGAGAGAGAGAGAGATAGTGGGAGAAGTTGGAAAATGTGCAATCATATTCCATTTCTTCTCAGAAGACATTCCTTGAGGAATCCACCTCATTAAAGCTAGCATACTGTTGTTGTACAAATTTGGGTTTGAGGTAAGTCTACATCCACTAAACTTTGCACAGAACTTTAAACTGTTCTGACATTTTTCTACATGTATTTTACCTTATTTGCTTGTGTTCGCCCCCCACACGACTGTGCTTGAGTACATAAGTTATATATATAATATTATCAATAAAATATTTAAAGTAGCTATATACTGTATTAAAAGTACTAAATTGCAACAGTATCATTACAAATGTGTAATTACAAATATTTTGAAATACATTACATACAAGTTTCAATAGAAATTGTTATATACATACACTTATTTAACCACATTTAAAAAACAATGGATTAATGAAATAGGCTAAAGATGTGCAAAGTCCTACTAAGTGTCCGAAAACATTATATTCAGTTCAAACTTAAGCTTATTCTTTATATAAGTACCCTTTTTCAATATGCTTAGACAAGATTTTTTGTCAAGCCAACATTTTACTAAATGAAAATACCCAAGAAACATGAAACTGAAAAATGTCTTCTCAGTAATATACAAACACATTCGGGCATATTAAAGACTTATAACTATAATCAACAAATTGCTCTCAGCATTAACGTCAGTCATAGTTATTTAAACCTATATTTTTCTAAATAGCTAAATTGCGCATATTTCATTATTCAATACTGAATTGTAAAAATATGTCCAACTTTTCTTAGAAAAGGATGGAATTCAGATGCACCCACACACTACAGTTTTCAGGGTCACAATGAAAGGCTTTCTCAGCCGCTCCTTAGTTCAGACGTGGGAGGGAAAGTTAGAAAAGTAATGCAGCATTAAATGAAGCGTCCCATTGTTCTGTGAAAATAAACAATGCAGTAATTTGTCACTTTTTTGTAATGTTTATCACAGCCTAATTATATCTTTAATAGCAGATACGGTTGGTTTTTTGACACTGCTGCTGACATCCGAAGCCATTCTTGTTCTCAGTTGTTTTGGTAAAGAACAGGTGAGGACATTGGTTGGGTGACAGGCACAGTCGAGTGGTTAGAGATTGCCCTGGGCTAGAAGATGAAGCTAAGAATGGGTAATTACCTTAGACAGGCCTGGACAATGCTGAGGTCTCCAAGTGCAGTCTCATTGTAAAACCAAATGAAGAGCATGAAAGCCTCAGGTTCCCTGGATTTGTAATGCCTGTTGAATATGATTATATACTTGTCACTAGCTTGCATGAAACCTTTGTTATGCAGTCAACCATCACACACAATTTGGCTTTTTACTGTAAAGATGATGTTTTTTTATTTCCCGACCCCACGCAAAGTTTCAAAAACAACTGTTACAACAAAACATCTCAGGTTACGACTTCAACCCTAGTTCCCTGAGAAGGGAACGAGACGATGCATCGATGACGCTTTGGGAACGCCTCCGCGTGATTACGTCTGAAGCACGTATGTCAACAAGACCAATGGAAAGAATGAGCGTCACAAGCAGGTGACGTCATGACCAGGAAGAGATAAAAGCACATCCGGTGCAACTCGCAGTCCCTCCAGGTTTTCGCGGGCCTTTTTTGTGATTTTTGCTGCCTAAAATGCCTGATGTTGCGGCCGCTTTTCTAAAAAGTTGCGATGAAAGTTGCAATGTTCTTCTGCATTTGTTTTTAGGTTAAAACGGCAAATGTAGATATATTTTTATTTAAAGTGCTCATATGATGCTTTTTGGCTTTTCCCCTTTCCCTTTATTGTGTTATATATATTTTTTGTGCATGTTATAGGTTTACTAAGTGAAAAAAGCCCAAAGTCCACCCCAAAGGGACTTATTATGTCCCACAGAAAACACTGTTCACCATCTGCTCTATTGTAGTCCAGAATTTACTTCAGAGACAAACGTGCTCACACGTTAATAAGAACAAACCCACTAACTAACCTTTAGTAACCTTATAAAAAAGGCAAAACAAACGATTTAAAGACACAGCAAAATCTAACAAACTAAGCTTCTGCACCTGCAAAAATGTAAATGTGCAGAACCTCACAAACATGAAGCAGCATTTATGTTAAAAGATGCCAATACTAATAAAGTGCAAAATACAGTTTTCTTAGGAATAGCCACAAAAGTTAAATGGTGGAAAAATCTAAAGTTTAATAATGTATTTTAATATAATATAATATAATATAGCCGAATATCCAATAAAGCTGTTCTCATTTCCTTAATTTTTTTGTCAGACAATAGAACGAGTAGCTATTTTTTATGTGTAAAATTATCTGAATTGATAGAGTTCGGGAACTGGGTGAACTAATGCACTGTGATAGTGAGTATTACAAGTGATAAACACAAGAAAAGAAAGGAAAATAAAATGGTCAAACTCAATTTTTTAAATATAAAACAAAAGAGAAGCAGATAAGTCCGTGGAAACAACACTGCTCATTCCCGTCTGTCAGCTGCCGTGCTGCTGTTCCTCTCAGCCGTTCACTGAACAGGGACGCAGAGAGAGGTGTGACAGCAGGGAGAAAGCAAACCTCGCGCTCGCAGGATTGTGCTGGCAACATTTGGTTACTGAGGTTTGTCCAAAAAGTCGCTAGATTTGTCTCTAGTCGCTTTTTAAAAAAAATTCACTAAAGGGGTCTGCAAAGTCGCTAAAAATAGCGACAAAGGCGCTAAGTTGGCAACACTGGCCTTTTCTGTTATTTTTGTAGGTAGCCTAAATGTGAGACGTTGGCAGCCCACATCTGCTGCGTCTTCTGAAAAAAACAAGTGAGTTTGCTGACGAATGACGATGCTTTGCAGGACACCGTGGCGCGATGATTGGTCAAAGTTGCAGAAAAGTTGCTGTGATTTTTCAAAATTGCAAGGCGCACTGAATTCACGTGGATTTGTTGAAGTTGCGTTAATAGTTGCGATCGCGACATCGCGAAATCCTGGAGGGACTTAACTCGCGTTAGCTTCTAGAACCAAAGCAAAGTCGATCGGAGGGATGCAGGAAGTATGGCAGGGCGACGCATCATCATCAAAGGGCACGGCTGGCCAGAGGACACATATGCAAGAGAGATAGCCTCGATTATCCACTTGCTAATTGTCTGTTTAGAGGCTGGAAGACCTTTCTTAGGTGATCCAAAGCAGACAAACAACTGATCAGATTTTCTCCATGGGGCAGCCCTGTGGACGTAAGTGTCCAGTGCTCGCAGTGCTTCAGTTTTTCCTGGTCCGAAGAGGCAAACGGAGGAGGATAGAAAGCCTGCAGCACAATATAGGCCACGGAATATTGGTTGCCATCTTAGGGACGTATCCCTGCTTAGGGTATAAGAATGCCTTGATCATCCCAGGTGCAAACTCAAGACAGGCTCAGCCTCAAGGTGCCACAAAGCAAACGTATAATCAGGGAGTCTTGACCCAAAGATGTACTACCGGGGCGTGAAAAGCCGCAATGGCCGCGGCTGAGGGTAGACCCTCAGAGAGAGTCTCTTCCCTAGGGACCACAAGAGGATCTGGTGCACCAGTTTGCAGAGTGGACGCGAACGCAGACCCCCCTGACGATTTATGTAAGAGACCACCGATCTGTTGTCTGTACGGACGAGCACATGATGGCCCCTCAGGTCTGGAAGGAAATGTTTCAACGTATTGAAGACAGCCATCATCTCTAGGCAATTTATGTGCCAAGAGAGATGATGACTCCCGCACAGACCCTGAGCTGAGCGGCCTTCCATTACTGCTCACCAGCCGGAGAGGGAAGCATCTGTCGAGATCGCAACTTGATGGCAAAGAGCTCCCAACACCGGACCCTGGGATAGGAACCAGTGTTTCCTCCATATAACCAAGGCACGGAGGCAACGCCGTGTGATCTTGATCATACAAAGTGAGTTTCCCCTCAGGGAGAACCCTCTGGTTCTGAGCCACCACTGCAAGTGTCTCATATACAGTAGGCCAAAGAGCATCACATTGGACGCTGCTGCCATGGGACCCAACAGTCTCTCGAACTGTCTCACAGTGGCTGTCTCACACTGGCCTAGCCTTCACACTGGCGAGTACACCTGCTCTATAGATTCTACTTCTTGCTCCATTACCAAAGCCTGCTCGTGATGTACTAACGTGAATAACACCCCGTTGTAACGAGGTGGAGGAGAACCAAACTGGATTCTGTAACCTTTCTCTATTATCTGCAGGACCCATGGAGATATATTCGTCAGATTCTTCCATTCTGTCAGAAAATCTACTAAGGGTACCAGTGTCTTGAGACTGGCCTCTGGTGTTAAAGAAACAGCCACTTTGGTGACCTGAAGCATACTCGCAGGAAACAACCGAACTGACTGTTTTTGAACCCCCCCCTCAGAGGGCGCGAGTCTGACGCAATGTCGAGTTGACACTGAGCCAAGAGCTCGCTGGGGACCGCTGCGCCCCGAGGCACCAAGGGTGGCGGGGTTGGCAGAACGGTATAATGGCACGGTATAAACGGCACGGTATAATGAGGTGAACATGTTTCGCCATGATAGAGAGAGAGAGACAGACAACAATAAATATTCACAGACAGTTTTGAAAAAGAACACTTTGCTGAAGCACAAAAGCTAATGTGAGTTGCACCAGATGTGCTTTTAGCTCTTCCTGGTCATGACATCACACGCCCGTGACGCTCATTCTTTCCATTGGACTAGTTGACAGACGTGCTTCAGACGTAATCACGCGGAGACGTTCCCAAAGCGTCATCGACGCATCGTGAGTTCCCTCGAAAGAGAACCACAACTGCGAAAATGACTATGGTGAAGAGACATCATTATTTGAAATTTACAAATAACCTCATATTAATAATAATTAATATGAGGTCTTAAAAAATAGCTTTTACAATAAGTAGACAAAAATTACCTGTCTACAAGAACTTTTACAGTATTTTCTCAAATACATTAAATTCATTAAATTGACTGTAATTTTACATGTCAAAATGTTAAAATAAAAATATTACATATATAAAAAAAACTACATACAATCAGTAATAACATACAATCCATTACTGATTCCAAATTACAACAAAAATTGTAGTTAGTACACTGTAAAAAATATTTTAGCAATTTAGTTATTTCAACTTATTTTTTTAACTAGATTGTCCAGACAACAAGAAATTTTAAGTTTTCTTGTCCTCAACTTATCGAAATAAGTTAGTTAAACTAAAAAAAAAACATGCAAAAAGATAACTCAAAATAATGAGTTAATTTTTTTTACAGTGTAACGCACCATTACATTACAATAATCGGACTAATTTTTGATTACTTTTAGATTACCTTTGAACTCATTTCTCAATTAATTGAATAGGATAATATTGTACCATATTTATATAAAAATACAAAGAGAAAAATTCCATTCTCCCTGGTTATTCTTTTTCATGTTTTATATTTTCCTTTCTAAAAAAATATATTGCTTATATACATTCAGAAAGTCTTCTAGTTTTGTGAAATTGCATACACAGACCAGGTACTTGTCATGTGGATAATTACAAGGAAATTACAAGGAGGCTGCCAAACATTTGACCACTGGATTTACAGAAATCATTTCTGAGCATTGTAACATTGCATATCCAATCAACTCCTGACGAACCCATGCATTATTATTTGAGTTATCACTCAGTAAGTCATTTAATCATGTATTGATGTCTTTGGAAGGCTTTTTCTTTCAAACGCATTTTTATGATTTACTTAATTTTCATTAAACTCACAAACCCCACGCATTCCCTGTTTGGAAAACCCTGATGTAATGTAATGTTTAATGCACTTCATGTTGTTGATAACAAACAATCAATACATTATGAATGGTTATACTGCTATTGTGTGAATAATATGTAATTATGTAATTGATTTTTAAAAAAGTAACTCTGATTACAAGTAATTTAAAAATTACAACTTCATTTTTGGAATCGGATTACATAATCCAGATGTAATCAGTTACGACACAGTTCCATGATGGGAACACATCCCTGAAATGTCTCCCTGTAGACTGTGCACAAATACATCTGGTTGTCCTTTTGAGCCACACATAGATAGGATGTATAATAATTTGGAAAAGTTGGACAAATGGATGTTTATTTGGGAACCTACAATGTGATTTTTACAATGTCTTGTTGGTCTTGGATTCTGCAGACATCTATCTCTCCAGATTTGAAGCTCTGTATTTCGTATTGTTATATAAGTCTGACTTTGAAAAGCGGTGTAGTGGAATATTTCATGCTGCTTTGGAGCTTCATGGGTGTGCGGCATAGCTTCATAAAGACTCACAAGGGGGTACAGAAGCATTCCTGTCATGAGAAACAGCTCTGAGAGAGTGAATGTTTTAACAGTGATCTTATATTACATCATCTATTTGAAGATTAAATATGCAGAGGTGTAGTATTTCCCTAATGGAAACTAAAGTGTGAACAGGTGGGTCGTTTCAAAGACAGGTCACAGTGATTAGGCAATACTAAGTTGTTATGATTTCACAATTAACGATATTGAATTTCGCTCAGAATTTTATATGTGGTCAGCTGTCTGAATCATTCTTGTGTTTTGAAATAATCTGAACCGTAACCGAAGGCGAGCAATATAGTCTCAAATGAATAACATATGATCTTTATTTCTGCTTATTTTCATACCTTTGTTTCTCGCAGAGGTGGCCATATGAAAGTTCATTTGGAAGTTTGAGAGGTTAATCGTTCAGATTTGCGGAAGTGACGTGTATTGAATATTTTCTTTAGATGTTGGTTTTGCTTTACTGGTAATGTCACTATAATGATTCACTGATTCAAAAACTATGAGTCTATAATTAAAAATCAAAATGTGATGCATGATGTAGGTGTGATCCTATTTCAGAGGAGAATTACTTAATAATCACAGAGAGTAAATGGAAAATAGGTCAGAGATGGGCAAGATGGGAGAGATCAGTATCACCTTTCTTGTTTCAACCTGCACGGTCTCCCCTTAGACCCCTTCAAATCAAAATAAAACTTGCATGGTCAATTGGATGCTGATCAATACAGTAAAAAAAAAAAAATCTAGTATTTAATATTCATATATAGGGGAACATTCATATTGTACAAATAATGCAAGGTTTCTCAATTAATATAAGATCTTTAAGCTTTTATAATAATAAGATAATAATTATTGAATAGAGTGCAACAGTGCCTGACCCCCATATTTTTGGAATTTTAGAACTTTTAGTTTTTACAGGATTTTCTCAAATAATTCTACATTGTTTTGACAAAATTACATTTTGTCCTTGTTTATCTTACAGCGCTTGTTGGCAGATCGGTAGGATTGTAGTTCATGTCATCTTAAATCTCCCTCTAAATCTCACATCGCCCTGTGGGAACAACAAAGCAGTTTATTACTGTATAAGACCGTCATTCTCCTGAGATTCTAACATCTCAGGGAGAAAAATGTTTATAAATGACTTGATAGCTGTATATCTTGGCATGTTTATTAAATATTACACTCCAAGCAGATTCCTGGTAAACTGAACCATATGGGCCTCCAATCTTTTGAATTAATACTTTTTTTGCTGATAGTAAGGGCATATCTGGTTCAGATGTCCTAATTTTTATCCTGTTTGACACACTTACATTTTTCTAAACTTATATCAGATGGTTTTCATGGTCCAGTTTCAGGTGTTCCCTGTTTTGATGAAAACCAAAGAAATGTTCCACAACAACATTCATACAGCCTTTAGTCACCAATCCCCAGAGCACATTCAGCCCGTTTGATATTTTGTCACATGATTTTAAATCAAAGTTTCTTTGATGAGGTCAGACAGAACAGTGTGTTTTCGGCTTTTGCAGCTGAAGCCGGACAGACCCCCCCCAGTCACACCCCAAACACCATTTTCCCCAAACTCCCCAAACGGTTTCCCTATCTCATTTCCTCAAATCGAGGACCGTGCAACAAAGACATCAAATGAAAAGCGGGCATCAGTTGAAAGTTGATTTTTTCCTACTTCTGGTGACATGTCCTTCAGCACATTGCCAGAGAGGATGTATTTTTCTTCTTTGGGGATTTGTTTAGCAGATTTGGGGTTTTCCTTTTTATTATTTTGTGGATAGGCATCCTTTTAGATGTGTTTATCAACTGCTCAAATCAGTCTAATTTCAGTGTAAGTGCTTGACATTAAAGAGAAGAGGATGTTGCCTAAACCAAGAATAACCAAATTAGTGGTAATTTACTTCCAGAAAACTTGCCACTCTGGGTGATCGGGAAATTAGTTGTTTTGATGTTTTTCTCAGAAGAAAAAACATGAGAGCTATAAGTATTTCTGCCTTCCCAAATCTGGCATGATTACATTTGAGTTTTCCTCCATTTCAGAGGTATTGACTTTACTTCAGGCCAGTGTTTACATGAATATTGCAGGAATTGGGTCAGATGGGGCGGGGGCTTCACACACTGTTAGATATCTGTGACCTTTCTTATTAAATTACTCTCTATGTTATCTTAACACTGAGCACTTTTAATAAACGTGTCTGCTGACGGCGTTTGAATGGATAAAAAAAAGTTTTAGATTTTCCAAAACTTCAGGATCATGACTTCTAGTCGTGAAATTCTACATTCCAGGGCGCATCACTGGAAAACCAGAAAAACAATCTCTCCCCAAACTAAAGAAGTCTCTCTCGAAGCTGAGAAAATATGCGTTATATATAACTTCGGCTTGCTTAGTTCTATCAGACTTTGACTGTTTTTATTGTGCTAAAGTGATAGTTCCCCCCAAAATGAAAATAAAATGTAGTCAACATAATGTCATTCCAAACCTGTATGACTTTCTTTCTTTGGTGGAACACAAAAAAAAAGATATTTGGCAGAATGTCCAAGCTGCTCTTTTCCACACTGTAAAATCAAACCGTGTAATGTGTCTCTCAGCCTTTTATTTTCAATATTTGGGTGAAATAGTTTAAAAAGGTTTCTGGTATTACCTGTTGCCCCAAAATTTTCGTTGTTTATTCACAACGCTTACCTGCCTTTAATGGAAATTTCCAGCAGTTCATAGCCGCTTTTCCACTATTGGTCCAAATGGTAATAAGAACGGTTCCAATTATATTTCCACTTGAGCTTGGTTTGGCATGGCACAATTACAAACCGTTCTCGACCCAGAATTCTCACCGTGCTGCTAGAATGCATGAAGTGATGTTACTTATGTTAATGGCCGACGCGTTCGTATTACATTCCAACGAGCTCCGTTATCAGCCTCACAGTGGAAAATGAAACCATGATGGAGTCCATGTATGAAAATAAGTTGACTATTAAAAAGAACAACTGAACATCAGTTCACATTGCTTAAATTGTTACTGCCTTTAGTTATTATTTTGGAATAAATGTAAAAATGCTTAAAAACGCTAACTTGATTAGATTTATAATTGTTTTTAATAAATAGAACATTAATTAAAGTTCAATACTATATTCAAATTTAAAGAGCAATTCTGAATCCTGTTTGCTACCTCTACGTATATGAAGGAATTTGAATTAGGCTACATTTAAATTAAATGTAATTTAAAAGCATTCTCAATTCAATTTAGAATAGTGCACGACTTGGTTAATTTTGTCAACATTCAGAAGAGAACTGAACTAGATTTCAATATTTAAAAAAAAAAAACAATTTTACTATTGACCTATTTGTCAGGACTTATTTAATCTTTATCAGCTGAGCCTTGTCGGCAACATCACAGAAAAGTGAATAAGGTAAGAGCAGCTGTTTTTCACATCTCCCATTCATAAAACAAAGACAGGAGAAAATAAAAATACCAGTGAAAATCTCCCTGCTGTATATGCACGTTAAAATGATGACGTTACACCTGCGTGCTGTTTTCCTCAAGCATCAACACATGTCTTTGTCACATCGTCATTTGATCTCTTAAACAGTGAATGAACCTATATTTATCTCCAATGAGAGGACAATAAAGCCGGCCTTTAAGGATGATTTATGATGAGTACAGGAAACCTTGAAGTGTTGGTGACAAAGACTCAGACAAGTTCCCTCATGTGAACTCCCTGAGTGTTGTCTCAAAATCAAGGACAATGAGGACAATGGTGGCGCTAGCCTAAATGCTAGTAGAAAAATGAAAGGCAGGGAACAAAGTGAGCTTATATTGGGCTGACACCTCTTTAAACAGCAAGAAATGCAGCAAGAAAAAAGTATCTTTGATACAGATACACTTTACATTAGGAAATTCCCTTAAGGATAATGAGGTACTTGAAAAAGAAATGAAAAAGAAGTGTGCTTAATTGTATTGAATTGTACTTCTAGTGTACTTCAAATCCTACACTTTCAAGATTGTTTCTTAACACACTCGAGTACACTTTGAAAAGTGCACTTTGTTTTCATTTCAAATGAAAAGTTTTGCCTTAAATTACATTTTAAATCAATGTGTTTTATAATCTTTTGTCATAAAGTACACTTTTTGATGTGTTGTGTTGACTAACATAAAACACATGTAAAGTACTTGATGAAAATTTTTAACTGTGGTTTTGATATAACATTTGAATGTACTAAATTGCAACTTCATCATTTCAAATGTTTCAATATATTTGAATAGGTTACATGACATGACAAGTTTCAGTGATATATATTTTATATTTTGCTTTTAGTTTAGTTTACCATAAATGCTTGTTAGTATTTGCCAGTACAGTTGAACCATTTTTGAAATTACAAATAAAGATGTACTTATATCCTATAAAAGTTCAACTTATAGAAACTTATAAGTTCAACAATAAAACATTTATTTATTTATTTGTAACTAATGTGCAAATAAGTGTCCAAAAACATTACATACAGGTCACACTTAAGTAGGCCTATATATTTTTAAGTTATTTCCAATAAAAGTGTGCTAGAGCATACTTCTTTTTCACAAGGGATGTCAAATTATAGGTCATAATTACAAATGTAATATATAGGATGGAAGTAATACTCCAGCGAGAGAAGAGTAAAATAAAAGTGGCACACTTTAAAGTCTAACATAACAGACAGAGAGCTGCAATGGATGAAATGGGTTAATAGGTCATTTCCATATGTTTACAGGCACCAGCTGTCTATGATAACCTTCCTGATAACCCGGATGGATCCCCCACTACTCCAACTTAACACACCCTGCACATGTACCACCACATTTCAACCCATACATGCTATTATCCTGAAAGAATTCATAGCTGAAACTCTACACTTACACTCCATTGTTTGGATATCACCCCTCCTAAATTTCGGTCAATCATTTGCTAAGGTGTCAGTACGCTGTACTGACCTCACTGTCAGATTCTTTGTGTTACACCAAAATATGTAAATCATCTGTGTTTGGTCAGTGCAAATTGCATATATGTCTTTGTTTGGTTGTGTCAATCAATTTTGGAAATGTTCTACTCTTACGAAATAGCTCAACAAAAATGTTCTTGATATATATAGGCTATATACGGAGCCCTGCACGCCATATGTGGGGGGAGGGGATATGTATTTTGTGGCCACAAATTTACAATTAACTCATTTGTTCCATCGTTTTAAGTAAATCGTGCGTACGATATAATAATTTCTTCCCTCGTTTTAGTAAATTATGGCCACATTGTAATAATTCGTTCCATTGAGGATGTGGCCACGATTTACTATAATGACAGAATGATTATCTGTGGTATCTGTCAGGAGTTAGTAAGCAATGAAGCAGATGAGACAGGAGAAGCGAACTTCATCCATCTTGTTAACTCATTCACTTCCGTTCTCACACACATGACATCCTTAGATCACTTCAGGTATAACCTCAACAGTTATGACACATGAACACAACAAAGTCATGGGAACGAATTGTTCATTTGTGGCCACAATTTACTAAGGGTACATTTACACGACAATGAAGTACTAAAAATTAAAAAAGACGACAACGTTGTCAAAACAGTCCTCATTAACACGGATCCCTGAAAATAACTGCAAAGGCTGTATTCTGCTGCCAGGCCAGTAGTTGGTGATGTCACATTGTAAGGAAACACCAGGGGTCTATATACGTACGCACACACAACGACACCGTTTTCACAAATTCGTGTTTTTGTAGTTTACGGTACGACGACAACTTGCTCTTTGAAACCTGTTTTCAGGCCCTCAAAACGCTGTGGTTGTGTAAATTAACGGCCAAAACGCATTAAAAAAAATGTTTAGTTGAAACCGGTGTTGTATAAACGGCCCCTAAAACGAGAGAAAAAATTGGTGGGTTTTTTCATATTGATTAATGTTAACAAATGAGAGTATATTGTAAAGTTACCAATTTTTCTTTTTAAAGAAAAAGAGAGATACATCTAGATATAATCATTTATTGTGGTAATCATTGCAATGCTGCACATATGCTGTTACTTGAACTTAACTGTATTGAACCCAGAACATTCCTTTAATATCTGTGACCTTTAATATATGTAAATTGATCAAAAGCCAATGTTTTATTTTTTCATATATATAAAGTATATTTACAATGACCTGAATGAATGAAAAACGATTCTTATATCACTGGTTGTGAGGCTATCGGATTTCAAGCATAATTTGGCCTCAGGCTCTGTGGCATCTCCAGCGGTTCATTCTTCAAGATGGAGGAAAGGAAGGAAGGCCGTGACGCAGAGCACACACTCTCCCAAAGGAAAGATAAGACTGCTCTGGGACAGTGCTCAAGTGGGAGTCCTGTCCTTTGACGAAAAGCTGTTTTGTAAATGGATCTGCTCTTATCAAGCGTGAAGAATTTCAGAGCCACCTTTGTTTCACTGCTGTTGGCTTATGCTCAGACTCCACTGAGTGTGCACTCAAAATCAAATTAAAAGCAATAAAGCATGAGTTGACGTGTTTTTCAGCAAAGCTCAATTATGTTCATTGAGCATGCATTTCTAAGATTGCAGATTTTTTTTTCTAAATGAGCATGTGTTAGATTAACTTGGTATGTAATATTAACTTGGTATGTAAATGTATAATCCAGAAACACACTTTATTACACATTGTGAAGCACTGTCTTCAAATTGCTTTACTGAATTAAACCGTTGGGAAAAGCAGAACAGTATTAATAGGCAATAAAATAATTAAGCCTGCAATTAATACAGATCAGAAGTGTAGTCAGTTAATTACAGAATGTGAAACAAATCAAGTAAGTAGGCTATATTATGTTTATAAGAGTTTTTCCTTATTCCTTAGTTGCACCAGCCAGTGCACTACACAATATGGGTTCAGCAGCCAATAGCAGGGCCAGGCTCACCTAATTTGAACTCAACTGAGAATCAAAGAAAAGTAGAAAAGCAACTCTCTACTGACACGTTGTGGTTAATTCAGACAATAGCATTAGATGTGTTGTTGAAGAACAAAAATCTATCTATCTATCTATTATATATATATATATATATATAATGATAATTACATCATCAGATTTCAGACAGTTAAATATATTTCTAAATGAAATATACTGTCGTAGGCCTAGCAGAAGATGAACTAGAATGTAAATAGCTTTTTTTTTTTTTTTTTTTTTTTTAAAGCACTAAGAACTTTTCACCAATTTTCAGATGGTGAAAATGCATTTGAATGACAATGAAAATGCCCAAAATAACTTAACCCTAGGAAAAAGTTGACGGCGCCCTAAAAAAAGGTCAAAGGTCAGATGTAGAAGACAAATAATTTTGGAAAATGAGTTTAGCATTAAATGTAAAATATAGTTGTTGTTTTTTAGCTGTGATTTATATTTCATAATTAGTCGCATTTGAGGGTTAAACTTTTGCCTTTGCGACGATATAAAATTGTTTATTAATGCTACGTTGCTTGGCAACCGTAAACGTCATACTATTTAAGGGAGGATAATTGTTTATTATTGTGAACAAACAAACTGAACATTTTCAGGTTCGGCATTTGAGGTTGTACTGTACTGTACGTAAGTGATTTTAACTTGAAAAATTTGTGTTTTTGGCACGACATGAAGCGGAGTCACTTCTCTACACTTATTAATGATCATTTCCCTTTCACATCAGTCTATAGCTAATTTTACATTATTGTGAAATTCAGACGAGCAATTTGAGACCTGACAGAACGTGACCAAAGTAGTACGTTACTTCCAGCTCTGACCATCTAACGTTAACTTACATATCATCTTTATGCGACAGGTTAGACTTTTCCACTTCCAAGAGCTGTTCAGTCACGAAACTACCTCAGAAATTTCATATGGATTTTTAGAATAGCGGTTTTCAATTCAATAAGGTTTGTGGACAATTTAAGATATTTTCACGTTTTGTTCTACGACAGAATGATACACTGTGTAATTACTTTATTACACTCATAGTCATTCATACAAGGGTAATCTGAATCGCCGTTAAGTTGCCCAAATGACGTTCTTTGAGGAAACCCATGGATTGAAAAAGCTAATTCTCCTCAGGATGTTTGTTAGGACTGAACAGCTCTATACATAAATAATAATGTGTGTGTGTGTGTGTGTGTGACTGTGTCGGATAGATCAAACCATCTCGTCACGCTCAACATTCTTTGTTGCACCGAATGAACTGTACTTTCGCGGGAAATATCAACTAGGCTGTTTGCATACGCACCGCAGTAAAAGGGGTTCAAATAAATGAATCTCAATCACTTAGACTTGTTTAAAAGCTTGCCTACAAAAATAAGCAATAAGGAGTCTTTAGAATTGTAGTGCAACGGTTCATAGCAATACTTTTATATAGTATTGCAATAATAGCGAGTAATTAAACGACCAAATTTTAGACGTCCACCCCTCCAAATGTAAGCTGTAATGGTTTCGTCCAAAGTGGCGCGAAACGCCTCGCGCCCTACTGCAAAGTTTCACGTTACAGGCGCGCGGTTGGTGTATCTGCTGGCGGTGTGTTTGGGACTCATGTGCTTTTAGCCGAGTGTTTGTAACGTTATAATTGTTGTTTTTGTAAAGAAAAGGCCCAGTTTCGGGTAACGTTACATTTATGCTATCCTTTCTGCGGTAACAAAACGCTTTCTTATTTTTGTTGTGTAAGACTTCGTTGTATGTTACCTAATCAGGTCATTAGTTAGGAATATTTGCTTTACTTAAGTTAAACTGCACTGCATTTATTTGATAAGGTTTCGGAAACGTTTAATTCTACACCTAGTTTACCCAGAAAGCTGCAGAAATGAGTGGGTAAGTGCATTCTTTGTGTGTGAAATGTAAGTTGTTGGCAGAGCCATATGCTTTAATTGACTTCACTTTCACGTTGCGGTTGCAGCATTGTCAAAGAAGAGACCCGCAGTGTTTCTCCTCACTGCCCCAAACCTAATGAATCTGAAGAGCCGGAGGGCACTGCAGTGGAGGAGACCACTATGGGTGGGTAAAACTGATCAGAACACACACTCACAGTAACGTTAAATCCTCAGAGACGGTGGCAGACCTGTCTGTGCAAGTCCATGCAACATTCAGTTGATCTCCTGCATGTTACAGAAAAAAGCCAGCCTGGAGAGATGGTTATTACCAAAGAGATGGAGGAAGAGGAGAAGCATTTAGTGGAGGAGGGAGAGAAGAAAGAAAGAGAAATGATGGAGGAGGTAAACCGTTATATAAATAACGTTATTTATATTGATAAGATTCTTGCTAGGGTTGTGTGGGTTTTTCCACACTTGTTGTGGGAAACCTGGAAATATAAGGGAAATTAAAAAATAGATCCTGAAAAATCTTGGATATCTAGTTATGCTCAGCTCCAAAATGTCATTGTCATTATGAGTGCAACTGCAAACCCTATTCAATTATGTGTTTCTTATCCATTAATAACATACTGTAAATGTAATGAAAAAGACATTTAAAATATACAGACTCTTGAGGCTTGTATCTGTTGCAGTGTTTTGCACAAGGCACTATTTTTATAAATTAATAATAATTTGTACTTATAAACAAAATCTATAACAATGCTCTTTTAACAGGCCAGGCAAACGTGGGAAAAAGATTCTCAAGACATGCGTTTTAAAAGACTTCAGCACCTTTTAGAGAAAAGCAACATTTACTCAAAGTTTCTGCTCACAAAGATGGAACAACAGCAGCAAGAGGTACGTATTGTGTTGTAAAGACCGGAAAGAGTTGTCTTGCAGGAGGTTTATGATTTCCGGACATAAATCTTACTTGAATGTGTTTATCTGAAATGAACTGTAGCATGGTGGAATTGCAGGGGTGTTAATGTGTGTGAGCAGAGAACTGTGTGTCAATCAAATGCCATAGTTGCTCTGCACCACCTGCCCCTGTTGTAATGTACTGCGACTTTAAAGACATTTAAGACAACTAGGGGTGTGACGGTTATGATATAACCGTGAGACCGACGGTTATAGTTGAACACCGTCATTAGAACTCTATAACCGCCAAAACCGTGTTATTAAAATATATTACAGATAAGGTTACACTTTCAGTGTTGGGGAGTAACGGAATACTTGTACCGGCGTTAGGTATTCAGAATACAAATAATGATAAACTGTAGTATCCACAGAACATAAAATATTCATTTTATTTAATTTTTCGTGTTCGCATTTATGAGGAAAAAACAATGTTATGGACGTGAGCGCTCTGAAAGCGGCACTAAAAAGATGCTTTAAAACTTTCACAGAGGCATCAAACAGAAAGCACAAAACCTTTCTTTAAAACAAATTTCGTTTTATATGAATTGTATCTTAATTTTAATCAATGTTTCATCAACCAATTGCCTGGATTTAATAAATAAGAAGTAATAAAAGATAAATATAGCAGACGATAGATAATCACGAAACAGAGGCGCCGGCTCGTGAACTGGAGCTCATCTCGTAAATGAACCGAAACTTGGCGTATAAGGTCGCCTACTCGCCTCACAGTCACAGACATGTCTACTTTTAAACAGAACAATTCAAAACGAAAGAAAACAGACTACAGACTGCTCTCTGCTTATGTAAATGTGCATTTTTCTCTGGCGCGTTCACTACTGCGAAGATCGCGAGTCAGCATCGTCGTCACCTTCATCTTTTCAGATACTGACAAAGAAAACACTTGTTTATTAATAAACAATTACAATATCTCCTTGCTATATTTTACATATTCATAATCATTATTTTTGCCGGTTCTTTGTGACAGATTGTAGGTGCTTTACTGGCAGCGCCTCATGAACGCGTCACCAACGCATCCACCAGAATAGTTTTTTAAAAAAAATTTTTTTAAGGATTTGTTTAGTGTGCGTGTTTAATTTAATGGAAAGCACGTTCACTGCTAGTTGTCTTGCTGTTAATTTTAAATAAACGTAGAGCAAGTAGCTAATCAGTGCCTGCTCGTTTATTCAAACTAAGTTGTCCTATAACAACAGGAGTGCAACCGTCAGGGATTGAAATGAACACCCGCCAAAATTAACTTTGTCGGGTAACGCTGTCAAATCACGAGTGTTTCTATGTTTACTCACTTTGCTGGGGAAGTTCGTGTAGCCAAAGCTGCGCGGATTTAGCGCAAATACGCAACTCGTGAGTCCTCTTGATATATTAAATACAGCGTATTGCGCAGAACCTGTGCATTTCTGGCTTGCTTGAACACTCACGTCACTAAGCAACAAATAACGGCGCGCTTGTTCACTTGCATTGAAGTATTGCGAGTAGTGGTGCACGATATAATATCGGCCGATATGGTCATTTTTTTTACACATCGGTATCGTTCCGATGTCAAAATAGGGCCGATGTGAACAGGCCGATAATCATTCCTTTGTATTTGACGTGCGTGTAGGCTTAGATGTGAGTGTGGGGGCGGGGATGTTTGTTTTTGCACGAGCGCATACATTACACTTCACATAATGTGATGAAGCAGTGCTGGAGGCGGCAAAAAAAGTCAAGTCAGTTTGACTTTGCCTTTGGTGAGGGAGCAACGATGTCGTCTGTCTGGTCGTGCTTCAAATTGTCTGAAGAGGATCCACGCTATATGCTGTATCAGGGCTTGAGTTTCGGTGCGGGAATTGCGCATAATTTAAACCATTCCCGCGAGGTTAGCTTATTATAGGTCGAGAAATTCCCGCACAAATATATTTGCTTCATCTCAGAGCAAATTATTTTTTTTAAATTCAGATGCGAGAAAAAATATGGGCAAACTGTCTTTTATTTTCAAATTTAATTCCTCAATCAGCGCTGGACCGGCTTCTCTGTCTTCCGCTGTAACGATAGACAAGATATGTTTCACTGTCAATGCAGTGGTCTGCCACGTTGCGCTGATCTTATTTACACTATCGAGTGTAGGTGCAGAATTCTAACATTGAGTCATAATGAGCTGTTTGTGAAGAAATTATTCGTGCGAATGCTTTAAAGTTTAAACCATTCATGTGCGACAAGTCAAAAGAGAGCGCGCTGCCTGCGAATGTCCGACTATGACTCACCGCGCGCCAGAATTGTTATCTTTCGCGCTTGAACGAACAATAACACACAATTATGCCAAATTGTCGTTTTGTCGAGTATCTTCATAACATAAGAGCAGTCTTATGGTGGACAAAGTGTTGTGAGAGAATGAGGCGCGTGTGTGAGATCCGCGTCTCAACAACGGCTGCTCTTAAAGGACCAGCAGACAAAGCTTTCTGTCAGTAAAGTTAATCAAAGAACAAAGGTAACAGAGAAAATTACTCACTGCTCTTGACTAAAGAACTTGTGTAGCTTTAATAAGGATTAGTCTATATATAATTTATGAAGCACAGACTGTTTGATAACTTTATTCAATTTCTGTATGTTCTACCTGTTAGACAGGAAGGGCACAGGTTAATATGACATTTATTATGGGTTTATGAGGATTGTTTGAAGTTCACTTAAATTAAAAGGTATTATATTTTTTGAAGTCTAATGTTTTTATTTTAATTTGAGCATGTGACTGCGCGTTTCTCCTGGTTTTCTATTGTTTCTCAGCGAATCATATTTGATTATCATAAAAATGTGTTTTCTATACAGAGATATCGACATCGGCAAATATCGGTATCGGCCATAACAGCAATATTAATATCGGTTATCGGTATCGGCCACAATTTTCACATCGGTGCATCACTAATTGCGAGTATTAAAAAGCATTTGGTTAACAGAAAAGACATTGTTATTTTCCAATATCCTAACTTACATGTTCTGTGTACTGTATTGATCTGTCCACCTAAAACACATTTTTGGGTTAAAAAAAGAAAGATAAGAAAAAAGGACGTTAAAATCGATTCCCTATTTTCGTTTTCGAAACTTGTGTTGGTTGGTCCGATCGATTGTGCAATCGATTTTCGAACGTAAAGTGACAGCCCTAATGAGCACATCATCATGAATTATGATTTATTACGCATGATCATGATGTTTTTTGTTCACAGTTATGCCACCATTAATAGCACACTGTTTATCAGTGTTTCAAAGGACCTAGTCACCACTTTAGTTGAGGGGCCACACACATGAAGTCATTAACAGATAATGCTTAGTTAATGATGACTACTGTATTTGATTAACAGAATTTTTGTGCTATGAGCTGTGATTGGTCTATTTTGGGGTCTGTTCAATACAGTAGTCATCATTAACTAAGCATTATTTGTTAATGACTTCATCATGTGTGTGTGGCCCCTCAACTAAAGTGGTGACTAGGTCACTGACCTAGACAAAGAACAAAGAAAACATAATGATCATGCGTAATAAATCACAATTCATGATGATGTGCTCATCTTAGTTAATGTTTTAATTAAGGTGTTGTTCATCCATGAAGTCATGAATGAAAAACGTTGAACTTGTGTTAGTTCCTGATGACTCATGAGATATTAATGCATGAATGAATGCATAATTCATGCATGAATTCATACATGAATTCATGATAATTCATGTACCCTTACCGTAAAGTGTTACCCAACCTTTTTTTTCTTCACTCTTCATTGAAGTGTGATATCCACCACACTATAGAAATCTAATGATTCTGTTCAACATAATCAGCATTATGCACATAATCTTATTGATTGCTTCATTTTAATTCAGAAATTAATTTGTTTTTCTAAAAATGCAGGAAAAAATTAAAAAAGAGAGACTGGAAAAGAAAGCTACTAATCAGAAGCAAAAGGTAAGTGTGATCCTGCTCTATTACAACATTTTGACCCATTTAAATAAAAGTGAAGATGTAATTATTGATTTTCATGTCTTCCCTAGGGCAATGATAAAAAGACTGTGAAAGGTAGGCCCCTCTGATTGCATTTCAAAGAAGTGAGTTTATACAGTGTTTGAGGTGCAATACATTAATTTGTTTATTGTTATATGTGAAGTTGAGAGAAAAAAGCGTGAAAGGGAGGATTACAAAATCGCAGATGTCATTTCCAAAGAGGTGAGGCTTCAATTACGTTTGTTTATGACTTCAAAAATGTGAATTTTAATTACTGATGTGGATTTTTCTCTTTTAAGGAAATTCTGTCAAAAGCTAAAAAACCAAAAATGGAGGAGGTAAAGTTTTATTCTTCATTGCATTTGTTTTCAGGCATTGTAAAATCGGGTTGACATTGTTCCAACTCTAAAGCTCAAATTATACTCAAGTATATTGTGCACACAGTCAAAAATAGCCTTTCAAAAGTATACTTCATTTGATGGCGTGCCATGCACAAACGCATGCGGTCAACATTAGGGCTGCCACCGACTAAAGTTTATCCCCAGTCCTTTTAGTTGTTCATTCTAAGTTATTTTTTGGGTGTGAAATTCTAAACCATAATAATGAGCAATTAAAATGCACTTTTAAATTTGAGCTCCAGCATGTGGATAGTTTCACCGGTAAACATTGTTTGAACTTTACTGGGATCTGAATGCATACAAATAAATGGCCTATAATATAAATAACAGCCTTTAAAAAAATAAAAAATTAAGATTTTTTTTTTTAAATGTAGGGCATAAATATAAATGATAACAACCATTTTAGAACCTACAGTTAGACTAATGACTACTTTCCTCTGTCTTGTAAAGGAGGCACATGCATCAGTAAAACTGGAAGCTGAAGATATAGAGAAGCTGAGTGACACAAACTCAGATATTAAAGGTAGGCTGTCTGAGACTTTGCGGGAAAACAGCAAGCAGATGTTGGATCTAGAGAGAACTGTGAACGGCCAACCGGTACCTGCACAGCAACCCAATCTCTTCTCTGGGGGTGTGATGAGGTCGTACCAGGTGGAAGGCATCGAGTGGCTCAGGGTAAGGGCTTCCTGGAAGCATTGAGCAGTCCTGAATGAGTATATGACCAGCAGAGGGCAGTATAGTAATCCTCAGTGTCTGAAGAGAGCTGGGCTGTGTTTCACAAAAGTTGATCGTAGAGCCCATTGGTGGCAATTGTTCTACGATCAACTTAAGCTTACGATGCTTTTGGGAAATGCATCCCTGGATGATGTTCAATATATATATATATATATCTCAATATTATATGAATGCTTTGAAATTGTGTATGCTGGTTCAATTTTAACCAAACAGAATCTGTCTTAATGCTCTCATGCTTTTGAGTTGGAAGACAAGGAAGTTGTGTAAATCTGTATTATGTTTGTATAATGGCTAATAAACTGTTGTCCCTGCCTTGCAGATGTTATGGGAGAATGGGATCAATGGTATCCTGGCTGATGAGATGGGTCTTGGGAAAACCATACAGTGCATTGCCCATATTGCAATGATGGTTGAGAAGAAGGTCCTTGGGCCCTTCCTAGTTGTGGCTCCTTTGTCCACTCTTCCAAACTGGATCTCGGAATTCAAGCGCTTCACCCCAGAGGTTTGAATCAATAACTGTAGTTCATCTTCATTTAAATTTTTACTTTAAGACGAGAGCTAAGAATTTGACAGCTTTTGTCCATTTGACTATTGATTGCCTTTTTTGTTCTTGCTCTCAATGTTAAGGTGGCCGTCCTGCTGTATCATGGTCCTCAAAAAGAGAGGATGAACCTGGTGAAAAAGATCCGTCAGCACCAGGGTCCCCTCAGAATGTGCCCTGTTGTTGTTACATCCTTTGAAATAGCCATGAGAGACCGGAAGTCTCTTCAGGTAAACCGATCTCGCATTACATATTTGGTTCTCTCATACAAAAATGAATCTACAGCTGGTCATTTACTTAAAAACATAGACTGGCCTAATTTGAATCTGAAATGTAAGACTGGTTAACTAGTCTGATCAACAGGGTGTCTTAACATAGTGGCTATGTTTATGCCATTGCACAATTCATCAGGACAAGACTTTTTGTACATTTTAATCTTTCATCAAAATGTCTTAATTTCCTCAACATGGAAGTATGTGCCCCTTCTGCCACTTAACCAAAGATTTGGGCAGGACCAAGCAGTTTGAAGTGAATGAATGGTGGGTTCTTATGTTTGTCTCCTCAGCATTTCCACTGGAATTATCTGATTGTGGATGAGGGCCACAGGATTAAAAACTTGAACTGTCGGCTGGTGCAAGAACTAAAGATGCTGCCAGCTGACAACAAACTGCTCCTGACAGGAACCCCCCTGCAGAATAACCTGTCTGAACTGTGGTCTCTCCTCAACTTCCTCCTCCCAGATGTGTTTGATGACCTGAAAAGGTAAGAAGTCACATGTGGCTCCTTTCATGCAAATGGAATTTGACATTGTTATCCAGCATGTCGTCATGCAGATTATTCTTGAATAGAAGATTCTTTATTTTTTTCATGTAAATTCGAACTCTGTATTTAATATTTGACATTTTTCTCCGCAGTTTTGAGTCATGGTTTGACATTAACACCATCACTTCCGACGCAGAAAATATTGTGGCTGGTGAGCGAGAGCAGAAGATCCTTCACATGCTTCATCAGGTATCTTCACTTGACATTAATAAAGTTTTGTAGATGTTGCTACAGCTACACAATCTTAAATGTTCTTCAACTAACTATCTGTTTTGTAAGTATATCATTTTTCTGATGCCATTTTTAACTTTTTCAGATCCTCACACCCTTCCTTCTGAGGAGACTGAAGTCAGATGTCACACTGGAGGTTCCACCTAAGAAAGAGATTGTGGTGTATGCACCCCTCACCAACAAACAGGAGGCCTTTTACATGGCCATTGTTAACAAGACTATAGCAAAGATGCTGGGTCAGGAGAAGGTTAGTTTTATGCAGTGTTAAAGCTTTTTATTTTGCAGTAATTTCTTCTGAGCTTTTCTCTTTGTATCATTTCTATTTCTGAAGTCTTTCTTCAGTTCAACTCTCCCTCTTCGTTCTCTCTCCTCCACCGTCATACAATGCTGATGCTGATTGGCTGACACATTTGTTGTTAGTGTCGGACTGACTAACATCTAAACAGCATATTTCAAAAACTACTGATCCCAACTTTAAGGCCTGTTTACACAAACACAAATATTCAGCATAAAAATGCAGTCTGATTTGTCATGCAATTTATTCAGCCTAATACGTGGAAAAATGGCTGAATTAAAATGCTAATTATTCTGGTGATGCTAATGGAAAAGCAGAAATACCTTGGTTACTCCGGTACACAAAGTGCTGTGTAACTTACGGTTTCTGTCATCAGGAGAAGAAAGCCTTGCTGTATTTACATGTTTTCAAAAAGCCTCTCAGATTTGTGTTCACTAAGGTCTTGTATCATACATCAGATACATGACGCATGAACACCAAATGAACAGATGCATTAAGATTCTGTTCATTTAATTTAAAATGTTTATTGTGCTGAAAATTCATCTTGTGAGGAGGGCTTTTAAATTTTAAATGAAAGTTAGATTGTGGTTAAAAGTATTTCTTCATGATTGATTAATGTCTTTATTACACATCTTTAAGGATGATTCGGGACCTGTGCAGCTGACGTCCAGTGGCCGGCCAAAACGCAGGACCAGGAAGGTGTTAGACTATTCTGAGAATGACACTGACTCTGGGAACGACCTTGAGAAATATCTAGAGAGAGTTCAGAAAG
The DNA here is from genome assembly GCA_031834385.1 of Semotilus atromaculatus. NCBI lineage: Eukaryota > Metazoa > Chordata > Actinopteri > Cypriniformes > Leuciscidae > Semotilus > Semotilus atromaculatus. Next base: position 32,811,991 of record JAULUF010000025.1, read on the forward strand.
AGATGGAGAGTCAGGAAAGGTCTGTTTACCTATTATCCTCTGCTCTAAACTCAGCTGTTTAATGTCACAAACAATGTTTTTGACATGACATGGTTACTTTCTCTTTAGCCCCAGCCCAGTGATGGATGTGTTTGTGCCGGTTGATGCTCAAATCAACTTGAAACTGCAGAACGTACTGATGCTGCTGAAGAGGTGTTGCAACCATGCTTACCTGATAGAGTATCCTCTGGACCCAGCCACTGGAGACTTCAAGGTACTTCACTTAATACTAGATGTAGAATTATGAGTGATCACATTTGTAAGACAATAGAACAAGTGCAATAATCTTTATCTGATTGGGACAGATTGATGAGCAGTTAGTGGAAGCATCAGGGAAGTTTCTCATCCTGGATCGAATGCTTCCTGAACTGAAAAGAAGAGGGCACAAGGTAATGATCACTTCTCATACATGCATTTTAATGATTAACCGCTCTATCAGTGAGTGTCAAAATCCATTGTGGTTGTAAGATAATTGTGTTGTATGTAAAAAATACATTTAAGCAGTACCAATGTGACCCCCCCCCCCCCCCCCCCCCAAAAAAACCTTTAATGTACTCTTGATTTAAATGTTTTAAAATGTAACTTATTCCTGTGGAGTAATGTTTCTGAAAATTCTGCTTTTTCATCAGTCACATGATCACAAGAAATCATTTTAATATGCTGGTTTACAATAAGCTTTTCTTTATCAATATCGAAAACAGTTGTGCTACTTAATGTGTGAAAACTATCATTTATTTTTGTTGCAGCTGTATTAAACTGTCTTAATTGCCTATTTTTCAACAGGTGCTGATTTTTAGCCAGATGACCTCCATATTGGATATTCTGACGGATTACTGTTATCTCCGGGGTTATGAGTACAGCCGACTTGATGGCTCAATGAGTTATTCAGACCGAGATGAGAATGTGAGCAGCAGTTTGTTTAAAACAAATTGCCATTGCATTACAGTTAGTGTGGGTTGTTCAGTGAACAGTTGGCTATTTTTCATGCAGATGAAGAAGTTTGCTGCTGATCCAGAGGTGTTCCTCTTCCTCCTGAGCACTCGAGCTGGTGGTCTCGGGATCAACCTCACAGCTGCCGACACAGTCATCATATTTGACAGTGACTGGGTATGAATTTTATAAAAAAAATTGCATGCTTTTAAACCAATTTAGAGTTCAAAGTTAGAATTCTGTTCTTTCAATCATTTGTGTGAATGAAAAGCCTCTTCAGCATATATATTTATTTTATCAATTTCATCTTCAGAATCCTCAGGCAGATTTGCAGGCACAGGATCGGTGTCATCGTATTGGGCAAACAAAGCCTGTGATGGTTTACCGCCTCATTACGGCCAACACCATTGATGAGAAGATCCTGGAAAGAGCCTCTGCCAAGAGAAAGCTAGAGAAGATGGTCATTCATAAAAGTATGTAGCTATTAAGATAGTTCAAATTCAAAAGTTGGTAATGTTTTCACTATGACTGACTTTTTTTTTATTTTATTTTTTTACTTATGTTTGTCATTATAGATAAATTTAAGGGTTATAAAGCAGACCTCAAACAGACCAAGAGCTGCATGGATGTAAATGAGCTTGTAGAACTGCTGAGGTCCAGAGACTACGACGGGTACAGATATTTATACTGTATATCTCAGTCTTGCCAAATTCTGCATTGTAAGTTGCATCATTACACGCTGTCCTGACATGATTCATGCTGTTGCAGGGCAGTGAAAGGCACTGAAGGAAAGGTCATCAGTGACAAAGATCTGGAGATCCTGCTGGACCGCAGTGATTTAACGAGTAAGTAGATCAGTGTCCTTCGTATATCTAAGGTGTGTTCAGTCCACTGCATAGTGGTGATACAAATGATACTTGGATATTGTAATGCCCCTCTAATGTGAATCATATCTCCCTTTTCAGATCAAGCCAAGAAGCGTTTGAAACAGGAGAAGGACAGGGTGTTTAAAGTTATTGAGACCAAAGATGAAAATGCTGACATCAGTCTGTCCTGAGAGCTTAGACACTTGAAGCTTGCCTTTTGGCCAAAGTTGAGTTCTTCCCACTGCTTAAACTGATCAAGCAACGTTTACTGGTATAAAAGCTGCCTGCTGGTTATACAGAAAGATTGAGATCTTTTCTATTTTAGACTTTTATGTAAACCACCACTGCTGCTTTTAATCAGTCCATCCTTGGTTATCAATTTATTCGATTTGTTTTAACGTCGTTTCATTACTTTTTTTGAGGGGGGATTTGCACTAACGAAAAGAATCCCCTACTTTGGCTTCTCTGTAAATATGTTGTATGTAGTTGACTGAATAGGATTAATTTACATGCTAACTGCTTCCAAGCACTTTGATCTTCTAGAACACTGTTGAACACAAACATTCCGTTTTATTTTTCATGTCTTAAAAATAAATATTTTGTATTCAGTATTTGTGAGTTTAGTATTATATTGTCTTCAGAAGAATATGATGCAGAGGTGTGACTACATTGTTACATGAAAGTTTGCATGTGCGTACAACAGCTGTGATGGTAACAAACCAACAGATGCCTGCGTTCGCTCTACAGGGCATGCAAATGTTCCGCGTTCATATCAACCATTGGTACAGATTGTTGATTACCTCTGAGAATCTTTGCAACTCCCTCAGCAACTAGCAAAAGTTAATGACAATGTAGTTTGCCTCTGACAGATAAGTGCCAGTCACATTTTATAAAAGCACCCACTAGCTCAGTTAATGTCCATCAGAAGACTAAATGACTCGAGGTCATTTTTGCTGTTTGTTCTCCTCTTCTAGTTTTCTTCTTATATCCTGGATCACTGTAGGAAAGAAAAAGTAATTTGAAAAATGCAATGAAAAATATTACGAGATAATATTTGCATTCCAAACACTGGATTCATACAGTTATTGAGTGTCTTTGTGACTTAATGGGAATGTACACTTATGTAAAAAAAATTATTAACATTGTTGAAAACGCTTGTGATGCTTTATTGTAGAAACCTGATTTTTATTTTTATTTTTTTAGATTCTTTGATGAATAGAAAGATTTATTTGAAATAGAAATATTTTCTAACATTAACATAACATGTTATAAATATCACTTTTGATTACTTAAAAAGCTGATTTAAACCTGGAAATTTAGCTTTTTTTTAAACGGGATTTAGCGCTTTCTAATTGACATCAAATAACTAACGTTGACTACTTGATTAAAGGGTCAGTTCATGCAGCTCAAGTGCTGCTGTAATTAAAGAAAAAGGGACAAATCAAATACTAATACATTTAGAAATGTTAATTTCATTGATAATATATTTGCCATTAAAAAAAAAAAAAATTTAAAGCAACATTTTCACCAGTGGATTTTAGATGTGTATATATTATTATTAGGAATCAGAAATCATACCATCATCAGTAGGTGAGAACTTAATTGCATTTCTTTGTTTTGTTGTGATGTCAGTAATGGTCATGGGAGGATCCGCTGTATCCATGCGGCCCATTTTCTGTGTGATCCTGTCGCTGATGCCGAGGTAATCCTTACGCAAGTCTTCCATCTCGGCTAACAACACCTCCCTCTCGCGCTCCAGCAAACCAATGGCCTCTTTGAGTCGTTCTCCCTCCCTGGCGCTTGCCATCTGAGACGCCATCTTTTCTTTATGAATGGTCTCCAGCTTCCCTGTCAGGACTTGCTTGTCTTTCTTGAGTTTATTGACCAACTCCATCAAGGTCTCGCACTCTCTTCTCAAACCATCGGACTGCTCCAGAAGGGCATTTTGCTGCTCCTGCAGTTGAAGTATCTCCACTCTCTGCTTGTTGTGAATCAATTTCGATTCATACTTCATGGTCTCCACCTGCTGATGTGCTTTGTCTCTTTCTGTTCGGCACTTCTCCAACTCAGCCTTCAGTTTTTCAGCCATGTCCTGAAATTCCTTTACGTTCTTCTCATTGTCGGACTCTTTGGAGCGAGTCGACTGAATGAGCTCTTTATTCTTCTCCTGAGCTTTACGTAATTGATCTCTGAGGTTTGCAGATTCACTTCTTATGGCCGATGCCTCCTCTTCAAGCCTCTGATTAATGCTGATGTTCTTCTTGTGTTCAGCATCCATCAACTGCAAGGTCTCTCTACACAAAGCGAGATCTCGTCCCGCTACATCTCTCTGCTCCTCTAGTAGTTTCTGCTTGGTTAGCAGCTCTTGAGACACCTGCTGAAGCTTCTTTAATGATTTTTGACAGCTCTTTTTCTCATTGAGCTCCTGGTTGAGCTGGTCCTTCATCGTGACAGCACGTGTTTTGAGACGCTCATATTTGTCCATCAGTGCTTTAAGCTGCTTCATTGAAGTTTTGTTGTTACTTTTGGCTTCAGATAGCTCCTCCTTCATATTTTCACAGATATGATCGAACCTGGTAGTGATCTCTGTATTTTTCTGCTCCTCACATTTCAGCTTTTCAGTAATAAGTTGGGTTTCTTTCTCCTTTTGCTTTGATTTCTCTTTCATATCTTTCAGTTCTTGTTGCTTGACCAACAACAAACGGACAAGATGTTGGTTTTCCAAATCCTTCTGTTGCAGTTGTTCTTTTACGACTTCAAAGAAGTCAAGATGTTTGCCCTTGAAAGATGAACTTTTGTCAGCTCTGCTTTTTTCTCTACCCTTCAAAATGACTTTGGGTGGGTTTGAGGAACATTCAACAGATCTTGTTGAATTAGATCTAATCAAGTAAGCGAATGGTACTTGTAAAGCTTCAGAGTTACTGCCCATCTGTAAATCATATTTTGACCCGAGGATACTCATTGTAGCCTCTTCTTTTTTAAGCAGATCTGCTCCTGCTAGAATTCTGTGCAGAGATTCCATTGTCTGCTCATTAAAATCTTGATTGACATTTCCGTTTGTGTTTTGTAGTAAACTCTGTTGCACTTTGAGGAACCTGTTCTCAAGGGTATCCACTGAAGCACGTTGTGATTTAGCACATGGGAGTTCTTTCCCTTTCTTCCAACCACTAAGAAGCATGTCATTTGATTGCAGTTCACTGCTGATGGCTCCTGGCTGATGGCTGCCTAACTTATCAGGAATTGGTCTGTCTACGCCCTGCTGTGTGTCTTGAATGCTATCAAGTTTACACTTGTGCACAGACCTTCTGGTCCGTTTGACGTTCGGGTCCATTTGAGTTGAAAGTTTCTTTGTACTGCAAGACATTCAGGCAAACAAAGCTTTACTTATAAGAAGCACTTTATTAATGATGAAATAAGACATTTCTTCAAAAGCTCTTACCTTGCTTGCATTACTTCCCACCATCCAAACGAACTGCAACAGAAGCCTACTGTGCGACTCAATCCCCATTGTTTAAAATGTTTTAAAATGTGTATCACCATAGAAACAGGACCAGTGCTGGCAACACCAAGCGCTTGGGCAAAAAAGAAAGACGTTATAAAAATGGTTTTAAACCAAACCAGTTGCACTTGAATGGCTGTAATGTTAGAGCTGCAGCACAAAAGCTGCCTTTTATCACTCTGGTGAGATGCAAGACTTAAGTCCAACATGTTTTGGTGAAACTTAGCTTAATAAGAGAAAATGTCAGATTGAGCAAAGCGAAGAAAACTATTTGACTGTAGGTTTTTTTAAGATCATATGTAGTTTTTTTTAAGTTCATATTTAATTTAGTTTATGTAGTTAAGGTTACTTTACAATAAGGTTGAATTAGTTAATGCATGAGTTATTATGAACCATAAACAATACTTATTTGGCATTTATTATCTAGGTTAATAGTTAAACATGCTATTGTTTATGACATTCATGTTACTCATAATACATTATCCACAGTTTCACAGACAAGGCTTAAGCCTAGTCCCAAACTGAAATGCATGTTTGAGCTGAAAGCAATTTGCACTGATATCTTAATATGTCAGTGTCATTGTTTTGTCCAAGATGCTTGTACTGCAAGATGTTCAGGCAACTCAATTAGGCAACAACGCAGACAACAATACTGAAGGAGTCAGAAACAGCGATTTTAAATATTTTAATTGTTTAAAAAATAAATTAAATGGCATAACCTTAAAAGACTGACAAATCAAGTCATCTCATAAGCACTCCAATAGGTCAGAAGACAAATGAAAGGGGCTCTGATCTTAGAGAAGTACAACAAAAGGCAAATAGTTCACATTCATACACATCTCAAAACATCCTCTGATGATCTACAGTTGATATTCATATACATGCATGAGGCTACGATAAAATCTAAAACGACACTGTACAGAAAGAGGCCGAGTACGGCAGTGACTTGGATGGATTCACAACTTCAGCATTCCTTAAAAGCTCTAAAATTCTCAAAAAAATCCAGCCAAAAAACTAGTATGTTTCACACTGAGTAACTGGATGTGGTAGAAGGCTAAATTGAAAATGCTACAGTTCATCCACTGAGAGCAGTAATTAAACCGTTAACATAAGGGATTTAACATCTTGTTTTCAAATTACCTTTCAGATTATAAAACAGTTGTAGTGCCTCCCTGATAATCCCTCAAACTAAGAGAAATCCAAAGCTGCATGTATATCTGATGTGAACCTGAATCGATAAGCATTTGTAATGATGGTCCTTGCTGTTAACAGCATCATATTGGTGGTGTGGATATTGGTCAGGGTAAATTATGCTGTAAACTTTGGTTAGAGTCTACATGACCAAACATCAAATAAACTACACAACATAAAAGCAGTGATTGTTCAAACACTAGGCAGATAAGGCACAGCAAACTGTCAGTTGGTCTTCAACTTCGTAGCTTGTGTCACCTGATCTGCAAGCGTGGCTCTTATAGAGTTCACAACAGTCTGTCGGACATTTTCTTCCATGTATTGCTCAGTAAGTGGCTTCAGCACCTAGAATGAACAAAGAAGAGAAAACATTAATATTACGTTATTATAAGAGTTTTAGATTTTCTGAAGAAAATGCAAACAGTGCTTATCTGAAAATGTTTAGCCTGTTTTTCATTTTATATATATGATGAAAAAAAATCGTTTTTACTAAAAATGTACTACTAAAAAAATGTCCATGACTTGATTTTATTAAGTTATAAGATTGTATTACCATCAATATATTTTCTGGTATTATGAGAACTCTGGACTTAAGGTTATGGGTTTGTTCAAATTCTTACAACTTTCATTCATCTTCAAAACATAAATGATATTTTTCATGAAACTTAAGAATCAATAAGGTTTGCTCTTGTGGAAAGCTTAAAGGGTTAGTTCACCCAACATTTTTAATTACCCCATACTTTACTCACCCTCAAGCCATCCTGGGTGTATATGACTTTCTTCTTTTAGCCAAACACAATCAGAGTTTTATTTAAATATATATATATATCCTGGCTTTATAATGGGAGTTAATAGAGCCTGCGTTTTTGAAGCAGACAGTAAAGTAATCCAGTGATTATAGTTTATAAAGTTGGATATATGGATATTTTTCTTACAAAAACACACCATTTCACTTCAGAAGGCCTTTATCAACCCCCCTGAAGCCGTGTGGATTACTTTTATGATGGAAGTATGTGCTTTCTGGAGATTCAAAAACTCAGGCTCTTTTCACTCCCATTATACAGGTGAAACTCAAAGAATTAGAATATCGTGCAAAAGTTATAATTTTGATGATTATGGCTTACAGCTTATGAAAACCCCACATTCAAAATCTCAGAAAATTAGAATATTACATATTTTATTTCTAAGGATAGCCCCTTGAGATGAACCATCTCATTTTCGAGGGGGTCCCTTCCCTTCAATACAAAGACACCAACATCATAATAGAAAACCAAGACATGGGATTTACTATTATTACCTATAGTAATAATACATAAATAAAACCATTTGAAATGGTTAAATTCTATATGTGAGCCTGGACCATAAAATCAGTCATAAGGGTCGATCATCTGAAAGCTGAACAAATAAGCTTTCCATTGATGTATGGTTTGTTAGGATAGGACAATATGTGGCTGAGATACAACTGTTTGGAAATCTGGAATATGAGGGTGCAAAAAAATCTAAATATTGAGACAATCGCTTTTAAATTTGTCCAAATGAAGTCCTCGATGTTGCTGCATCCACACAAGATTTATTTTTGATATATTTATGGTCGAAAATTTACAAAATATCTTCACGTAACATGATCTTTACTTAATATCCTAATGATTTTTGGCTCTAAAATTCATGGGTCCTATGAAAACATTTTTATTGGAGGAACCTCTCTTCCCTGGACTCTGAGTAAGCTAAACTAAAGAGGAGCTTGAAGGGCCTCGCATTATCTCAGGGCTTGGGAGTTTCCAGGAAATGGGGAGTGAGATTACCGTCTCACCTTTAGAAACATGGGTTATGACAAGACTAAAAGAGAATGGTTTATAGGATGAGATGAACACAAAAGACCAGAACGCAACTGTGTGGGGCAGTGGAGAGAACGTAGAATGGACCCAACCAACATGTGAAAGCACATCAAGGAAGCATAACTCACCTGTTCCCAGAGGGCCTCTGCAATGAGGTCTATAGCCACGCCCACTTCCCGATACTCTCCTGAGTATCTGACATACGCCCAGGCACACAACGAGAGCAGAGCCACCCCCATCACAAGACTGGCCAGAGCCGCGATTACTGATAAACCAATGAAACCTGTTACAGTGGAGACCATGTAGGTGACAAACATGACAGCAAACAGAGTGGCCGGAGTTCTCGCCGCATAGAAAATGTTCTTGCTTTCATTGTGTTTCACAAAATTTGAGTAGGCTTCATCCAGCTCTGTCTCTAACTGCTGCTGGTAGCGCTGACAGAACTCCACGCCACCCATTTTCTTCACAGCGCAAAACTTCTCAACTGAGGTTTTCTTAAACTCTTCGTGATAGCGCTGGAGGTCAACTGGGGCGATGTATGGTTTGTCTCCTCCACATACCTGTGACACCCACAACAAAATTATAAGCTCAGACACATTTCCTAAACTATCTAATCACCAGGCGTAGATTTAACTAAACCATAACAGGCATTTTCTTTGAGTTATCTAGGCCAAACCTACTATTTTAGTGCAATGGCCTCAAGTTATTTTCAGTTATATAGGCTAGCTCATCACACGTCACGATCCTGCTATATTTAAATCTAGTCCCTCTCCATCTATGATCCATTTAGTAGTGAAGAATCTTGACTGAATGCACTTGATATGCAGGATGCATTTGATCACACACTTTCCTCTTTGTCTGCATGTATGCTGTCAAATAGAAAAAATAATAGTGTCTCAAAGTAACTCCACCTGCTCCATGGCTCTGTTAAAGGTGTCTTTCGCTCCAGCAACAGCTGTCAAGTTGTTCGCTTCAGCAGTTGCCTGAGTAAAAGAGGCACAGTGAGCATTTAATACCTTCCATATAAACAACCATGTTTTGGGGTCAGTAGGATTTTTTTTTTTTTTACACAGAATCCTTCATGGGGGGTTCATGGTTTCCACAAAAATATTAAGCAGCACAACTGTTTTCAAAATTTATATATTTATATATATATATATATATACACACACATACACACAGGTAAAACTCCAAAAATGTGAATATTGTGTAGAAGTTGATTATGATGATTATGGTTTACAGCTTATGAAAACCCCAAACTCAAAATTTCAGAAAATTAGAATACTCATAAATCAATTTAAAAAAAGTATTTTAAATACAAAAATGTCGGCCCTCTGAAAAGTATAATCTGCATATGTATATAGTTATATATACTAAATATATTAGTTTCACCTTTTAATTTGCATTACTGAAATACATGATCTTGTATCATGATCTGCACGATATTAAAAAATTTTGAGTTTCACCTGTATGTATGTATGTATGCATGTATGTATACATTTTGTGTGTGTGTGTGTGTGTGTGTGTGTGTGTGTGTGTGTGTGTGTGTGTGTGTGTGTATATATATATATATATATATATATATATATATATATATATACACACACACACACACTTTTTATTACCATCCCAAAACTTTTGAACAGTACTGACTTTAAAGATGGAGAGGAACATACCTGCACCATGGATTTAGGATGTGGAAGCTCTTCCCCTTGATAGATTTTGATATACGCCTACAAATAAAGGAATACATAAACATAGGTATTTTACTGGATGTTCATAAAACAGATCATGTTATGGATCTAAAACCTGATTGGATGAGGCACGTTCAACGGCACTGTAAAAAAAAGGCACACCTGTGACCTCACACCAACTGAAGTCTATATTAATGCATTCATGTTGCTTGACAGCAGTAAACAGGCCACTGCCATGCTAATGAACTATTACTTGACAAGTGATTAATCATTTACTTAAAGGATTAGTTCACCCAAAAAATTAAAATATTGTCATCATTGACTCACCCTCATGTTCCAAACCTCTAAGACCTGTGTTCATCTTCAGAACACAAATTAAGATATTTTTGGTGAAACCCGAGAGCTTTCTGACCCTTCTATAGACAGCAACGTCATAACCACTTTCAAGGACCAGAAAGGTAGTAAAGACTAGTGATCGACCAATATTGATTTTTTTAACCGATACCGATTATTTGCCCGTTTATGTGCCCGATAACCGATATGCAGAACCGATATTTATTTACTGTTATACTTCTGATTTTAACACAATTATTACAACACAAATGAACTGAACAAACCACTTTATTTATAACAATCACTCCCTCCTTGCATACAAAAAAAAAAAAACTTTATATTTAAACACAAAGAAATAGAGGGGTCTGAGTCCAAAAAATAAAGTGCACTACTGTCTTTGTTTAAAAAAAAAAGCTTTGATGTGGTAAAAAATAAAGCAAAACAATTATTCTAACATATTGGGGGGGAAATTAAATGAGTGTTTCATGTTAAATTAAATCTTCAAATTACAATAAAACATTTATATTATTACATTATATAATTTATATCTAAATTATACATATAATTTATAAGCATCAGCAGCAACAATGTTAACAATAGGCTAAATAAATGTTAAAAGTCTAATGTTTTCATATGGAGAAAGTAATTGACAGGGGGGAGTCATATCTTTGCAGAAATGTAATTCATTTTAAACAGTTTTAGAAGGTTTATGTGCCATTTAATAGGTTTAAACAGTGAGGAATAATTCACTGGGTAATATTAATTCACTGAATAATAATAGCTGGAATATAACGTCAGGAAAGTAACAAACAAAACAGCATAGCCTACATCATTGCATTTTCCAACTATGTTATTAATTAATAATATTTTTGTCGGTCTAGATCATGAAATGCTTTCTGACAAAGTGCTGTTTATCTATGCATTTACACAGAACTATTATAACTTAAAGCTACTCAACCGCGATCGCGCGTGCAGATAATAAATAATTAATTTCCGCGATCGCGCCTGCAGAGAATTAATTTCCACAAAGCGGTATATTTAGATGTGTATTAGCGAAATAATTGCTATGTAGTAAATTATAATATAATCTAGGGTGTATAAACAAGATAATCTTGTCAAAAGTTTCATTCAGTGGCCGTGCTTGGGCATTCCTGATCATCAACCGAACCGAGTGCTCAGCAATATGAACAAACTTTTCTTTCCGAGACTAACGGTGAGCAAATACAACAGATAGATAATTAAATTCAGCGCTTTTATTTTCAACATGCACTCATTCATGTCTGTTTCATTTAATTCATGTAAAGTTACGTCTTTATTGGGGCAGGACATGACGGATTATGCTACGTGACTCCATGAGTTCGTCTAAATTTTTTTTAACCAAGCTGCATAAATAAACTACTAGTATATCAGGCATTTATGTCTCAAATCTTATTTCTGCATGTCTGTTATGTTAAATAAAGTTGAATAATTAAAGCAAAGCAAGTAGAACATATACTTTACTTGTGCTCAGAGTTGTTGACTGATCTCCTCAGACGCGGGCTGCAATGGCGGAATTCTCAAAACGGCCACAAGATGGCGCCGTTTATCGGCGAATCCGATATTACAAAACCGATGCCCGATTATGGGAAAATGCTTAAATATCGGGAAAAATATCGGTAAACCGATACATCGGTCGATCTCTAGTAAAGACATCGTTAAAATAGTCCATGTGACTACAGTGGTTCAACCTTAATGTTATGAAGCAACGAGAATACTGTGTGCACAAAAAAAAGGAAGAGAAGAAATTGTTGAATGAAGTAATTTTTTTTCACTGGGTTTGGAACGACATGAGGGTGAGTAATTAATGACAGAAATTAAATTTTTGGGTGAACTAACCCTTTAATGAAACCGAGGTTTCTTCCCTTATTATCAATAAAAACTAGAACACTTAAATACAGGAACACTTGAATAGAGCCTCTTCAATTTAAATCCCGACACAATTTACAGCTAATCTGATTTGTGTTTACAGCTGTTAGTGCAGCTAAAGTGATCAAATCTGACCTTGAAGTACTCCAGCAGGTCTCTGCATGTGACTTTAGCTCCACTGATCTCTTTCTCTACCAAGTTCTCTGGTGCCAGAAGTAAAGGCACTAGATTCTGCAGCTCCTGCTTAAACGCATCATCAATGTCTGCAAAAAAGAAAAGTAGTTGTTCATGACGAGCCTAGAGTTTGGACGTTCATGTGCATGTCGGTATCTGAGAGAAATCTGTCCTGACCTTTAAGTCTGCCATCAAAGTGAGGGTTGGTGGCCACCTTCAGACCTGGATGTGGCAGCAGAAAGCAGTCTATGCTGGAGAAACAGCTGTGAATATGCTGCCTAACATTCTGCAGCTCTTCGTGTTGATTCTGCTTCACCTGCATAGCACAAATAAAACATTCACAATTTGTTCGACATGCTGATGGTGAGTTCATCTATTCTGTGCTTCATCTCACCTGTAGTCTCCTCTCCAAGAAGTGATTCCCTCCTTTGAGCCCATAGTTATACTCATAAGGGAAACACCAGTCTCTGATCAGAAACAATAGTTTCTGCAAAAAAAGCAACAATAAAAAATAAGTGAATCTCAAAACCAACAAAATTAGAAAATCAAAAATACTGATGGTGGCGTAATCGATGCCCAATTTATCATTCAAACTTTTTTCAGAGAATAAAGAAAATATTCATTTCCCAAAAATTATTCTGAAAAAAATATTCATTTTCAGATTTCATAGTTAATTATTCCAGTATGAAAAAAATAATGTGTGCTGTTTTAATCACATTAGACTTTATGAATAATTATAAAAAAAAGACATTTTATGCTCATCAAGAATGCATTTATTTGATAAAAAAAAAATTAAATATCAGTTTTTCTAGTTTAATATATTTTAAATTGAAATGTATTCCTTTTCACATATTTTTACATTATAACAGCCCCTCTCTACCTAGTCCTGGCGAATGCACCATTTTGATGAAGACCCTATATCCAAAATACGAAATGTGCTGCAAGTAGTTAGCTGGGCCAGAGTGATTGATTGACACTGCTTAGAGTGTGTCCAGGAAATGTCCCACCCCTTCATAATAGCCACCCCTCTACTCACTAGTAAAGGTAAATTGCCTATTAAGGATATTGTCAATTTCAAACCAATTCAAGCCTGATTTAGACTTAATAATAATAATAGTCAAACAAAAGGATCGTGCAGAACGGATTTCACGGACTATGCAAGCACAGCTTTTGCAGTTTCAGAGTGATATGTTTTGTTATCTTTTTGTAATTTTCTTAGACGCTTTAGGTACAATGTTATACACCATTTAATAGAGATATTTGTTGGAAATCTATGGTCATCTATGGCATAATATATATTAAATATGGACACCAGTGTCTGAATTTATCACTTAGATCACGTAGATTTTTTTATGTCTTGAGCGGATACACCAAGGGCGATTCTAGAATTATTTTCAATATTAGGGGGGCTCAGCAGCCGCCAACATGGGTGATTTAAAAAAAAAAAATTATATATTGTTTGTATACTAGGGTAGGCATGAACAATACAGTAGGTTCTACACTTTCAAGTCAATCCCTGAATATAACTTTAATTTCTAATAATTTTAAATAACCAGCTAATATTTATTAAGAATACAGACAAACCTTATTTTACTGTAATTGTCTAGATTGGTAATATGTGGGTAAAAAAAAAAAAAAAAATCTCATAACATTTAGTGTGTTAAACAATAATTCTCAGCTTTACATTTGTGCAGTAAAAATAAAAAAAGTCTCACGCCATTTAGATGAAAGGAACATTAAAATATAATAATAAAAATGTGGATGGGAAACCGTCTTGTATTGCTCCCACATCATATTATGTAAACTGCATTTATGACAAAGAACTAGAGTTATATACGTCATGACAATCTATCAATAAATGCACACACCTTTTCCTCTGCTTCGGATGTTGGCGCCGCGCTGCTGCGGATTGAAAAACACGCTGAATAACATTAACTAAAATACGGGGAGGAGCCAAGCCTGCCACCGTTTTCATACGAGTTTTAAAGGGGACTGAGGCGATCACAAATTAGTGTACTTATTATTGAAGAAAATCGCACATTTTGGGGGGCTGGGTGGAAATTTCGGGGGCTAAAGGCCTCCTAAAATGGGCCTAGTGATGCCCCTGAGATACACAGAGAACACAGCACAAATACATTCCATACAATCCATCAAAACAAATTATATGATTCTTCAGTGATGGCTTTAAAGCGGCCTCTGAATTATTTTGAATATCTGTGGCATGTGCAGCACTTTTTGCCCTAAGCGCATTTGTGTCCATGACAAGTACACCGTATGGAAATAGCTTTTCTACCTGAAATGGTCTCTCATTGATCTCCTCCATTGCAAGTCGACCGTATTCTGTGAAAAGCTATAAAAGACACATGATGTTACTGTACCACTTAAACTATTAACACATCACTAACAACATACACAAATAAAGAAAGTTGCTACCTGGAGATGCTGCAAATCATCTTCTTGGATATTCTGAGAAAGATTATAAACCTAAAACAAACAAGGCTGTTGGGTCACATAATATAATAGACCACAATGTATGGCAAAGCCCCATGTAATGTCAACCTTTACTAATGCATGTGCATCACTAACGTGCTTCTACATACCTGCACAGAACTGGTCATGGTGCTTAGAGCAAAAACAGTGGCACAGTCTTTGATGGTGGACTGACTGTCAAAGGCTCCCTGAGTGTCCACCAGCAGCATAGCCACCTAAGGACACACATAGATTAGTCTTATCACACAGTCAACATATCTTGACAGTGACATAATACATATCTTCAACTGAACAACCCATTCACCTTAGTTCCGTCTTCCTTTTCCACAACAAACATCTCACTCCAGGCCTGGATTCCTGTGGTCTCTCTCTCACAGCCTCCCCTCCAGGAGAAACCAGTCAACGGCTCATCATCTCCTCCCATCCATGACTCAGATGACTACAAAGACACAAAAGGGATTGTTCACATGAATGTCCCGAAATGCACGTAATGAAGCATGCATGCTCGCACACATGTGACCTAGCTGGTTTTATACATGCAGGACGCAGCCCACAAGTTTAAACATGTCAAGGATAAGAGTCATCAGGAAGTTGTTCTCAGAAATAACGATTCAGATAGACTAATTTTAACAGATGTGTTGGAGCTCTCATGTCTTGCCTATTTGAATGCATAAGGGTAAGTTGGTAGTTGTTATTTTACAGTCCTCACAGATAAGGGAAAATAAGCTTTGAGACTTTGTTCCATATTAAAAGTAAATTCTGTCAATTTTTTCATGATTCAGACAATAAAAGCCATTTTGTCACTCTTTCATATGTCGTGACCGATCACTGTAGCGCCTCAGTTCAAGCCGCACATGAACCAATCATCTCTTCCTGTTTACTACTACTTACAGAATGAAATAAAAATGAATGAACATCAAAAGGTATGTTGAAAGAAACAGTAAAACTTACGGAAATGTATCATGTCTCATGTAATCGCTCAATCAGTGTTTCAAACGGGGGAAACGTCAACAATTTGAACAGCTTGTATACTGTTTATATATCGAAAGCTATTCAATTACCATAAACTAGTTAGTTAAAAACAAAAAAAACTCTAGAGGAACATTTTGATAAATATATGCACTATATTCAATTTTCAATTTCCAATTTACTTAACCTGTTAGTGATGTCATTTTTTTATGCTTGAATAAATCTGTCATGAAAACAAGTTATTACAATTTATTATTGTTTAAATGTTTATATTTCACCAACAAATTGGAGTAGAAATATTTCTGTTATTATATACATATGTATATATATATTATAAAAACCACCTTAGTGTGCCATTTAAATGTTTGTACAACTCAGTTTGTTCAACATGAGTGTTGTTGATTATAAATACGTTTGATTAACTGATTGTTAAATAAACGTTATTTTCAGCCAAGTGTATCCTGAATTTTCGGTTTCAGCCCAGAATTTTTTTTTTGCCGCATCACTAGTTATATTATAATCAAAAGTAATTAAAAAACAGAGGGGGGAAAAAAGGAATAAAACAGTGAGCAATTTTAGCATCTAAAATATACAAGTTCTCATTTACAAATATAAACATTTAATCTTAAATTCTAATTTGTGTCCATTTGTCAACTACCCATATGCTTACATCACTGAAAGGGGGTTCGTTCTAACCTGATTGTGCATGTAACGTAGCATGAAATCCAGCAGGAAGGACTTTCCCTTGCGGAAGGCACCAGCCACAGACACCACTACGACGTTGAGATCCTTGACATGCTCCTGCATCAGGATTTTTTCCAAAGCAACGGCATCCAACTCAAACTTATGATCGTCCTCGTTAGCGATCACAATTTGAATGGGTCGAGCCCCCTCTGGAACCGGGTCCTCCTCCAGCTCAAGCTCTTCCGCTACAGCACATGGTGCCACACCATTAGTATCAGAGCTGAACTCCTCCGATGAGCTCAACGCCTCAACCGGCCGGCACAATGGAACATCTTCCACACCGGTCATATCTGTAGAAAAAAACAAAACAAAAAACCAGTAAAGTCATTAACTACAACTAAAATACTATAACCATTTTTGTTAATTGAACAAAATTAACGGTAAAGGTAGAATAACACAATATAAATAGTAAGTGAAACAAAGTAAATGGAAATAAGAAACTGAAATTTGTACTAAAAGTACTAAAATTACTAAGTCAAAAGTCAAGTATATTTATATAGCACTTTTCACAATACAGATTGTATCAAAGCAGCTTCACAGTATCAATCAAAACAACATAATGATCGTTTCTTAGTGGAAAAAAAACATCCACGTTTGGTAGGGCTGATCAATGGTATTAATGATTGGTTAATTAGAATATCCCTAACTGAGCAAGCCAAAGACAACAGTGGCAAGACTAACTGAAAAACAAAAAAACAAAAAAATGTAAACGAGTAGTAAAATAAAAAGACAAACACAGATAAAGAAATAACTAAATTAAACAAATTTAACTAAAAACAATTTGAATACTTGTGTGTATATATATATATATTTATACTTTTAATTTGTCACCATTTAAAATGTCAAAAGTAATCGTCACCATCTTTATGTTGTGCAAGGGGTTGTGGGCAATATTGGACAAGCATGGATAAGAAGAATCCACATACTGAACACAGTCCCTGATGGTCAGACATGGGTTTTCTGACGTTCACAACTTTGCTTTTTAACACTCAACTAGCAGCTCATTACTGTGGTCACTTTCTATTCCAGGAGTGTGTGGGTCTCTGTTCTAACCCCATGCACTTTATCCATGAGCTGTGATAAGCCTAGATCCCTTCGGCCACAGGGCTAAATTTGGTCATTTTTGTCCTCTCGTTAAGACATATGTAACACAAAACAAACACCCTCTCCCCTTCACTTTACTCTCTTCAGGCTCACAGCCAGATGAACTGAGCCCCTGGATCAGTGTCAAGCAGTGTCAGAGTGAGTTAACACACACCAAGGACACACTGGACAGGGGACAGTTCATTCAAGACTGCTTTATATACACATATACAGTAGAAACCAGAATTAGAGAACAATTAAGAAACACTTAGCTTTTACACAATTAAGGAATATTAACTGTGGGTATACCATTGTTCTACTAGCATTTTTTACAAAATAACCAAGGTGGTACTTCAACAAAAACCTTTATTTTGTGGAAAACACAGCGATAGAAATTAGAGAATAACCATTGCAGCACAAAAGCAAGCATTACAACTCAAATTTGACGTTTACACAGCAATCAACATTTAGTAGGAAGTGTAGAGGCCCTTGCTTTGAATGACCGGAGCACATCTGTGGCCACAGGACATCACTAGATTCTCACACTGCTCTGGTGTGATCTTGGTCCACTCTTCTTCCAGTCTCTTCCACAGTTCGGTAACTCTAGTGGGTTTCTTAGCATAACTTTGTCGCCAAGGATTTTCAATGGGGTTTAGATCAGGAATCTGGGCAGGACATTTCATTATTTAAATTTTCTGAGCTTCAAGGAACTGCTTTACCCGTTTTGCTGTGTGACAGGGGGAATTGTCTGCATGAAAATTGTAGGCTGATTGGGAGATGCTTGAAGGGAAGGAAACACAAGTTGCCGAAGGAGGTTCTGATAAACATTTGCATTCACCCTGCCATGTAGCTGTATAATAGGCCCAACTCCTGCTTTCAGAAAACCTCCCCCAAACCATGACACTTCCTCCTCCACCTCTGACTGACTTCTTTACGCACTTTGGGTTCAATCTTTCCCCAGTTTGACGGCGAACATAATGTTTCCCATCAGACCCATAAATTAAACTTACTTTCATCACTAAAGTGAACTTTTGACCAGTTCTCCTCTAACCTTTGCAGAGGAGCATGTCGTGTGGACAGTCTAGCCTTTTGATTATTTCTGCTGATGAGAGGCTTGGTCACTGCAGAGTGAGCTTTCAGTCCGAATTCTCTTAAACGACGAGACACTGTATGCCGAGACCGAGACAGATCCTTACCGTGTTCAGCTTAGAACTGGCGAGCAATTCCAGCTGCAGTGTTGAACCGATTCCACATTGAAAGTCTCCCCATCGTCCTGTCCTCTCGTGCTTTTGTCTAACATGGACTGCCAGCCTTTTTGGGGGACTTGAATGAATAAGTGTCTTTGTAAAGCTTCAATATTCTAGAAATCACAGATTTGGAACGACCAATTTCTGTTGCAATAGCTGAAAGGGTCATCCCTTTGGCCTTCATCTGTACAACCTGGTGTCGTAGGGTTTCAGTTACCTTAGAGCAGCTTGCCATCTTGCAAAGTCAGTTAAAATTGGAACGTTTGCTGCCAGTTAAATAACACAGGGTGTGCCAGATAATTAAGGAAATTAGCACCAGGTGCCACATTATCACCAATAACTTGGAGGCATCTGAAAGAGTTCTCTAATTTTGACCAGAGTTATTTTTTAATTGCCTTGCTTCAGTTTTATATAATGTAGTTTGTATAATGTATATTTAACTTATGAAATATGCTAAATAAAAACTGCCCTAATGCTCCTGTTAGGTTAACTCTAACTAGGACTAAGCAGTGACTGTGAAATTTAGGAAATTGTATGTTGTTCTTTAGTTTTGATCTCTACTGTACACACAGAGCTGCACGATTCTGGATAAATTGAGAATATTAAGCATATAATATATTAGAGGTTGTGGTGCTAATTTCTGCAGTCTATTTAATTCATTATTTATTTGAATTGATATATTTTTAATCAGTTTGAATGAATGATTTAAAGTGATAGTTCGCCCAAAAATGTTAATTTTGCCATAATTTACTCACCCTCAAGTTGTTGTTCCGTATGAATTTCTTTCTGTATGAGAAGATATTTTGATGAATGTTGGTCACCAGACAGTAAGTTACCACACAAAAAAAAGAGAGAGAAAGAAAGAAGAAACAAACTCATACAGGCTTGGAACAATTTGAGGGTGAGTGATGACACAATTCTAATTTTTGGGTGAACTATCCCTTTAATGACTCACTCACAAACTTCTTGTTAACTAAAAATAATAAATGCAATAGAAGTATTGTTTATTGAAAGTTCATGTTAATTAATGAAACCTTATTGTAAAGTGCTAGCAACATGCATATTTCGGCAATATATATTTTTTCTTCCGATTAATTCCAAAGTGAAAGTGTTACTAGTTTTAACAACTAACACAGGTAAAGTAGACATTGGTATCAGCTATTAACATATACAGCTATTAGCTAATATCATT
This sequence comes from Semotilus atromaculatus, assembly GCA_031834385.1. Lineage (NCBI taxonomy): Eukaryota > Metazoa > Chordata > Actinopteri > Cypriniformes > Leuciscidae > Semotilus > Semotilus atromaculatus. Next base: position 32,832,182 of record JAULUF010000025.1, read on the forward strand.
GATGCAGACTACTAACTTGTGACATACAGGTCTGTCTGATTTGTACCTTTATCTAATACAATAACAACCTGCATGTATATGTCTATCAGTTTCTTATCAGATTTTAGCTGACTGATATGTTTGCCCAGATAAAAAATAACTTAATATAATTGTCCTGTGTCCAGTAAATCAACATGTTATGATGTTGATTTACAAGACACAACAGCGAAACTCAAAGTAAAAGTAAATTTGCATGGCAAATTAACTTACTCTGGTAAATTCTAAGACTAAACACACAGGCATACAGGACATCCACCACCCTAAAGCTTAAGGGAGCAAACAAAAAGCACAACTCATGCCAAAAAAAATCGTTTGAGATGAATATGGACACAAAGATTGAAGTTTGATAGTTTCCAGTAAGTTCAGTAAGAAACCGCGTGCGGGTTCGATTCTGCGCGCGCGCACGAGCACGTCAATCACAAAACAACTGCAGAATAGTTTAAAATGACTGTCAAATACATCTCCAGTCACAAACTAGATATTCGATTTTAACACATAACGCATAAGTTAGTGAACGGCTATGACAAAGCAAGAAGTGAAAAAAAGCCTGGCTTCAAAGTTCCCACGGTTGCAAATTAAGCCATCTAATAATAGCTATCATAAAAATAACCGAAGAACTCACCGAGAACACTGCAGTTCACCAATAAACATGCACAGAGAGTGAGTATTTCACTCATAAAACTGTTGTGGTGTCAAAATGACAGGTATCTCAACTCTCTGAAGCGCGTCTCACGAGGCTTTCAATTCCAGTAACGCGAGTCAACAAGAGCTGTTTGTCAAACTCTCTATTTCAGCTCTCAATGCTTATGCGGTCTGCTTTCGGGCGCGAATTGATACACACCTGGTCAAATATGACCGTGACCAGAAGTAACAAGAGTTCAAGTCCCGTTTTTAACTTTTTAACGTGTCAATAAACACAGACAAACTCAAACTTACAGTGAAACACAATGACTTTGAAGAACGGGTTTTCGATAATTCACAATATGAAATGAGGTAGTCACCTTCATCAAAGTTGTGGCACTTGTGGTTCTTTGCTGAGAAATGCCGATTCCTCGGTCCGCTGTCTTCCGCCATCTTGGTTCTGTTGAAACTTTGCTGCGTGACGTAACAGCCCCAGTTTCTCTCATACTGTAGTGTAGCCTACCTATATCAACTTCATGCTCTCATTCAGAGACGTTTGGGAAACTAACGAGGATGGGTTTGTCTTTGTTTATTATAAACTTACAATACAATACTTAGAATACATGAAATGTTACAGAATAAACTAAACAAAAATGGCATTAGCCATGTGGGACGCAACTCTTTATTAAGATGACCAGATTTCTTCAACTGAAGCACACAATGCTCTTTGGATCATCTCAAGTCAAGCTGAACAACATGATTATCGTGGTTTTTTTACATATATTTTTTTTCATTTTTCGAGAGAGAGAGAGAAAGGACATGAATTTGCATATTTGCATGCAATGCATGGCCCCAGACTTTTGGAGGCTGGAGCCCAATGTGCACAGAATACCATAGTGCATTTTTTTTCCTGAGAAAATTATTGGAAACCAAAGAGGTGTTACGATTTAAAGGAGGAACCCTCAGAGAGACAGCATTTCTAGGACTGTTCTATTTTTAGACTGACACATTTCAAATCCATTTGCACACATTGCCTCGTTTAATAAAATCTCCAGGCCAGAATGTCAGAAAATGATTATTGAAAAATAAATAAATGATGAATTCATAGAAATTTAAAAGGGAACAAACATACTAATGTCTGATAATCATTAGCAAATGACACTGTGGTTAATGTGGTTTGTGAAACAGTAATTCTATTACAACAATTACTGATCACTATGCAAATATTATTATAATTATGGTCATTGTAACAGGATTCCATCAGATTAATATATTCAGATCAGACAGATCTTCAGTCTTTAGTCTGTAGTCTGTGCAATATGCAAAAGTTTATGATTCTAAAATTCTAAGTTTATTTTATTTTAGCATCAACGTTTAGTCTTGCAATTAAAAATGGTTGGTAAATGCATATTACAAAGTCAGAACAGTAACACCAAATGGGCAAAATATTCTACATAAATGCGCAGTACTGCCCCAATCCAGATAGTGGCATTGTGACACCAACAAACAGAAGCGATTTGGACGGTAGTGATGGGAGAAACGAAGCTTTTCGTCACTTTGAATCAATTGAACCAATTGCTTCACAAAATGATTCATTGATTCGAAGCGCTCGAAACGTCACACGCTGGTGACCCCTTCTGGTCAGAACGAGATAATGCAAAAAAAAATTTGCATTATTAATATTTTTAATAAACTGTAGGGCTTGTTTTGTTTGCTTTATGTAGAGTTTTGGTTATTCATACCAATAAGAGACTTATAATAGAACTGATAATCATCAACCATTGATTTTATTATAATAATAATTGTAACTTTTTACAGTCTATGAATTTATTAATAATTATTATTATTATTATTATTATTATTATCATCAGTATTATTATTAATAGTATTATGCTTTAAACAACAAAACAATAAAAAAAATAAAACACACACACTTAAAAAACATACATTTAAATTGTATCATTCAAAGATTTTGAACTCAGAACAGATGAATGAACAGTTTAGTTTAGTTTAGTACTAGTTTGTATAGTAGAAAAGTATTTTTCACAATTTTTATGGACTCATGAGAAAACGGAAAGTGAAATTTGACTTAAAGTTAACAGATTAATTACAAAATTAGTTATTATACTTTATGAATTTATAGCAAATCCAACTTAAAGCGACATAGACACATATTAGCATAAATTTTCCACTTGACTACAACAATCAACCATTGACATTTACATTTCGAAACAGTAAGCCTAGTTTCCTGAGTGGCTTTGTGACTTTGTGACCACGTGACTTTGGCGCTCCGAATCACTGTTTCGAAACAAATGATTCGCAAAGGTTTTGAAGCTTCACGAGGCGTGTTTCGAAAGCGTTGATCACTAGACTAGTGGGCGGTACTCTGTAGTTTATTAACTCAATGTGTAGTCATTTATACTGCCGTGTTGTAACTTTCTTTGCAATGGTGGACTTGTAAATCCCGTCTAGAGCAAATTTAACGGGTTGATTCATTATGACCGAGGTGTGTAAAGAGGAGTTCGGCACTTCAGTGGGTCCAGTGGAGAAATGGACCCTGCGGTCCGGAAGTGTGTGTGTGGAGATCATCTCTCTGGGCTGTGTGATAAAGTCCATCACAACAGAAGATCGCAGCGGTCAAAGTGCGGATTTAGTGTTAGGATACGATGATTTAGAAGGCAAGTTCTATCATTCAGTTAATGCGAGCGTTTCATTATTGTGCATGACAGGTATTTTAGACTGACATGTTGATTAGAGACAGCTTTTAAAATAATTTCTTGACCTGTTAAACAATTTATTTGCTTATTCCTGCCAAATGCTCTCTGTACAGAGAAAAAAATTAAGACACAATAATGGTTCTTTCTTTAATATCAACTGTTTCTGAGAAATTGTTTCTGATTAAATGGAGAATCCATGAAGGCTTTTGCTTGTTGTATTAGTTTAATTCTAGTTTGTAGCCTATACCATTTCAGAATGTAACGTTAGTCAGGCATTTCTCATGAAATTCTCCCAAAAAATAAATAATCCGAGCTGCTAAATACACATTAATTCTACAGTGTTCAACTTAGTGTCAACAATTGACTTTTGGAAACATAATTTTTACTTATGATATTTTCAAGGATTTCTCCATTATGATAAAGCAACTTGTAAGTAATAAAATGTTTCAATTAAAATCGTAATGTCTTTGGAAAAAAACATCAAACTGACTAAAACATCCTTTTATATTCTTTCATTCATAGACTAAAACATTGTTTGAAAAAGAAAGTTCAGCGTAGTACAGGCTAAGTCATTATCAGAATTAATATAATAAAAAATGTTATACATCATATTTAAGAGCATTGAATCACTGCAGAGGCTTTGCCAACAGAAAGGTTGCTAATAAGTCTTCTCTTTGTTGCCCAATTTGTGTTTTTAAAAGGCCAATGCTACAGATATTGATAAAGCAGAGTTGCTGATGCTCTTTATGAAATATTTGTAATCATGGGAATTTAATGAACAATTGCACAACATTTACTCATTTCACAAAAAAACTTTGAAAATAGATGTTCACTATTCAAGATTGTTCGTAGATTTTGAAATAAACACATGGGGAACTATCATTTCTGTAATCCAGAAAATCTGTAATCCAATGCCACATTTCCTCAACCATGGGACCTCGGCAGACTTCCTAGTGGGCCTCAAGATGACTTAAAGTTATTTAATGAAATTAAATATGACCAAACAAGCTTTTAAAGCAACTAAAATCAAGATATAATGTTGTCAAGTTATAATGGCATGGCCATTTTTATACAGAATATAGATTTTTCTAGCAATGCCAAGCTCTAAAATATTTTATTAGGTAGATAAATATTTCTTTAAAATCCTTAAAAATGAACATTTATAAAAGTCATGCAATGATGCAAATTCATTGGTTAAATAACCCTTAAAGGGATAGGTCACCCTGAAATTCAAATTAAGTCATTATTTACTCACCCTGGTGTTGTTCTACTGCTGTATGCCCTTCTGTCTTTAATGGACCACAAAATAATTAAAAAAAAATTTAAATGTCCTGCTCAACCATATAATGGCAGTGAATAACAACCATCATCAAGCTTTTTAAAAAAGACTCAAAAGTATCACAGAATGATCCCATGCGTCACATGCTGTATAGTCAAGGTGTCCTGGGGGTATACGCTATGAAATGTAATGTATCAATAAACGAAAATCCTGACTTAGGCTGTTGGTCTTCAAGGGTTTGGTCTCACCTTCATGTTGTTACAAACCAGTAAGACCAGTAAGCATCAATGTGGTAGTTGAGTATCTGTCAATAGAGGGATGGAAAGCTATCAGATTTAATTGAAAATATTTTGTGTTCCAAAGATGAATGAAAGTCTTAAGGCCCTTGCACTCTTAGTCCGAAATTTTCGCACGTTAAAAAAATAAATACGACCTCACGTTTTGTCAATCACGGTTGCACATTGCCTCAGAAACTTTCGTCCATCAAAAAAAAAAATCGAATCGGGTTCGATTATTTGCGTTTTTAGCATCCATAGCAAGCAGCTTGAATGGTGTTTTGACAATTCAGAGTCGCCGAGCCACGAATACGAAAAAAACGCATACGAAAATGTTCTCAGTGTGCAAGGGCCTTTACGGGTTTGGAACAACATAATTTTTTGGTGAACTAACCCTTTCAGTGCACTGTAGTCAAGTGTGTAGCCTTGGAGTCAAAAAGTTTGAGAACCACTCCTGTAATCAGGTATAGTTATGGGAATATGGGCAGATGATCTCAGAATAACCTAATGTGTGTGTATTAATCAGCCTTGTTGACATATCTGTCTATCGCTAGACATAACTAACTAGAGATACTGAATGAAAATAATGATTCATTTCCTTAATTTCACTCTAGGTTATCTCTCAAACCCTCGCTACTTTGGAGCTGTGGTAGGCCGGGTTGCAAACCGCATTGCCAAGGGCCGGTTTGTGATAGATGAGAAGGAATATAAACTGGCTATAAACAATGGACCCAATGCTCTGCATGGAGGACTGAAGGGCTTTGACAAGGTTAACAAATGCATATATATGTCGGTCCCTTTTGTCCCATTATGTTATTTATCATTTCTTTCATGTGAGTTAGCAGACATCATTGCATCTGGCATTTCATTAAGGACGTTTGTGTGTTGTAGGCCGTGTGGACCACCGAGGCTGTGGATAACGGAGTGAAACTGCATCACAGTAGTCCAGGTGGTGATGAGGGTTACCCTGGGAACCTAAACGCTTGTGTCACCTACACACTGGAGAACAACACACTGAGTGTGCTGTACCACGCACAGACTGACCATACTACACCAATCAACCTCACCAACCATTCATACTTCAACCTGGCTGGACAGGTAGGGCTACATGCTCAGAGATGCTACTCCTTGTCTTACACTTCATGATTAAAGTCTGTGTGAATTGGAAGTTCTGCTCAAGCTGTCATCAGAAAAGAAGGGGAATTCCAGAAGGGAAGCAAAATTTTTGACCAAAGATTACAAAGAAAACCTTCTTTTTTCTTTTGTACATTAGCTTGCACAGGTTTATTATTCACCACAAAACTAGTAAAGTGCTCTAACCAAGTAAATCGGGTCAATTTTGATTTCATGCCAACTTTAATGCCTGGTACAAGTTTTACAATTTTGGCCTGTTCTAGACAAAACATGATACATCGTGGCAATTTCTGTGGTCGTGGCTCCTAAATGTTGGTCCTACATCGTACAGTGAGAGAGGTTCAAAGATGGCCTGCGATACTTTTCTAAAAGTGTCAGAAATGTATCATGATCATCTCACAGTGTTGCTGCTGCGACCTACGTCTACTGACTAGCCAATAAATATGCAGCATGAAATGGCGTATTGACACAACATGGCACTAAAACATAAAACCACTTACCTCAAGCTCCATTTGCGAGATTAACATGCCAAGTTGGCCTCTTTTCCGTGTCCATATCCTCCTCTTTCGCTTCATCCTTTTTTTAAAGCACACATAAAAACCACAATTGCCAAAGTGCGATTCATCTTGCTCTATTTGTTCACCACTAACACATGCTAATGACATTTTATTCTTCTATAATAACTTTAGTCGTAGGTAGCCTACTATTCAATAGACGCCATCATCGTACGGTCTACACTCTACATACATGTCATATCCAAGTTTATTAGATCCATGTCGTACAGTGTGATTGGTTATGAAATTATAGGACTCTTGGTGGCTATATTTAAGATTTTATTAATTGTCTTTAGTGGACACAGCTGGTGTATTCCTACTATCAATAAATGCTATTTAATGTTTCACGTTCTGCAGGGATCACCAGACATTTACAACCATGAGGTGACCATCTCAGCGGAGTCGTACCTACCTGTGGATGATACAATGATCCCCACAGGTATTGTTATAACATTGTTTATTTTAGAGGATTAGATCTTTTTAGAATTTAGATCTTTACAACTCTCCAGAACAGAAACTGTCAAACGCGGTTTTGTGTGGTTTCTTTACTGTGTACAGGGGAGGTGAAATCTGTGGAGAAGACCCTGTTCGACTTGAGAAAGCCTGTTCTTCTTGGCTCTAGATTGAAAGAGCTGCCTGGTCCAGGGTTTGATCACAACTTCTGTCTGTGCTCACCTGGTGATCCGCCACTGGAGAGAAAATGTGCACGGTGACGTGTCATTTGTATCGGAATATTGACTTCATGATATATAACACTTCATGCATCTTAATATTAGCACACATGTTGGTCTCTGTAGAGTGGTGCATCCTGGGACGGGTCGTGTCCTGGAGGTGAGCACTACACAGCCTGGGGTTCAGTTCTACACCTCCAACTTCCTGGATGGGACAGTGAAAGGGAAGGGTGGAGCTGCTTACTCCAAACACAGTGCCTTCTGTTTAGAGACCCAAAACTGGCCAGATGCTGTTAACCAGGTAATTTCATTAAAAGAACATTTTCATTCAAGTGGTGGCACTTGATTAATGTACACTACCACTGATGATTTGGGGGTCAGTAAGATTTAATACTTTTATTCAGCAAGGATGCATTGACATGCAGTCAATTGCTTTAAATTGTAATCATATTTTACAATATTACTGTTTTTATTGTATTTTTCATCAAATGCAGCTTTGGCGACTTCTTTCAAAAACATTACAAAAATCTTACCAACTGCAAACTTTTGAATGGTAGTGCACATTATACTATACATCATATACAGAGCCTATTAGTGAACACGTTTGTATTTATGTAATGTGTTTGCTTAATTAAAAGCATAATGGTTCCCTATGAATGAGATGTTCTCTGTCTCTCATCAGCCTCATTTTCCTGATGCTCTGCTGAGACCAGGAGAGACGTACACACATACAACATGCTTCACATTCTCTGTGGTGTGAAACTACATGAGCAAGTGAATTTTACTTTTCCAACATTGTACAACTGCACTTCTTTTCCTGACAGAACATTACATGTATTGCTAATTTGCTACTAAGTAAATAACACAAACTTTTGAGATAAGTGGGTGAATACTATAATAGAGTTACCAAAAAATTTTATGTAATCAGAAATCTGTAACATTTTTACATTTTTACAAATTATATCAACATGGTATAATTAAACAATGTTATGTTGTAACACAAGTGCCAAAAACTGTTGATTTTTAAATAAATAAAAATAAATATATCCACAGATTGAATGTGATGTTTTATTTTATATATAATATTGTTGTTTTTTCTAAATACACTTTTTTTTGTGCAACATTACATATTTCATTGTAGTCCTACATCATCAGATAAGTTAATCATTCAAAACTCTAACAATGTATTTTATATTTGACAATTCATACTTGCTTATGCCTTATGCCATACATTTTTTTTCCTGTATGGCTTCTTGTACATTGCTTATTTCTGTAATATTGCTTTTAAGCAGTCCAATAGGAATTTATTAAAAAGAGACTAAAGCTTTTTGAAACTTTGCTTGTATATTTTCTATGAAATATCACTAGGGAAGTGACAGAATAATCTTTCCAAAATAAACTTTCCCAATGATTCCCTTAAATTGATTTCCAGGGCCATTTTCACGTGACATGACATGAAGGCCATGTTTATGGTAACCCATACTCAGAATTTTTCTCTGCATTTAACCCATCCAAGTTAGTGCACACACATTAGTAGCAGTGAGTAGTGAACACACACGCACATACACACACACACACACAGCCATTTTTGCTGTGGCGACTGAGGGCGATTGTTTTTTTTTTTACTTTGCTCAAGGGCACCTCAGTCATTTCCTGCAACTATTGAGACTTGAACCCGCAACTGTCGAGTAACCAGTCTGACTCTGTGACCATTTGGCCATGACTATATTAAACCCCATGTTTAACATGTTAATGTATCCGTAATCTTAGAGGTGAATGCATTTACACTGCATTTACAATGTATAAAATACAGAATTTTGAATATAGAAAAATGAAATGATCCTTTAAATTATGAAATTAAAACTGCCAGTAGGTGGCGGCAAATCTTAATGAGTAAAGCATTCATTCCACTGGTTTGTTCAAAACGGTGGTTTCATTCTTGAACATGGCAAGTGGGTGCTTCTCATTTCTTATTTGTGCATCCTTGTTTACTTTCCTCGTTTCCTTTCCTTGTGTTTTAGCTCCACCGCCTTAGCATGAGAGGGAAGAATGCACCTGTGTATCTTCCTTCATAACTCCTCAGGAAGTTTCCTTCACTCCTTGGCTGTGTGAAATCTCCCCCCAATACCCTCATTCACTACTCCCTACATTAGTCCACTAATATAGCTCACTTGAGGGAGTGAATGAAAACGAGTAAGCGAGTTCGGACATTGAGTGTGCAAGAAGGGCTGCTGCTTTTGCATAGTTTGTGCTTGCGGTTTAATAATTATTTTAAACTTTGCTAATTGGCAGTTCCAGTAAGATGAAAATATTTACCTTATAATATCTCTGTCATGAAACTGCAACATGGAGATATGTAAAAACCTTAATTAAACAATTTGGGGTGCAATTTTATGGAGCCCCTAAAGGGACATGGTGATGGGGAAAAAATATTTCAATGCTATTGGTGAGTCAAACAAAAGGAATAGTATGGGAAACACAATCTATTATGCATTGATGCAGTTTCAAACAGTAACAGCTACATTGTTGTCACAAGACCTCAACATGTTGTGAGTGATTTCCAGTTATCATTATGTGGGTGAAAAAAAAAAAGTTATTTTGCATTTAAATTTTTTTATGTAAAAATGCCATGACATTTAGCAATCTGATCAAATAACGAGTCATGGAAGAGATCACAATAATACTTCCTTTCTGTCACTGCAAATGGAAGGTTGAGTTGAACACTGCATAAAGTCTACATTATTGCATGTGCTCTGGTTGTAAAGCCTATACTGCAATTTATTTGCAAATTACTTTCTAGTATACCAGTATACCAATATGACATTTCCTGCAAAAATAAGAGTAGTGTGAAAGTATGCCATCACAACCATAGCCTTTTAGCATTTCACACAAGGCTGTACTGAATGGGTTCGTTGCATTTATTTAGTAATTTATTTATTTAGTAAATTATGCAGTTCTTTTTTTTTTTTTTTTGCAGTGCACTGTGCATATGAGAAGTGAAGTGTTCTCTGTGTTTTCCTGGTTTATAACATCAAAGTACAGAGATAAAAGAATGGATAAGTATTGTGAGATGGAATGTTACTCCAAGAAATATACAATCCGCTTTTCTTTATTAAATAAAAAGGCAAAAGTGCCTATTCAAAACTTAAACATTAGTGTTTTAGTACAAAAAGAGGGCAAATGCTACTGAGAAAAAACAGAATATTTTCTCTCTACACATTGTTTAATCTTACAACACACATTTCATTTCAAAACAATCATCTCATGGTGTTTTCAGAACTCGTCTGATGATGTAAATGTCCATTTAAAACTCCCCTGCACTTGCGGCCTTCAGCTAATGTGTTGAATAAAAGACTTTCAGAAAATGCTTGGAAAGGTGACATGACTGAATAAATGTATGTGCCCTGAAGTGAGTGTGGCGTGCTAAATTCTATCATGGTCGAGCAGGCATGGAAGATTTGATAATGCATATTTAATTGTGCTGTTTTACCTCGATGCATTTTTAAAATTTAATTTGGTACTGGTCCTGTATACAGCCATGAGATGTACCCTGAATAACCTCCAGTGTTTATTTAGTCCCTAGAAGAAGAAAACAGAAACTACAACAATAACAACACATACGTTTATTAATGTAATAAAAAATGATAGCTGCTTTTGATTTGATTTTGATTTTTTTTTCTTGAACAGGTACGATTTTTCAGTTCTCTATTCACTGTAAAAACAACAACGACAACAACAAAAACCTGAATTGAATGATGAATTCTATGGATCGGTAAAGGGATAGTTCACCCAGTTAACAGCATGTTAACAGTTATAATATCTGATTATTTTTTACTTTAAAAAACTTTACATTTTCAAAGCAACGTGAAGCTGAAGAGTTGGTACCAAATTGTACAGTTGCATAACTATGTGAAGCTGAAATTATTTTCTATTACATTTCTACACCTGGATTCTGTGCCCTACATTTCTGCATGTAATGACAAGATGCTCACGGGGTTTAAATGCCCACAGATGATCCTGATGAAAATCTACGCTTAATAAGAGAAAGAGCTCATGAGTGCAGATGTGTGGACATTCTCTGTCAAAGAGATATTTTGGATGACAGAATATAAGGGGATGTAAAATTGGCTGGCGTGTGTGGAACCTACAGTATAGGAAAACCTATAGGCTTCAAAGGCTACATTGAATATCATGTACCGTCTCTGCAGTACAAGTTTCTTCACAGTTGCTATGGGGACAAGCATTTATATTTTGCCATGAATAAAAGTGCATAATGGTCGTCAGGTTTTTGTGAAGTTTCCGTCTTTCAGCCCTGAGAGTCGGGCGGCAAGTTTGAACACACATTCACGTTCTCTAGGTCTTTTTGCGTGGAAGATGTTATTAACAGTTATATTTACAATTGAACATTTAATCTAATTTATATTTCAAATGAAATCAGTTTTTAGCAGTTTGTTGAATGGATATTGTCATGCAAATAATTAAGTGTGCTAGTATTAGATTCATTATTTGTTGTGGTCACTATATTTAGACTATGTCCCATTTCCATCTTCAGAGCCTCTGAACATGGAAATGGTTCAGCAACATTTATTGCTAAAAAAAAACTATGAAAGAAAAAAATTAAAAGGGGGATTTGTTTTTCACCAGGGGGGATGTTTGAGAGAAATACTTGAGGGGTAAATATGCATATTAAAATCTAGGCCAAAATTCTAGGAAAAGGAATATGTTTTGTATTCATATTTTCTTCTCACAGCAGTATTTTGGTTAGTTTTGACACACTTTCACCAACTGTTCTTCCTGCAATTATATTCTTCATCTTTTGTCTGATTCATTGGGCTCTAGATTTGAGGTGTTTCTTAAACTTGGAGCACTTTTATGTCCCAGGAGGTGATTTTAAACAGGATACTTTATTTATTTTTTATATTTTTATTGCACACTGTAAAGCCAAATAAGTTGACAAAACAAAACAAAAATCGAGGTAATCAATTACATCAAAATCTCAAAGTTAAGTTTTTTTTTTAAGTTTAAGAGAAGTTTAAGGAAGCAGAACTTGCATATTTTTATTTTGCACTCAGACATTTTAATTGCTCTTTACATTAAATATTTGAGTAAGCTCATTCATTCATTTAACTAAAATTATCATGTAATCTCAACTTAAATATCTCAACTTAAATTCATAAAACCAAAACAATGAAACAATTCAGATTACTTAACTCAAAATAGTGAATTTGATTGAACTAATTTGTTTATTTTAAGTTTACCCTCAAATCAATTAAATATTTTGTGCGTTAGGGTTTACAGTGAAAGTTGTCCTGCAAATTCACACCATGGTTTAGAAGTTGACTTGACTGGCCACTCAATCAGTTTTTTAAAGCATTCAAGCAGTCAAGGTTTGGTCAATAAAAGCTTCCAGTTTTTATTCCGTAAAAATAACAGGATATTTTTCCTGTGTGGTGCAATGATTTTTGATCGTTATTAAATCATTATTAGAAAATTCGCATGAACCTTTACCCCTCTAGAACATTTCAAATTTATTGGGGACGGCAAAGGAATTTCTGAGGAATTTGCATTTTATTTGTCACCTCTTTTTAGAGAACAACCTATAAAGAACAAACTGTTTTTAAATCACAGCCACAGTGCATCAAAACAAACAATCTTTTACCAGAGCGAAAATCTATTTTCCCTCAGAGGGAACATAGCAATCAAGTGTCACTCATGTTTTGTTTTCTTTTCATTCCAGATCAGGCCGTGTCTGTAAATATCTTTATTTAATTTTTTTACAAACTAAGGTCTGCATGCAGAATTCTGAAGCAGGAGCTTCCTGATCCCTCTGCAAACACTTCTTGCCTCACATCCTTGTGACATTTAGACAATTACATTTGTCTAAATTACAAACTTTGCTAGTGCAGTAATCCAGACTGATAGCATTTAGAAAAACAGGTGATCACCCCTCTAATTCTATGTGGATATCATATGTCATAACATTGGGGGTTTGTTAGTGCTGTGTGTTTTTCATGTGTGTAGTCCATATGTGCACATGGATTATGGCATCTGTCACCGACCATCTTGTCTGTCTCTCTCTCTCTCTCTCTCTCTCTCTCTCTCTCTGGCAGAACAGCTCACAGCAGTTTGTATAAACAAAACTGCATTATCTAAGCCACAAAAAAAAAAAACGCTAAAAATAAACCCACAAGTGATGGCAGTCTTAAAGGGGTCAAAGTTAATATGAATCTTTAGGGTCTAAATGAAAACTTTGTAATATATTTTTATTAAAAATTCTCATTAGTATTGTAGAAAACACAAATTTTACCTCAAAAACACTGTTTACAGCACGTCGTCGGCCGTTTCAGTGGATATACCTTTAAATGATAATGAGCGTTGCTCACTCCGCCCCTCTGTTTGAGAGGTTTTGATACAAAGCACGTTGAGTGTTGCCTTGACAACAGTTGAAGGTATATTTTGGAACAAAATGGCAGCGGGAGTCTCTGAGGACACATCTGTGCAACAAGTAAACCAGGTGTAACTTAGTGTTACCTCGTTAACTTTAACACCTGCGTACACAGTTTTTAATAACACGTTAACCATAACGCATTATTCATTATAAACATGGGAGTTGTCATTACTTTCTCGTCTCTTAATTTTTCATGCTTAAAACACATTGTTGTTAAGAGAGAACGTCGTAACGTTACGTAAACCTTTTTACAGTCTATGGTGTAAACATTAGCCGCATTCATCGTGAAGCGTGCAAGCGATTTGCAAAGATTAATATTTAATTTTAAAGGTTAATAAAACGTTGCACTCTCTGGAGGTGCAGCAGGAACACGAATAGTTGGTACCGATTCTTTTTTCAGGAGCAGCTTCTTAGCAAAACCAGTTTTATACTGACCCTTGTTTATAAAGCAGTCTGGTGAGAAATGATTAGCGCAAACATAAAAGCATTTGTTGATCGTTGGGAATATTCCCTTCAAAAATAAAACTCACTGTATTCAGCGGTTCGAATTTAGTAACATTAAAATGACTGCTGTGTTCCTTATTAAACCCAAGAACAGAACACCACAATCGCTTAGACGCCATTCTGCTCCAGCGTACCAACAATGGTGGACTATGATGACAGCTCGCTCAGGGCCATAGACGGTAAAAGAAGCTCAGGGCAGGGCGGGTCTGTGTTGAAACACTGCTGTCAATTATCGATCGTGGGAGGGGCGTCCGATCTAGTGACGTCACAAGATCGGCTCAAATAGAGCTGGCAAGTCCCGCCCATCCGTAAAACTCCAAGTGGACCTCTAGGTTGAAAAAGCGTCAATGCAAGTGAATGAGAGAAAATAATTATTTTCTGATCCCGTTTGAATTGTGCCATGAATGTGAACATATGTTGTCTGTGAATGTTTTATATAATTTCTCATGTAACGAGTTTGACAGTATATTGTATGATTCTTTGGCCAGCAGTTGTGGAATAGACATAATGAGAAAGACTACACGTCGTATATGTGACGTCACCGCATAACACATTTTCCCTCCACAAATCACGGTGCGATAATCTAAGGAATTAGATCGAGATGCCTGTGTGTTTTGTACCCTAATCAGGGTCCCCGCGGGTCCTTAAAAAGTCTTAAAACGTCTTAAATAAAATTTTCGATTTTTAAGGCCTGAAAATGTCTTGAAATCTGAAATTTCTGATAAGGAGGTCTTAAATTTCATGCGGTGACCTTAAATTTCTTGTCCGACTCGTCATCCGTTGTTTTGTTTTTTTACCGCAATTTGACCAACCTGCATCATCCCATAGGTGACTGACGAGTAAGTGATTGATGAATGCGTTGCGTAACTTGCGTTGATGGTTTGCCGCCCACACCAGCTCTGGTGAGCTGTGCCGCTATGCTTCGCCACATTATTCTGTGTCGTGTCGCAGACGCAGTGTTAATCTCGTTAATGAAAACTATGAAAAATGTTCGTTGACGACCTTTTTTTCCCTGACTAAGACAAGACGATGAGAGTGAGGGACGATACCCACGTGACATCATTAAACGATAACTGTGACTATATCAACACATACAATATCGTCGACGAGAAAAGAAATAGGCTACAAAGAAAAGAAGTTGTTTAAAAAAATACAAACTTGACCAAAAGCACTTGTTTTTGTCGAATAAAGGACACAACAGCAAATGACAGACTGTGTTTACGAGCGTTCATGCTTACAGTTGCCAGATTTAAATAATGTAAATCCCCAGTCGGAGCTATTCATTTAAAATAACTCGTTTTCTACTCGGTCTTGTCAATATATCTGGCAACCATGCGCGAACCTCTCTGCTGAAAAATCGCGGATGATCTGAAAACACAGACAAGTAAGTTGGAGTTCAGTGATCTTCATTTGAGATTTTCTACTTAAATTAATTAAAGTGTCATTCAGTTGGTCTGTGTTCTGTCACGAGCCGCTTGCGCTGTTTGTGCGACTAAATCTGCGATCAAAATGCAGGCTGATATCCAGCAGTGTTTTTAATGTTGATCATATTATTGCTTATTATTGCTATTTTGCAACGAAAGCCACAGCAGAACTGCAGCACACAGCGGTGATTCGAGAACGAATATCTGTGGCTTTGGATGAATCGTGAGATTCAATGACCCGTTCATAAATACAGCCACTTGCTTTGTTACTGATGAATGAATGACTCGATGACTCACTTATAAAGACAGTGACTTACCGCCACCTACTGGCGATTTTAATTTAATATTTAAAAGTATCACTTCGTTTTTTACCATCATTGCATATTGAACATTGTTTTATTTAAAGCATTATTTATTTTATAAAAGTATTTATAAAGGTAAAAAATGAACTGGAAAAAATCGATTAAAGGGGCAGATATTGTCCCTTAATGGAAAAGGTGTGACTGCAGTCTAAGTGCAAGAGGGGTTACGGCACTCCAAAACATTGGAGAACCACTGAACTAAGGAACAGGGATATGTAGAATTGCACAAGTGCTGCTAAAGAGTGCAATGTCAATACAGCCTGTTACCTTGATTCAAATTTCTCATAAGCTTAATTGAATTGGCCTAAAGCGAAAAATTATAATGATTTTTTTTGTCTAAAGACTACATATAAAATAGCTACCAAAATTAATGTCGGTAACTGCAGTTTGACTAAAAGTAATGTCTAAAAATGCAATGACTTTTCGTCAACTAAAACTAGACTAAAACTATGAAAGACTAAATGACTAAAATGTGACTAAGCATTTTCATCTGAAGATGAAGACTGAGACTGAAGCAAAAATGGCTGCCAAAATTAACACTGGTCGTGTGTCGTGCTGAACATTTTCAATTTTAAAATAATTATTTTATTTTTTGTCGTAGTCTTAAATTTGCCTTTTAGAGGACTTAAAAAAGGTCTTAAAAGTCATTAAATTTGCTGTTAAAAAATGTGCAGATACCCTGCTAATGAAGGCGGTGAAGTGCACCAAAGACAGGCATGTTTAGCGGGATCCGTGTGCTAGTGGTGGTGACGTATATCAAACGCATCGAAAGCAGCGAAGAGTTGTAGTCCACAAAGTGCTCTCACACAAAGTAAGCTAAATTGTAGCATTCTTTACACGAAAAATTATATAAAAAAATCACAGACAACATATGTTCACATTCATTGCAAAATTCAAACGGGATTACAAAATAATTATTTTCTCTCATTCACTTGCATTGACGATTTTTCAACCTAGAGGTCCAGCGGGGTTAGCGGAAGGGGCGGGACTTACCAGCTCTATAGAGGCAGGGGAAAACATATAAGGAGATTAAAACAAAAACACTGGATGGATTTTTATCATTATGTAATGGTTGTTTACGGGCACTGCCAACACACATTTCAGTACAATCAATTTGTAAAAGTGTATACCATTATATGACCCCTTTAAAAGTATGATCGAGACAACAACTCTGCCGGTGTTCTGGATAAAAGTCATGGCAGAATACCCTGAGATCGCCACAACAGCACTGAAAACCCTTTTGCCATTTTCAACATCCTATCTGTGTGAAGCGGGGTTTTCGGCAGTGACCACAACCAAAACAAAACTACGGAGTAACGTTAGACTGGACATTAGCAACAAACTTCGGGTGTCCTTGTCTCCCAGTAGTCCTATATGGGACCGTCTCGGTCTACAGAGAAACAGGCTCAGGGCTCCCACTGATTCAGCGTTATGGTGAGTTGTATTTTTCATACCCTTTATATTTTTTTTGTGGTGTATCTTATTTTGAAGGCATGTTTAAACGTTATTCATGTTATGTTGTTGGCTCGATGGTACGAGGACGCTGCTAATAAAGTTGCGAGTAGGCCTACACATTGGACTCACGTTTATTATTATACTTTAAAAAATACCCCAGTTTTTATGCCGGTCGTATCATTTTATTTTGTTGTATTTATCTGCCACACCTTAAAGGCCGGTCCGTGAAAATATTGTCTGATATTAAACCGGTCCGTGGCGCAAAAAAGGTTGGGGACTTCTGATCTAAGCCAAGGGGGTCACCCTTTTTGTGCAATTTTTAAAGGTGGGGTATGTGATTTGCAAAACGACCGGCAGATTTTAAAAATACACAACTCAAATGGTCCTACCTTCTTTCCTCCAACGCTGGCCCTGATTCGCCCGAGGGGGATGGGGGGAGGGGGTATGGTACGACCGTTTGAATGACGGACTTACTGTCCAATGATTCTAGGTGGTCTTGGATATGATTGGCTGGAGTTTTTCGAGTCCTGCCCGTTCCACAGATGATTAAATTGCTTAATTTTCATTTCAGTGCTTCTAACTCAGTGGCTGTAAGTGGGTTATGAATAGGATTTCAAGTGATTTTGAAAAAAATGGACAAAAAAGAGAATCACATAGCCTACCCCACCTTTAATTTTCTATAAATCATATCACATTTCTAACTTTTGAAACCAGAATTAAGCATCCTTGTGAAAATCCTTCTCTTGCTGACCGAGTCACCATTTTTCTTGATCTGCATTACTGCTTTACTGCTTAAAGGTTGCTTTTTCATAGCTAAGGACACTTAACAAAGTTCACACTTATGTTTTATTTGTGATTCAACTTAGTTTCAAACCACTTTCTTAAAAAACAGACCAATGGGACACTTGCCATAAGCGTAAGGAAGAACTATAACATAAATGTGGATAGATAATTTGGAAGTGGGCGAATGTTGAAAGAGTTCATATTTATATCTCTTACTTTGAAATGCAAATTTTAGGATCCTTCCTAATCTAAGTAGTTCTCAATCTGCTGTCAATTTAATATTGAGAGTATTAAGATTTATAGATAGAGATATTAAGATTTTGTTGCATAATTTACTTCAAATGTTTAGTTATTAATCAAATCTGATCTCAAATACTATGAGGGTGTTGTTGCGAGGGGGGCTTAGCTATTTTCAGCTTATAGAAAACAGGGAAAGTCAAATTTCTCTAAGAGACTCGAAATAGTCTTCACAGGAGAGGAATTGACAAAGAGTCTTGGCACAAATCTGCTTAGCAGTTTTAACACTTTTCCAGCAATCCGTCTTTAATCCCTGTCCACGGTAAATCCTCTGCTGGGCTGCTTAAGAACTGAATGTTTCTAAGTGATAAAACAAATGTTTCACCTGAATGCTCCACTTGTTTATCAATGATGGTCTCTCTGTTCAATATTCTGCCTGACCGACTTCTCAACTGTGTGTGTACTGAACACCAGTCTCTGTATACTAGCTTTACATTCAGGGGTATTAGTCATTCCAGTAAACTCCACAGTTTGAATTCCTGTTGTTAAGGTTGAATTTTCATGGACTTTTTATTTCATCGATTCGAAAGGGAGCCAAACAACATGCTTTTAAACTAACAAGGTGCAATATCTGTATGCTGTTTGTGCACCCTGCCAGCAAACCAGGAAGATTCAAAACATCTAAAGGTCATTAAAAGCAATATTTTACCCAGTGCAATATTCAGCAGCATTTCTTGAAGCAATTTCCCTGATCAGAACCGCCAGCACTCATTAATGATGGTTAGTGAAGGATTGTAGCCAAAAATGTTCATGCATTTGGAAGCTGTATCAATCTGTTATAAATAATAATAATTCATTACATTTATATAATGCTTTTCTCTGCACTCAAATCGCTTTACATAGAGGGGGGGAATCTCCTCAACCACCACCAGTGTGTAGCATCCACCTGGATGATGCAACGGCAGCCATATTGCGCCCTGAAATCTGCACACAAAAACAAATGGGTACACCACCACTCAAAACCAAAACAAACAGTGTTTCAACCAATCACCGACAGGGGCGGGTGTTGTGAGGTTTTGAGCTCGTTCACGGCTGGACGCAAAGTCGGAGCAACACCCGCCCCTGTCGGTGATTGGTTGAAACACTGTTTGTTTTGATTTTGAGTGGTGGTGTACCCATTTGTTTTTGTGTGCAGATCTCAGAGCCTAGGCTGCCTGGTTTTTGGACGACATGCTTATGGGGCGGGCAGCTAGCGGATCGTTAGGAAAGATTAGGTGAATGTGCTCAAATATGTTTTGGCCTTTTTTGGGCCTGAACTGACTGATACAACCTTTAAGGGTACATATTCAATTTATTTTTAAATAAATTTATTTTATTCAGTCTATTAATAAAGCATATTTAAAATCAACCACAGACTAATATACATCTTTTATGTAAGGTAACTTTCCCTTTAAGTATACTGCCCCTGCAGTGACAAGCTGTTGTACCCCTAAACGTAGAATTTGTGCATGTTTTTCCCTGACAGTGCTGTCTACTGCATCAAACACCATGGAGGCATAATTTCATTTCTATCCTGGTCAAAGTTCTTCTACAAAATCATAAACAAGCCATTGTGCTGTGAGTGTGATCTGATTTTCCTTGTGTTGTAACACGCTATACAAAAGCAGTGATGCATATTTGATGAATGATTCTTGGCTGTTTTTGATTAGTGTTCTCCCTATGTAAGCTCTCTTTCAACTATGTGACCGACACTCTTTGAAGTTTACTGCATCACCATATTCCCCAATTTGCCTGTTGATCACTGATCTGTGAAATTAGGTTTAGAGCTGACTAGACTTTCACAGTAATTATTTTAATCCTCCTAAACTTCTGCACTGCAATTGATAGGAAAATACCTTTTTGCATGCCCATGAAAAAATGTAATAAGGAATGCATGCATAACCGAGGAAATGTACAACTGAGCAACTGTGATCAATCATGCATTCTAATACACTAGAAATGAACACTTATATTCAGTAAGGATGCATTTAATTGATTAAAACCCCTTTAACCCTAAGTGTCCCACCGGCGGGACACTCCCCCTCGAAAACATATTTATAATCAAATTACTAAGCAACCACTGAATGGAACAACACAAAATCATTTTAAAGGTACATTGCGCAACTTTTCATGTTAAAAATACCTGTTTTTCTATCCTATACATGCTTAAAGAACTGCCTGATGGGCTGAATGAGCCCTTCTCTGCTCACTGAGATTGCCTCTATAATCCTGTACAGTAAAATATATAAGAGGGATTCGGGCTCGAATTTGAGACTGGGCGTGGCGTCATGCGCGTTCACGCTCACCAGGCTATGTCTCGCAGGTTTGTGTATAAGCCGCCATTCTCCGCATCAGCGAAGACAACTCGTGCGTCAAAGGTAGAAGATGGATTCAAAGAGACCGGCTTGTAGTCCATTCCAAACCCCAACGCAAACTCCACGTAAAGTAAAGAAAAGAAAAATTTTGTCTAGTGCCACCACTCTGGTTGCAGTTTCGCTTGTCGCCAGAGGGGGCGTAGTTCTGCTAAAACTCAGAGACTTGCGTTTTGCACCTTTAAAGCTTAGAATCTCAGCTTTTTAATGCATCTAATGAATCACTTTGATCAACGAGTGCTGAGTAATCCCTCTAAAACGGAGTGTACCACCCGCAGGCGCCACCTAGCTGCAATAATCATAATATTATTCAAAAATATGACCTTGATCAACTTAAAATAGGTGTCTTTTGAAAGCTTAAGAGTCTGAACTTTACAATGAATGTAGCCAATTTGATAAACTCCTAAGCAGTGCTGAGTTATTTGCTGATAAATAGAAGAAAAAAAATCATAATTTATAAAATACTTTTTTGTACTACATACTGCAAAATGTCAAATACATCATACAGCTCAGATAGTCCTGTGTCATATGTCATTTGAAAGGTCTCAATGAGTAGAATGCAACAAGCATAATTGTTTCAGGCTTTTTACTAAACTTGAGCAAGGTTTTGTAAAAGAAGCCCCTCAAGAGACCCATATATAAATCACATATGGATGCTGAAAATGACACATCATTATTTACAGCAGATGCTTACGATAAAAAAATCATCCAAACTCAACATAATCCATCACTCAGAACTAAGGATATTCCTCATGGAGTTCCAACACAAAAAAATCCACAGACGCACGTAGCCAAGCAGCTTAGACTTGGCTTTTTTACTCGTATCTTCGTGAAACATCGATCATGAACAATTACACATTGTTATTTACAGCAGGAGCTCACGATTAAAAAGAGCCCAAACTCAGCATAATCCATCACTCAGATCTAAAGATATTCCTCATGGGCGTCTAACACATGAAGTTGCACAGGCGCACCAATGAAGTAGCAGTAGCAGCGATGCTATGCTGTTTTGAAGTTTCAGCTCATAACTCCATGAAACATGCATGTGAAAAATTGTGAAAAATCAAACACATTTATTGACAGCAGATTATCACGATTACAAAGAGCCCAAACACAACATAATCCATCGCGTTGATCACAGGATATTCCTCATGAAGTTATGCATACTTGGCTAAAAAACAAGTCTCTCATCTTTCCGGGGTGCAATGTGTTTTAAAATGTTCCCGGAGCCGTCCGTGCTCGTTTTAAAACGTGGAATAACGTTTTAAAGCTTAGAATCTCAGTTTTTAACCACTTCGATCAACTCTGAACGTGAGACTGGTCCCTATAAACCGGAGTGTACCCCCTGCAGGCGCCACCTAGCTGCTTTCTTCAAAAATAATGCCTTGATTAACACAAAATTGGTGTCATTTGAAAACTTTGAGTCTGAACTTTACAGTGAATGTAGCCTATTGAAAAACTCCTAAGTATTGATGAGTTATTTGCTGATAAATATATATTTTTTTTGTAATATATATATTGTGCCGCTTTTTTATATTATGCAATGAGTCAAAAACATCATACAGCTCATGAAACATTCACAGATCCTTGAAAATGGTAAATAATCTTTTTAAAGCATATTATTACAATTAAAATGTCTTTTTTTCCCTTTTTTTAATGCAGCCTTCCCGAGCATAAGAGACTTCTCATACAAAATAAGTCATAAAATGCCTTCATAAAACTAAAAAAGCAACCCCTAGTGATCAGTTTATCCCAAATACCGGTATGTCACATTTTATCAAAATTAAGAAAGATACATTCTTGTGCGCAATCGCTGATGGTAATGAAGAGGTGTCTGAAATTAATCCTGTTATTATGCCATGCTGAGAAGGAAACTTTGCGAGGTTGTTTACAACATGTACTGTACTATTATGCACAATTTTGTTGATTAACGCTGATCTTATTCTTAATATGCAATGATCAGCGTTAATCAACAAAATTGTGCATAATAGTACAGTACATGCTGTAAACAACCTCGCAAAGTTTCCTTCTCATCAAAGCAGGACTATTGGCATGCAGAAAGGACAGGTCACCCATCGGCCCTGTGCATGCAAATTCCTCATTACTATCCTTTCCGGCAGATAGAACTGATTTCGACAAGCTGAGCAAGCAAATCATTCCCACAACGCCTCCGCAGGGAGCCGAGTCGGGCAGAGGAGTGAGCTGTATGGATTATCACCCTTAATGTCAAGACATCCTCTGCATCTCAATGGTGCTCCATGGCAGTTCAACCACAAAATTATGAGAGGATGTAATCCATGATGCTGAGCTCAGAAAGAGGGGACAGGGAAAGGAAAACTAAATGGATGACATCAATGAGAATGTATAACATAAGAGATGGAGAGTTAGAGAGAGGTCAAGTTTTTTTAAAAACAAGATATGTTTCCTTTTTTGCTCCAGTATGAAGTTGAAGGTGACAAAGGCTTCAAATAGCAGAGCGAAGCGTGACTGTGATACAAACTAGACAAGACAAAGCACTTTGCTGTCTTCACAACTAGATGAACTTCCCTGACACATGAGAACAGCAGAAACCATCACAGTCTTCAGGCAAAGACTACAGATTCATCTCAGTCACAAATACTTACATAAAAAAAAAAAAATCTAAATATATCTTTCAAGTTGGCTTGAAATATGGAGGACCTATTATGTTTTTTACATTTTCGACTTTCTTTAGTGTGTAATGTTGCTGTCTGAGCATGAAAAAAAAGGTCTGCAAAGTTAGCACAAAGTCACTACAAAGAGAGTTCTTCGCTGTCAGTGTGCACTGTTTCTAAACTCACTGAAACACCTTGATTACAGTCTTGAGTTTTCTTCCAGGAACGAACACGTCACAGTATTCCTTGTTTAAATAATTCCCGGGCCAAGGCCAAGTATGAGGTGAAATGTCAAAATAACTCCAACATCATACACTAGAGATGTGTGGGGTGTGGGGAAATTTAGTGCGCTCTGCTGTGACGTCACAATTGTGTTGCATTGTGGTATATGGATTTGTCTGATGTTGAGTAGACTCACTTTCCTCTGTCATAATCGATGGGTAGAAGGACTGTCCAAAACTTGACCAACTTGAACACACTTCAAAATTCCCCCGAGGAGGAGTGCTGAGGGAAGTTCGCAAGTCTAAAAGTGGAGTTAAACGCAGACAGTGTTTTGGAAAGGCCATGTGACATTTCCGAAAAATGCTCGAAGCGATTGACCAATCACTACACATTGGTCCAGCTGACCAATCAGAGCACATAATGCTTTTCGGAAGGAGGGACTTCATAGAGACATGAACTAAACAAAGCGTTACTGATAGACTGGGAAGAGAGGAGCTGCAACAATGTAAAATATGTGAAAATTAATGTGTTTTTTGAACATTCAAGCATGAAACCTATTCTTAACAGACTCCAGAAACAAACAAAAAATACTTTGTAAAAGGGCATAATTCTCTTTAAAGTCAGTACTCATTCATTCTGTGGACTGAATTATTGCAAATATTTGAGTGCTTCTGATTTCTTCAGTGTTTTCTGAACAGCCAATCATGGACTGACGCTGATGCATGAAATGGCATGAGCATTTTTTTATTGGTTTGCTTTTCATATCAGTCAAATTATGAGGTTTGCAATTTTGCATTTACATTTATTCTTTCAGCAGATGCTTGATATATAAAGCAACTTATAAATGAGGAAAAGCAATAGGTCATTGTTTTGTTTTTCTTCAGATTTTGGTAGGTTTAAAAAACTCTTTTGTATGATTTTTTGTCCTCTCCCCTTCTATGGTTGAAACATAAATTATGAGTAATTTCTGCACTGATCTTCTTGGATAAATGTATAAATGTAAATCATTATTGTAGGCTTACCATAGTAAATTGGTACACTGATATTTTTTGTACGCTTATAATAATGGAATTTTGTTCATTTTTATAAAATATAAAATTATATTGTAGGCTATATATAATATAAATTATTTAAAAGAATATAAAAACATTGGTAACACTTTATTTCGATAGTCCACTTTAGACATTCTACTAACTATAAGTAACTTTTCAACTACATGTCAACTAACTGTCAAGAGTATTAGTAGACTGTCTGCTTAATATCTGCTAACACTTTATTTTGTTGGTCCCCCAACAGACATTCAACTGACTATAAGTAACTTGGCGACTACAAGTCAACTTATTATCCGAACCCTAACACCTAACCATAACCTAACAGTCACAGTCTACTATAATATACTAATACTCTAATGAGAGTTAGTTGACATGTAGTTGAAAAGTTACTTATAATTAGTAGAACGTCTAAAGTGACTATCAAAATAAAGTGTAACCAAAAAATCTTCTATATGGTGCTTCTTTAACTAAACATGAAAAAATACAAATAGATAAATTTATAAAATTGTATAATATAAAATATTTTAAATAAGACTACAAATCTTACATATAGTGGACATTAAAACCCCTAAAAAGACTAAACCTTTTAAATGCGTAACATTTTCTAAAATATAAATTTGTTATGTATAATAAAAGATATTTAAAATTATATTTAAAAAAATCTTCCATAGTGCACCTGCATAGTCTAATCTAATCTTATTGTCTATTTTTGTACATTGTTTTTTTGTTAAAACACACACACACACACACACACACACACACACACACACACACACACACACACACACACACACACACACACACATCTGCTTGTAATGCCAATCTACTCGAGTCAAACCCATTAGAGCTGATTGGATCACTAGCATGATGAACCCAGTTTGGGTTTCCTCTTTGACCCTTATTCATATTTCATCTACTGTCATTCACTGAGAGATCAGTGGAAACTCATTATGTACAATTCTGCTCACGTATCCAATTCCAGAACGGTGCTCATGCTGGTGAATCAGACCCCTGCCTGTGTGATAGAGTCTGATAACAAAGCCTCTATACGTAGGCAGAATTTTAAGGCATCATAAGCGTGCTTTTCCCCCACATTTTGGCAGCATTGTATGTTTCCAAATGTCAATCCAATCATTCATATTGATGAGCTGAGTGGGAAAAAAAAGCCATCAGATGGTAAACAAAGTAAGAGAAATCTCACTATTTTACAATTTTTTTTGTGTGCTCGCCTATATGTGCTTATTATATTATTGCATCTTTATCTTAACAACATTATTACAAACTCTGTTCAAATCAATTGTAAGTAAAGTCAGTTTTCTTTGTGTGAGGGCCTACACTGTAAAAAATGATATTTCAAATTCACTTCAGTATTTTCAGTACTAATTATTTACTTCAAAATTGTATTATTTCAGTGTATGTGTTACAGAAAGGTTGGGGCTCTTGAATCAACATCTCCATTAGTCCCGGCTGGAACAAAATTACGATCATATCTGTGCTGTGATTGAAAATCATTATGCATAATGCAGCATTGAGGTTTGATGTTAATTAAACCACACTATTATCAACCAATCTTTTCAATAGGTAGATTAAAGAAAGGGTTTGGATTTGGCCTTTTGTCAGGAATGTTGACCCACAAATGTGTAAATCCCGGCATCCACTACAGTTTCTCTGCATCTACTTCATAAATAAACTAGCATTTGCAGACAGGAGTGAGAGATCAGAGAAAGGACATGGGTTGAAGGATCCGTTCACCTGAACACAAAGCTCATGTCAGTGAATCTGCTCTGCCGTTGTTCCCTGACATTTACCTGACTTTTAGAAAGGAAGCTGAACTGCCGGAGGTGCCGCTGTGTATTATTCCGCTATATCTCACCATATTTCCAGTGACCTGTTCACACACTTTCATCTGCCTCCCATGTGCTAACTTAAATCATAAAGGGTGAATATAACAACAAAAGAAATCTGCCTGTTTCACGGCATTAGGATGCGTTTTTGCATTCAAAAGTGCGTCAGTTTATGCCTGCTACAGACCAGAATCCTAGGCTATAAGTTCATAACAAATCACACATGGATCTATTAAACTTGGATACGACATATGTCTGTACGATGATGACACCTATTGAATAGGCTACGACACAAGTTAGAAGAATAAAACGTAATCAGCATGTGATAGTGGTGAACAAATAGAGCAAGATGAATCGCACTTTGGCAATTGTGGTTTTTAATGTGGGCTGAAAAAAAATGGAGGAAGCAAAAGAAGAGAATATACACGGGGTCATGGCTATAGGGAAAAGAGGCCAATCTTGCAAATGGAGCTTAAGGTAAATAGTTTTATGTTTTAGCGTCATGTTGCATTGATCAATACGCCATTTCATTTCATGTTGCATTTTTATTGGCTAGTCAGTTGACGTAGGTCGCTGCAGCAAACACACTTGTGAGATGATCATGCAAAATTTCTGACACTGTCAGAAAAATATTGCAGGCTATCTTTGGTCGCAAGAGGCCATCTTTGAACCTCTCTCATGACCAAAAAAATCGCCACGATTGATTATTTTTCATCTGGGACAGCACAAAATCGTACAATGTGTTCCAGGCATTCACATGCAATCCATTCTAAATAGGATGTGCCCGAAGCCGAAATACCATGTTCGTAAAGAAAATTAGTATTACGGAGCCCCTACTTTCTTCACGATCATTAAACACATACTGTTTTTCGCCTAGTTTATAGGGAAGTATGCGATTTCGGATCCAGCTCTATTCTCAAAACAAATTATTCTTAAGAGCTGGTTCTTTAAATTAATAGTTAAAAAAGTCAGTTGACATAGTTACATTGTTACTCA
Organism: Semotilus atromaculatus; assembly: GCA_031834385.1. Classification (NCBI taxonomy): domain Eukaryota; kingdom Metazoa; phylum Chordata; class Actinopteri; order Cypriniformes; family Leuciscidae; genus Semotilus; species Semotilus atromaculatus. The sequence continues at coordinate 32,859,843 of JAULUF010000025.1, forward strand.
AATAAGTATTGAGTAATTAACATGTAGCCTACTTACTATAGAGTTAGGATTATGGTTTGGTTTAGGGTTACTTGTAATAATTATGCATACTTTACTGTTACTATAGTAAGTATACATGCAGTAACGTGCTTCGTCACCTTAAAATAAGTGTTAAAAAATTTACAGTACTAGCAGAGAGAGAATTTATAAAAAATATTATAAAAAATTATAACTGAAATATACTAAAGTCAAGACCAGAATTTGTCTTAATCATCACTCTTACTGATAGCTGGCTAACAGTTTTCGTAAATTGTGATCTTCAGTTGGTCCACATAAATCAGCCTCCTACAGTGTTGCAAATGTAGCCCAGTTCCTGTCGTTTCGTGAGTATGGAGGAGTGTGTAATGTGCTTTTCATTTAACGGGGGGTTAGTGGAGCAGAGCTGTCACTCGGGTGGAGTGGAGCACTGTGGGACAGAAGCGCTCAAAGATTTAGTAGCAAATCCTGTCACAGTTGACAAGAGAACATGGACTCTTTAATCCTTCCTTCCAGGAGTAATGGAGAAAAACGAGAAACGTGTGAAGGTGAGAAACTTTAAGAAACAAGTGTTTGTGAGTGAGTGCTCTGTCAGTGAGAGATATAAAAGACGGATGACTTTAAAATAGTAGTTTTAGGATTCTGCTACACAAGGTTTATTATTAGTTAAGGTTAACTATTTAATTGAAATTTAAATCCTATTTTTTCATTTTTAATTCAATTCAATTCACATTTATTTGTATCGCGGTTTTCCCAATAGGCTAGACATAATTTCAGAGTCCACATTACAATTTAAAGTGATCAGTTCTCAGAGTTATTTATTTCAGGAATGTATATACAAATTCACAGTTAGCGAAAAAGGTCTTAATTTAAACAATATAATCATTTAATGCAGAAACAATGAGCTCATTGAAGTAATGAATACTTTTTTTCAAACAAATGATTTTGACATTTAAAAAAATTGGTGCATGTTGATCCAGAGTTTGCTTCATCTGACATTTTTACAAATGGAACAGTTCATTGAACCCTTTTTTTGTAAAGAAATAATTGTGTGTTTTGTTTTTTATTCCTCGTATGGGAGAATATGGCACCTTTTATTCAGAGGCCTCAATATTTATCCCCAAAAAGTATGAATTTCTGATATCCTTGTAATGTAAAGCAATGAGATTAAAGGGTTAGTTTACCCAAAAATGAATATTCTGTCATCATTTACTTTGTATAATGAACAGATTTAGGCTTATATTCACATTTAAACATTCATCAACTCACACAGTTGTAGTAAACAGAAGCTCAAGCATGTTCGCTTGACATGCGAGAACCAATGAGGTTCATTCTCGTGTTACGCAGCACCTTTGAGCTTTTTCAGGAACCAAAGAAGTTTGTTCTCACGCATTAAGCAGGTTCGGTTGAGCTTCTGTTTACTGTATGTTCGCTGATCAGTGTTAATTCAATCTGTTCATCATATAAATTGATCCAGTCTCTTCAGAAATGTGGACTAAACCACTCGATTCATGGATTAGTTTTACGATCCCTTTATGAGCTTTTTGAAGCGTCAAAGTTGCACTTGTGTAGACTGTCAATGGAGGGACAGAAAGCTCTCAGATTTCATTTAAAATATCTTAATTTGTGTTTCGAAGATCAACGAAAGTCTTACGGGTTTGGAAAGACATGAGGGGAACTATCCCTTTAACAGCATTGCAGATTTCTGATATAAAATGGATGTAAATATCAGTTGTCAATCTATATCTTGCAATAATATGCTTTAATATGATATTCAAATGCTTAGTCAAAACATATCATGCAATGCAATACTGTGATGTTTGAGAGATCATTTCCTGGAAATGACAGAAATGACAGTTCCTGTGTACAACAGGTTTTTCAGCAAAGTTTTGATCATGTTGATCCTTTAGAGGTATCAAGTTTGATACAGTAGGCTTTAGATGGTAGATTTGACCACTATCTACTGAACTACAAGTTCAGCTGAAGCTTTGTGAACACAACACCCTCCAGTCACACAATAAATCTGTCCAAGTCCACAATGTCATAAGACTCTCAGACTAATGACCTCAGCTAGTGTTGAGCTTGATCACAAACAGCACAGATCACTATGTCAGAAACAGGGTACGGGTAGTGCTTGCTGAGGTGTTAATGGATGACAGAGCAAAGAGACGCATGTGAGACTGACATTCCCTGAGGAGCATGGAGCCATAAATAGGCTTTTCATTGCAAAGGCGAGAGAAAGACAAGAATGAGAGCAGGTGAAAAAGAGAGAGAAATGGAGGGGAACAGGAAAACAAAACAGGGCTGCATGTCATCATCATGTCATAATATGAACAACATTCAGTCATATATACTCATACAACAATTTAAAATATCTGGGTTTTTTTTATTTTAATATATTAAAATATAATTTATTCCTGTGATGAAAAGCTGAATTTTGAATTATGAATTCATTATAATATTATAAATGCAGATTTCAAAGGGTTTAAAATGTCATTTCAGAGACACAGATAACACATCATTTGAAACCTGCACTGTGGTGGATGTTCGTTTTAGATAAATGACTAAAATCCCAATGCTTTTGTAATGCCTGTATATACACTGATGGGCATTAAACTATTATTATTTCAGAACCAGAAGTAGGTTAATCTGTTGCATAAAAGGAGACACATGATGTGAAAAATCTTTCATGTTTTTCTCTGTATGACAGTTGTCTGACATCCACCCACACTGTTATAAAAGGAGCCACAGTGAGTCAAATGATACTAAAACACTTCTGACCCCAGTATAAAAGCCTGTAGCATAGCTACATTTAAAAATTGAGATGAGACCTTGAAGTTGTCTTCCATCACTGTTTGTATTGTGTTTCTGTCAGTCTCACTGAGTTTAGACTTTGTTTTCAGTTTGCACTGTTTTCCGCTGTTGAGTTAGTTGTCATGGCTCCTCATTAGTTCTCATTTGGTTATTATGTGTGTATTTATTTGTTTAATTAAATTAAATTTAAGTCCTCTGTGTCTATTCATTTACTGTCAGGTCATGGAATATGTGTTGTAAGCCATTCTCTTTGTGTGATTTATCTTCCTGTGGATTTATATATTTAAAGATAACCTTTGCCTTCATCATCGTGTCCTACAACACAGCGTTGTGACAGTTTCTTACTGTTCCTATGCATTTTAGAATATTTACCTGAGGCTTGCTGGTTTATATTTTCTGTTTTAGCTAAGTGAGTAGGCCTATGGCCTTAAAGGGAGTGCAAACCTGTGGGGAGGTGCTCCTTTTAGCTAATTTGTGGAAGTGTTGTTGCAAATGTGTATTTTGGTAAAATGTTTATTGTATATACTGATGTTGGTTTACTCTTGTGCCTTTAACTTACTAACCTTACAGGCTTACCAAGTGACTTTGCTATTAGCAGTCACCTTGATTTTGTCAAGTATGTTTGTAAATCAACATATTTTGTTGATCCTGGAACAATATTCGTGTAAAAAAATGTTGTCCTAAACCTACCAGAGAAACTTTGCGTGTCCCACCGAGAAACTTTTTTTTTCTAAGCAAAAGGTTTTTCGAGAGAACGCAAAGTTTCTCAGGGGAACGCAAATCATTTGCGAGAAAACGCAAAAGCATTGACTTATTATTTTTCTTCCCATCTCATCTCATTTTTTTTTTTCACAACCATGTCTTTATGGGGCTCCGAAGAATTTACTTCATTTTCTGTTTTGTTTTTAAAAGTCAACTGTCTCAGAAACCAATGAGACATCATTGTGAGTTAAATTGATGCGAACAAAGACCTAAAAGTGCATGCAAAAAAGAATCAATATTTCACACATCTAATCTGTTATCAGCAACAAATAAACAGGTATCAAAGGCTGAATCTCTGAGGAAAAACGGTCCAATTGTTTTCCTGGAACTGAAATCAATTTAGAATTTAATTTTTAAATTAAAAAATTAAAAGCATATTGAATATTGAGGAGGTAACTGGTTGCAAAACGTATGGTTTAATTTAAAATGTTTGTGTTTTTTGTTTTTCTTTCCATTTTTACTGTATTATGCATGGCAAGACTTGAAAATTGTTGAGACAAGTGGGGTTTTTTGGGCATTTTTTCTACATTTGCTTATTCAAAATGGCACCCATTTCATCAGTCATGGTGTTTATGTAATGTAAATAGATTACAAATTCTATAAAGACAAAGAACATATTATATAAGCACACAGAACATGATGTGGTTCATGTCCTTGGTGTCCTACATTAAAGGCCAAGCAGTGAAGGAGAAAATGATTTAAACACACACACACACACACACACAGAAGACACGAGTCCTGAATGCCTCGAGCCTGTTGTCAAGATCAGTCAGTGTGAGAAATTAATGACGAATGCTTAGTCTCTTGTGCCACTCCATTTGAGCCACAAATTAATATAAATTCAAGGCACAGATAAAAGAAACACAGGAATAAAAAATTTACCTGAATGTAGCCTACACAAACACATGTATCTGTAAATGCATATGTGAACACATTGATTTAAACTTAAACGTTGGTTTGAATGAATCAATTTTATATGGGAAAGGGTGTTCTTAAACTGTACTCTCATTCGTATTTTTATATGCTTTCATGCATAAAATAGAAGAGTGTTTTTAGGATTGGAAAGACAATGTTACACAATTATGCATGTACTGACAATGTTTTTTTTTTTTTTTTTAGTTTTTGCATGCAATTTTTAGTACAGTGACATGGGGGTGAGTAAATTATCAGCAATTATTTGCACTGATGCAAAAACATTGGGATAATTCCAAATAACACCTGCAGGTTTAAGTTAATTTAACTAATTGATTTTTTTTCCAGCCGGCTGGCTGCAGGACGTCTCAACCTCCACGGATAGTTTTTAATGTTTTATCAGAATAACTAGGCTACGATTTTGCTTTAGTATTGTTTTCGGGACAATTAGGGCAGATTTAACAGATTTAACAGATAACAGTAACAGATTTCGGGACTGTCACAAATTTTTCGGGATGTCTTGTCATCCTAGTAATCCAGTGTGAAATGTTGGCTACAAACACAGGTTTTTCAGATATTCTGTTGCGGTACACTCCGTGTTTATGATTTTTGCAGCCTTAATGTTTACTCTTTGAATTCTTGCATCCCGAAACAATGCAAGTCGACACATTATGACTAAAAGTTAGCTAAGAAGTATTTCCTACTAAAGCAACGACTCTGATTTGACTCTGGTAAGCGCTGGTGGGTGTGGCCTTGGATGGTAACACGCCCAGTGCATTATGGGTGTTGACGTTTTCTTGGCAAAAGGGAAGACAACAGCCTTTTTTTTCTCTGTTTTCTCTAGTCAGGTAGGACAGATTTTTTTTATTTTTTTTTACCTTTCTACTCAGCCAGCCAAGTTTTATTGAAAACCCTTTTTGCAAGCAGTGAAGAACCACTTTAAGCTATTGAAATCTGCTGGAGTTTTCAAGATGATTGCTGAGTGAACTCATTTGTCTTAAAGTGACTTTGCTTTAGGCCAAGCAGTATAGCAACTTGGCATATTAATATAGAATGTTTCAGCATTTTACAACACCATCACACATGAATCATTAAAATCTGAATTTATTTAAAACAAAATAATTCATCCCTGATTCACCTGTTTTTACTACAGACAAATATACCTCATTTTATGGCTAATCAAATGGATAGTCTAAGATTATCTAGATTCTCCTCTCAAACTTTTTCTCTTGATGTTGTTTTCCATGTGCATCTGAGAAGCAGTTTTGAAAATACCCGAGTGGGGATTCATCCCAGCTTTGATGTCTGATCTCTGAAGGCTGGTACATCAGGCTGAAAAAGGGCATGCCATCACCTATGTAAACATAGTATAGCAATTACATGCAGGGACTAAGTTACATGAAACATTCCTGTGCATGAAGGGAAAGAGAAAGGCGGGAATAACACAGGGAGGGAGTTAGAGAATTGGGCCAGTGCGTAGTTTTAATTCCCAGCAGGGATTGTGGGAACTCATTCACATTCCAAGTCTTCATAATTAGACTCCATTCAGCAGCCGGTGCACTGTGCCGTAAACTGTAAATTGTGCTTCTTATTAAAGAGAAAGTAAGAGACTAAGACAGAGAAAAAGAGAGAGAGAGAGAGAGAGGAGGGAAAAAACAGATGCAGGATGAAATGACCCAGTTTCCATAAACGTGAGTCAGATGAGGATGTGAGGGGAAGAAACTCTTTAATTACTGAAAACACATGTGGAGTTAAATCATCAAGGGGTTTCGCATGAGGGCATCAAAATCAGATGTTGTGTCACATAAAAAGCCACATAAACCTGTTAAAATGAATTATTAAAATCAGGTATACTTTCTCAAAAGCTTTGAAAAATGGCCAGTGTGTAAAAGATTAGTTAACACGCACTAAAGATTTGGTGTAGGGTTTACTTTGAAGCATTTTTTTACTCAAAAATTGCTAATTTCTCAAATAATCATAAAAATGGGCAAGAAACACATTACATCAAATGTTGAATTTTGAAGTAGAAAGACTGAAATAGTATTTTCTTCTTTCTTTCATTTTTTACAGTGCACAGATTTCTGTCATCATTTACTCACCCTCATGTCATTCCAAACCTGCATTATCAGCTATTGTCTAGCAAAGATATAGGAACTATGACTGAAAAAGCATAATAAAATTGATTCATATTCCTAGTCTTCTAAAGATGTTTGAAGTGAGAAACAGACTCAAATTTAAATTATCAATCACCGTAATCTGCAATGGGACGTGTGTTAACCAATGGCGTTTGACGTTGTTAGCGTCATACCATGTGTGTCACTGTTTTTGAGCTTGCACAAGCATCAATGAGATCTGACATGGTAAAACAGTGAACCTTTAATGTTTTTTTCCCACTCCCGCTGATTTCAGACAACTAGCTGAAAAAGCATTGTAAAATCAAATCTTTCTCCACATCTAGAGTTACTTCTAAACACTGATTGGAGTTGTGAAAATATCATTGGACAGGGAAGATAAAAATGCTGATAAAATTCTCTGATGTTGTTCCAATAAGGACACCGATTTGTATGTAATATAAATTAATGATTAAGAATTAAAATAAGGGTAATTCCTATAACGGTGACCCAATTCATCAATGAGGAATGGTTTTCGAGGAGAACCTCTTATGAAAAAGTTTTTCTGATGCTAGAAATCTCATTTTTTCCTGGCAATTGTCTCTCTCGCAGTAACAAGAGATAAAAAAAACACCACAGCAAGAGCACAGGATCAACTGGCTCGAAGTTATCTTAGATGATCAAAGTCTCGACAGAAAACTGCTGAAATAATTGTACAGTTCGTACCTTTTCATGTTCTTATACTGTGAGTCCTCAATTTTACTGGGGATAAAAGCAAAATCCTCACATAAACAAGGAGAATGCCCAGTAAACAATTTTGCATTTAAAAGATATCTAATAGCCTTCCAAACACAGCCTTGACGTCTAGGCTTAAAGGCAAAATTTGGGCTGTCTAACCAATGCAATCCAAGAATAGAGTCATCAACCCACAGGCATTGAACATGCCAAAGAAATTAAACCAAACATCAATGTTGACTTCGCTACATGATGGTATACCTCTTGCAAGTTATTTTGGCAAAAACAACATTTAACCAAATTCAAGGTTATTTTGGCTAGAAGTGGGTTACTCATAGCCAGACAATATATTCTACATATATTACAATGTTAAAGGTGCATTGCGCAACTTTTCATGTTAAAAATACCAGTTTTCTATCCTATACATGCTTAAAGAACAGCTTGATGAGCTGAATGAGCCTTTCCCCGATCACTGCGATCGCCTCTATAACCCTGTACAGTAAAATATATAAGAGGGATTCGGGCTCGAATCTGAGACTGAGCGTGACGTCACGCGCGTTCACGCTCACCTGGCAACCTCTCGCTTGCTTGTGTACAAGCTGCCCGCCATTGATTATCTGCATCAGCGAAGAAAACTCGAAAACTCGAGCGTCTAAGGTAAAAGATGGATTCAAAAAGACCGGCTAGTAGTCCATTTCAAACACCAACAACGACTCTGGTTGCAGTTGCGCTTGCCGCCAGAGGGGGCGTAGTTCTGCAAAAACTCAGAGACTTGCGTTATGCTCCTTTAAAGATCACCTTAAAAAGTGGCTTATGTCAAACCAGATGTGTACACATTTTACTCATGTGTGTCCTTGTGTACCTGCCTACGGATGTAAATGAGCAATGTTCCTATAATCCGGCTTGTTTTATGTTCATTAACATGCATTGTTACTATCAAATAAATAAACAAACCAATGAGGATATTGTTGAAATGACTAAATCTGGTCAATCGGTTTTGGATATTGCTCATGTGCTGGATGTGAATGGTCACAATGCACATAATTATTTCAAAGCACTGAGACCACTACCATGCAGAATGTAAAGTGCTGTGGCTGTTCAAGGAAAGTTAGAGAGCATTTTGACAGAAAGATGAAAATAACCTGAATGCGGGACCACCTCAAAACAGCTTCTAAAGACCTGAGACCTCCAACCTCCAAATTCATCTTGAACTCTAAGCCAACGGCTATGAGAGGCTGGATTGAGAGGTTGTGTGTGCAAGAAAGTAGTTTAGTTTTCTTAGATAAGTTTTATCTACTGCAAAAAAAAAACAAAAAAAAAAACTTGCATTTGTCAAAGAAAATAAGGACTTGAGTATGGTAGATTGGAGTCAAAATTGCATTGTACGGTGTCATAGGAGACGACTGGAGTGTTTTACTACCAAATGCATGTGTGTGCCATTAAGCACGGCAGGGGAAACAATGCTATTGGGGACTCATGTCTGCTGCATGTTTTGGAAGGATCTACAAAGTTGCAGGCACTTTGAAAATGGACCAATGGGGATCCTGCAGGACAAAATGTCAAGTTTGGAGGATCTGTTTGGAGATCAAATGTGGATTTTTCAACACGATAATGATTCCAAACACACTGCACATGCAACAAAGTTGCATGCAATGAAAGTGTTCATGCTCAGCATTTTGAAGTCTTCAAGTGCCTCCTCAGTCCCCTGACCTCAAAGCCATCAAAAAGCTTTGGGAAATTATAAACCTGTATTGTGAGACGTCACGCAGGTCTTAATAAAGCTTAACTTTGGGAAGAACTTAAGGAGGATTGGAAATACGTTAATCACGACACACGTGCAAAGTTTAGTGAGTCAATGCCCAGAAGAATGGCTGCTATAATCAAAAACAAGGGAGAACCAACAAAATATTATTACATTGTAATCAATGTATCATTTCCTGTGAGTTTTTTTATTTTCTATGCCTTTTTTGCATAATACAATAAAACCCATAGGCCTATTTAATTATATGCTGGAGTTTGCCTAAAATAATGCCCAAATAATTCTGTCGTTTTAAAATCCCAACCAAGTTTAGTGTATTCTTCCCAGTCTAACTCCTCTCTCTGTCTATATTTTAATTTTGATCAGTCTGCAGCCTTGGTGAGCATAAAAGATCTCTTTATATATACATATATAGGCTATTCTAACAATATATTCTACGGTGATAGGCTATGTGATGTGATGTTAACAGCTGACATGTAATGAACAGTGAATCATCTGAACTAACCATCACCGGCGGCAGGGGCATCATTAATTATGATGATGCTCCCCAATCACCTGTGCTTGCATTTGCATGTTTGTAATTAAGAGAGTTAAGTTTGCAAACCTCTACGGCTGTCTGAGGCTTCTCTAAAAGGTCTTTTACATCATAAAACATGTATTTTTGAATCTTAATAACTCCAACACTGGAGGGAGTGTTTGTAAAGATTGATTGAAAGACTAAGTAACAAAAAATCTAATAAATATTTACAACAACAAAAAATATCACACTGAAAACGTAGCCTATCTGTTTTAGTTTTTATAGTTTTATACCTTCTCTCTGACCCTTAAATGTGAACGTTCATAACCTTTCATGACTAATGGTCGATATTTTTCTTTGGCATTTGTTTTGTATCAAATGATTAAATATGGAACATATTAAAGTGACTGAGTGTATAGGGTTCATTCCAGTTTTACTGTCACAGCATACTTCACGATTAGAAAAGCGCATTAAACGCTCTTACTGTCACTGGTTTTCATAACAGCATTTTTTTTTTTTTTACATTAGCCTACCATTTCAAAAGCATAACAGCGCGTTTTATAGCCTACGGCGCATCGCCGTGATTAGTCTTATATAAGCACAAAAAAGAAAAGGCTTGCCGTTATAGTCATAAATTGTCTGCGTAATAATGACCTGTGATTAATGCAGTTCAGAAATAAGTGTCAGTGTCCTAAGTGCATTAATACAGCACATTATCGTCACTATCAGCTATTTTCTCTCAGCACATCATCATCGCCGTTCTTGTCATAAGTTTTCAAAATCAAAACAGCGCATAAATATGCGGAACATCACCGTTACTGTGATTAGTGTTCACAACAGCGCACTACACACTGAACATCACAACGCTCAGTCAGCAGTGACAGGCAATCACTGCAAACGCTGGAAGTATCGTGTGGATCCAGGAAGAACTTTTACGCATTTCTCTGGAAGTAGGTGACATTTTTTTCTGAGACGTCTTCAGCCTTACTGACACACTGAACTACAAACACTGGTCGACTGCCCTGATTCCTTCTGGACGGGCTGCTGAATCGGGTCAATGACCTTCAGGCGTTTCAGCATGCTGGAAATTCACTTAGAAAAGAAATGAATTATTTCAATGAAACATCGAACCTGGAGAACTATAACTATATTTTCGCCGATGAGACTTATCAACTCCTGACGTTCACCATCGGATCTATCGGTGTCCTGGGCTTCTGTAATAACATCATCGTCATTATTCTCTACTGCAGATTCAAGAGACTCCGAACTCCGACTAATTTGTTAATAGTGAATATAAGTGTCAGCGATCTGCTGGTGTCCGTCACTGGAGTTAATTTCACATTCGTCTCGTGCGTGAAGAGAGGATGGGTCTTTAATTCTGCCACATGTGTTTGGGATGGATTCAGCAACAGTTTATTCGGTCAGTTATTCTGTCTTTAGTTCCTTATGTATCGACAGTCACCTGAATAAGTTTTCGAGCAGGCTACTTCAAATTTAATTCTAAGGAAGTCTTTCTTAGCCTACATGTTTGTTTTTATCTTAAATGGTTATAGGCTATACAGATCATACAGATCAGTTGATTTGCATATTCCGTTTGGTAATGGCTAGTTTAATCGTCTTTTATTGCGCCTTGTCTGGTCTATCTGGTCTAAAACTGTCATTTTTAAATGTGTTTTTGGTCAGTTGTCATTAAAATGGTCTCATATTGCTGTTAACTCAGAGAAAATGTTAAGAGCAAAACGTTTTTACAAGTCACGGCGTTTTTTTTTTTTTTTGGTGCAGTTATGTAATTTGATACGTTTTAAAAACGTTATAGAACGCACATATAGGCTACAAAGCAGAAGTTAAATATAAGCAAAAGCAAATAATTTAAAATAATCTTGAACACTGTAGGCTACCTGCGTAGGTTTATTACGGAAACCAAACAGGACCAAACTGCCCAGCAAGCAATTTTGCGTCTAAAAGACGTCTAATAGCCATCAAAACACAGCCCAGACGTCTAGGCTATAAAACAAGGCTAAATTTGGGCTGTCAGTGAAAATCAAATAGACGTCTAACCAGAGCCCAAGAATAGATAGTCATCAATTAGACGGCTATGAAACGACTACATATAGCCTACATGTAATAGACAACAAAATGATGGCTAAAGGATTCTTTTCACTCAAATAAAACAGGTTCTCATAAATGACAATCCATCCAAACAAATTAAATATAAAGGTTTTATTTAGAACATTAACAAATTATAAAAAAAATCTAAACATAAAAGTGACCAAATGAAATATAAAAAATACAATATAAAATGATTTAAAAAAATATGGAATATCAACAATATGGAAGTATCTTACTACTTAAGATAATAAAATATAAAACTCTGTTGCTGCTGGGAAGTTGGTCATCACGGCATCTGCCAAATAAAAAAATAATAATTTGCACAAGAAAAGCATTGTTGACAGTTTAACCTCAAGTGTCCATGGTACATTCACCTTTACTGTTTGTGTGTGTGTGTTCTGTTTAGGTTTTAATGCACATCTGAGCTATTTGCATTATTGATATACTGCTGGACACTTTTTATAATTGCTAATTTTATATAGCCAATCATTTGTATTTTTATGCTGTAATAAAAAAATGTATTCGAAAGTTTGAAACTTTAATAAATGAAAGCATTTTGAATGAAAATGCATCTTATTGTGCTTGTAATGACATATTATTCTACTCTATTATGCTCTCGCTGTATGTAACAAGACATTGTTCAGACAAATTCAATATTATAATCATTTCAAATCAATGATGGACTTTGTCAAAGATGAGAGCTTTAGTGAGGAAATGCTATTTTTATATCATGATCTAAAGAAAAGAGTAAAATATATGTGTAGCTTTCATAACACTTTATAATAGGTTTCACATGTTTCCTGTCTACACCTTTGGATTCAGATAATTCGAGTTTAAGTGCACATGGAAACATGGGGTTACAGTACACGTGCATGTACCATGATACACTGTTACCTGCTAAAATTTCACGATTCCAACAACATGATAACAAATAATTTAGCTAAAAAATGAGCACGTTCATTTTATTTTAATTTAAAATGAGAGACATTCAAATAATATCGTAGATTTTTTATGAATGAATGTGTGACAGCAAACATGAAGCTGCGTGTCGAAAACCATGTAAACAATTTTAAGACTATTCTGCCTATACTAGTCGCTGTCTAAATCAGGGCTATAGCCAAGCCGTTAAACGTAGACCACTGATTGCCAGGATTTCGCCGGGTGGCGATATTTTTTTCCCCAGGATGGTAGGGGAAGACTCATGAATATTCATTAGGGAACTCATCCCTGATTGGTCGTAACCCCAGTGACGGGTAGGTTTAGGGGCGGGGTTCAATCTTGGGCTGCGTCCGAAATCGCGTACTATGTGAGTAGGTACTACATTTAAATAAGAACGTACTTCGCGACCGTTAAAAAAGTACGTTCTATATAGTATGAATACGGGTAGCTAGTATGAATGAGTCCGGACGTACTACGCCATGTTGTTGTCGCGTGACAAATGCGCTGTATGAAAATTTAAAGAGCCCATTCCACTGACTGCACCAACTTCGCGCTGTTTTTAGTTCTGCTTTCTGTTTTCATCTGCGTTTTTACGTCGTCCGAGCCGACAATCAAGAGGAGGCGTCGGTCAGCTGCTCGCAGATCACGGCTTTTGTGGAGTTTCTCAAATAACATTTATTTACCTAATAAATTTTACCTCATAAAACACACACACAACCCCTATGAACAATGACAGATGTTGATTTTTGGCAAGGAAAAAGCCATTTATTTGCTTGTGATATTACCATCGATAAATAAACATGAATGAATCAATAGAGATACGCATGTGTGTCTGTGTTTATCTCTACAGCCCATAGCTAACGTTACAGCCGCGTCTCAAATATATATAATGACAACAACTCCTCTCCCGTGGCATCATGGGATAGTAAAGTGTCCATCGTATGCGCACTTCAGAATCTCGCCGGAAGTAGTAGGTCATCCGGGGACTTTTCGCCTACTGTTTTTCGAATTCTATGATTTCGGACATACTACTCTGCTCGCGTACTGTTTTTCGCATACTATATAGTAGGGAAGTATGCGACTTCGGACGCAGCCTTGGTCTTAACCCCAGTGACGGGTAGGTTTAGGGGCGGGGTTAGGGGTAGGTCATCAGACCAATCAGGGATGAGTTCCCTAATGAATATTCATGTGTCTTCCCCTACCATCCTGGGAAAAAAAATATCATGAAATTGACACTGGCACCTTGTAGATAATATTACCAATGCGAACATGCTTTACCAATTGCTTACATGATGCAATTTACCAATTACCAATTGCTTACATGATGCAATATCATACATTTTGCAAGTTATTTTGGAAAAATTTCCAGATTCAATGTTATTTTGGCTAGAAGTGGGTTACCGAGACGTTGAAATGACGGCTGCTTGCTGGGTAACATCTTGACATAAAATGAACATTAAATGACTTTGGATATAGCATAGCGGAAAACATTTGACCTTGTTAAAATTTGATGAGAAATGTTCACATGGAGGTCTTTTGGTAAGATCTCAGTAAATCAGAGGACTGTTTGAGATATTGTTGAGATATCTTTTTCAACTTTAGAATAGGCGTGTCACGCGTGGGATTGTTGGGTCTTTTTCTTTGGATAAAAATTTTAGGGGCAGGGAACTTAATTCTCTGCCATTTTAGCTTTTCTACACCAAATGATCTCATATGATCATCATCTGACTCATTTGATGCAATCTTGTTCAAGTTATTAAGGGATTCTTGGCAGCATGAATCAAATTAAAGGAAATGTATGGCTAACTTATCTAATTATATCAGATATTGCCACAGCTTCATGGTCATATAAGAACATTAATGCTTCATTGGGCCATTTGATATTGTTTACAACGGAAAGCAAAGATGCAGCTCTAAGCGTTCGTAAACAACTGTGACACATTTATTAAAATAATCTGCTGCTGTGAAAGATAAAGTTGAGAGTCGGATAATGGCACTTTAATAAACCAGAAATAACCGGTAGAATATCAACAACGCATCTGTGAGAGGATATGAGAAGAGCTTTGTAATCTAATTTCTGAAAGATAGATGGTCATTTTATGCACCTGCACCCCGAAGATTACAACTGCTGTTATTCTAAATTCAACGACTATCATCCCTCATGATTACTGCCTCATTTGATGCATTTAGATGTGAAATCGGCTTCTATTTGAGTTTGAGTCTATGACCTCGGTTTTTGCCCTCTTGAGAATTGACTAATTTAAATGAAAACAGTTTTGAAGAGATGTTGCTCAGTGTGTAATCCTGTATTATATTCCTCATCAAAATTGACCGTTCGCAAAAGACCCGCCCCCCTTAGTTTACTGTCGCTATGTCCGTCAAGCTACGCGCTCTCACACACACACACCATGTTCTCACGCAGTGAATATGTTTAATATCAAATATGTTGATTTGAAAAATACATCGCGGAGCAGAGAGGAGACTGACAACACGCTGACAGACAGGACAGACCAGGTTACTTTTCGGTTACTTTTGATATTAAACCTATTAAACAAAGGCTCACCTTTCAAATTTGGTCATTTTTAAAAAGAAATTTAAACAATAAATACCGTTTTGTGGCTCTTTTTAATGTGTCGTGACAGATCGCTGTAGAGCATCAGTTAAAGCTGCTCGTGATCCGATAATCTCTTCCTTCTAGTTAATTTATAGCATCAAATAAACATGAATGAACATAAGAAGGAATGTTGTTTTAACCGCGGAAATACGTAAGTACACTCCGTTTTTCAAGTTCAAATACTCCCATGTTAATCTAAATATCTCTCGTGACTGCTTTGTCGGACAAAATGGCGGATGGCGAACTAGTATGATTGGTCAGATTACCTGTCAATCAAGCTCCACGCGAAGGGTCAATTACCAAGCACAGTTGTATGTGATGTAAAAAGAGGTCTGTGTGAACACTTCTGACAGCTGAGAGGAAAAATGCCTCCCCACCTGCCTCTGACTGTGGATGTCTGGGTAATTGGGGGAAGTCTCTTGGCAGAGTAGTTTCTGTCTGTATACTGTATACTGCCACTCAGAGATACAGTTATTTACTTCTAAAAATGAAATAATTACTATGATCCATCATCTGTTGAATTTAGGACTGTATAGATCTTGATTTCTGTAAAAGAGAGAAGGCACATTGTTTAGCGTTTATATTTATTTGTATAACACGTTTCACAATATATATTGTTTCAAAGCAAATTTACAGAAAATCATGATTTGAATGTTTTTAATAGCTCGATATCTTCATATCTTATAGTTGCAGCTGGGCGATAATATAGTTTACATTTACATCTGATGTGTGAATCTCACAAAATCTGTCAAGAACATCAAAAGAAGAAAAAAAACAAATTATATTTTGTACCAGGATCACATCCTTACAATTAATTTAAAAATAATACTATTATATTTGTATTATTTATTATTCAGCATAGTATTTATTCTAATGCTTTTAATTTATCTTTTAAAAAAAACATTTACTCCAGGCAGGATGATGAATGTTTTATAGTAATGGGAATATTATGTGAAGCATAAAATAATAATGAGAATTACAAACAAACTCAAAGACAAATATCTGGACACTTGATAATTGGAATTTGTGCCCAGAATGTGCTTAATTGCCATAAAACTGATGTCAAAATCTATCTATCTATCTATCTATCTATCTATCTATCTATCTATCTATCTATCTAGGTCAGCTGTCTCTTTATCTCTCTTTTCATCCTTTAAGGTATCGTGTCCATCATGACTCTCTCCGGCCTGGCGTATGAGCGCTACATCCGTGTGGTTCATGCCAAGGTCATTGACTTCCCCTGGGCCTGGAGGGCCATCACACACATCTGGCTGTACTCTTTGGCCTGGACTGGAGCTCCTCTCCTGGGATGGAACCGCTACACACTGGAAGTGCATCAGTTAGGCTGCTCTCTTGACTGGGCGTCTAAAGATCCCAATGATGCTTCCTTCATTCTCTTCTTCCTCCTCGGATGCTTCTTCGTCCCTGTGGGTGTCATGGCCTACTGTTATGGAAACATCTTGTATACAGTGAAAATGGTAAGGCAAACACTTTCCTATAATTATGTGTGCCACAGACTGAAAAAAATGGTAACCTAAAAATTATAACATCTAAATTAGCTGGTTTTATCCAAGTCAGAAATACTACTTAATAATATTTCTGAATTAAATTACATACATACATTTATTCCAACAAAATGTATTTTCACACAGTTTTGGGGTAACGCATTACAAGTAACGTGAGTTACATAATCAATTACTTTTTTCAAGTAACACATAAAGTTACTTTGTTTTCCCATTTATTGACTGACAGCTCTCCTGTACCTGTGTTGACAGAAATCGGATTAAAGAGATAGTTCACCCAAAAATGAAAATTAGCCTATGATTTACTCACTCTGAAGCCATCCTAGCTTCGTCTTCTTTCAGATGAATACAATCGGAGTTATATAAAAAAAAGTCCTGGCTCTTCCAAAGTTGATAATGGGAGTGAATGGCTGTATGTTTTTGGAAGTCCATCAAAGCGAATGTATTCATGATTAAAGTGCTCCACGTGTCTTGGAGGGTTAACAGACGGCCGTACGCATCGACTTACGCCAAAAGAGTAACCCTTGAACTTGACGCACGACGTAATGACGGCAATTGATGCCTTGATCATGGGGTAATTTTCATGTTTTGGGTGAAATATCCCTTTAAGTGCAGGTGCACAAACACAACTGTATAAAGCATCACATGACCTGTGATTTGCATGTCACCTGAGTTTCTTTCTTTCTTTTTTTAACCTTCATCATTCTCTCTTGTTCTTTTAAAAACACACTGTCAAGCCATTGTGATTTAGCAGTGTATGGGGCCAACACATTCTGTATGAGGGGCTATTTCAACTAAAAGCCTATTGTCTGAAGGTGCCTTCAAACAATAAGCAGAGACGGTGATTGTGAACGTAAATAGCTTGCGGTTTTCCTCAGCGCATCTCCTGCGCGTCAGATTTGATCAGGTGTGCCGCCCAGGTGGGAGAGGGCAGGACTGCTGTAAAATGATCTACAAAAAATTGTGTGCTCACTGAAGCGTTTTGAAATACTGTCTCTTATCTCAGCTTTATGTGCAGAGACAGCCACAAGTAAGCCATTTGTAGGTTGCTTCCCATGAACACTGGCTGACGTTTCTTGTGGAAGTATCTGTTGTTCTGATCAATGGTAGACTGCATAAATATATATTTATATATGTGATGGTGTGGATCAATATGTGAGATACAGCAGTCGTTCAGAAAGTGTGAAACTGCTGGATCGATTAAACAAACCACAACAACCACAAAGTGATGATGAGCAGCCGTCTATGTACCAGCACAACACAAGATTGCATTTGGATTGAATCCAAGAATTGTATTGATTTGAGACAGAAAAAAAGCATGATTGAAAGGAACAAACAGCTCAGTTGTGAAGTGGCATCAGTTCATGCATACACACTGGTAACTGTCAATATAAAGTCCAACACCACTGAGATATAAAATAAACAAAAACCTTTAATAATTTAGATGACTTCAACACAAGCTTTGGAAGCTTCATAAGGATACTACTGTAAGTTAAACCCTTAAGGCACTATACCAGTCGAGACCCCTCGAAAATACATAAACACATTCACAGTGTTGGTATTCTTGCTCTGAAATTCACCCTAGAACGTATGAGGAAACATGGTTAAGTGTACCAACAAATCCTTGAATAGATTAATCAAGGAATCAATAAATGCATTAATGAACCAGTGAAACAATAATCACACGAATGAATCAGGGAATCAATAAATGCATGAATTAGTAAAATGGGTAGATATTCAAATTGAGAGATTACTTAGAGTTGTATACATTTATACATGTATTTACAACACGGCTTAAAACATTTATTCCACCAAAGGGCCATTTATTATGAACTAGTTAAAGAAAAGCTGTTTAAAATGGCAAAACTTGACCAGTCACGTTATACACTTGAAGTTATGATGAACTAATGAACTAAAAATGTACACTCCTTATATCATCTACCCAAATAATGAATCAATGAAGGTGTTATACGTGCCTTGTCAGCAGCATGACTATACTGGGTTTGGAAAACCATCTACAGTTTGACTAAATTATTTCAGGAGAAAACGTTGATCAGCTGTTCACTCCACCTCCATTGCGCACCCAAGCGGTGACCCAGTTCTGTTTTAGTTACACATGGCAGGAGCTCTGAGAGATGCTCACTTAAACTCAGCTCATTTTATTGCTGTTCTTGCAGCTGTGTGATGATAATGAATGCAAATTTTATGTTTAATTAAAAAAGCAAAAGCATTAGAGTTTTATATGTTTCTGAGCATATGACTTCTGTCTAAAGCCAACTTCGGAAAATATATATCTTTATCATCAAGAACATAATGGGCAATATATTATGTGGAATCTGTTATGACCAGAGTTGGGGTTAACTCATTACAAGTAATGTGAGTTACATCATCAGATTACTTTTTTCAAGTAACAAGTAAAGTAACGCATTACTTTTAAATTGACAATAAATATTTGAGTTACTTTTGACTGTAAATCAGTTGTTATTATGATGCTTGTAAATCTGTTATGTTCTGGTCTATTCTATTCCTTCTTTATCTTTTCTGTCCTCTAGAATAGTTTTTTTTAAAAGTGTTTAAAGGGCACCTATTATGGCATTTAAAATGTTCCTAAAATTGTTTTGGGAGTCCCCAACAACAGTTTTACAAGCATGCAATGACAAAAAACACTTTTGTTGTTTTATAATATGCATTTATTTTTACCTGATTTGCTCAGTGACTCCCACATGAATCGTTCAGAGATTCATTTTTCCAAACCCCGCCTTTGCGTGACGCTAATCTGCGGTGATTGGTCAGATGACCCAGTCAGTTGGTTAACACGGAGTACAGTGTACAATGCTTTTATCAATTGTGTTATAATAATGCTTATAGTGCACCGCTTTGTAGTAAAAAATTCTAAATAAGAGAAGGAATTTAAGTTGAGTTATGTTAGCAACCACAGCCCAAAGTTCAGTGGTAAAAGCACATTTAGTCTTTGTTTGCGTTAGCCCAACGCATAAAAATATTGATAATGCAATACTACGAGCAATCATCTTCAAAAAGACGTGAACAAAGCACAAGGTTCGGGCTATACTTCTGTGGTATAGTTGTATATATGAACTGTAGCCACTTAGTCTTCAAATGCTCCTCCCTGGGCAGATGACGTCGTTGTACGGGAAACGCACCCCTGGTCAGTATCTGACAATTAAATGAATAAACAAAAATTGTTTAAATTATTTATTCATTTATGTCAGCTAATCCAAGGCTCTCTAAACAGTGAAAAATGTCACTATCACACACACAGTGTAAAAAATGTAAGATTGAATGTCTTGACCTGGTCTTTTTTTTTCTAGGACGTGTGATGTGCTTTACCAAATGAAACAGATTTATGACAAAATGTCCTCTGTCCTCTTCCTATAGCTGCACTCTATCCAGGATCTGCAGACGGTTCAGACCATTAAGATTCTGCGATATGAGAAGAAAGTGGCGGTGATGTTCCTGATGATGATTTCTTGTTTCCTGGTGTGTTGGACACCCTATGCTGTGGTCTCCATGCTGGAGGCTTTTGGCAGGAAGAGTATCGTCTCCCCCACGGTAGCCATCATTCCCTCTCTCTTCGCCAAATCCAGCACTGCCTACAACCCCGTCATCTACGCATTCATGAGCAGAAAGGTCAGCAGGGGTCACTCCTTTGAGATTTTAAATACGATTATTAAAATAACTACGATAATAAATAGTAATATAAATATTAAAATATAATATTACAATTTCATACTAGATTCAGCAGAATTTTACCTGTATTATTTCATCATTTTTGGGGCATAATGATTTTGTAATTGTTTAAAATGTTAATAAGTTGTACCGTAAATTGTGGCATGAAAATCTTTATCTTCAAATCTTTAAATTATTATTATAATTTTTTTGATAAAGGAAGTTATCAAACTATATTTTTTGTATTTTCATTTATAAAAATAAGGAATTGCTCAGACAGGATCTCGTGCAAAAAGTAAAACCTGAATCAAAACATTTTTTTTTAATTGTCAAATAAAACAAAGATTATTCGAGCACATTTACAAGAAAATACCATTTCAGTCTTTCTACTTCAAATGAAATTTAATTATTGTGTTGCTCGTAGTTTCTTTGTACTTATTTATGAAATTTACTAGCATTTTTTTATAATTTTTTTCAGTGCATTTACCATGTTCTTCAATTTAGTTTATATAGTTTTCTATCTATCTATCTATCTATCTATCTATCTATCCATCCATCTATCTATCGCTTACTGAACGTGTACTGTATGTGATTTTGCGCAGTGCATCTTGATGAATGTATTTCCTCTTTCTGATTGGTCAGTTTCGCAGGTGCATGTTACAGATGCTTTGTTCTCGCCTGGCCAGTCTGCCGCACACCATTAAGGACCGCCCTCTGGCCCGCATCGAACATCCTGTACGCCCCATTGTGATGTCGCATAGCCGTGCTGACCGGCCCAAAAAGAGAGTGACCTTCAACTCTTCCTCCATCGTATTCATCATCGCTAGCAATGACACTCGTCCTCTGGACATCACCACCAAATACAATGATGAACCAGACATCAATGCAATTCAAGTTCGACCCCTTTGACATTTGCCGTGGTAACATTAAAGAATGGCATTGAAGTTCATTAATATCACGCTAAATCAAAATCTATAATATGAAGAAGATACAGTAACATCTATTTTTTATAAACAGGTAAACAAGGATTTCTTTATGCAGCAGTAATGCAACATAAACTGACTTTTGTGTTCCGATCAGGACTTGTGCGAATCATGTCAATTGTAACTGCTGTAAGTATTTTATGAAAATGACTTTCGATCAATTATACCTTTTCCATATCTTTTGACACTGAAACTTCCACCTTCACCCAGTTCCATGGGATGATGAGATATCCAGCATCTTAGATCACACTGTCCGTGAGTAGAATAAATTAGTGAGTGTGCTTGGATAGATTAGGAACACAGTGTTCATGCAAGGACACTCCTGTAGGACGGGACGTTTGTTAAAGCATGCAACCATACACAGTAAAAGTAAGGCAACTCATCCAGTCAGTCAGTCAAGATCCATAGCGCCCCCTGGAGGAAACGAACTTTGTGTTCTTTATGAAAATAAGGCAAGCATCATCACTATTTCTACTGCTTCATTTTTAGATTAGGGCTTTGAACAAACCCTTAATTGTTCACCTTTAGTGATTAAACTATGGGTGTTTTTGTACAAAAATACATAAATATTTGTAACTTAATAACTGGCTTCCGGAAACGGCCAAGGTCATGGGTTTGATTCCCAGGGAAAGCAAGAACTGATAAGAATGTAAAATGTGTACCTGGAAATGCAATGTAAGTCGCTTTCGATAAAAGTGTAAATGTAAATGTAAAATTAACATAAAAATTTGTTTTTTATTCAGAGATATGGACATTGGTAAATATCGGTATCGGCCATAACAGTAATACTAATATCGGTTATCGGTACCGGTTACAATTTTATGAAACTGATTTAAAATACAGAAAAGACATACTGATAAATATGTTTGAAAATGACATTTGGATGACTGAATGCTTGCTTGAGTGGTTGAGGAGGCATCTGTTATCTCATTCATGGATTATGGTCTGTGGAGGATTTGTGGGTTAAATGCAAACGGGGATTAGATTTTACATGACAAGTTGACAACCAGGAGGACTTAACATTTCTCCCACCCTAAAAATAAAGGATAAATTACAATGTTTAGTTGTACTGAAAGTGAGATAATGAAGACAGACCCATGAAGCAGAAGAATTCAATAATTTAGTGATCAGCTTGACTTTTAATAATTGCAAACCGTAATTATACCTTTATGTGCTTAGAAATCACAACACCCACTCAGATGTGATCTATATGATATATAAAGTAAAAGCTAGATTCACACAGAATTATATGTCCATTATTTATCCATCAATTTCAAGTGCTTGGTTATTTAAAGGAATGTTCTGGATTCAATAAAAGTTAAAGAACCCGAGACATAATGTTGATTATCACTGGAAATACAGAATAATCTACAGATGTTTCTGAACAGGCACAGGAGGTAAACTGAACATTTTGAGAAATATTCCCACTTCAAAAAGACAACTTTTAGACTACATTTAGACAACTTTAAGAGCTCAAATAATAAATGTTTTACAGAATAACTCATGTCAAGGCAGGGTTCCTGTAGCTCCAGAAGTACAGTGCTAGCAATGCTAAAGTTTAGCTTTCCAGGGAATGCATGAACTGATCAAATGTATACCTTGAATGCAAGTCACTTTGCATTAAATAATCTGTTGATGAGAAGATAAGTGCTTTAACAATCATACCAGCTGCTCATTTCTACTTTTAAACCATCTGGAAAAGCTGCCCCAATGTAGTCCCATTTTAAGTGCACTACACTAAAATTATTTTCTGTGATAATCAACATCATGCCACTTAAATACTGAAGAAGATTTCAATTTTAGTCCAGTACAGAGCGAGTAAACATCAACACAGGTTTTCCTGTGCATGGGCATTTTAGAAGCGCTTTAAAGCGAGCACGCGGGTCCACAGGTGCTCTGCAGAGATGCTGGGGAGTTTGTGAGAGTTTCTGACCAAGACATACATCCCTCCTGCAGCGGACACAACTCCACACAGCCACAGACCTTGAGTGATCACCTGCAAAAAACCAGCCAGACGTTTACTGATGGGTCACAATCTGTTATTATTGTACTGTGCCGTGAGAAACCTACAAAACTTTTAAGTTGAACCCTGCAGGCTTCTAAAGACATCTGCAGCGGTTTCCATTCAGTTTGAACTTAAATTAAAAGCACTATGTTTACATTTCACTTCATTGACAATGCAGTCTTTGGTTCTAACAGTGTTTTTTTTTTTTTTTTTTTTTTTTTTACAGTTCAAAAGTTTGGGGTCAGTAAGATTTATTAAATGTGTTTATTCAGCAAGGATGCATTAAATAAACTGATCAGTAATGACATTTACGGTGTTACAAAAGATTTCTATTTCAAATAAATAAGGTTCTTTTGACATTTTTATTAATCAAAGAATCATGAAAATGTATTATGGTTTCCACAAAAATAGTTTGTAATGTTGGTGATAATAAGAAGCTTCTTGAGCAGCAAATCAGCTGAATCATGTGACTGAAGACTGGAGTAATGATGCTGAAAATTCAGCTTTGCATCACAGGAATAAATTACATTTAAATATATTTTAAAATAGAAAACAGATATTTTAAATTGTAATAATATTTCACAGTATTACTGTTTTTACTGTATTTTGTATCAAATAAATGCAGCCTTGGTGAGCATAAGAAACATAAAACATCTTTTGACCCCAAACTTTTGAATGGTACTGTAAGGTCTTGAATATTGCTTACTGTGCAGTATTGTACATGGCTTATTATTTTTTTTAAAAATACTATAAACATTTCAGACTCTCCGCATTTCATTGTAGGATACAGAATATTTTCACACATATTCTAGAAAAAGAAAATCCAAAAGTTTAACAGTTCATTTCACAGTTCAACACTTTGATTAGTTCCTGAACTACAGCAGGAAATGTTTGAGTTTCAAATAATAATAAAAAACCTCAAAGAACACAACCATCAGACTATAATGTGCTATTAAGACCATAACTCTGATGGATCCTCAAGTGAAATAATGTTTTATAATAACTCCGTGTGGAAATGCTTTTTTAAAGCAGCACTATGTAGCTCTTTCAACCTTTACAATATTTTTCCAAAACCCTTGACATGGTACATCGACTTACAATAGGTTGAATGACAGGTCTGCCATAGCCTGACGGTGTCTGTATAGCTTTTACTGGCACTATGTAACTTTGGGGTGCGGGTAGGAACCAGACCTCAAAAAGAACAACAAAATTCGACTGCTTTACGGCATACATCACTTCCCCCACCACTTCCTCAAATTCTGACGTGAGAGCCCAACGAGGGCTCTCGTCTTTTTTTTTTTTTTAACCTCTGTCTGTTGTCATGACCGAAGCAGCAAGTAAAACCAAGAAGCCAAAGGTTTTGTCGGAGGACAGTAGAAAGAGAAAAAGGGAGAGTGACAAAAAAAAAGACTGGACGAGGATCAATATTGATCCAGCGTTCTCTCGCTGGCGTGAGCTAAAGGAGGAGGAGGGGTGCGTGCCCGACCGATGCTGGCCGTCAAAAAATAAAAATCATAAGTAAGCCTATGTCTAAGCGGCGTGTACAAGTTTGGTAGGGGCTACATTACATTCTTGCAAGTAAATAATGCATGATTAGACGGACAAAATAATCGTTCAGGGTAACTAATGTCTGCAGGCTGATAGTCATTTTTGTTTATTTATTTTTCTGGTGTGAAAGTGTCTTGCCTCAGGCTATAATGCAAATCGATTTTTCAGATTCATCTATGGTAGCTTGATATTATAATATTGATGATATGGCTATTACCTACCACACAAACATTGAACTGAATTAGCATATCCATTATGTAAAACAGTAGCCAATAATAGGCTACTATAAAGACGCTGGCTTGTAAACGTGAGCTACGCGATCTTTTGGCTTTTGAAAAAAATAAAAAACTATATTCATATGACATACTGAAATATATGCCAATGTACCTGGGATGATGACATTTCACACGCAACGCTAGCAGTCTGCCCAACTCCTCTCAGTCTGAGAACTCCTTCAGAGATCGGGGGTATCGGCTGGTCAACAAATGCACGCGTGTATTCCCTGGTTAACCATGACAGATTTCACGACAGTAGTAGAAGACAATACTGTTTCCCAACTGTAGGGGGACCCCGAGAGCAAAAGTTCAAAAGTAACATAATGCTGCTTTAAAACTCTGGGTTTTCAGCCTCACACTGGTTCCTGATTTCACAATGACATGAGTCATTTGTTCTCGAGCACTTTCAAACACACAGGCTTGTTTTTTCTTCACCTTATCTTGCCAATGCCAGCGATTCACCGCTTCATGGTACCGTGTTCTGGTGAACGTGACCTGAAAGCCAAGCGATCAGACGTGTGAATTAGTGAACAAAAATATCAACAATAAACAAGACGATACACAACCCTAAAAAGCTCTTACCATTGTGTAAAGGGGGACGATTGTTTTGGGCATGATGACGTGAAGGAAATTGTCCAGGTATTTTCGGAACAGGAAATATTTGGAATTGACATGCGCCCTCATCTACGACACAAATCACATAATGAGTGACGCTAATGGCAGCATTTAATGGTCTAGCTCTTGGCCTGGTCTAAACCTCTTGAAAACAAATGTGTTTGTGCTGTAATGTGTGTGTGCATTCAACTTAATGACCAGAAAAACAAGGGCAGCCTTGTCTGATAAAAAAAAAAAAAAAAAAAAGTCTGTTTGAGTACAAAACCCACGACCTTGACATTGCTAGCTCCAAGAAAGTAAGTGAAATGAACTACACTTGAGCTGCAGGTGATGTGGGAAGTCATGTGACTGCAGGAAGTGACAGCATACTGTATTGCAGCTGATATGAGTTGATGGCGTACCTCTACATAGTTGTACATGGCCAGGTCAGCTATGGCGTGATCGTCAGGTACTCGGACTCGGGTGTATTCTTGAAGAACAGCAGCTGTAGACAGAGAATAAGAAAACAATTCATGTGCTTCTATAATGTATCTTCAATAGTGGCTCTCCCCTATTATTATATGTATGTTTTACATAATGGTGTGAGCACTTATGCCCCTTCAATTTAAGACCAAATATTTGGCATCTCTTAGTTCCCTCTTGGCTTTTATATAGTAATTATAACCCATACTGCAAACTAGCAATCATCCTGTGATTTTTTTACTCTGGGATGAAATGATTCAAACAAGAATTTTTAGACTTAAAAGACAGATGAACTTTTGAGAACTGTAATTAATTTATATTACTTTAATTTAATTAATGAATTCCTTTCATTTCAGAAATGTTTTGAACTTGCATTTTCTTGTGAAGCCGGTTCTGTCTTACCAATGTTTTCATTCAACTGGTCCATAATTTCATTGAGAACTAAACAATCCTCAAAGCCCTGTGAATTAAAATAAAAAAATAAATGGGTTAGGGCTTTCTGGGCTTTCAGTTGAAACACTCTATCTATAAGACAACTCACATTTACCAGTGACCACATTTACATGTACAATATTTAAAGGGATCATGACATGGATGGACATGACATTTAAAAAAAAAAAAAAATATATATATATATATATATATATATATATATATACACACACACACATATATGTGGAAAAACGATAATTTTCAAGCTTCATTCTGACCTGTCTGAAATGATCCGTTTTTAAGGGGCGGCTCCTTTAAGGCTCGCCAGTAAACGGCCACTGTTATTATGATTGGCTAACATCACTGCATAAGAAACAGTATCAAAGTCTCCTCGCTATTGCACGCGAGTAAGCGTTTTAAAAACATAATCGTTTACAAAACAAAAGGCTCCGAACAAACATGTAATCCTCCAATGCGATCTGGGACATCATTAAAATAAACCATCCTTGTTTTTGAAGTCAGTACAGAGACGCAAATGAGCAGTTTAACCTGGAGCTTTCTTTCACTCTTCCATTTGTCCTGTTGTCGGCAGACTGAATGCGTTTCTGTACTGTGTCCAGTGTAGGTGACGACAGGCAGTGATTATAACGGGTTCTATTTGCTTTTGACTTGTTGCTCTTAAAAGTCTCAGGCATTAAGCGACTGAACGCCAGTGGGCAGGGCCTATGGTGTGATGATGTGTAACTATTTGTCAATGTCTTGCTCTGGAGGCAGTCATACACAAATATATTTTTGGAGTATGAAATATGACATTTTTGGAGCTTGTTTAAATAAATGCTTTGTTTATAATTAGGAGCTCTGAAACTTGCACTCTTGTATGTCAAAAGATCAGTGCAAATTTGATTTCTCATGTCATGTCTCCTTTAAAATAAGGTGCATATCAGGGTCATAATACTTTCTCAAACTAAATCCATTTAAAAAAAAAAAAAAAATTACTTTATAAAACATATATAAAAAGAAAAAACATGAACTCATTTAGTTTAACTTGATGTACTAAAATAACTCAAACTGAAATAAAAATGAATAAAAACTATATGGCCACATTAAAAAGAAAACAAATGAATATTGGTAAAATGTTAACAACTAATTCAAACTATAAATATAAACTATAAATGATAACACCGGTCCATTTTCTGGTCAAGCCTGTAAAAATGTTCGAGAGCTTCTGGAATATTTCTGTATACTGTTAATTGCATTTCAGATGCAAATTGCAACTTGATGTTGAGGTTATGTTAACCTCATTGGGAGCAATTACAGCTGGAGACTAACTGAAAAAAAACTTGATGGGAATGAACATCCACTTACCGCATTCATACCTTGACCATAGAACGGGACCACAGCGTGGGCCGCATCTCCCATGAGAACACACTTATCGAACAGATGATACGGGGAGCACTTCACTGAGACCATGGCCTGAGCCGGCAGCCGGAAGAAATCCTGTTTCAGAGCCTCACTGAGAAAACACAAACACACACAAACACACTCCGTCTGACAGAATACATGCACCAGCAGATCACGTACATGCATATACAACACTGGCTCTTTCTTTGTGAGACAATGACTCACTATTTAATTATGTTAATTATGACATTTAACGTAGGCCAATCTCATCCGAAGCCTCCTTTTAATTAAATTTCCTTAAAAAAATTGAGCATTCCACCCTGTATTTCTTTGCTCATTTACTAGTTATTATTCTGCATATATTATGAAAGACTGAAATGGAATAATTTATATAAAGGTCAGTGTCAAATTAAGATGCAGAAGATGATTAAATATCACCCTCATTGTTGTTTCAAACCCGTATGACTTTCTTTACTCAGTGGATCACAAAAGTGGATCGCTTTATTTAGATACAATAAGAAAATAGTGACTGTGACTTTCATTCCACCACAAATCTGAAAGATTGACAAAACAGAACTTTAATTTTTGGGTTTACTGTATTTTGTTTATCATTTAATACATCGAAAACATGAACATCACTGACATCATTGACATATAAACCCCAAAATATTATTATATCATGCAAAATTGCAAAATATCAAATTATCATGCACTAGCATTAAAAAACTTGGGGTCAGTAAGATTCTTTTTAAAAAAGAAAAGAAATTAAAAGCAAGGATGCATTAAATAAATCAAAAGTGACAGTAAAGACATTTATAGTGTTACAAAAGATTTCTATTTCAAATCAATTCTGTTCTTTTGAACTTTCTATTCTTCTTTCAAATAATCCTTTTAAAATGCCTTTCTGTTTCTACAAAGAAATAAAGCAGCACAACTGTTTTCAACATTGATAATAATAAGAATGTTTCTTGAGCAGCAAATCATCATATTAGAATGATTTCTGAAGGATCATGTGACACTGAAGACTGGAGTAATGATACTGAAAATTCAGTTTGGCCATCACAGGAATAAAAAAAAAGGAGAAAACAGTTGTTTTAAATTGTTATAATGTTTCACAATATTACTGTTTTTTACTTTTTTTAATCAAATAAATTCAGCCTTGGTGAGCATAAGAGATTTCTTTCAAAATCATAAAAAAATCTTACCAACCTCAAACTTTTGTATTGTAAACCCATGTCTTTTTGTTGGAACTTTCAATGCTCAAGTATGTGTAACAGAGTGCTGAATAACTTTACAAGCAAATGTAAATCTTGAGCAAAATTGCTCAAGATTTACATTTGCTTGTAAAGTTATTCAGCATCTTCAGTTGACTAAAAATGCTACAGAAGCTGTTTGAAACTCATTAACAGTTCTGTGAGGCTTGGAATCCCTCACTGTCCTCACCCCTGTCATCTCAGTACTGTACCTCCCCATCATCGCAGCATTCATAGAAATAAAAAAAACAAACACCTGCTGACCTGTGTCTATTAGACTACAATTTCACACCTAACCAAGATGTACTTTAGACCTGAGAGCAGCATGAAGCAGACTGCAAGAGAGAGAGAAAGAGCTGTACTCACACTCCTATTAGAGGTATAGAGTCAGGGAAGTATTTCTGGAAGAAACTAATGACCTCATCGCCGCTGTGGATCTTCTCGAAATCTTCAAAGGGCATGAAGAGGGTGCATGTGAACGTCCTGTCCTTCAGAAACAAAATCATGGAACATGATTATCCACAAGGAAACTACATTACCACAGTCATCGTCTGCACCATTCTGTCTTCCTCTTCACTACACTTCCCAGAATCCTCCTAGTCTCCACACCTGATCTCACTCCCTCAATCACCCACCTGTTCATCGTCGTCATCATCCGTGTCACCTGCCCTCACCTCGTTATTGTTCATTAGTGTCTGTATTTTGTTCTCTCTATTCAGTTAGTCCTTGTCGGTTCTTGTGTTAATGTTACCTGGATGTTTCGTGTGTACCAGTTTGACTGCCTGTACCAGTTTGAGTTATTAGTAAAAGTTTGTATTGGAGCCTATTTTGACTCGGCCTCTGCCTCTCCGACACCCGTGACAAACATATCCAAAGCAAAAGATTATAATGTACCTTCAAAATGCATTTGGAGGCCGAATTATTCATAAACAATTAATTAATCTTTAATTAAGATTTAACTTTAATAAATCTAAAGACCCAGAATATACTACGAAAAAAAACAGACATGAAATATACTATGAAAGACTGCATCTGAAATAATACTGTAATAATAATAATCTCAAACAACTGAAAAAGTCACAGAAAACTTTAATAAATAATAAAATATTATTTAATATTTAAGAAAAAGACTATCATACTCACAAAAAGTACTTTAATGAATAGTCACAAAAAATAATAAAAACTACAATTATAAAATATTCATTAATGTGTAAAAACAAGAATATAAATTATTATTGTTCAAAAATAATAATAAAATATATTCTATAAAATAATAATAATCACAAAAAAATATATTTTATTATATTAGAATAAAAAATATTCTATAAATTAAAATAATAATAATAATAATTGAATAATAATAATAATCTGAAAAAATTAATAGAAAATAACAGAAAACTTTAATAAATACTATATTATATTATTTATTACTATATTATTTAATATTCTTTAATATTTAAAAACAACAACAATAATAATTGTTATTATTATCATAAAAATAAATAATATAAGATTCTATAAAATAATAATAATCACAAAAAAATGAATGAGTAGGTTAGATAATTACAAAAACGTATAAAATTGTGACGGTGTGGGTTCATGTCTTGTTCTTGTCTGGCCTGTGTTCCCCTGTATTTCCCTGTTCTGAGTTTCCCTGTCATGTCTATTAGGCTTCCCGGGTGTTTCCTATTAACCACGCCCCCTTGTTACCTTGTTTAGCTCGTTTGTCCCTTGTATTTAAGCCCTGTGTTTCAGCCCTGTCTTTGAATTCTGTGTTATGTCCTGTTCCCTAGTCCTGTTCCCTAGTCCTGTTCCCTAGTCCTGTTCCCTAGTCCTGTTCCCTTGTCCTGTTCCCTTGTCCTGTTCCCTAGTCCTGTTCCCTAGTCCTGTTCCCTTGTCCTGTTCCCTTGTCCTGTTCCCTTGTCCTGTTCCCTAGTCCTGTTCCCTTGTCCTGTTCCCTTGTCCTGTTCCCTAGTCCTGTTCCCTTGTCCAGTTCCCTTGTCCTGTTCCCTTGTCCTGTTCCCTAGTCCTGTTCCCTAGTCCTGTTCCCTAGTCCTGTTCCCTAGTCCTGTTCCCTTGTCCTGTTCCCTAGTCCTGTTCCCTTGTCCTGTTCCCTAGTCCTGTTCCCTAGTCCTGTTCCCTTGTCCTGTTCCCTTGTCCTGTTCCCTTGTCCTGTTCCCTAGTCCTGTTCCCTTGTCCTGTTCCCTTGTCCTGTTCCCTTGTCCTGTTCCCTAGTCCTGTTCCCTAGTCCTGTTCCCTAGTCCTGTTCCCTTGTCCTGTTCCCTAGTCCTGTTCCCTTGTCCTGTTCCCTAGTCCTGTTCCCTAGTCCTGTTCCCTAGTCCTGTTCCCTTGTCCTGTTCCCTTGTCCTGTTCCCTTGTCCTGTTCCCTAGTCCTGTTCCCTTGTCCTGTTCCCTTGTCCTGTTCCCTAGTCCTGTTCCCTTGTCCAGTTCCCTTGTCCTGTTCCCTTGTCCTGTTCCCTAGTCCTGTTCCCTAGTCCTGTTCCCTAGTCCTGTTCCCTAGTCCTGTTCCCTTGTCCTGTTCCCTAGTCCTGTTCCCTTGTCCTGTTCCCTAGTCCTGTTCCCTAGTCCTGTTCCCTTGTCCTGTTCCCTTGTCCTGTTCCCTTGTCCTGTTCCCTAGTCCTGTTCCCTAGTCCTGTTCCCTTGTCCTGTTCCCTAGTCCTGTTCCCTTGTCCTGTTCCCTAGTCCTGTTCCCTAGTCCTGTTCCCTAGTCCTGTTCCCTAGTCCTGTTCCCTTGTCCTGTTCCCTAGTCCTGTTCCCTTGTCCTGTTCCCTAGTCCTGTTCCCTAGTCCTGTTCCCTTGTCCTGTTCCCTTGTCCTGTTCCCTTGTCCTGTTCCCTAGTCCTGTTCCCTAGTCCTGTTCCCTAGTCCTGTTCCCTTGTCCTGTTCCCTTGTCCTGTTCCCTAGTCCTGTTCCCTTGTCCAGTTCCCTTGTCCTGTTCCCTAGTCCTGTTCCCTAGTCCTGTTCCCTAGTCCTGTTCCCTTGTCCTGTTCCCTAGTCCTGTTCCCTTGTCCTGTTCCCTAGTCCTGTTCCCTAGTCCTGTTCCCTTGTCCTGTTCCCTTGTCCTGTTCCCTTGTCCTGTTCCCTAGTCCTGTTCCCTAGTCCTGTTCCCTTGTCCTGTTCCCTAGTCCTGTTCCCTTGTCCTGTTCCCTAGTCCTGTTCCCTAGTCCTGTTCCCTAGTCCTGTTCCCTAGTCCTGTTCCCTTGTCCAGTTCCCTTGTCCTGTTCCCTAGTCCTGTTCCCTTGTCCTGTTCCCTAGTCCTGTTCCCTTGTCCTGTTCCCTTGTCCTGTTCCCTAGTCCTGTTCCCTAGTCCTGTTCCCTAGTCCTGTTCCCTAGTCCTGTTCCCTAGTCCTGTTCCCTAGTCCTGTTCCCTAGTCCTGTTCCCTAGTCCTGTTCCCTTGTCCTGTTCCCTAGTCCTGTTCCCTTGTCCTGTTCCCTAGTCCTGTTCCCTAGTCCTGTTCCCTAGTCCTGTTCCCTAGTCCTGTTCCCTTGTCCAGTTCCCTTGTCCTGTTCCCTAGTCCTGTTCCCTTGTCCTGTTCCCTAGTCCTGTTCCCTAGTCCTGTTCCCTTGTCCTGTTCCCTAGTCCTGTTCCCTTGTCCTGTTCCCTAGTCCTGTTCCCTAGTCCTGTTCCCTAGTCCTGTTCCCTAGTCCTGTTCCCTTGTCCAGTTCCCTTGTCCTGTTCCCTAGTCCTGTTCCCTTGTCCTGTTCCCTAGTCCTGTTCCCTTGTCCTGTTCCCTTGTCCTGTTCCCTAGTCCTGTTCCCTAGTCCTGTTCCCTTGTCCTGTTCCCTAGTCCTGTTCCCTAGTCCTGTTCCCTAGTCCTGTTCCCTTGTCCAGTTCCCTTGTCCTGTTCCCTAGTCCTGTTCCCTTGTCCTGTTCCCTAGTCCTGTTCCCTTGTCCTGTTCCCTTGTCCTGTTCCCTAGTCCTGTTCCCTTGTCCTGTTCCCTAGTCCTGTTCCCTAGTCCTGTTCCCTAGTCCTGTTCCCTAGTCCTGTTCCCTTGTCCAGTTCCCTTGTCCTGTTCCCTAGTCCTGTTCCCTTGTCCTGTTCCCTAGTCCTGTTCCCTTGTCCTGTTCCCTAGTCCTGTTCCCTTGTCCTGTTCCCTCGTCCTGTTCCCTTGTCCTGTTCCCTAGTCGAGTCTTGTCCAAGTTTTAGTGTGTTTAAATAAAGTAGCTGCATTTGGATTCTGCTTCCTCCTTGCCTCAACCACCTCTTCGTAACATAAAATACTAAAATAACAAAAATATTCTTAAATATTTAAAAAATAAACACAAACATTTTATTAAATAATAAAATATTCTTTAATATTTAATAATAATAATAATGATACTGATAATGAATAGATAATCACAAAAAAGTTTTAAATATCTGATTATTATAATAATAAACAAATGTGTAATAAAATAATAAATAGTAGTAAAAAATAGCAATATAACAGGGTAAAAAACAGGAAATTATTAAATGACCTCACCAAGTTAGGCAGGGCAATCATCATAAAAGTGTTCCTGGGCCAAATGTGCAAATAATTGGGCTCCATCGCAAACTTAGAGGACGGGGAGAGAGAAAGAGAGATGTGAACAGACAAAATGAGGTCAGATATGTATGAAGACTTCTGGAAAACATGCTGTGACCCTTACATCTCCATCTTTAGGAGGCATGGTGAGCTCCATGTACCCGTGGGGAATGTACGTCTGGCTGTAATTGAAACGACTTTGCCGTAAGAACTGCTTCCTGACCGCAGAGAAAGCTCCATCACAGCCTACGATCAGATCAGCCTGCAGCTCCTTCCTTTGGCCATCAGGTCTGTCGAGAGACGAGATCGCATTGGCATCTCTACTGAAATATAAACTAATTCACATGGTATTATTTACCCAAAGACATGGCATTACCATGTCCAAAATAGAGACAGAAAGACATTTAGAGAGTAAGAGACACTGTTTACCCAATAAAGGTCATTGCTCCTGTTTTTGGACTCCAATCGTGCAGCTTGTGATTAAAGTTCAGTGTAGTGTTTGGAAATGTGTCTGCCGCTGCAAGAAAACATTTCATTTCAGTTTGTTCTGTAAATAAAAGCATTCATACATTTGACTGCATCCCAGTTCATATACTTGAACTAAAGCACAAACTTGAAATGTATCAAAACTTAGATTCACTACCCTTTTTATCATCATGACATAGCATTCACAAATTTGCAACCATAGAAAGTTTGGAAGTTAAGGTAAGATTTTTTTTTAAAGAAATGAATATGTTTATTCTGCAAGGATGCATTAAATTGAGCAAAGGTGACAACAAACACTTTTACATTGTTTGACTGAAGACTGAAGACTGATACATTTTAAAATATACTAAAAAAGGAAAACATATATTTTAAATTGCAATAATATTTCCATAATGTTACTGTTTTCACTGTATTTTTTGGTTAAATAAATGCTGCATTGGTGAGCAGAAGAGACATCTCACATTTAAACATTTAAAAAATCTTACCAACCCCAAACTTTTGAATGCTAGTTTATTTCAAATTGAATCTGGATATTCAACAAATGAAAATAAATAAACAATAATAATAGGAAAGACTTGATTTTATCCATCAGGAATTTACCGGTTAAAAGTGGGCAAATGAACACTCAGGATAGATATGCAAATAGGGATACAGGGTTTCTTCAAAAGAACCCAAAATATATATACCGTTATTATATTGAAATCTGATTTGATATAAAGTGGCACATTCAGTGTTTTCAATAGCTTTTGAATGAAGTTGGTTGAATGAACGGGTATACCTGCTAGCAGCTCCTTGTTGAGGTTGGCTCTGTCCACTGAGAGGATGTACTATAAAAGAAACAGCATCATCGCACTGAACAGCATGTTTACGATGGTTAGAGTCAGTCAGCCACGGGAATAATGACAAGTTTAATCCCTATTATGCATGGTCTGGATTACATATTTTGAATCTAAAATGACGGATTTACGACAGATGTGGAGTTCAGTCACCTGATCTCCAATATACACTATCTACAGCTTAGCATCAT
The DNA here is from genome assembly GCA_031834385.1 of Semotilus atromaculatus. Lineage (NCBI taxonomy): Eukaryota > Metazoa > Chordata > Actinopteri > Cypriniformes > Leuciscidae > Semotilus > Semotilus atromaculatus. The sequence continues at coordinate 32,895,353 of JAULUF010000025.1, forward strand.
GAAATTCATCACTGCCATCAATCCATTGTGTGTGTGTGTGTGTGTGTGTGTGTGTGTGTGTGTGTGTGTGTGTGTGTGTGTGTGTGTGATGGTAATAAGATAATGGTTTGAATGCAGTTGTGTTTCTGTCCATCTGCTGGTTTCTAGTAATCATAATCTCTGCAAACCTCATGACGCACAAAATGAACACTAGGTCAGAGAGACTTTCCCATGTGCACGGCTTTTAAATCATGTCTGAGGGCTTTTTGCCTCATGCGTCAACATGAAACAGTGTCTCCACAACCAATTTCCAGGCTGTGAAACAGGATTTTCAACAAGGATATTCAGAATAGCGGTTCTCAAACAGTTTTGCTTCAAGTTTAATATTTAATATTTAACATTAAATATTCTATTGTACTACAGTGAATAATATGATGAGCTACACAGGCCCAAAAATACAAATGTATTAATTTGCAAAATTATCCAAATTGTATACTTCTCATTTTTAAATTAGTTTCTTATTAGTTATTAGTTTTTTATTTATTTAGTAATGTTCAATGATAAGGGAATGTAAAGCAATCTATACATGTTGCTTTACATTCGGATGCATTTCTGTCAAACTACTGTCACGTTTGATACAAACCACAAAACATATTTTTCTCCCTTTTCAATATTTACATTTATGTGTATTATTTGAGATAAATATATTTATCTTTTCATGTAATAATTCCTAATTGCATGGAAAGGTGTAGATACATAAGTGCTGATTTCTCATTAACAGAAGTAAAAAAGTCAATGGCAAAGTCCTAATTGACACTTTTATGTGAACTTTATGATTGTAATGATTAACAAACTGGTTTTAAAGGAGAAGGTTGTATTGACTCTGCTGGGGTCACTGGTCATGGTGCTCAAGTTATGTATCAGCGGACTTCATTCATGAATGTATGTCTGATTTAAATGTTCTCAACTAGTGGGTGAATAACCCTATAACTGTGCAATAACTTTACAACAACCTGTCATGTGACTGAGCAATTCTGAACTGCTATAGCATATCTCATCTGCTAGATTGCTTGTATGTTGTTGCAAAATGTAAACTAGCCTATATTATCGTCCAGCTCTAATCTGCTAAATGCAACTATAAGGCATAAAGTTATTACAAACATGATTTTTTTGTAAAGCTGCTTTGAAACAATGTGTATGTGTAGCACTATACAAATAAATTTGACTTGACTAAGGTAAGTATCCAGAGGTTGACAATTTGAAGTTACTACATTTGTGTGAATATGTGATGTGACATGTAAATAGTTATTTTTTACCTGTCCCTTCTTGCCGTAGGGTATGGGAGAACGTTTTCCATTCGTATTATGGATCATACGGGCATGCATGGGAATGCCTTTAGAGATTATCTAAAAGAAAGGAAAAAAAACTGATTTGACTGACTAAACTTACTGTTGAAGACATTATATCAGCAAGGAAATTGTATACGAAACAATATATATTTATTACTCCAATCTTCAGTGTCACATGATCCTTTAGAAATCATTATAATATGCTGATTTGCTGCTCAATAAACATTTCTTATTATTATCAATGTTGAAAACAGTTGTGCTGCTTTATTTCTTTGTAGAAACAGAAATATATTTTAAAAGGATTATTTGAAAGAAGAATAGAAAGTAAAAAGTATTATTTTTTTCATATGTATATATGCACATGATTGTACATGTACATACATATGAAGAAAATAATACTTTAATTCAGCAATTTGAATTAACTTGCAAGACATTACTGAAGCCCCTAAACATAACCCTAAATCTAATTTGGGAATGATCTGGGTTGATGGGAATGTTGTTCCAGGACCAACAAAGGATGTTGATCCAGGCAGATGTCCTGTTTAGGTAAATCACTTTATGCATTTCAGATACAAGGGCTTGCAGCAGCTGCATTCATGCACCTTATACATCTAACGCTTCAGACTGACTGTCACACTCTGTCAGATATGAAAAGTCGTGTTAACTCAGGGTTCCTGATCTGGCATTCCTGGCACGGTCAGGCTGAAAAGTCGCACAAGTGTAAAATAACCAAATCACAGAGACTATGCTCACTTTATGTGCCGACAAAATACATTATATTTCTGCACCAAAATTCAATACTTCTGTTATGACTGTGTAAGTACTTATTGTAAGTACCATTTGACCTAGTTACACATGTTCATACTTCCTCATGGTATTTTCTTTACTTCCCTCTGTGGGTAAAGTTTGAGACTAGCTCAGTCACCACACAAAATTCACGGGTTGTTATAGAAAATATCAGTTAGGCAAGTTCTTTGCTGTTAAGCAATTAATTTGCATGCCTCTAAAAAACATACATCGTGCTAGAAATAGGTAACATAATGAACCCAGCTTCAGGGGTATTGTTTATTTTAATAAATGTCCTGTACTGTAAGTCACTGTAGATAAAAGCATATGCTAATGACTACTTACTATGCTACTTATTCACTGTGCTATGCATTATTTCATAGAGCGAAAATGTGTTTTTATGTTTACTTTCCAGTTTGAGCAACTATAAACAGCTTTCTTATAAAGAGGACACAAATGTATGTAAACTGCACAAAACTCCCACAATAAACAGGTAAATGACTAAACCCACCGTATCCTCCATTCCCACATGTTTCAGGGCCTGGCGCCCCCTATGGGACAGGGCCAAGTTGATGCTTCGACCCCTCACGACTTTTGCCTGCCGAATATCTAAAAGGACAAAAAGTTTGAATGAACAGGTTAGTTAAAATACAAGTTAGAAAGACATTTGAATCCCTTATTTCTATCTTAAATCCTTCCACAAGATAATAAGTGTGCTTAAAGATGTTGCATTATGCTGTATGAATAATAAAAAGTGCAGCGATTTAATTGAGATGCAGAATCACATCCTTCAAATAAAGTCTCGATTAATGCTGGTTTGAGAGATAGATTACGTCTTCACCTTCCCGAGATTCAAATACTGCAACGTCAAATCCTCGTTTGGCAAAGAAGCAGGCATTCAAAGATCCAACCTAAATTGACAGGTTTAGAAGAAGTAGATTATGACAGTAATAACATCTGTCCATGTACTAACAAAAAACACAAACGTATCAAAAAAGCGACTGCATGTTTTTTTTTTTTTTGGATATGTGCTGTGATAATAACACGTGCAGTGTAAATAGTAAATATCATGGTATTTGAAAATGTTAATAATTTACCATCACATTATACCACCTGTACCATGATTCAGTCACAGTACGTTTTTGTAAGAGAGTTGAAAATTACAGTACATTGGATTTTAGGGCTTCTGGAAAGCTTGCAATGACCTATTTTATTTCCTATGAACTTAGACTTAACTATAAACTTTTGAGCGTAGTAAAGTAGGAGGAATTAAAGAGATAACGTAGAACTGAAGATTCTGGCTGATTTTATTTTAATCATTTTATTTGAAAAGGGTACTTCAGAACTTTCTCAGGTCCAAAGTCTAACCAACAAATATCATTGCACCATAATATTTACACTTCTTGTGCTTTGTGCCAAGTGCAATATTAATAATATCATATTTTTATCATCAGTCTTATTGATGTCACTTCCTTAAGCATTATAATATCAGAAGAATGTTTACCCTAAAGTTGGTTTATATAGTTACAAACTCATAAAGACTAAAGACGACATAACAAAAGCACACACATAACTCACTGGAATCATTGACGAATATTAAATGAGCTTTGATCAAAGATATGAACTGTTCTGTTGTTAGTCAAAAGCAAGCGGCTTCAGGAGGGAGGGACATTCTCATTATAAAGAGCATTTGATTGGACAAAACCTCTGTGGTGCAGGATGACTCATTGATATCTTTACTTAACAGGAAGGGTATTTTAAATTAATTTGGTCAACCTACACCAGCATACAGATGACAATTTAAGCGCATTGACTAAATCGCCCAAAAATCTCATTTGAATGTATTTCATCCTCAGATGTTAATGTCAACATCTTCGGTAACATAGCCTACTGGAACATTTACAGAGTTTCATAACCACTTTGTCAATCATTAACATGCTCCTCATGTGCAGTATGTTATAACATAATTACTATCTCTGAATTACTGTGATTAACAAGGGTCACATTCTAAATCTATTGTCCACTTGTTTTTTTTTATAGAAAACATTCTCTAATGAGTAAAACATCTAACAGACCACCTGAGTCAGACTCAAACTACTAATTCAATTTTCCTTTCATTGGTCTGTCATTTTCGGAGTGATTTTTCAAATACTCAAACATCCAGTGATTGATTTGATACAGACAATAAATGGTGACTGACAGCATATGATATGTAATCAAGTCATAAAGATGCAATGATTCTCACCAAACCGCCTCCCACTACCGCGATCACTTTCCTCTTACTGCTGCTGGATTCACGTGTGTGTGATGAAACAGTCTCCATGTTTAACAATTCTGAGGTATAAGATGAGTTAAAGGGGGTCAGCTGGAATCAGACTTAGAGAGTGAATGAGTTTCTAGGAGTTTTAGAGCAGGGTTTTGTGGTTATGAAGGAGGAGCGACACAAAGTCAAACATCGACCAACACCGGATCAGCAGGTCGCCGTCATGCAGTGTAATGATCACCTGTGGTGATCAAACCCATCCAAACTAGGCCTACTCTGAGATCAGAGTAAAATTGTAAAAAAAAAATATTTGAATCAACACAGAATTGCATGAATTGCAAGTATGTAAACGTCATTCAAAACACCAGGGTTTAAAACTCAGTGCATTCATATCAAGGAAGGACATGGTTCATATTCTTTAATACATCACCACCTAGCGGAAGTAATTAAAAGTACACGGATTAGTGTACTAGGTTCGACGTCAGGACAACACTGGCGCATTCATAACGTGATTACGTGAGCGTTCAGATGGGTCAGTCTTTTCGTCGGTCATGGGTATATGAGAGTTTTACTCTGTAACTGTCGTGATCTGTCAAAATTAGAATACTCAGAATCTGTAATAATGACTTCTGGATTTTACCTGTCAAAAATAATGCCGTGACCCGGATTCGAACCGGGGTTGCTGCGGCCACAACGCAGAGTACTAACCACTATACGATCACGGCGAGCCACTCAGAGGACGGTCGAAAACACTGAAATTTAGACCCATGATTGATAAAGCAGGCGAAAAAAGTACGACTTTCACAAATTTTCTTGAAAGTTTAACACTTCTTTTAATAGGTTTAATAACTTTTCCATATTGATATACAGCGGTTATAGCGACGAATTTCAATATCGTAAAACTAGCAATTTGTGCATAAATGTTTGTTCACCACTAATCAGCTCTGGGACTGGGAGTGTTGCCTCATGCAATTTAAACCAGTGAATTATTTTCCTAATTTTCTAATTTATATTAACCCGATTGTACTCTTATTCTATTTTTAAAAAGTAATAAAAACGACTTTTTATTTATTTATATTTTTGTTCTGTTTTATTCTTGTATGCATAATGATGTTCACTTTTTGCATTTCAACGAAAATTCATGTATAATGTTTATGTTCATTCAGTAATAAAAAACTTTTAAAAAAACGAACAATGAGCCTTTCACTACGCTAAAACTTTATCCAATATCCAATTTATGTGACCTTTCTCTAATTCTACACCTTTTCCAGTAACAACTAAATATTCTGGAAACCTGGAAACGATCATTTAAATGGATAGTTCACCCCAAAATGAAAATATTGTCATCATTTACTCACCCTCAAGTTGTTCCAAACATGTACAGTCTGAATTTCTTTCTTCTGCTGAACACAAAATAAGATATTTTAAACAGCTGGTAACCAGACAGTTTATGGCACCCATTGATTTCCATAGTATTTTTTTTATTTTTTTTACTACTATGGAAGTCAACAAAGACTATATCTATCTAATAACTATCTAATTTCGAGTGGGGCCCAACTGTTTGGTTACTGACATTCCTCAAAATATGATCTTTGGTTTTCAGCAGAAGAGAGAAACTGATACAGGTTTGGACCAACTTGTAAATGACGACAGTTTTTAATTTTTCTGTGAACTATCCCTTTAAATCATTTGTCTCTTTAAATACTCAACGTGCTCTCCACTAAACCTGGATGTGGGTGTGGTCTGTTTCGTAACGTCAATCGTAGGCAAGGCGTGACTAAGCAATTCCAACTACTTCAGGAAAACAAAGGGTATTTTAAACATATATATTTGATACAAATACTTGTTCTATGTGCGCATATATTTAATGTATTTTGTATTATCTTATATTAATGATAGATACGTAAAAATCTGCTTTAGATGCTCTGAGATTGATTGGTTACGTCTGCAGAAATCATGGCGTCCTGACGTCTTAAGCAGAGTTTTGATATCCAGCACTGAAGTATGCAGAAATGTGTTAACCGGTGGGCTCTTACAGCGAGTTATCTTCCGAATTTATGATCTTATCCTCAGGTTTCATTCGAAATATTAGGTAAGTGTCAAATTTCTGCTTTGTTTTTTAGTTCGTTCAACGAGCGGCCCGGTTCGCTGGCTTCGGGCTCGTGTGTTGCTCTCGCGCGCGATTGCATTTGCTCGTGACACAGTATCTCACAATTATTGTTTTTTTTTTTTTTTTATTCTGAAGATGTTTGAGGTTTAAGAATTTGTCATTGGTGTTTTATATAACTCCACTGTTAGTCATTAGAAAAAAAGACGAGAACGCTGAAAGCCGACTGGACTGTTTAAACTAGACTAAACTTACACGAAAACTAAACCTACATATAACCAAATCAATAAACTACGCTAATGTACAAAACTTAATATCAACTAAACCCCTCAACTTAATCTTAAACTAAACCTGAACTTGCGTTTCAAATAAACTAATGGATTAAATTGACACTTAGGCCTGGTTTCACAGACAGGGTTTAGTTAAAGCCAGGGTTAGGTTTTAGTTCGGTTACGACAATTAAGTAACGTTAGCTTTTATAAATGTGACTTAGAAAAAAAGTTTTATGTTTTAATTTAAGATAAATTAATGGTCTAAACCTCATTTAAATGAAAGGTTAACGTTTAAACTAAATACTGTCATTAAAATTCGAATGAAATTAAATGACTAAACATGACATTTTAATCCATATTTTATGTCTGTCTGATACTGTTTTTTGGAGGCCAATGGTGGCTGTATTTGTGTTGTAGAGCTGAAATATACTTGTCACGTGGAGTGTGTTTTGCCTTTGACTTTGTTTGATAATGCCTGACTACTTAACTCTGAATAAATGTCTTTTTCATATCCAGGCGTGTCTCGACTCTGTCCGTCAGAATGAGTGATCCGGCTGTTAAGAGGGTGGTGAGTGATATCATTCGTTCTCCAGAAGACAAACGGGAGTATCGAGGACTTGATTTTACAAATGGGCTGAAAGCCATACTCATCAGTGACCCCACCACTGACAAATCATCAGCTGCACTGGATGTCCACATAGGTAAATGGGAATTTCTTTGATTCATTTTGCACATATCGGCTTGACACGTCACTCAACTTTCTTTCTGCTCCCTTCTATTTTAACACAGACTATTTATTACTAACCTTGAGGACATCTTGGCCTCAAATCTTCATTATTGGCCATCAATAACTATTTAACAGAATTGATTCTGTTACCTCTATCTGTCTCTCTGTAGCTTTCCCTTCCTCAAAAAGCAATTTTTAATAGTCCAGACCTTGGCAAAGAGTTTTGAGTAATTTTGTTTCTGAACAGGCATCTCTAAAAGTAATTGAAGCCTTTTTTGTGTCAAGTTAAATCTTTTCAGTGCTATGTTTAATGAAAAAAAAAAAAAAAAATCAAACATTTTATTTTGAATTTGAGCTGAAGTTCTTCCCAGTGTGACAGCACAGACTAATGGGGGGAGTTAACTGATGCCAGGAAGTGCAGCTTTTAACTATCAAAGCATTTTATAGTTCAAGACTATGGACGTAACCGTCCTTTGCATGAAATGGTGTTGCAACAATTTGTAGGTAAAGATGTAGGTCAGATAAAAATATGTCATTGCTTATCTTTAATACTCACTCATTACACTGTAAAAGAGCCTTTTGTAAATAAGACCAAAATCACAATCGATTGCTTTGAGGTCATGTGTTTTTTTTATATTTTTTTTAGGCTTTGTTCGAGCTGCACACTATTACGATTAGTTTTCAGATCCGAAAAGTAGACTAAAGGCTCCGATCATTTGTGCAATGACGGGTTTGTCAGATGCCATCAATCATTAAAATCAAGCAGAAGGAATTTAAGTCATTCATACATCAGTTCTTGTGTAAATTGTTATTTCAGTGTTACTGATAATGTTTTATGAGTGATTTGCACATTCATTCTGCTATTTTCATTCATTTGTTCAACAGTCTGATTTGAGTCAACATGAATCTGGATTAAATTATTCAAGAGTACGTTGTCCTATTGAATTTAATGTAACAATTTTAAAAAGTGGTTTTACTTAGTTTACACATGTGTTCATGTATATTTTATGCTTTTTCTGTTTTGTTTTATTGTTTGCTGTTCAGACTGGGAATAACTAAATGGATTTGAAGCTGATTTGTGTTGAATGTCTGAACGATGGCTAAAGACTTTGAAACCTGTCTGAAAATATATTATGATGCAGCCCAGCCAGTTGTCTTTGCTTTCCAATGCCTTTAACATTGTAGCAGATCTTTGTGTAAATATATGGGTTTAAGTAAGCTTGATGTTCTTGACTGCCTGAACTTGTTGTCTTCCAGTGAAAAAGTCAACTCGATTTACAAGTTTTTCAAACGCTCATGGTTGCCTCTTTTTGTGTGAGAGTGTAAGCAAGCAGTGTTTTCTTGCACTTCTAATATCCTGATTTTTCTCTTCTAACTGCCCTGCAGGTTCTTTGTCAGATCCTGAGAACATTTCAGGACTGGCCCACTTCTGTGAGCACATGCTGTTTCTGGGCACCGAGAAGTACCCCAAAGAGAACGAGTACAGCCAGTTTTTGAGCGAGCATGCTGGCAGCTCCAACGCCTTCACCAGTGGAGAGCACACAAATTACTACTTTGATGTATCCCATGAGCATCTGCAAGGGGCATTGGACAGGTAAATTAATAAAAAAAAGAGCAATTGGTGACTTATAAAAAAAAAACATCTGTAATGCTGGTCTGTTTTAGATGCTGAAGAGCAATGTGTGCACGGTTTGAACTTGTGAAAGGGTGAACAGGGTTCAGGCCTTCAGGTGTTACAGTGTCTATCGGTGTGGAGTTACATGTCCAGGAGGAATCGGGTTGCTGGGATATAGAGAGAAGAGTTTCCCCTCGGAGCCCATCTGCTCATGTGACCCAGAGCACCACCTGCTCATTGAAACATTTAAAGGGGTCATATGATGCTATTTCTTGTTTTCCTTTTTCTTAAAGTGTGTTATGTAGCTGTTTGTGCATGTGTAAAATCTGCAGAGTTAAAGTCTCAAATGCAAAGAGATATTCTTTGAAATAGTTAAGGCTCAGCCATGCCTTCCTAAAACGCTTTGTTCAAACTCGCCCCCACAAATCTACGTCAGTATGTGGGGGGCAGAGTTTCATAACCCCGCCCAAATCTATACGCAAAGAAAGAATGCGTAACTTTTATTCTCGCTGTGTTATTGGTGCCGCCATGTCGTGGAGACGCTGTGTTTTATTTGTTGCGAAAGCCATAATGTCAAACAAATATTCGACTGTGCTGCGCATTTTTCGGAGGACTGTTTCTAGAACCTGGGAGAGTAAAGGCCGGCTGTGCACAAAGGCTGATTCTAAAAAGTGGGGCAATTTCATCTTTGCATGTACATTCTGGCACTTCTGACTCACAGACACAGCCTGTATGTTTTCATATTTTAAGAATTTGCTACCGACTATTCAAATGCAAGTTTTGAGAGGTATAGAGGAGCGCTTGTTTGTCGTTTCTACGATCGCAAATGCAGACGGTTCTCCCCCCGTAGCACAGTGCGACGCGTAAAAAGACAGTATTAGTATAGTGAAAGTAATTTTAATAGTGAAAGTAATTCGCAATTATGTCCCAATGAAATAAAACCTTACCAATCTGATATGTTCTGGTCCTGGGAAAGTTGATCGATCAGCTTGGTCATCTGTATTTTCCCAAGTAGATTCAGGCCTGAATTGATAGCTGTAGTACCAACATTATCACCTGTCATTATTGCTTTGGGAGCTGATGTTCTAAATATGGTAATTGACGTGACATTTTCATCACACGTGTAAGGTATTCAGGCCAATCACATTGCACTGGATCACTGGCCAATCAGAGCACACCATGCTTTTCAGAAATATTAGCTTTATAAAAATCTGCTTTTGAGAAAGGCGGGGCATAGAGGCGCAATAATAATGAACGGTATGTGTAAAATAATTATTTGTTTTAACCTAAAACCGCGTAAACGCATTGCATTCAACCAAATACACAAAATAATGTTCTTTTTTAGAACCGTCATATGACCCCTTTAAATGATTCATGATTAATCTCTAAAAACTGGGTCATGACTCTTTAGAAAGCACTGGTGGAGTGTTTGACAAGTAGGAATGTGTAAGATACATTTTGTGGGTGTGAAAGGAGCCAAATCCTTTTGAATTCAATCAGGCATGCACTGAACCCTTTTGCAGCAGTAGTTGTTTGCATGATGGAATGTCATTTTTGCCAAATGTTTGCATGTTTTCTTTGTAATTCAGAGGAAGTCAGATGCAAGTCAGGGGATTCATAGTGCTTTGGCGTATCTTAAACTTTAGTTTGTAGGTGCCCTTAAACTTGCCATTTGTTCATTTTAATATGTTAGGCTCACCAGAATATAGTGGTATTATGGTAAGTCTTAAAGGCTGTGATACTTTATCTTGCATTATTTTTATTGATTTGAAATCTATATTTTGCCTGTGCCATAATTTAGGTGTTTTTCTTTGATACATATTTGCCAAAAATGCAGATAAGCATGTAACTTTCAGCAGTGAAAGGCCCTGTCCCAAATGGAACCCAAAGCCCTCGCAATCTTCTTTTGAGTCCACACTTTCGTGACGTAATACTGCTTTGACAGTCGGGTAGAAGTCTATTCTTCTGTGGTGCTAAAAGTGCGCATCGAGGGCGCATATCAGCCACGAAGAAAGTGCTCGCGAACACCCTTCTGAAACCTAAAATGACAAATGGATCATTCACCAACTTGCAACACAGACCGCCTTGGTAAAACACACATATGTGGCAGATGCGGAATGTATAAAAATAACTCCCAAAAAAAGAAGAGGACTTGAATAAGCCCATTAATGGCATGTTTTAGTTATGCTCTTAACAATATTGTGAGTAATAAATGTGTATCCTTTTTATTTGCTTGTTACACAATGGAGCTTAACTTACTGTAATAATTATTTGACGTAGCCTGCTTTTACACTCAGAATTATTCCTTGCCATCCTCACGTACTAAACTGCTTTTTTAAAATTATTGTTTACATGCTGGAGTTATTCTATTACGTCGTGTGCAGAGTGACGTTAACATTTAAGCTAGCTAGTGAGAGAATGGCACTATCAAAGAGTCTAAAGAGGAATGTTGACAGTGAAATTAGGGCATGCAAAGAAGAATGGAAAGACAACTATGCTTTTCATCCTTTCAGTTTTGTGAATGCAAAGCCGGCGTGTCTTATCTACAACGAAGCGATCCACAGACTCTTTTGAATGTCTTTCAGAACTTTTAAAATGAAAAGCTCTCAATTCATCTCAAAATAAAACATTGCTGCAGAAACGTTCTCGTACTTTTATTTTGAAGGCAAAATCACTAAAGACGAAGTGATTGTAACTGTTACTGTCATCATGACAGATCTATTTCAGAACAAGCCGCTATCAAAATAGTGTGGCTGCGCCTGTTGCCGACCCTGGCCCTACAGTATTGTAAGTCCACAAGACTGCAATGGCACACTTTATGTCCACTCTGGGACAGGGCCCTAATCTCAGTAACTAAGTATGTTTATTTGCATGGCAGTTGCCATTCATGTCTTTGCATGCTTTTAAGAAAGACATTGACTGTGTAAGAGTACTTTATCAAGCAGTGCATTAAATGGTGTTTGACTTTGTCATCCCAGGTTTTCCCAGTTCTTCCTCTGTCCTCTGTTTGATGAGAGCTGTAAGGACCGAGAGGTGAACGCAGTTGATTCAGAACATGAGAAGAACCTCATGAATGACGCATGGAGGCTGTTTCAGTTGGAGAAAGCTACTGGGAACCCCAAACACCCTTTTAGCAAGTTTGGCACTGGTATGGAAATACTATGCATCTAATTTGATGGCATCTTTCATGTAGATATTTTCCTTTCAGTACTAAGATCATTTGAAACATGACTTTCCCCCCATTGGGTACTGTAAAAGCTTTCTATACTTCATTCTCAGTGAAGGACAATAGAAAGCTTGAGGAAATTGTCTAAATCGATTTAGCATAATCTACTCGGAGAAGATTTATCTGTGCCCAGAATAGCCAGATGGTGGCGGCCTTGAGTTATATAAGGCTTGCTTGCTCTTAAAAAAAGTGGTTTGTTCTGTCCTTTACCCTTGTATTAATCACCACCATTCAGAGAAAAATTTAATGCTTGCAAACAAATGTTTATTGGTAATTAAATCAGAGTTTCTGTGTTGTTAAAAGACCATAATATCAAACCTATTGAAATCAATTTATTGATTTAATGCAATTTTTGGTCAAATAAAATGTCCCCAGTATTAGAATACCTGCTCATCCTAAATTAAATACCATCTACCACTGATCATAATGGTACAGCAGTAGCTCAGAAATACAAAATTGTCCTAATGTTGTCCATGGGCCACTTCATCAGAACCGTCATCCTCAGATCTTGGATTGAATTCATATGGCCGTACTCTAAAACAAACACAGGTTAATTTTCTTCTCCGTCACAATTTGATTCTGGCAGGTCTGCACACTCTGCAGCTGTTTGTGTGATTTTAAAGTTGCCTTCATCCCTTGGTACAAACTGTCAAATGTCTATTGACTTTTTAAAATTAATTTCTTGTCCATGCAGGTTCGTTTCTACTAATTAGTGTTTTTTTTGTGAATGTCTCTTTTGTTTAGGCAATAAGTTAACCCTTGAGACAAGGCCGTCTCAACAGGGCATCGATATCCGTGAGGAGCTGCTCAAGTTTCACTCCACCTACTACTCCTCCAATCTGATGGGATTGTGTGTGCTGGGCAGAGGTCAGTCACCAGCCACAAATCCCTTAAATCATTTTCTTACATTTTGAACTCACTAGTGGGTGAAGAAAATTTTTTCCTCATTTCAATCTGCCAGATGTTCACATGCACCGTTTAATAAAAATAAAATGAAAAAATCTGAATCCTCAAGTTTCGTACGTAAATGTAGCTGACAGTAAAGGCAGTGATCAGTGATCTCCATGCAGTGCACTGCAGATTTCTCAGTTCGGTCTCAGTCTGATGCTGAATCTTTCATGAGATCTTCCTTGTTCTTTGTCATTCTGTTGAATGATTCATAGTTTGTTTTTGCACAGACTAGAATGTGTTCTGAAGAGTGCAGAGATGAAGTGCTTTCATTCTGGGTTTAACATTGTGTCTGACACATTTTGACAGAGACGCTGGATGATTTGACATCTATGGTGGTGAAACTTTTTGGAGAGGTAGAGAACAAGAATGTCCCTCTCCCAGAATTCCCAACACACCCTTTCCAGGAGGAACACCTGAGGGTGAGATCTAAGCCCTAATTGCACAATACACTCTAAACCTGTTTCTTGAGGGAGCCATCCATAATGGGAGTGCTATACTGTAATATTATACAGGACCGTTCAAAAGAGTCTGGTTAATAATATTTAATGATTTTTAAAAGACTGTTCTTATGCTTACATTTATTTGATTGTAAAACACTTAGTGTAAAATTGCAATTTAAAAGAACTCTTTTCTGTTTTAATGTTGTGATCAAAGCTGAATTTTCAGCATCGTTACTCCAATCTTCAGTCAGTGTCACATGATCCTTTCAGAAATCATTCTAATATGCTGAATTTGGTGCTCAAGAAACTTTTATTATTATTATTATCAGTGTTAAACAGTTGTGCTGCCACTGCTACTGTTTTCTTGGCATCTGACTCCTCTTCATTCCCTCTCTCTTCCCCCACAGCAATTTTATAAAGTCGTGCCTATCAAGGACATTAGAAACTTATACGTGACCTTCCCCATCCCCGACCTTCAGAAGTACTACAAATCAAATCCTGGTCATTATCTGGGCCATCTGATCGGACACGAGGGTCCAGGGAGTCTTCTGTCTGAGCTCAAATCTAAAGGTTTGTCAGGGAAGATAGATTTAGCTTTAAGTGCCTAAATGATAAAACAGACAAAAAAATTAAGTAACTTGTGACTTAAGAATCTAACAGCATTGGACTTGTAAAACACTAGCTTGGATTTATATATTTTCGTTCTCAGCTGTGTGTTGTTCATGGATGCACTCTGTCTCTCTTCAGGATGGGTGAACACGCTAGTCGGAGGCCAGAAAGAAGGAGCCAGAGGATTCATGTTCTTCATAATTAATGTGGATTTGACAGAAGAGGGGTTGTGTAAGGACCTAGAGTGTTTTTGTGTCTATTTGTGCTGGTCAGTGTGTTTTTGATTGTTTATGCTGTATTTTCTGTCTATAGTGCATGTTGAGGATATCATCTTCCACATGTTCCAGTACATCCAGAAGCTGCGGACGGAGGGCCCTCAAGAGTGGGTCTTTCAGGAGTGCAAGGTATGAACATTCTTGTTAAAGTAGGGCCATATAATGTCCATGATGTAGAAAAAGCCAACAGAATCATGGAATTCAAAGGGGGAATTCATAGGGACTATATATTGCTAAAATGTTTAATTATTCATATAAACTTTTATGGATTCAAATGATTAGACAGACATCCTTTCTGGTTATTTGAGAATAATTAAACCATTAATAATGGAATCCAGACAAAATAAAATGGGGAAAACATGGAATTTGGGAAGAAATAAAACTGAAGGGCTAGTTCACCGAATAATCAAAATTCATTATCAATTCACGCGTTTCCAAATCTCTATGACAAACACTAGGTGAATTTTCACATGCTGCTGCTGCTGACAATGGAACCATGAAACTTGTTTGTTGGGACATCACTGATTTGTCTCTACATTTTGTTTTTTGCAGGATTTGAACACTGTGGCTTTCAGATTCAAGGATAAGGAACGTCCTCGTGGATACACGTCTAAAGTGGCTGGACTACTGCATGTAGGTGTCTCATTAAAAATACTTTAAAAGGTTGTCGCCATGGTTACACGGGCTTGTCATCAGGGTGCTACTCTATTTTGTCAGGAAATCATAGCTGGTGTTAAATATTTTATGTTTTGTATGGAATACTAGTGTACTGAATACAATACTGTATTCTCTCTATTTCAAAAATGCCTTTTTGCCTTGAGGAAAAAAAGACTAGCTATTTTATTTTTAAGCACTAATTTGATGTAATCTTTTCTTCAAGAAGGATGTTAACTGTTGTTATTGCTTCTTGATCATTTGTCACATTTTGATATTTAACATTGTGTGCATTGTATTGTGGGATGCAGTGCTCATATATCAATAAAGTAAATCTATAAAAAAAAACGTAACAATTGGTTATGAAAAGATCAGATGTTCATTGAGAGCACAACATATGCCCCGTCTCTGTTTATGATGCTGAATCACCTTTCTGTGTGTCAGTACTATCCGCTAGAGGAAATCTTAGCTGCAGAATACCTACTGGAGGAGTTCAGGCCAGACCTCATCGAGATGGTGCTTGATAAACTGAGGCCGGAGAATGTCAGGTGAGCACACATACAAGGACGACTTTCTGTTTTATTACACACTTTTATGTTCATAACCTTTAAAAGAAAGCACTCTGAATTATTTGTATTTTATCTTGGTGGTTAAGGATATATTACTATTGCTCTTAGGATTTGGGGTTCGTTCAAATCACTTATCCCAAATATTAAACTGAAACGATGTCATTGGTGTTGCACCTGTGGATGGACCTAAAAGAAGTTTGTCCCCTCAGGATGAGATTAGTTTAACACAGATGTCCAGCCATTGGCCGCTCTCTTCAAAGACCCACTGAAGGAGCTTTATATTTGAACCTATGCAAAGCAAACATCAGCTTCTTTAATTCATTGCTGCTCAGGGCTAAACTGGACTCAGTTTGCTAGTCTTTTTTTGTTTTTGAAGTGGTGTTTGAAGCTGAATCATCTTGCTGTTTTTGCAAGAATCCCACTTCAGATTCTCACCAATGTGACGAAGGCTTTCAAATTCAATTTCCTTTTCAGCTTTAAAAGAGCATTGTCTTTCTGTTTGAAGTATATCTCAACCCTACCATTGCTGCTCTCGTGTTGTTTTGGGGATGGAAGAACTGGTAGGGTTCCTGTATTTCATTTTGTCGTGGTATTTCAAGTATTTTCTTCATCAAGACAAAGACTTTGATTTCAGAGCTGGTGATTTGCTGCTTGTCATATATTTCTTGGTGCTAAACTACACCGCTGACTTTTCTGAATGTACTGCAACACTAGAAGACCATAGTCTCACACAGCCAGACTTTTGTCTATCTGCATAAAATCTGATCGAGCTTTTTCTGACCAAGAACTGCCAACTTAGACAGGTAGAGACCATCTGAACCATATTTAAAGTGACCAACCACAGTTATTGTCATTTAGCTGTGGGTTTATCGGAAATCGAAATTACCTTTAACTTTGAAATGACCTTTAGACAGAAATACATTTGTTCACACGTTAGATTAGGGTCCAATTCTCACTATTAACTAACTATAACTTTTTGCCTCAATAAATTGCTAATTACGGCTTATTAATAGTTAGTAAGGTAGTTAGTAAGCCATTATCCTAGTTAAATGCATGCTATTAAGTAACTAGTTAATAGTGAGAATTGGACCCAAAACAAAACCCTAAAGTGTTACCATAAGTTTGAACCAAAATGAACATTTGTGTATCCTGATTAATTTAAGTGAATGTTTAAGTGCTCATGAATGTCAAACTTTGCCAAATCCAGTATCTAGTTCTTTTTCAGAAGTGTGCATTGTAGCAACCCAGTACTTTTGTAAACGCCACTTTTATTTCCTGCAAGGCTGATGAAATCTGTGCACCCTGAGTGCTGGAGTAGCACCAATCAAATTAAAGCTTGCCAGATTGAGAAAGCACTTGCTGTTTTTGTGTGCACTAAGCATCAGACAGTGAGTGAATGGTCTGAGACTGCAGTATCCTGCTGGTAACCTTGTGTGATTTGGAGCAATTTTGGAAAGGAGTGTTCAGGTTTTTAGACCAAACCTATTCTGGGCTCTCTTATGCAATTGATTGATGCATGAGAGTCCAGAATAGCATGTCATTGTTCCAAAAGTTCTCTATCGATCATGACGGTCTAATTGTCCAGAAATGGTGCATTGATCTAGAGCCTTGCACAGCAGATTGAGAAGCTCCGGGAAACTCAAACCTTTGATTGATGTAATGACCATAATTCCCAATCTATTTACAGAGCCAGAGATCTGATAAAAGCAAAATTGCACTGCCCATTTTCCTCTAGGGAGTCATGAGAAATGGATGGTGTCATGCCCTGTCTGGTGCAGTGATCTTCAATTCTTATGGTTTAATTTTTTTCTTTCTTTTAGGGTCGCTGTTGTCTCCAAATCATTTGAAGGACAGACGGACCGGACTGAGGAGTGGTACGGCACGCAGTATAAACAGGAAGCCATTACTGATGAAGTTATTAAGGTGAGACACATTTGATTTTCATTCAGAACTTAGACTGGTGGGAAATGGTCTAGATGGGAAACTCAAAAAGTTGAATGGATTATCCATGTTCTATGAGCATTATATACTTAATCAAAGGAGACTGGCCTTGAGCTAAGTCTCTTAACCTCTACTTTACTATGACTACCAATAAGCAGATTCATTTTAACTGGTTTACTGTAATTACAATAATTTGAAGAATAAAAATCATTGTTTCCTTTTTTTTGTGTGTGTTTTTCAGAAATGGCTAAACGCAGACCTCAATGGAAAGTTTAAACTGCCAATGAAGAATGAATTCATCCCAACAAACTTTGAGATTTACCCTCTAGAGAAGGATTCCCCATCTGCCCCCACCCTGATAAAGGTATGGTTTGCTGAAACTCGTATTGTACAGGTTACACTTTGAGCAACTTTAATAGAATATCTGGTACTTAAACTTGCAAGCATCGGGTCATCTGGCTTTTTTTTTCCCTTTTTTTTTTTTTTTAGGACACTGCAATGAGCAAAGTTTGGTTCAAACAGGATGACAAGTTTTTCCTGCCAAAGGCTTGTTTAAACTTTGAGTTTTTCAGGTAGGTTTAACATAAATTAAAAACTTTCATAATTTGCGAAAATGTAACAACAATTAGTGGGAGGGTGCTAAATTGTCATTTGTGTCTCAAGAGGATGAAATCTTTCAAAAATAGGTTTAATTGTTTTTAATATGCAAAATATAGTTGTATAATAAAATAAGTATAATTCGATTTTAACATGAAATATGATCCAGACATGTTCTTGACAAGTGTCATGAGATCCACCTGAATTACTTGAATGTTATGAAAAAATGGTTTTACTGATGTTTTAAAAAAAAAAATTTCTTACAGTGGTGTCAGCCTATTTTGCTTTCATTTTTATACTCATTTTAAAAGTCATGTGAAATGTTAATTTATTTTTATTCCTGTTAAATTCTGCGTTAACTACTCTGAAGCATTAATTGTAGTTTCTTAATGGTATAGAGAACTTTTTAAAAACAGGGTTTATCACTCACGTTCTTTCCACAGCCCGTTTGCGTACGTGGACCCGTTGCATTGTAACATGGCGTATTTGTACCTTGAGCTGCTCAAGGACTCCCTGAACGAGTATGCATATGCAGCCGAGCTAGCCGGCCTGAGCTATGACCTTCAAAATACCGTCTATGGGATGTATGTAAGTATGCTAATATCCCCCTCGCCACAATCTCTTCCTGTGAGGAAGACAGTCCAACTTCACGTACAAACAAGTGGCTACCAGTGGTTTCTGTCTTTGTAATAGTAACCCAAAATGTAGCTTTGTTTGTGGCTTTTACACAACAAACTCTTATCATTCTTTCCTTGTTTTTTCTGCGTATGTATTAGTAGCAGTAGACTAGCTTTAGACTAGTGCTGGAGCTGAGGCTGCATATTCATACTCTATCTGTGGTCCCTCTCAATCCGTTTCTTTTTGTTTTGTCATGACCCTTCCATACAAATATCATTCCATTTGTTCTATTTCCCCCTCCCTTTTTTCTTTCTTCCATCATGGTAGTCGCTACCTATATGCAGACCCACTGCACTGCAACATGACTTACCTGTTTCTCAGGTTGTTGAAGGATGATTTGAGAGAGTATACATATGCAGCCCGCCTGGCAGGGTTGGTCTATGGCATAGCCTCGGGAATGAATGCCATCCTTGTAAGTATGGTGATAAGCCCCTCCCCCTTTGGAGAGAGGGGCGGTCTATTGGGTGAAGGGCGGAGCTTGTGGCTTTTGAGTGTGCCAGTCGCTTGTCTATTCTTCTGCTTTCTGCAGAGTGATGGCATGTAATACCTTCAAAATATCTGTCTCTGGTCAGTCTGCTTGGGTACTGTTAAGGGTTATTTTAGGTTGTGCTGTGTTTAGGTGTTTGTAATGGAAAAATGCCCAAAAGAGCAGAACAAAAATAGACAATAAACAGACAGTTTACATGTATAAGTGTCAAGCTGCAAAAATAAAATTACCTCCAAAAAGCGCCTTATAAGTAGTCCATATGACTGGTAGCATTATTTAAATTCTCTTGTATACGTTTGATAGATAGGAACAGACTAAAGTCTGAGTTATTTGCAAAATATCTTTCCCTCTTTTGAAGCTCAGATTTTTTTTTTGTGTTTGCATACATTTAAACTGACATAACATGCCTAGTAGTATTATTAAATATACTCTGCATTAACCGCTTAATGCATTAAAATTAAACCAATTAATTGTTTGAAACTTAGATGTAAATAGAAAGTGTAATAAAATAAACACTTAATTGTGTATTATAGATGTTTTCTTTTCACTGTTCTGAAAGACATGTTATGGTAGGAAAATAGCCCCAAAAAAAAAAAATTACTAGTGCATAAAACAATAATTTTGCCTGTAGTGTCTTGCTTTAATGGGTAACTTGACTGTTTCAACTACTTGACCTGTAGCTTCCCCATCACTGGATAGGATCAACTGAGATGAATGTTAATAACAGCGGTAAACGGGGTGACTAAGGTTTGGATGACGTGGCAGAGCTGGGCTGTTCCTAACCTCACTTGCTGTGTGATTCACTTACTCCTTATTGTTTGCATACACATTCATCACAGTGAAAGCACTGCATTGGTTGTCTGAAGATGTAACCCTTAACTTTGTTGTTTTTAGTCTGCATCTGTACTGTGCTCTCAGTGTCTTCCATTTTAATGTCATTTCACAATTTTAAAGATAATGAGAGTCTGTTCTTGAGCTGTTTTTATCACTCATTCTAATACATATGCATGGCTGTTGTCTTTGTGCGTCAGCTGTCAGTGAAGGGTTATAGTGACAAACAACACATCCTGCTGAAGAAGATCATGGAGAAAATGGCCACATTTGAGATTGATGAGAAGCGCTTTGATATCATTAAGGAAGCGGTGAGACACATACACAAACACACACTCCTTAAAATACTAAGAATAAAGCAGAGATAAAACAAACTGTACGCTCAAAGGAATCTCTGCAGATTTCCGCAGTAGTTTAGTTGTAATTTAATTTAATTTTGATTTTCTGCCTGACATAATCACCACATGGACCAGCCGTGTCAACGATCTGTCTCTGTGTGACTTTTTTTGCCATTTCCTGTGTTTTTTTTTTTTTTTTTTTTTTTTTTTCTGCAACTCTCCGACCAATTAAAATTTAGTCAACTTAGCCTCTTCATCTCACTGACTAACATTTAGTCGACTGTTAGGGGGAAGCCCTACTCTTAACACCATTTCACCATGTTTTTACCAAGAATTTCCCCATAAGAAATGATACAGAAATATCTGTGGATTCCTGTGCCTGGTAATCATTTACAGATCCAAACACCAAGAGATAATGAGCTTAGTCTGTAACTGATCTAAATTAAACTTGTGTGTTAAGTGTTTTTTTGTTTCCTTTTTTTTTCTCCAGTACATGAGGTCTCTGAATAATTTCCGCGCTGAGCAGCCTCACCAGCATGCCATGTATTACCTGCGGCTCCTCATGACTGAGGTGGCCTGGACCAAAGACGAACTCAGAGACTCTCTGGATGGTGCGACACTCTTTCATTGCTGTCAATACGAGTGCTGTGGTCTCCTCCATGTGTGTTCATGCTGTGAATGTGTTTCTCAGATGTGACGTTACCTCGTCTGAAGGCGTTCATACCGCAGCTGTTGTCACGGTTACACATTGAAGCCCTGCTGCATGGCAACATTACCAAACAGGTTTGTTTTAAAAATCACTTCTCTTAGAGAAAAGGCAGGAGGTAAAGAGAGGTTTGTGTCCGGACAGGTGGAAACTATTCCTGTAATAATAAATTAAATGTACCATCACCACCCATGATTTGGTATTTTAGTGTCTAGTATTTACTACAAAACTGAATTAGACAAAACCTTGGAGGTTTGAGTGGTTACACGTCTTGTTTTTGTTATAAAATATACATAATGTGATTGAAATCTGCATACATCTATGTATATGAGCTGACTGAAGATTCATCGAAGTAGCTCACACATTAACCCGACATTATCATGAAAGCAAAATCTAACATTACACCATGTTATAGTTAGTGATAAGCAGTTTGGTCTGCCTGTTGTCTCCAGTCTGCTCTGGGCATGATGCAAATGTTGGAGGACACTCTCATTGAGCATGCTCACACTAAACCCCTGCTACCGAGTCAGCTGATACGCTACAGGGAAGTGCAGGTACCTGACGGTAAGTGCCTAGCACCACAAACTTAAATGCAAAATCTCAGCTGGTCTCACACACACACATTCAGCTTTGTATCCACATATACAGTATACACTACTGTTCAGAAGTGTGGTCTCTTTAAAATGTTTTTTTAAAGAAGTCCCATCTGCTAACCAAGGCTACATTTATTTGATCAAAAATACAGTATAGCAGTAATATTGTGAAAAAATAACTCTTTTAATAAATTTTTAAATGTAATTTAATGCAAAGCTGAATTTTGAGCATCATTACTCTAGTCCTCAGTGTCACATGATCCTTCAGAAATTATTATAATATGCAGATTTGCTGCTCAAGGAATGTTCCTTATCAAAGTTGAAAAGTTGTGATGCTTAATGTTTTTTGGGAAACCACAAAGCATTTATTTGAAATGAGAACTATAACTTGTCCATTTTAATCAATTTGATGCATCTTTGCTGAGTTTCATAAATAAAAATAAAAAATGTATTTCTTTTAAAAATATTATCTTACTGACATGAAGATGCAATTGGTGTTAAACCTGAATCTGTGGTGTGTAATTTGAGGTCTATGATATGTTTGTTGTGTGTGTGTGTGTGTGTGTTTGTCATGGTTCTTGTTTAAGTCCAGTTCTCTGTGGTTATCAGGTGGTTGGTACGTTTACCAGCAGAGGAACGATGTTCATAATAACTGTGGAATTGAGATTTACTATCAAACGGACATGCAGAACACCCATGAGAACATGCTGCTGGAACTCTTCTGTCAAATCATCTCTGAGCCATGCTTCAACACACTACGCACCAAAGAACAGCTGGGTAACACAAACACTCATGGGAAATGTCCTCAGTTGTGTGTGTACATCTAATGATGTGGTTATAGGATGAACACCTCAGTAAATAAAACTCCAAACTCTACAAACCCTGCCTGTTCCTGTGGTCCTATTGATTAAATTAATCTTAAGAACATAATTTATGTCTGCCTGTGTCCAGGTTACATTGTGTTCAGCGGCCCTCGCAGGGCCAATGGGGTGCAGGGTCTGCGTTTCATCATCCAGTCTGAAAAAGCTCCTCACTACCTGGAGTCCCGTGTGGAGGCCTTCCTCAAGACCATGGAGAAGAGTGTGGAGGAAATGGGAGAGGAAGCGTTTCAGAAACACATCCAGGCACTGACCATTCGCCGTCTCGACAAACCCAAGAAGCTGGCGGCCGAGTGTGCCAAGTACTGGGGAGAGATCATCTCCCAACAGTATAACTTTGACAGGGGTGAGTTGTTATTGAGCTGTTGAAATGAACTCATACTCTGCGTGAAGTATCTGTGAAGTTTTAATGTGTTTTTCCTTGATTTTCTTGCCTGATTTAGATAATATTGAAGTGGCTTACCTGAAGACACTGGCTAAGGAACACATTATGCAGTTTTACAGGGTTAGTGATGATCTGAACACATTATCACTCTGAAACAAATGTTTATTTGTTTTTAATCATCTTAATTTCCTGAATAAATTTCTTTGCATTTCCTGAATACAATTCCAGTGCTTGCAAGGTAGCAAAATAATCATGTTAAAGCTTAAAGCTAGGGTATACGATTTTGAAAATCGGTCGAGAAAGCTGGGAATTTTTAAAAAACTCATCCCGCCCCTCCACACACACACCCCTCCCCTCTGTGCTACCTGAATCCCTCCCACCGGGAAACGAACTGAACAACGTCACTCAGTCAAGCTGTGATCACCGGTAGTAAACATCGGAACAGAGATGTACGCTGAGACCTCTCTAATGACACTTCATATGTGATAGGCGATGCTAAACGGCTAACATTCCAATGCCGACTGGCAGCATGAGCATGTTGTCAGACTTATAAAAAGCTATTAATGTAACATGTCACACCATAAAAGTATAAATAAATGTTTAACGTTACCTGCTCAACAAAAAGTCAGCCGTGTCAGCGTCGGTTTTCAGTCCCAGATCTCCCTGAAGCTTCCTCCAACGATCAATGGTGGACCCTATATTTATCCTACTGTGAGTCCAGCGTTCTTCAAAAAATTTTTTTGTTTCTGCTCTTTCCCCTACAGACTTTCTCTTTCGTCCAAACTTTACACTACACTAGGGGCAAGCAGGGGCCGCTTGCTGCTGTCGTTTATTATTTTTATCCATTTTGGATCTGATGCTACTTAGCTAGCTACCATAAACTGTCAGCTGCTTGCTCGCGCAATTTCATGTCGCAGGAGGGGGGCGGGGTCGGGTGTGGTGGGGTGGAGACGCGAGCGCCAGGCGGAGTTTCAAGTGGAGCTGGTGATTGGATGAGAGCAGTTGACCAGTTGACCAATGTAAGCTGTCCGGCCGGACAGCTTACATTGGTCAACTTCTCTGCGGCTGTAAAGCCAATAGAGTGAATGGATTTTTTTAATTCTTTTTTTCTATTCATATTGTTCGGATTGTACTATATAACCATACCAGCATCTAAACGAGGATATTAATAATGAACAATCTTTGAAATCGTATACCCTAGCTTTAAGGTAAGCTTAGAATTCAGACTTTGTTCTGTGTGGCATTTTTGCAATTACCTCGACATTCAGCACACTGTTTTGTTTTGTTTTTTGTCTGTTGAGAATCTGGACACAATGTAACACCTTTGTTGATGCCTGATAAATAGACCAATTCAGTATGCAAATACATGCAAAAAAAGGACCAAGAGATGCAATTGGTGTCCATTACATGCTGTCAAGCTGGAGGCTTTTTATTACTCACATACACATCCTTTTACCTACCCTCTTTTGTACTAATGATGCATTTCCTACTACATGATACATGTTGGAAATAGAAAGGAGTAATTTAACTGCATCATATCTCATTGGCCTTGGGTCATCGAAACGGGAAATTAATCAAGAGGATAAGAACTGTTTTCTACTTGTGTCTGGAATTGGTGTGTGGAGTATTGAATTTGGTCTGTACTATTACCAAGGATTGAATAACTATGTACATCTACATTGTCTAGAAGGGTTCTTCTTTCACCTATGGACTGTGGCATGTTTTTTTTAATGTTTTTTTTTTACATCAACCGGTTTAATGATTGTGATAAGTTGGTATGCAGATCCCTCCCCACTTTCAGATTTATAGTAAACTTTACTTATAAGAGTACGAGTTTGTTATATAAACAAATATATATGTATTCATAAGTAAAAAGCACATCTAGGGCAGAAATTATCTATAAATCTAATCTTTTGAATTGGGTATGAATAAACAATGATTTTCAATAAACAGATAACTTTGCAAATGCTCATTTATTCGTGAGGTTCCTCATCTTGTCATGTGGTTTGATCGTTATGTTTATTCTCTCCAGGACTTGTTGGCCATCGATGCCCCCAGAAGACACAAGGTGTCTGTGCATGTGCTGTCCAGAGAGATGGACTCCTGTGAGTACTGACACAATGAGGCTGAGACATTCTGATTGGACTGACTGATGCAGCTGGACAGATTCATTTATATCTACCATGTGTTTCCTGCAGGTCCAGTGGTTGGAGAGTTTCCTGCTCAAAATGATGTCAATCTGGCTCCTGCCCCCTCACTTCCTCAGGTACTGCATAGATGTACAGTAGTGGTGGTCCAATATGGGTGTATGCAATATACTTTTTTTTTTTTTTGTAACAAATATTAGATGATTGTTGTAAACTACTGTTCAAATGTTTGTGGTCAGTAAGGTATTTTATTTTTTTTAAAGAAATTAATACTTTTATTCATCAAGAATGGGTTTAATTAATCAGTAAAGACATTTTATAATACGAAGATTTTTATTTCAAATAAATACTGTTTGTTTGAACTTTCTAATCATTAAAGAATCTGTAAAAAAAAATATATATCACAGTCTCCACAAATATATTAAGCAGCACAACTGTTTTCAACATTAATAATAAAAAAAAATGTTTCTTGAGGAGCAAATTAGCATATAAGGATTTCTGAAGGATCATGTGACACTGAAGAGTAATGATGCTGAAAATTCATCTTTGTCATAACAGGAATAAACTACTTTTAAATTACATTAAAATAGACAATAGTTATTTTAAATTGTAATAATATTTTACAATATTGCCGTTAGATCAAATAATTGCAGCCTTGGTGACCAGAAGAGATTTTTATTTTATTTTTACTTTTTATAAACTAGCAACACCCCCTATCATTATGACTGGAAGTGTTGTGTGGCCAAGCACCACTCACACTTTCTTTATAAATGTCAAAATATAGTTCTAGTTCACTCATTGTTTTGCTATTGTTTTCGCTGATTTGTTTTCAGCCATCATTAGTTCAGGATATGACCGAATTCAAAAGGAGTCTGCCGCTGTTCCCTCTCACCAAACCTCACATCAACTTCATGGCTGCCAAACTGTGACCAGCACCATGGGACTGTCAGACGCCCAATTATGGAGCCAGTAACATCGTTGTCTGTTTGTTTGTGTGAGTGTGTGTGTGTGTTTTGTGTGCGTGTGAGCAGGCAGGGCCACAACAGTGGCGCTTGCAACATTTTTAGTTTGAAGACGTACAATGTTTGATTCATATTGCTTCTGTCGAGACATTTGTATCCCTATATAATATAGGAATCACTCGCTGGCCACGACGACACTTTTTCATAGTTCGGTTTCATTTCAAAATGCTGTTCATTTCATTTACACCACTGTTTAGCAAAACCATGAGAGCATTTGGAGAGGCTGTTGTGAAATATATCAAGATATGTCTCTCCAGAAAAGAAATACTGGCCTTAAGATGATTTTAATCAGTGATCAGGTTTTCTGACGCATTTTTTAATGTTTAATTTAAACTATTTGCTTTGAGTTGTTTTTAGTTTCTGTGCATGTTGGCAGAGTTTTATCTTTAAGGATAGTGTTGTAAATGCAAGGTGGTTAACTTGATTTTATTTGCGTTTGGAGAAATATAATAAACAATTTTTAATGTCATGTTCTTTTGTTTAAGTTACTTTGTCCTTCAAAGATTCATAATATTGATTTATTTGACAAACTCAGTGTCATAATAGAAACAAATTCTGCTCATGAAACATGAATTTGTGTAAAAATTATTTTTATTTATTTTTTAACTTGCATCATTGAATGCTTCAATTTATGCACCACTGGTTTTGCAAACCATTTCACATTAATACGTTCATCTTGTGTTTTGTGAATAATGCCGATTTTCTTTTTCGAGATGCTCAGTTTGATCTAATTCGCCGATATCCACATGAAACATGACGGCATTTACAATTGCAGGAAGTCGTTACGAGAAACTGACTCTGAAATCCCCTTTAACTGGGTTTGTTTTTATCTCTGATGTCTTGACTTGTGATTTTATGCACTCTTCACAAGCAATAATGTGACTTACAGGACCTTTGACTAGTGTCTTAAACTCTACTTGGCATTCTGCTTGACACAGTTTGAGCTTGGTTTCAGGAAACGGATTAGACAAGAACTAGACGTGACGTGTCTGAAGGCTGTAGTTCACCTGCGTTGATGCAGGAACATTAAGTTAGTCTGTAATCCTCGTGTGTCCTCATCTCAGGTGTGTGATAGCCAAGACTTGACCATAACTTGTTTCTACTGCTGAGATTAATTCTAGACTTAACTCAGGCGTATCAAAACAACTGTAATGCTGCATTTTTTTTTTAGAAAAACAACCACCATCCTACCACCTCCATCAAAATAATGAATCATTCTCCACAAACGAACTGTAAAAACTGACACTGATCGTTGTACCACTAAGATGGATTTACTCAGGCATCTCACTGCATTGGTTTTGGTGGTTTGAATTTAAAGGAATATTTCATCCAGTAAAGCAAATTCAGTGATTTTTTTTTTATTTTTTCTCTTGGCTCTCCAAACCTGTATGACATTTTTATTTTTTTTATTTTTTTATGGAAAAAGAAGTGAATGAGGATCAGATTGTAAAGCTCTTAAAGGTAACGTAAAAGTATTCCATATGACTTGAGTGCTATATTCTTAAAGGGCCCCTATTATGGATTTTTGAAAATGATCTTTCATGTAGTGTGTAATATAGCTAGCTCTAAGTGAATTAAAATATCCTGCAAAGTTTTAAATCTGAAAGTGCACCGTATATAAAGTTATTGTCTTTCAAAAGTAAGAGTCGACTCTGAGTCAATGAAAGAAAATGTCATACAGGTGCATACAGCACAGGTCGAAAATCAAAAATTCCCATTGCCATAACACCGACAGCTCTGCGTGTCCTGAGGCTTCCTTCACCGTAAACTAAACAGTAACGAACAATGACGTTGATTTCTTTTTTTTTTTTTACCATATCAATCCGAGCGCGAGTCCGATGATGAACCTGTGGTTAAAATGAATCTTTACCATGATACTACAGCAGAGCAGTATAATCCTAAACTTTTCCTGTTACCTTTATTTTACTGACGACTGCTTCTCAAATATCAGAGTCAGCTAATCAGCTGTGGGGCCACTATTACATAAAACTGTCTATTAATGCAGATTGTCTGTCGTTCTCACTACTTTGAGGAAAGATTAATCATGGAGCAAGATTTGTTTTACCAATGTTTGTTACATCAGTCATTCAGGCTAATGTATACGTTGCATAGCCTACATGCACTGTTATTGATACAGTTTCCACGTGTTCACCGCAATATATTAGAAACTTACTCGGTAAATAAATTAGTACAAGTAAAATAATCGGTTGGTGGACATGCACTTGTTTATGAGATGTTGCTATTCCTCACCATCAGCATTATGTACCTCAAACTGAGTTGTGAATCTCAAACTGAGATGTACCTCAAACTGAGGAGGTCCTGCTCGAGTCGTCCTTGCGATGGAGGTTGAATGAATGGTTCTTCTAGTGTTTCATCGGACTCGCGCTCGGATTGATATAGTAAAATCGTTACTGTGTTTAGTTTACGGTGAAGGAAGCCTCAGGACACGCAGAGCTGTCGGTGTTATGGCAACGGGCGTTTTTGTTTTCAACACTGCTGTACATGGTAAACCAATCACAATAGACTGAGCTGTCTGGCCAATCAGAGTAGAGTAGCTCACGGAAAAGGAGGGATTTAGAGAGATTGATTCATTTGGCGAGTCGTTTGAGAATCATTGAAAATCTGGTGATGTGCAAATGTATATTAAGAGAAAATGAAACCGTTTTTCGACGTTCGATGCATGTAAACCTGTTGTAGGAGAAACTTTAAAATATCATAATAGGGGCCCTTTTTAAGCCTTGAACATAACTCAAGTCTTCTGGAGCCGTTCATAGCTTTATGACAGTGTTCTTGTTAACTAAAACAAAAACTATTCAATTGTTTTTGGTAATTAAAAAATAAAGCTGAATAATAAATATTAGATAAATCTTAAATGGTAATTTACAAATGTTACCTTTGCGATTTGTTTAAATGATTTGAAGTACTAAGATTAAAATGGAAATATAAAAAAGCAAACTACTAAAAATGACAAAAGCACATAAAATTACAAAAACCTTCAATTCAAATGAAACCGAGAATATAAGAAAAGTTCATCAAAATGATAAACGCTTGAATGGCATATAAATAATGCTAAAATAACTCTGAAATTTAAGTGGAAAACCACACCTGCTCAAAAATTATCAAGATATTCAGTGAAAAACAAATTTAATTTGTCTGTTTGCCACAAATCTATCACGACTTCAAAAGATTTTGGAATGTATAGCACAAGCAGTTATACAGACAAGGTTTTAAGGTAATAGTTCACCCAAATATGAAAACTGCCATTCAATGTCATTCCAAACCTGGATGACTGACACTGTTCTGTGGAACACGCTGGGGTCCAAACAACATTAGACGTTTCTCAAAACATCTTCTTTTGTACTTCATTTATTCACCATCACGTCATTCCAAACCTGTATTATGACAGTATTTTCATTTTTGGGTGAACTGTCATTCATTTGGTTCTAGGTCACTGCATGCTTTTTATTTTATGAAAAAAAGATGCTAAAGATCTTTTTGTTCCATGAAATAATGAAAATACAGGTTTTTAAAACAACATGAGGGAGTAAATGATGACATTTGTATTTATTTTAATTTTGTCAATCGTAAACTTTTAGATTACTTTCAGATCCAAAGATGCATTTCGGATGCAGTTGGAGCATTTGTTGCACCCCAACTGTTCTAGAATCAGCTCCGAGTTCTGTAAGTCAGTGACTGCAACAGATGCTTGTGGTTCTCACCCTTTCCTGTAACCTGATGTCACATGTTGTTTGCTCATACTGTGGTTGAACACTAGGCAGAATATTAGAGTAAAGAGATCTAGAAGAGCGTTACTCTGCATGAATGAGTCGAAGATGATGTCGCACCGATTCAGTGAAGCTGCAGTCGTGAGGTAGAAACGGTTCTTCATTTGCTGGCTGTCTTGTGTTGAGTTTATTAGGTGGTTTTGAAGTGCAACAGAACACAGGGGAATGGTGCTGTTGCACAGCTGTGTATCTGGGAGAGATTTGTTTTATGATCATTAAACAATTGTATGAACTCAGTTGATGTCTCTTTTTTGTCTTTGATCTGCACTAAAGATTTTTTTACATTCTTAAACCTGTTAAATGTTCAAAAGGAGGGTTTTCAATAGATAATTGGTATTTAAATGAATATTCTGCATTAAATACAACTTGCACTTTGTGCTCAACTTCAACTGTAAATACTGTATTTTCATTGTATTTAAATGAATATTGGATACGCATAAGCAAATCAATATTTTAATGTTTTTTTTATTATAAATTAAATAATTAGTGGTTATATTGAGTAAAATATTATATAATATTGGATAATATTTTATATAGTGAGTAAATATTTCAGTATTTCAAATGACCCTTAAATACATTTATTCCTAAATGGGTTCCTGCTCTCAATAATTTTCCCTTTGCCTCCTTAAAGATAAAGCATGCAAGTATGTTCTGTTCTGAAAGCATCAACGCACCCATTACAACACATTAGCTTGAGGGATCTGACTGAGCTGTGCATAAGAATAGACCAATGAGAAGTCTGATTATCTGAAAAAAAAAATACAGGGAAGGGTAGCAATTCGGCATCTCGATGCTAAAGATTTTAGGAGCACACTAGTAATTGATGTCAAAGCTAAGAGACATGCATTTAAAATCCTCCTGGTTTTTTAGTCCAAGTTAAAAACTCAAACTGCCCAACACAGTCAAGCATTGGAAAAATACATTTATTTACATAAATCAACCAGAAACTATAAATTCAGAAGCCGTATCTGTACAATTCATCCATTTATACAACATACATGTTCTGTATTTGGCATTATGTTTCAGGAGACATTATTGTACGATGGAAATTATACAGCACAATTAAATGCTGAAAAGAAGGTAAGAATTTAAAATCATATTTAGGCAACAGAATAACTGTCTTGCATTTGGTGTAAATACACACTATTTTTAGAAAGTACGTTAACATTAAGCATGTTCTTTCAGTGTTACGTCTATCATCAAGAAGCTCTAATGATGTGCTTTAGCTCTATGGACAAATAATACTTGAACAGCTAATTAGGAGTAAAGCGGAGTTAAAGGTGCAGTAAGCGATTTCTGGGAAACTGTTGAAAGTGGATCGAACCGAGCACCACAACACACTTGTAGCCAATCAGCAGTAGAGGGCGTGTCCACTCATGATGGGGGAGGAGAGAGAGTGAACAAGAGGGAGATTTGAAGAAAGACTGTAGAAAGAGAGATGGCTGAGAGACATTACAAAAGAGAAAAGGTCAGAGGAATATCACTGGGAAAAGAAGTGTTCTGATCAGGCAAGAGCTTCAGGACCCGTGTTAATATCAGAAAGGCTTTCCAGCGCTGGAGAGACCTAAGTGGGAAGACCTGAAAACGGACGCCAAGGTTTCTGTTCCATACGTGAGTAACATTGGTTTTGCTGTTTCACAGAACTAAGATGTGCTGTTGTTGTAATGTTAGCTGTAGTAACAAGACAGTTTTGAATGTCAGTGTTTGTCTGGAGCTACCAATTCTTACTTGTATTTACCTCTAGGTTAATTTTTTGTTCTTCCTTGTCGTTCGTTCGCCATCTTTGCTTTATTTTTCGCGAAGCACTATTTTGCTTCACTTCAGCTATGATAAAGAGACATCCACTCTTGCATTGCGTGTTCATGCATTGTTGGGGGCGGAGCAATGAAGAGAGGGGTGTGTTTGTTTGGGTTGATTTCAAATATCAACAGTGTTTCTCAGAAATTGCTTACTGCACCTTTAATTACACAAGCTTTTTAAAATAAAACACCTGCCTCTCAATGCACACTAGATGATGTTTAATAAATTCACACTGTAGTGTACTGTTGCTCAGTATGCCATTACTGCACTGTATGTATGTAATATTTTCTCCCATGTGCTTCTTGAATCAAGTCATCAAACACAACGATTCAGAAAAAAATTGGCATGTTCACCAAATACACTTGTCCATCTGGACCATGTGACCTTTAAGACACACATATTGTCGTGTTGTAACAAAAAGGCCACTATTACTCTTAAAAGTTCACTGTTCTACCAGAGGCCATTTATCTATCATGAAACAGGTTTATTAACAGCAGTTATGAGGCATCCGGTTACCAAGGACCAAACACTCAGACTGGACTCTTAACAGACTAAATCAAATTATCACATGATTTCTGAATTATAAAAGTGACTCCCTGAAACTCAGACATCAACACTACAAAGATGGAAAATAAAGATGATCGGCCGATCAAATTATGTGAAGGCAGGCAAGACAATGAATTTCACAATATTTCATATTTCTCCCCAAAATCAGCATAAAAATGTTGTTTCAAAAGGCCTATTGTTAGGATTTTTAGCATTTTTTTTTAATTATTTGTGAAATATTTCAAAGAAAGACATTTGTAAAGCATAATTTTAAGTATATTATATAGTAGTATATGATACATACTAAATATAATTCATATTGAAACAAAAAAATTCTAAGCAAAATATTTTATTTTTTGGGTGAAATGGGTAAATTTCTTTGAGTAGTTTATCTGAGTAGAACCACCACATAATAAAGGTTATTTTATTAGCTCATTTATGAACTGCTTTAGATATTTATGTTTGCCTTTAATGTTTAATATTCCATTTGTTAGGCTAATTAGTGGAGGAAGAATCAGCAAAAGTGCTTCACGTGAAACATCATGTTGTCGTTTGCATGTTAAGGATACTTGAAAGCTTCAGAAAGATGTGGATTCACCCGAACATTTCTAATTCAATATAAAACAATCCCTTATTAATATAAAACGTTCTTTCAATATTTATTTTTCCTCAGTCTCTTTCTTAAAAGGTCAAAGCCCATAAAATAAGTAACACACGACTCCTCGGTCTGATTATGTCGACTGAAATAAAGCTGAATCATTGTTCAAACTCCAAACAGAATAGTCACATTCACAGGGAAAAGAAAACCAAATCCAGCGTCTGTAAAAAATGTCCAGTAGTGTGGCGGCGCGGTAGTGTCTCTTAAAGATGCGTGAAATCAGAAATGACAGTGGATGGAATCGGTTGATGAGCTCAGGCCTCTTCCACCTCGGGGAAATTAAGGATCTTGCGATGAGCCTGTCGGAGATACTGCTGCTGCTTGAAATAGACCTTAAACGCCCCTTTAATAGCCACAAACGCAATGCCACCCTGAGAGACAGAGAGATAAAGCTCAGTATGAGGGGACATGTGCACATATCATAGACTTGGGGCCAGATTTACTAACAGCTTGCACCCGTGCAAACCCTCTTTTGGCGTTAAAAAACTACTGTCAGGATCTACTAAAGACATGCAGTGAAAAATGAGCGCTGAAAAGGCGTGGGTTATTTTTTGCAAAATTTATGGGGAGGAGAGTATTTCAATTAATCATGCAAGGTGATTTAGGCCTACTTTTTTTTTGCAGGTTTGCGCTCGTCAATTTACTGGTATTTGCAACATTATAAATCGCCAAAAAACAGCATGCTAAACCAGACGCTAACTCGCGCTGCTCTTGGTAGATTGTGTTGGTCATTATGGAAATGATCCGGCTGCGTCTGTGTTCTTTCATTTCCACTTCCTCAGTAGATCACGAGCAGAACTTTCCACTCCCGTCTGCGCTTTTTTATGGAATTGCGCTCTCATGCTAATCTGCCCTGTTTAGTAAATCTGGCCCAGAGTTTTCCACCATATTGCTCGTACCAGAATGGTCCTCTGAAGATTTGAGTTGACGCTGCTGAACATCAGTTTACCCACGATGGTGGCGATGGTGGGGAACACGAGGGCTCCGCACAGGATCCGTGTGGCTGACACGTGATCGGCCAGCGGACTGGCCTCTGCTGGGATCCTGGGCACTGGGAAGCCGATACCTGCGCGTGACAGAACATTTTTGGTGACAACTTCACACAATCTTGTAGTAAGCAATCTAAGTAAACAGGGCCTAAAACTGACTAAAACCTAAAACTTGCCACACCTGCCAATGCCACAGCTAAAACTACTAGCCTAACTACTATAAATTAAAAACATTAATAGAGACAAGTAACAGTAGTTTTCAGGTATAGACATAATAAAATGTAAAATGACATTATTCGTTGTATAAATAAACATTGTTTAATCCTTATTGAAGTTACAAAAGTTATTCAGTCAAGAGCATTGAGTGATTTTTTCTTTGTCATTGGTTGTTTGACTAACATCGCAAACACAAAGTGACAGGAGCCTAATATTCCTGCTGCTATCTAAGATTAATGCCTGGTTCAGATTACACGATTTTTTTGTCTGTTACGATAGTCACTGTGTCAGATTACGCGATTTTGACTCCTAAAATCTTGTCGTGTCGTGGTCAAGAAACATGTCAGACTACACGTTGCTTCCTGGACAGTCATCGTGTGCCGTCTTTAACGAAGCGCGTGATGTCATCGAGAAGGCGTAACTAGTAGCGAGTGACTTCCCGGAAACGAACGTAAACAAACAATGGATGAAGCGGTGAGTGTTGTATTGGCTGTCCTGTGTTCAGAAAAATGTAAAAAAAAGAAAGAAAACCCGACAATGGAAACGTTCCTGGATTGCTCAAAGAGGACAGTATGGGCTGTCAATCCTCCAAAGAGAACTTGAGGTAAAATATTTTTACTTTTAGCCAGTAGTACAAGTAAAATAATGTTGCTAGCTTGCCACAACGATAACATATTACAAAAACAGACCGTTAAAACCTCATACATGTGACGGAACACGTCGTGGACGACCGTTAACAAAATTAAACATGCTAGTCTTTTTGTCGTGTAGCATCGCAGACGCGACGTAGGTTGTCGCCCACTATGACACTATACGAGATGATACGATCGAATCTTGCGTCCCGACGCCCGTTGTCGTTTACGAATCCCTACGTCAAACGGATCGTGCCAAAATCGGGCTAAAATCGTGTAATCTGATTCTGAACCAGGCATAATGCGCTGGTCCAATACTGATACTGATACACATGCGTTGTCTTTTTCTACTATTTACGTTCACTTAAGCCATGACTGACTATGTTTACTAAGATATTAGTAAAGGATACAGAGAGCGGCATTTTGACAATTTTGTGTGAATTTGCCCGTTGAAGCGCAAGAAGACAAGAAAGAGAACTCAATTCATTATGTGTCTGCACACAAAACTTTCCACACAGGGAAAATTGAGTTCCCTTTCGCGTCGTCTTGTGCTTGAATATTTAAATTGGCAAAGGGCAAACTTTCGAGACGATGTAGCGCTGGCCTCGAGTCTCGAGTCGTTGTTCATGTTTGTTCACGTACATGTTCTCATAACATTTCATTGTTAGAATTCATAAAAAATGTTACAGGCCTACTGGTGATTGACAGTTTTATATACTCAGATTTTTACTGCATTTGGCATTTGCAATGTTCATTTTAACCCCTTTCATTGCGTCGTTTTAAAATTATACTGACAGTTTAAACTGGTTTCAAATATTGAATTTTGAATTAATATTGTGTAAAATAAGTGTTCATTTACACTTCATTTGCAATCAATACATTTGTAGTAGTGTTAAAAATTCACTTTTCCATTAAGACAATAGAATTGCTTATATTTGTTACTGTCAGAAGATGTATATAGAAATCGTAGGTCATGATAAATCAGGAAATGTCATGACACTCTAAACACTGAATACACATTTAAAATATTAAATCATATATATTTGAATAATATAATAAATATAATTATTAAATAATAAACATGATAATTGCATTCAAAAGATAATTAAATACATATGTGTATGTGGACATTTATAAATATAATGTCCAAAATTATGTAATATAGGCACAGATTATATTGTTTTTATATTATTATTGTTTTTATTAATATTTTGAATTATGTTTTATTTTTTGTCATTTTAGTTTTCACTTTAATTTTAGTTAAAAAAAAGTTATGTGTTTTATTTAATTGTATTTAATTTGTTTAATTATTATTGTTATGGTTTTATTTATCTTTGTTTCAGTTTTAGTTTATTTCCATTAAAAAAAAAATATTTAAATAATTAACTACATAAAAATTTAAAATGTTGCCTTAATTAACTGAAATAATATGTTCATCTAATATTTTTTCTTTTGTCATTTCAATTAACAAAAATGTTTTCATAGGTTTAGTTAAAAAATAACAACCCTAGTCACCACTGACCTGGAAAGATACTGTTGAGGATCTGAAGCTTATTGGAGTATTTCCTCCAGATGCGGAGCACGTAATCTTCCCAGCGAATCATCTTCCCCAGAATAAGCATTACTGGGATGGTGGGCAGGCCGATCAACAAGAAGAGAGGATCGGCCCGTTCCATCACATCCAGACCTTCCTTATGACCCACAACCTGAGAGAAGAACACAGACAGATTGTTAAAGGTTGTATCAGTGATTTCAGGCCCAAAAATAAATGTCTAATCTTTCCTAACGATCCGCTGGCTGCCCGCCCCATAAGCATGCCGTCAAAAAACCGTGTCTCT
The DNA here is from genome assembly GCA_031834385.1 of Semotilus atromaculatus. NCBI lineage: Eukaryota > Metazoa > Chordata > Actinopteri > Cypriniformes > Leuciscidae > Semotilus > Semotilus atromaculatus. Next base: position 32,932,242 of record JAULUF010000025.1, read on the forward strand.
GTATACAGCCTAGGCTCTGAGATCTGCACACAAAAACAAATGGGTACAACCACCACTCAAAACCAAAATAAACAGTGTTTCAACCAATCACCGACAGGTGTTGTGAGGTTTTGAGCTCGTGCACGGCTGGACAGAGCAACACCCGCCCCTGTCGGTGATTGGTTGAAACACTGTTTGTTTTGGTTTTGAGTGGTGGTGTACCCATTTGTTTTTGTGTGCAGATTTCAGAGCCTAGGCTGCCTACAGAGACGCGGTTTTTGGACGGCATGCTTATGGGGCGGGCAGCCAGCGGATCGTTAGGAAAGATTAGACATTTATTTTTGGGCCTGAAATCACTGATACAACCTTTAAGAATCAAAGAATGCTTGTGAAATCAGTTGCGCTGTGAGTGACGTCTCACCTGCATGACTGTCACAGCTCCGTATGTGACGGCCGTCCAGTAAATGGATCCCACCATGATTCCAGCAGCAGCAAACGGGCAGGCCTTCGAGATCAACCTGTCTGCCAGATCCAGCACATACACCACCGGACCTGGACACAAAAAAGTTGCTGCCTTAATTTTTAAGTACAATCAACTTGGATGTTGAAGTCATTTCAACTTAAATTACATTAAACTGAAATTATAGTTAAACTTAAAATATACCTAAAAACATTTAGAAAATTGCTTAACTGAGTTAAAGCAATGTAAAACCATGTTGTCATAACATTATTGATCTGGTATGAAATGGGCTTTTTAATGGCTCTTGAAATTCAGCAGCCTATACAATACTTATAGAACTTATATACACAATGATAATATTTTCCCATGATAACTGAATAAACTTTCTGTTATTGGCTGAATATCAGTTTATAACTACAGATATACCACCAATCAAAAGTTTGGGGTCAATGATTTTTTACAGTTTTTAGCAGGGATGCATGAAATTGATCAACAGTGGCAGTAAAGACATTTACAATTTTACAACAGATTTCAAATAAATCTATATTATTCTATAGTATAATTTATCTCTTTTGACCTTTCTATTAATTATATATTTCTATTAAATAATTCTGAAAAAAGCATCAGTTTCCACAAAGACGTTTCTTAAAAATGTTTCTCGAGCAGCAAATCATCATATTAGAATGATTTCTGAAGGATCATGTGACACTGAAGACTGGAGTAATGATGCTGAAAATACAGCTTTACCATCACAAGAGTAAATTACATTTTAAAAAATATAATAAAACAGTTATTTTAAATTGTAATAATATTTCAAAATTTTTATGTTTTTTGATCAAATAAATGCAGTCATATTGAGCATAAGAGACTTCTTTCAGAAACATTCAAACAGAAACAACCCCAAACTTTTGAAAAAGAATGTACTGCTATACCTCAAGCAATATATTGTACACACAATGTCACACAACAAGTATGAAAAACAAGTTGATATTGAGGTCTGAATCATGTGACTATCACAGGAGGATCGAGAGAGGGTGATGATGCAGAAATGAAAGGAGTGACTCCGGTTTCCGTCTCTCCAGCAGAGGGCAGAAGGTGCTATTCTGATGTGAAACATCATGTAGGGAATCACTCGCCTGACTGTGTCATGATTATTCAACCAAAGTTGACAGGAGTGATAATCACTTTATCGTTCGTTCCATGTGACACCAATGATGATTAAATCCTACATGACTCATGACTAAAGTTTTACAACCACTGCAAAGCACACAAGTCTCAATGACCTATGCTTTATGAAACAGTCCTAATAAGGAATGAGGAAATACTCAAAGTGGAAATGAAATCATCCAATATTTACTGACCTACAACCTGCTTTCCTCTCAACCTATAAATACCCTCCACTGCAGGAGATGTCTAGGACGCCTCTCTGGAGAGGACATTCATTTCCTCATTTCTCTGCTGAATCATCACTTCATTTTCATTTCCACTTAACATTTATCATACACAGAGCATTTTCATCCAGTGCTGTACATGAAACCACAGCTCTACCAACTAAAGAACTTAAAAGAAAGAGTTTACCATGAAACATCTCAAGAATAGATCAGATTTTATAGTTCAGAAGAAAATAAATGTATTGTTGCATAGAGAAATTTATTTTATTTTAATTATGCACAATTTAAAACCATTTAACCTTTAGCAAAGTACTGAATCGCAGTAAACTTATTTTAATGATGATACAGATTTATCATACTAATAGTATGATTTTGTATATACATATCAAGGCGATATTTATCAAACTAAGTGAACTATAATTAAACTATAAAGAAATATAATTGTATCTCTTTATTTTATTTAATATTACTTTATATTTTTATATTGAGGCCTGAGAAAACTTATGGGCTGATTGTCTTAGTACAAAACCAAAGAACAAAAAACTTCTATACAAATTCGTCATCTGACCAAACAATTCCAGTAAAGGTTGTGAGAAGTTTCTGTGTGTGTGTGTGTGTGTGTGTGTGTGTGTGTGTGTGTGTGTGTGTGTGTGTGTGTGTGTGTGTGTGTGTGTGTGTGTGTGTGTGTGTGTGTGTGTGTGTGTGTGTGTGTGTGTGATCACTGACCCCTCTCAAGAATATGAATATGGAATATTCTGATGACAGCGCCGGAATCTGATTGACTTTCTCTCTGGGACTGCAGTGAGAACCTAATGGCTACTGGCAACAGGAAACATTCAGGAAATTTCTGCTGCCGGCCACACATTCCGTTATTAAGATCATTAAAGCTAAACTCCACTTAGCAGGAATACATCTGCAGTCTATTCTCCCTCGGTTCACACCAGCTGAGCAGCTCTGCCAAAGAACTGCTGTGGAACAAGGACTTTCTGTTCCCTACAAACCCTCTCCGATGCCAAGCTGCGTAAAACAACTTCAATGTGATGTCATCTCAAGCTGCACTGGTCTGAAGAACATCTTGAAAGTTAATCAGGAGAATTATATTTGAAAAAGACAGATGTTCTTTCATCATCTTCGTATCTGCCATTTAATACCCATCTCTAAAAGACTCCGTTCCAAACCATAGTGACCTACCTAGGGAGCATTTAATTCTTGAAGTAATTGAAGTTGAAATAAACTTCAATTACGGCCTAAATAACTGATTCCACACAGGGAAAAGGAAATCAATTGAAATTTAAATCACTTGGAGGTCTTTGAAGTACATGAAATAACTCTATGGGTTCAATAGAGTACTGCATCCACCAAGCCATCCCGCATTATTACATAAAATCCAGCAAACTGAGCCCGGAACATGAACACAATGTTTCGTATGAAAGGAATGAGAGTGTTTGTGAAGTACTGCACTGCATTGTGGACGCAGTTTCCCGTCAGTCTGATGTGAAAAGACGTCCTTGTCTGCGGGATGCTGAAATCTGACAACTGAATGTGCCTCATCAGGATTTTCATCTTTGTTACCAACAGTACAAGAAGGCCTCATGAAAAACATTCCTCATGTCAGAATCTTCCTTCAGTCGAATCAGCAAAATCTTGTTTTTAAAGCTCTAGTCCAGGGGTGTCCAATCCTGCTCCTGATTTGGGCTCACCAAGGCTACATTTATTTGAATAAAAATACAGTAACTACTGAAGCATTGTAAAATATTTTTTTTTACATTTTAATGTTTTAAAATTGTATCCATTCCTGTGATGGCAAAGCTGAATTTGCAGCATCATTGCTCCAGTCTTCAGTGTCAAGTGATCCTTCAGAAAGGCTCAATGCTAGTTAGGATGCTGCCTATGTAGACTGCGAGGCAGTTCACTAGGCTCTAGAACAGAACAAGCAGTAAAATCAAGATTGATTTATGAATTCATTCATGAATCTGACTCCATAGTTCACACAGCATATCTACCTGTTTCACGGACAATTCAGAATGCAAGCTCGCAAAGCAACTAAAATATTGCCATTGAGATTGAGCAGTGGCACAGGAAACCCTCACTAGTTTCTACATTTTGAAAGTTGAGAGGGAAAGAGGGAGCATGATTGAAGCAATTTCACAGCCGGCCATGGTCACCCTGACAACCGTATCCCAGAATAACCCCATTGCTGTGGAAAGAGACAGAGCGAGAGAGGACGACAGACTGGCCCTCAGGAGATGCAGTCTGAGGAAGATTATTAGCACACCGTGAAGAGAAACTAATGCTGTTATACTCTAACCTGATCAATTACATAAGCGATGAAACACAAGAGGATGAAAAATGACATTTCATTTCATGAGCAGCAGATTACTGGAATCACAAGCAAAGCCTCATCACCAATATCAAAAGAAGGATTTCTCTGGAATTAGGATTGACCTACTAAGTATAAACTATTCATAACTACTGCAGTGACATTTGTTAAAGTTTGATAAAGTCTCCGAAAGCATGTCACAAATGTCTAGAATTCAGCTTGTAATGTGTGGTATGTAAAAATGAACTGTGTATTATATTCCCAGCAAAGGCAGGGACGATGTACTGTATATTTTCACTTTCAGAGCGTTTTTAATGCCACACCACCTTCAAAACACATAAACGCACACAACCAGAACTGACTTGTACCACCTGACTGCTGCAGATTCATTTCAGTGTTGATAGGGTTGACATAGAAAAGCAAAAATCCGCAGAACATCACGGGTTGCCATCTCGTAATTACGGTTACAATATGGCGTGAAGAACGCAGGAGGAACTTTAAATGTGGCTGCTGTTTGTTTGTGCGGTGTGTCTACTACTCTAGCCTTACTGAACGTACTGATGCCAATGTTGAATACCTATGTGGACAGGCCTGTAGGACATCCTATCATTGCATTCGACATGAATTCAATGATTGGACGAAAAAATGTTGGTCCTGAAACTTCCTCAAAATATATATGTACATGTTTTAATATTAAGACCATCTTTATTATTGATATAATAATGCTGTTCTTTTGAATTTTCTATTCATTAAAAAAAACAGAAAAAACGTATCAGTTTCCACCAAAATATTAAGCAGCACAACTGATTTCAAAGGTGATAAATAATAATAATAAATGTTTCCTGAGCAGCAAATCAGCATATTAGAATGATTTCTGAAGGATCATGTGACACTGAAACCGGAAGTAATGATGCAGAAAATTCAGCTTTGCCGTCATAGGAATAAATGACATTTTGAAATATATTTTAAATTGTAATAATATTTCACAATATTACTGAAAATATTACTGTAGTGCAGGTTAACTGCATTAAAATATTTCATCTTTAACATGTTAAAGTCTCCCTACATCATCAAACGTAATTGCAAAAACAACTGTTCTCTCTGTATATTAAACACTGATACAAGGTCAGTTTTTAAGAGCTGATTGTCACTTCAGCACTGAAGAGCTGTCATACCAAGCTTAGGGAACACGATGAGGTACTCAGCATTGCATTGTGGGCAGGCGACGCGTGCGGTGCTGTTTCCCCTCTGCTTCTCATCAACCCAGCGCTGAAGACACGACTGATGAACCCACTTGGTGGAACCACGACAGCGGCACGGGCGCACCCACTCCGCTGTACGGTCATCCTCATCTGTGGCAAAACACACCCAGCAACTCCTGCAACACAGAGGGAGACATCAGCACTCGGCTGGCTATGTGTTCCTATCATTCAGGGTGAAGTATAAAAACACAAAGGTGAGGAGAAAGTTTGTCATGTTATTGTGTAAAGTTCAAGGCTCAGCAGGCTGTATCTACAGGAGTTATTTTTAGAGTTCAACTCTTTAAAGTATCAAGGGGAAAAAAGAAAACTGCAGTAAAATGGGTCAGTGACTAAGCACAAATGAAACCAGATCATGAAAGAACATTTTATCATTCACCAACCGAACATTTCAATAAATTGCTCAAATTATCACAATTGCATGCACAATTCCAAATGACCATTTTTTGCTGAGAAAAGCTTGCAAATAAAGATCATTTAAAAACAATTAAGATCATTGAGTATTACAGGAAATCCCAGAAATCAAAGGCTTCTGCAGGCGCTTCATACATATAACCTTTTAGGTGTTCCCATAGGATCATTTTATGCATTTAGTTTAACTTGATTCAGTTTGCATTCATTTTTTATTTTAATTAAATTTTATGAATTAAACAGCTTAACTTTATCCCTAGAATTTTTTTTAAATAGGCTGTTAAACATGAAAGCATTATGCATAAGACATTTCTCTTTATATAGATCCTTATTGGCATAAAGTGTTCTTTAAAACTGTGTCAAGAATTGTGTTAGAAACCCATTAAACCCTTTTTTCTAAGAGTGTAGACAAAAAGATGCTTTAGAAGACAATATTATTTATTTTATTGTCCAGCATCATGATAATAATGTCAATCCTGTAAATAACCCATGTCAAATCTCACAGTGTTTCTGCGCTGTCGGAGGAAAGACAGACTTTCTCTCAGGTTCCTGCGCCAGATTTTCCGTTCTGTCCATTTTTTGAATAAAACATGAGGGATGAAGAGCTGCTCAGGTGACCGGGATCATGAACCTCCTGTAACCATCACATGACAACCACAGACACAAGGAAGCCTAGATTTGTAATTTCATGTACCTCTTCATCTTCTATAAAACATGACCTGATCTCAATTTAACAGTGTCATTTTCCAGATGTTAAATGGGGGGGGGGGGGGTAACATGGTCTGGTAACATGTTACAATGAGGTTTCATTAGTTAAATAATATGAACAATCCCACAGCATTTATTAATCTTAATTAATGTTAATCTCAACATTTACTACATTTTTAAGATCAATAGTTGCATCTGTTTGTTAATGCATTATTAATGGACTGTGAACTAAAACATTAACAAAGGTTAATATATTCATACTGTTCATTGTTAGTTCACGTTAGTTAATGCCTTATCTAATGATAAAAAATGAGACCTTATAGTAAAGTGTTACCAAAAAATACTTTATTAAATAAAAAAGTATTGGTATTTACCAAACATTTTTGTAAATATAAATTTTTTGTTTTACAATTCTGTTTTCGTACCTGATTACAGAACTAGAAAATAATTTTAGATTGTGCCTAGAATGATTCCGTCCTGAAAGCAACTATCGTAGATGAAGAACAAAAGACTTGAAAAATAAGAGAAATGACGAAAGTAGAGGAGCGCTTCACAAAGACGGTTCTCCGTGTTTCTTAAGAATCTGCTTCTCCTGTTCCTGTAACCCAGCCTCCATCATGACAAACATCAGAAACACAATCATCCGCGTGAAACACAAGACATCTGGCCGTCGCCCCTCACTCAAACGGTGTTCATTAAGGTTACCGTCAAGCTCAGACAACCAGATTATCAGCTAATAAACCACGTCAAACAAATTGTGCTATGAAACAGAATCTGATTTAAGCTTGTTTGCCGTCACTCAACAGGACTAAAGTTTCAAACTACAGGTTATATTATCCGCAGTAAAATACACACAGGGTCTGATGATATATGACAACATGATGAGATTTTTGTCTGTTTTGTGAAAGAAAAATGATTCACGGATGTATCATAATTCTTTCATTAATAAGTTTAAACCACAAATAAATACATAAAATTAAATCACTGATAACATTTTAAAACACACAAAATATAATAAACAATTTAAATAAATTAGCTATACATAAATATTTAAATACATTACACAAATAAATAATAAACTACTATGAAATAATTAAATATAAATAAAAATCTTTTAAATAAACTATACAAATAAAAATAAAAAACTACTAATAACAAATAATACATTACTATAAATTTCTCCTACTCATTTGTCATTAGAGAGGACAGTGTTTAACAAGATGGATTTCATTTTTTCTTGACTACTTGTAACTTGATTCTCTGAATCAAAATAAAAAAAAATAGAATTGAATCATGGTGTTGGTAAAAGATTCCCAGCTCTAAAATAAAAAATTTCAGATATACAAAACAAACTATTTTAAATAAACTATATAACTATACAAATAAATAATAAACTACTACGGAATATATATATATATATATATATATATATATATATATATATATATATATATATATATATATATATTTTTTTTTTTTTTTTTTAATATTCAAATGAAAAACTACTAGGCTACTAATAAAAAATAAAAAATAATTAGAAATTTATCCTACTCATTTTTATTAGAGAGGATCATCTTACCTTATAATACAGGGTTTCAACAATAAGGTTCTGTAGTTAATTTTTTTTTCTTACTTGTAAGTTCACGATTCCCTGAATCAAAATCAAATAGAGATCTCAGAATCAAAATCAAAGCAGGATTCTCGTCCTCTAGATGTTCATTACTACTTCAGTTCTGGCAGAATATATAGCTCTAATGTCTATAAGATACCATCAGGAGGTCAGAAAGTCGATCCCACTCAGCTTTCTTTACATGTTAAGAGCCCGGTTACATGACACAGAAACACAATCTATAACAGCAAAGGGGGGTCTCTGGAACTGATAACCCAAATATCCTGAACTCTAGAGCCCTAACATCGGCTATATGAATAAAGTGGCTAATTGTGCTACCGTTGACTGATGTTGCTTTAAAAACTGGAATGATGAAAGTTTAGATGCTTTATTTTGATTTTGAGTTTGTGGAAAAACTAAGGGCCAGATTTACTAACAGCGCAAACCCTCTTTTGGTGTTAAAAAAACAACTACTGTCAGGATTTACTAAAGACACGCAGTGAAAAATTAGCGCTGGAAAGGCGTGGGTTATTTTTGCGGCTGATCTCATTGCATATGCTTTTGTAGGAATTTCCCTTTCAGACGCAAAATTGTATGAGAGGAGAGTATTTCAATGAATCAAGCAAGATTATTTACTAAGGTTTGCGCTCGTCAATTTACTGGTGTTTGCTCCATTATTTACCGCCCCAAAAAGCGGACGCTAACTCGCGCTGCTCTTGGTAGATTGTGTTGGTCATTATGGAAATGATCCGGCTGCGTCTGTGTTCTTTCATTTGTGTGTCGTCAGTAGATCGCGTGCAGAACTTTCCACTCCCATCTCTTGCTAATCTGCCCTGTTTAGTAAATCTGGCCCTAAATGTATTAAACGCTGAACAAACTCTCCAATAAACCCCAAACCATATGAGCAATAGCATAAAAAAAAGGCCAACGGTGCGCTTCACAAGTGTTACAAACACAAACTCTCCTGCATGTTCTCATTGCTACACAGATCAGACTGTATTTAAAGAGGCATTAAAACCTCGGCACAATGCCTTTATTCATCGGGCCAAGGTCACGTGACTGTGGGAACCTGAAAAACCTTTCAGCCAACAGCCAGCAAGAGAAAGTCCCATCACCAGGGAACCGACAAAGAGCCGAGATCAGAGGAGTCTCCGAGATCCAAGCCGTTTATAAAGGGATGCCACGATTATGATTATGATTATTTTGTCTGGCAATAAACCGTCATATAAATAACTGCGTTTGTCCAACTGCATTTTTATTCATACCATATCAGTTAAATACATATATGTAGCAATAATTACACTGAACATAGAAGCAACCATATGATTTCCCTTTTTTGCCCAAAACATTTTTGTCAGATAAATAACTTAATCAAGTTTAGTGTTTTGTTTAAAATTTGTAAATGTTTTCCTCATATGTTGGTGGTTTAAGCAACCTTGTTGGGTCATTAAAAACAAATATACCCTCCAGACATCACTTTTGGCCACTACTCTCTCTCTTTCTCTCTCTGTGTGTGTGTGTGTGTGTGTGTGTGTGTGTGTGTGTGTGTGTGTGCGCGCGCGCATGCGTGTGTATTCAACTCCAACAGTTTTAAACAGAATTATTATGTGATAGATTGTGACTATACAGTTGCTTTCACTAGTTGAGAACTAGTTACATTAGAGTTCATGTAACTTCAGTCACTGTTTTCCAGTATCGGCAGTCATCTTGAACTTGTGGTCTATATTTGTACTTGAGTAGATCAGATATGGCCTACTGCTGATCCATAAACACACACTCTCTCTCCCCTGCAGTCAAAGTCACAAGACACATCCACGAGATCACGTTTCAGCAGCAAATGTATAAAGCCATGAGAAACATGAATTCATACACCACAGATTTATCAGCATATATGCTTAGTTTTAAGTAAAACAAAACAAGAAATTACCCAGAAAATAAAACTGGGTAAAACAATTGAGAACTTAATATATTAAAGTCACCATGAAATCAAAATAGAAAATTCTTTATTTTTATGGAATATTGAAGTATTTAATAAATGTATCTGTGCACATCATAACTTTTTTAAATTGACGTGCCCTTGTAATCTTAAACCAAATTAACTTTCACTCCCGCTTGCAACAACATCAGATCGACCAATAGCAAACCACAATGATCCAACAACCCATCCAATCAATTCCTCATGGAAAAAATCAAGTCCTGCCATACATTTTATTTTCTTGTTTGAGAAGCCGTTTCATTCAGATACGTCACAATAGGGAAGAAAAGACTCAACTTCCACTTCATGCCCACTTTAAAAACCTGTAAATCTTGACTCCCAGAAAATGCAGAAAGCCAGCCGTTCACATTTTTTTCATGCTTAGGATTTAAGATTTTAACAGACCACTAACCCTACTACTATTCTTTAGCACTTGTTACTTGTTGTTCAAGTAAATGAAACATGCACTATATTTTGTATATATTTTATCATGTCAAGTGACCATCGACCAACATCAGAAAACCATGAACATTAGAATGTGTTGTTAAATTATTGAAATATGAACTTAAAATCTCAGGGGCACTGACAAAAACTTTCAGGACATCCCTGTATATGAATGTGCAAGTAATTTTGTAGTCAAAAATTAAAAAAAAATTTTTTTACTGAATAAAAAAATATATATATCAGCCCTACAAAAAAAAAAGAGTGCATTGTGTTTACTGCTTAGTGCTTAATACACTAAAGGAGGCTTTACAGTACCAACTACCTCAGGGAAGACTAGGAGGAACACACTGTAATATTCACTAATGTCTGTTCAAAATATATGACCAGAAACCTACACTGTAACTGATTTCTGTAATTTGAACAGTATTTTACTGTAATATGTACTGTAAGATACTGTAAAATGTTTATACAGTATGTTACTGTAAACTGCAAAGGATTATGGGAAAATATATGGTCACTACTGTAATTTTTCTCTACTGTAAAGTCAATTTACAGTAGTGAACTTGCCCGCGAAAAACTGACCAATGGCAAGAGAGATTTCTTTTGAATTTTTTTGACTGTATGGTTGAAGTGGCAGTTAATGTGGACAGAAGATGTAGCCTACCGGTAACTCCAAAAAGGTTAGTATATTATTTCTATTTTATGTAAAACAAACATTTGCAAAATGTTTTCATTTATGTTAACAGCAAACTAACATGATTTGTCTTTTTGTTTTCGTCGGAATGGTTTTGGTGCCTTTTTTTTCCTGACTGTCGGCCGGATCTCCGTCACGGTGATAATATTAACTGGTAAGTAACGTTAAGCTAAGTTCACCTATATTATCCGAAATATTCTTTAGTTAAAACGATAACAATAACGTTTGTGTATTCATTTGCCTCTTTAACGTAAGCTCGCCAGGCGGAGTCGTCGGTTAGGCTAACTTAACGTTAACGAACTAACGTGTCGTGAAATACTGAGGTAAAGTGAGATAGACGAAACCCTTGTTTAAGTGAGGTTTTTAAACAATATTTCCAAGTATATGCTTTGGTTTATTTTCAGGGTTGTGATCTGTATAATGTCTGCAGTCTGCAACGATGGAGGTGTGTGTTGAAGCCTTTTCATTGCCGTCATAACGGTGATAACATCAACTGGTAGGTCAACTTCACCTAAATAAGCCGAAGTAAACTTATTGAACAGAGAAAAATAATAACTGTTGTATGTTCCGTCCTCTATTTATCACAACTTAGCTAGTTAGGCAGATGTAACAACGTTAACAGTGAGCTAACGTGAAAAAATAAGTTAAAGGAATAGTGCACCTCAAAAAGAAATTCTGTCATAATTTACTTGCCCACAAGTTTTTCTAAACCTGCATGAAGTTCTTTCTTCTGACCATAAAAGGAGATATTTTGAAGAATGTTGGTAATGGAACAGTTTGCTGGATGTAGCTATGTATGGATGTAAAAAAATATATACTATGGATGTCAATGGGGACCAGAAACTGTTTGGTTACTCATGTTTTTTTAAATATCTTCTTTTGTATACAGCACAATAAATAAATTAATACAGGTTATGAACAAGTTGAGGCTGAGTAAATGGTGACATAATTAATTTTTTTTAAAGTAAACTAACCCTTTAAGCGACACCATTGTTAATTACATATTTTGTTTTATTTTCAAGTTTGTAGTCTGAATCATGTCTGCAATGTCGGAGGTGTGTTTTGGAGTCTTTTCTTGTGATAGCCATCGTAATGGTGATGACTTCTACAGGTGAGTAAGATGACATCAACTAAATTAGCTGAAGTATGCGTTAGTTAAGCAGGCAAACATAATATAATGTAACTGCCGATGAAACCAACGGAAGGGGAGAAAACGGGTTTACCAGGCAGCAGAGTTAAAGTGCTTGTAAATAATCATCCATCAGTTTCTGTTCTTTATTTTGAATTTGCAGAAGCCATTCCCTCCGGACTGTACATCACTGCTGACACTCTCCACTAATACACAGAATAGGTTGACGTTTGAGGAGGAGGAGGAGGAGGAAAGGGTTAGCAATATACCATTATCAATATAGAAAAAATTTGCTAACTAATATTTTAAATGTTGTTTAATTTATTAAAAACTATAAACACCATACAACATCATATCTTACATCATCTTTACCCCTCATGTTGTTGTTGTTAGTTATAAGTTTGGTTATTGTGTATTATTTCTGTGAACTATAATAACACTAAAAAGGCTGCTGTGACTTTGTCTGTTTCAGGAGAGTCTGTTCTCTAAGCAAAAACATGGATGCTGACAATGAAGGGCAGAATCATCATCCAGTTACAACAGCTAACAGACTCTTCTTCAGCATTAGCTGTCCATTTTGTCGAATGCAGAATTAGGTAACCCAAAATATATTTTTTACATTACATTTACATTTATGCATTTGGCAGACACTTTTATCCAAAGCAACTTACATTGTATTTAAGTTTAAAGGAACACGCTACCGTTTTTTGAAATAGAGGTTTTTCACTGTCTCCCCTATATTTAGATGTTGGGCAAACACATTTTTGTCTCAGTGCATGCATTGTCTTATGGTGCGTTCACACCAAACGCGAATAGAACGTCTGGTGCGAGTGATTTAAATGTTAAGTCAATGTAAAGACGCAATTACGCATGTCTAGAGGTCAATCAGCCATCTTGCAAACAGACAACCATCGGACACGTGTCAATTTCGCTTCAAACGCTTGCTTTTTATGCGTGTCAATTTTGCTTTGGACGCGCAAATGGATTAAAAATGTTCAAGCGTCCAACAAGACGCGGTACACGAGAATTTGACGCTCTATTCGCGTTTGGCAGCGCCGCTGGATAGCATGTCCTGAGTAAAAGTGACCCCCCCCCAAAAAACAAAACTAATTACTTATTGTGGCCTGCGTATTCACAACAAATAAAAATAGCAATGCAGATTAAAGGAACACGCCAACTTTGGGACTTTAGCTTATTCACCGTAGCCCCCAGAGTGAGATAAGTCCATACATACCTTTTTCATCTATGTGTGTGCCGTAACTCTGTCTGACACACCCACCACTAGCCTACAGTAGCTTAGCCCAAAGACTGGATGTAAATAGCTCCAGCTAGCATACTAATCCCAATAAGTGTCAAAATAACACCAACATTTTCCTATTTACATGTTGTGATTTGTATAGTCACAGAGTGTACAAATAACAAGGTCATATAAGACACAGCCATCTTTTAACCATATAAATACTGGGAAATATATTCTCAGAAGGCGAAGCACTGCTACTTGGGCGGAATGATTACCGCTACTCTGAGCAAACTCTCTGCTCCTCACCACGGGGCTTCTCAGGTGCTGCGAGCAAATCACTCCACAGAAGTAGCAGTGCTTCGCCTTCTGAGAATATAGCTCCTAGTATTTATATGGTTAAAAGATGGCTGTGTCTCATGTGACCTTGTTATTTGTACATGCTGTGACTATACAAATCACATCATGTAAATAAGAAAATGTTGGCGTTAATTTGTCACTTATTGGGAGCAGTATACTAGCTGAAGCCATTTACCTCCAGTCTTTGTGCTAAGCTAGGCTAGCGGTGGGTGCGTCAGACAGAGTTACGGCACGCACGGAGATGAAAAAGGTATGTATGGACTTATCTCACTCTGGGGGAAACGGTGAATAAGCTAAAGTCCCAAAAAGTTGGCGTGCTCCTTTAAGACTAGGCGATTTCCTAGGCAGATATTGACTTGGGACTATATTGCGGTGAAGCACTGCTACTTGGGCGCAGAGATATCACGCAACACCTGAAATCCATCAACTTCCGTCAACATACCGCCGTGAATATTAGTTAGCTATTTTTCCTACAGTAGACATAGTGAATGGCGATGAATATGGCAGATTTTGTGAGAGACAAAGAGGATGACTTCTCAAAAAAGTCGAGGACTGCAGGATGGATCAACGCAGAGAAATCCTTGGTAGCTGAGACACAACTGTCGGCACCTCATCTTGATCTGACACGTTGAGCCTGGTCATCGATGGCAGTACCTTGTCCCACTCGCCAGAGCACAGATACTGTATTTCAGTCGGCATAGGCTGGCATATTCCCCCACACTCACACCACCAGTTTGTGTCGGCTCTCCTCACGTCCTCAGGCTGTTGAGCGATCGCAACCTCCTCCTCCTGTCGTTCTATTTCCAAAGCACGCTGCTCCTCTTCTGAAAACTCTGGTTCGTAGAGGTATGGTTCTGGATCTTGACTGTCTGAGAAGTCATCCTCTTCGTCTCTCACAAAATCCGCCATGTTTATCGCCATTCACTATGTCTACTGTAGGAAAAATAGCCAGCTAATATTCACGCCGGTATGTTGATGGAAGTTGGGGGATTTCAGGTGATGCGTGATATCTCTGCGCCCAAGTAGCCTGTGTTTCCCCCCAATATAGTCCCAAGTCAATATCTGGCTAGGAAATCGCCTAGTCTTAATCTGCATTGCTATTTGTACTCGTTGTGAATACGCAGGCCACAAGAAGTAATTGAGTTTTTTTTAATCACTTTTACTCACAACATGCTATCCGGCAACAAAGGGTTCCATTTATTATGCTACGCTAAGCTAACGGCGGCACTGCCAGACTAAGACAATGCATGCACTGAGACAGAAATGCGTTTGCCTACTTATCTAAATATAGGGGAGAAATATAGAAAATATACAGGGAGTTTCTCTGCTGTTTAAGCTACACAGGAATGTATTGTAAAATAATAAAGCTTAAAGGGGACATATCATGCTTTTAAATCGTTCCTTTTTACATATAAATCGTACATTTGTGGTCTATATAAAGCGGAACTGCAATACTTGGGTCTGAAAAATCCTCATTATTATAGCTCCACAGGCCCCTTTTCTACCCCTTTTCTGATATGCGTCTGAGAGCAACTCGTTTTGGTGCGGTCTCTTTAAATGCAAAAGAAACACTTCATACCCCGCCCCCTCTCCATGCTGCAGAGGTGACACTCGGTTCAACTCCACCCTGTTCGGCCATTTTTGTAGTTTGATAGTAGAGATTTACGATTATCTAGCGGCACAGAAACTTTTTATTCACACGTTATTAACAAAATGTCAACAACGGACGACTTGTCCTTTGCGATACATCCATATGAATATGTTGTTCTGCAGGTTCGTCGTCTTCATTTTCATCTCGCTCCGAGCCAGAGTCGGACCCGGAGCGAGATGAATATGAAGACGACGAACCTGCAGAACAACGTCTTCATATGGATGTATCGCAATGGTGTGTTACTGTATTTACAGTAACTTCTCCATCCATGCCCACTACTACAATACTGCATGTTTTACAACGACTATTTAACAAAATAAAAGTTGCTGATAACTTCTGGATGTGAAATACAAATAGTGAGTAAATGTGTTTGTGGTACAGACGCGGATCAGTTGCACACTGCAAACGCAGCATATGTGAAAGCACTATAGCGCGTGCTGCTCCTGTACCGCATACGGAGTATGTGTGAAACGGGCGTAATAATACTGCTACAGACATGTAATTAAAAATATTATTGTTAAAAAACGTCATCGAGAATAGAAAAATCCGAACAGGTTGCAAAATATGTCCAAAACAGAATATAAAGATATCAAAAAAGCACCTGAAGAGACTAATTTCAACTTTTCTGTACTGATAATCACTCCAAATATACAACAAAATGCATTTAAGGGCTAAAAAAGTGGATTTAGCATGATATGTCCCCTTTAAATGATTTGAATGTAATGGATTATGAGGTAATTATGTACCATCCCTGTAGGTGCATTCAGAATCAGATGTTTTGCTTTTATCAACATAAAAGTACATGCAGCATCAAGTTTGAGACTTAGGGCAAATTCTGACAACACCAATCTCAAAATTAATGTATTTTTTCCCCCTTTGTGCTTGCAGGTTCATTCTGAGAATCAACCCTGATGGCACCAAACACTAAAGGCACAGAGCAGATGGAAATCTGGAAGGATCCAAAAAAAAAAAAGCATCCACCTGAACCCCTCAGTGTTTCTCATCAGAGAGCTTGTCAACTTTGACTGGCAAAATTACTGAAATATAACAACACAAACTGACTTTTACTGTATTTAATTTTTTTAAGGCCTGTTTTGGTTTTCAGTGTGTGTACGTTTTTGCCATGCTACAGATACAAATGGTCTGCAGGAGATTAGTTCAATGGACTTTGGTGATTTTGCCTTTTTTTTTCAGCTATTGAGGTCAAGATTTGTAATCTGTACTTCTAAAAACAAAATGTTTAATGATTAAAAAGAATATTATAAGGACAAATGTTCATGTGTTGTTGTAATTTTTGGGAGTGGGGTAAACGTAAAAAAAAGAAAAAAAAAACTCAATACTAATACTGTAAATGAAAATACGGTAATATTACTGTAAATCCAAATACAGTAAATGGTTGTATACTGTAAGTGAAAATACAGTAAAGGTACAGTATACTGTAAGTGAAAATACAGTAAAGGTACAGTATACTGTAAGTGAAAATACAGTAATAATACTGTAAAACATTTTACAGTAAATTACTGGCATCCAGCTGCCAGTAAGTTACTGTAAAATTTACAGCAATCTCTTTACAGTGTAGCATTGGGGATTTGTTGTTTTTTCCTGTTGTACAGAACTTGTATCGAACCACGACCCCAATACCGAGGTACGTACCGAACCGTGACTTCTGTGTACCAATACATCCCTATATGCACCATGCAAAACCACACTTCATTCAAACAGAACATAACACCCATATGAGGTCCAAAAGATGCCGGATTATTTCATGACTTTAATAAAAAAAACAGCATGTTTTATCCATGATGATGTGGAAACACATCAAAGCTGTGCGGGGAAAAACAATAAGGCAGAGAAAGTGAGGTTTAAAAACAGCCAAAATAAATGGAGCCAGCTTTCTGAATACCGACGAGAACAAAAGAGGGTGATAGAGTGTCTGCCACGTAAAGGTCAGACAGGATTTAAACATGACCCCGGCTTTTCAACCGGTGAAGAGCTGCATTGCAGAGAGAGCAGCTGCGGGTGGCAGGCCTTGATAAGACAGTGTGTGTGTGTGTGTGTGTGTGTGTGTGTGTGTGTGTGTGTGTGGATCTGATAGAGCTTCATGCTGCTGAACGGCTATCTGCTTCACACAGACCTGTGAAGGTTGTTGCCTCAGTGACGGACATTAGAGAAGGATGCAGGATCCATTTGAGAGAGATGAGAGCTTTCACCATGACAACTGACACAGATATGCCTAATGTGCCAATAATCCACTTTACTAACACAAGTCCAGTAGGCTACTTTCCTCTAAATATACTTTTCTTTGAAATATGTACAGAATTATGAGACGACGACATATTCAAAACTCACCTTTCCACCAATACTGTTCAAAGGTTTGGGGTTGCTAAGATTTGCTACGATTTTTTTAAAGGTGCCCTAGAATGTTTTTTTATTATTATTTTATAATGTTTCCTGGGTTGCCCTTATAATGTTAGTATGTTTTTTAGATCAAAAATAGTCATAATTTAGAAATAAAAGGCATTTTTCCTAGCCTGATTTTAGTCTCTGATTTGAACACTCTGTTGGAAGGGGCGTGTCTGCTGTGAGAACCGGCCACTGCTGTGATTGGCTGACATGCTTGCATATGAAATATGACATGTGAAACTCTCTCGAATACTTTTATTACAGCTGTTATATACGTTTTAACTATTACAGCTATCGAGATTAACGAATCGTGAGATGTTTTTAAAGTATTTAAATCTATTTCCATCACATAAAATGTTGCTGTGATGAGCATTGAGAAAGCAGATGACAGTCTGTTGATCGCGAGACAACGCAGTTTCTCTCTCTAATGCTTTCACCAATGCAAACGATGGGCATACAGTAAGAGCTTCGTTGTGGAGTGTAACAGCGTCATTGATTTCATAACGAGTTTGGCAAGAGAGATAAACTCGCGCTGTGTGGATTGTTCTTTGACCGCTTTCTGTATACTTTTTTCACTGAGAATTAGCCTATTTAACGTTAGTTATGTATGCTCGTTACTTGGAGTTTGCTATTACTGTACTAGGATCTTGCGCTGGATCTAACACAGTGTAAATTATCTTTAATAAAATCACTAGCCTACTTACCGGTTGCGGGAATATAGTTGGAATTACCCCCTTCTTCATTTTGAGACGCTGAGAGAAGCTTGATATTGTCCCAGGTTCGAAAATAAGTCCGTGGTGAAATGGGCAGAGCAAACTAACAACTTCGAATTAAACTGTTGCGGTATCCGATTATATATAAACATCAACCACGCGTCCACGCCTGTTGACATTTCTTTTCTGTGGGAAGGGTATGAAAATACCTCACATCCCCTGCACAGCCTGGAACATAGCATTTATTCCATGATCTGCCATTTTCTCTCTGATCCTCGCTTGTTCCGATGACTCGGCTGCGCAGTGCTTGTCATTGAGGGCTGGGATATGCAAATCTTTGGAGGCGTGATCCCCGACTGTTGCGTCACAGTCGGTATTATGTGGAGATTCGCCTGTTTTTCAGGGGTGTTTTTTAAAAACGAGATTTAAATAAGAAGGAGAAAACAGTGGTGTTTGAAACTCATTGTATGTCATGTCCATGTACTGAACTCTTGTTATTTAACTATGCCAACATAAATTCAATTTCACATTATAGGGCACCTTTAATGTTCTTGTAAGAAGTGCTCAAGGCTGCATTTATTTGATCAATAATACAGTGTAAAATAAGCATAATATTGTGAATTATTATTGAAATTTAAAATAACTGTTTTCAATTTCAATATATTTCAAAATGTAATTTGCTCCTCTGATGGCAAATCTTTATTTTTTTAGCATCATTACTCCAGCCTTCAGTGTCACATGACCATTTATGCGGATTTTCTGCTCAGGAAACATTTCTTATTTTGAATCAATGTTGAAAACAGTTGTGCTGATTAATGTTTTTGTGCAAACAGTGATACATGTTTTATTTGATGAACAGAAGTTCAAACGAACAGCATTTATTTGAATTAAAAATCTTTTGTAAAATTATAAATGCCATCACTGACACTTGATCAATTTAATATGGGAGCTAGTTTCCGCCACATAATAAAAAAATATATTAAGACTTATAACTCGCAATTGCAAATGTCACAATTCTGAGGGGAAAAAAGTAAACTCAGAAAAAAAAGCCAAGCCAGAATTGTGTGTTTATATCTAGCAATTCTGACTTTTTTCTGAGAATTAAAAAAAAAGAAACCAGCATGGCAAGATGGCAACCTTTTTATTATTTTTATTCCGTGGCGGAAACAAGCATCCATAATTGAATGCATACTTGTTGAATAAAAGTATCAATTTCTTTCAATAAAAACACTCCTGACCCCAAACTTTTGAATGGTAGTGCATGCATACTAACATATAA
This sequence comes from Semotilus atromaculatus, assembly GCA_031834385.1. Taxonomy (NCBI): domain Eukaryota; kingdom Metazoa; phylum Chordata; class Actinopteri; order Cypriniformes; family Leuciscidae; genus Semotilus; species Semotilus atromaculatus. The sequence continues at coordinate 32,952,264 of JAULUF010000025.1, forward strand.
AAGATTGTAGCATCTTGCTGTCGAGTGGAAGAACAGATCTGCTCGAGTGTGTGTCACATCAGCAGCATCCATTTTCTAGTTCATTTTCCCAGCGCTGGCCCTCAGGCAAACAGGACAGTCTCAGTGGAAAAACATGGACAAGGTCAGGACACCGAACAGCTCGACTCCACGCAGTGACCCAATGCATAATTACTGAAATGAGAACTTGTCCACGTCAGTTACCAGAAAATACTTTAGACAATCTGCAATTATAGAGAATATACAATATTTATGACCCATGAGGGTCAACCTGTAAAAACTGACCACAACAACAGTGTCATTATAAACTTCTCCAGGGCACACTGTCCTCCTAGCTGGGTTCATTAAAAGTAAAATCTCAAAATACTCAAGAATCAACATCACACAAGTCATGTGGCAAAAAGCTTCTTTGAGCTTTTCCAAAACCATCCAGTGACTTGGTCAGGCGTGCAAGTCAGATCAAACAGGCAATCATGCCTCTTATGACTGTTTTACTATTAAATTAATATTCTGGGGGCAATACAAGTTAAGCTGTGTTTGTTGATTAACTCAGAAAATAAAATCCAATCATACCACAGGTCGTAAAATATACAACAATGGTAATGTAATGAGCATATTATTATGATATGAAGTCAAAATGTGTTGACATAACTGGTAAACTGGTAAACCCAGTAACATTTGCAATCACATGACGCATGCAAAGATAGCCTAACAAAAATGCTAAGCCAAGATTTACATCTATGCATAGCCAGAAGTAATCCCACTGCTTAAAAAGATAATTTAATCAACTTAACAGCTCAAATAACATACATTTGTATGCAAGAAGTAATATAAGCACTTTTTATACTTTATAATATGACATTACAAAATGCATTTATGCCACATTCAACAGAAAACAGCATTTCACAGATAAAGTAGCCTAACTTATTTAATGTACTGCTCACATAACTTACTCTTATATAACAACCATTCAAGAAACATGCTAAGCTTAGGATCTACACATAGCCCAAGACCTCATTAATAATAACAACATTTTTATGGTTTTATTAGTCAATTTTCAAATATTATTTTGTTCCATAATTAAAAAAAAAAAATCAATAACTATAGTCAATAATGATAGTAACATGTATGTTATTGTTGCTGTAGTATAATGTAGTTATTAGCCTACTAAATTAAAAGTTAATTGTGTCCAAATTGGAAAGAATATACAAATCAGCAATTGTTTTCAAATATGTAATCGGTTGTAAAAAAAAAAATAAACATTGATATTTAGAGCAGGGGTTGGTAAACACTTAAGGATCTACAAGTAGGTTTATTTTAAATAAATAAACAAAGGAGTAAGACTGAATCAAAACAAAATTAAAAGGCCAATTGAAGGTCACGCCCCCTCCCTAAAGACGTCACCTCGTGTAGGTAACAGACTTCTCTATTTAAGAGCATAAACGCTCTAAACCGGTAAGCAATCACTCATTAGCTACTATAATTGTTCTTTAAGATCATTTATAACTATTTAAAAGCCTATATACATATGTATATACACTGGCTGTCTGCTTATGTAGCTGACATTAGCCGTTTGTTTACATTCTATTTCTTTCACTCACCTGTCCACAATCTGCTGCATCACAACCGCTCCCTCGTCTGCCATATTTACATGAGTCCACACAATTGATTACCGACTGAAAACTAAACTATGATAATAGTTTAATAATTGAATAATAGAGATTTAATCGTCAGGCCGCAGTGAATCGTAACGCCGTGTTAAACACGCATATGAACGCTTTCCTGTCATCAAGCAACAGCTGGAATCCGGTTATAAACCATTTAAATTAATTATTACAAACTGATCTGTTAATGAATATTCATAGATGTGTGTATTTCCAGAAACACGCTGAGACTCCATTGACTGCGCGTGAGAAAACGCGAGCGGACGCTACACCGCGCATGTGCGAGCGTTAACTTCACTCTCGCGAGGCTACAGATGCACTCTGGGACGTGTAGTCTTCCTTACGTGTAGCCAAAAATATAAAAATTTATGTTCTCGCAGAGGCAGGCAGCCCAGAGCAAGAGGGACTACGCCTGCTGGAGCAACATGAAGATACATATTTGGCTTCAGAATACCTCATACTGTGGTAAGAGGAGTCAGCATATTTCAGTACAATTTATAGCCTAGCCTATATATGATTTCATATTTTATTTAACATGGCAAAGATCATCTAAAAATAATAATGTTAATGTTATTTGTTAGAGCTTAATTCATTTCCCATTTCATATAGCATTGGCTTAAGAAAATATAAAGTGCATTGCTGAGATGTTTTGATCCTTACTTTTTCCTTTTATTGAGTTCATTATTGCAAATGAGACTTGACCAGCATTTTCTGTATTTCTTATTAAATTATTTTTTAGTATAGAGGTGTAATTTTAGTTCATATAGGCTATTTCATAAATAAATGTCCATTATGACTGGGGTGAATATTGAGCCACATAGCAGATTTGCATGCTTTTGTTGTGTTTATTTTGACATTATCTTGATATTTTATACGATACAGTCTTACATAGATAGGCTATGCCTAAAAACCTGACAATGCGAAAGGCCATGTGACTGCTTCAAACTGTGTTCTTTCATCACTTGAAGGTCATTTTTGATGTAGTTTTGTTAAACATGCAGACATAGTCAGTGTCACAAAATCTGGCTTAATATTGGGTTATAAAATGAATAGATCTGGTTCTTGCTTCTTTTTGTTCAATACAGAATTCTAGCCATGCTAAAAGCCACAATATAGGAACAGCTATGAAGCAAAACACAATGTTTTTGTTGTTTTTGTTGTTAAGCAACAAAAACAGATTGCTTCTGTTGCTTAACAACACTCTATATCAGGTAGTAAGTATATCTCCTAAGCATAAGGGTGCTTAATTCCTCATGAATTTACTTAATAAAATAAATAATTAACATTTTCATATTTAGTAGCCAATTTAAAAGCCAAACAGTTTGGACCATAATGTATTTGGACTACAGCCTAAACAATGGCTGATAAATACTGTAATTTGCACGTTAGTGTAAGCTTTGCAACGTCATGAGTTCGATGGCTCTAGTGAGCAAAAAAAAAAAAAAAAAAACTACAATTCCCATAATCCCGCAGTGCATTAGCCATGCGCCGCAGTCAATCAGCTGTTGAAGCGACTGCAGAAGGGCAGCTCATCTGTCATATCAAAACCCAGGCGAGACAAACAGAAATAGTCTTATTTACAGAATCCCAAAAGGTGAACGACAAGGTAAAGTCTGATTCATGTACGGAAAGAAAGAAGCAAAAAAAAAAAAAAAAAAAAAACACAATCCGTCAGATGCATGTTATCTGTTTAATATGAGTTGTGTGCGCGGATTAAAGTGCTGGATTTGATTTCTTTCCCTTTCCAAAAACCCGGTGCATTTTAGAAATGCATTATAATATAGGCCTACATGCATGTGCTGTGACGGTCTTATTTACTGTCATTTAGCTGGTCAGCGCGTGCTCTGGTGTGATGGTTTCTATTATGACCTTGAATATGCAGCTCTAATGCAGCGAAACGAGGATTAACGGACGGAATATTTGGCAGAAACGCTCTTCATCTTGTTACGATCGTCTATTCTGATTAAAATTTGATTAAAGGTTGAGTTCATAAATCCACCAGGCTCGCTGAATCTGTCGCATTCTCGGCCTGTTTTTCATGGGAATATATTTGGCATCGTAGAAACCCTTAAGAGGTATGTTGAAATTGATGTACTTTTTCATACGGTTGAATAAAATCTCTTTTCGTTCGATCTGTTTTGCTTATCAGCGTATAGCTATAGAAACGGATACCCTTCACAAAATAGGTAAACTTCGTAATAGCCTACTTGTAAGGTGCAAAATAGAGATATGTCTCAAATATGTTTGTAATACAGCCAGATGAAGTGGAAAAACTTCCAGAGCTGTTATTGAGATTTCTGTTGCGTATGTTTTGTGCAGCATTGCTGGGTGTAACCCAAGATCCTGCAGCAAATATAACCTAGTTGCTGAGCTGTGCCATGGACGGTTGTACACCATCCAAGCCAAATGTCTAAACATACTCGTTGCAAACTTATGCTTAGAACTGTAGGCTACGCTACATGTTTTTCCCTTTGCATTTTGTAAATATGTAACAAGCCTACTTTATTGATTGTATAAATACACAAAAATAGCTTAGTCTGCATTACAAACAAGATACACAACTATTTGCACTGCATAGGCTACATTACAATAGACAAATATGTATAACATTTTAGACATCATATGGACATTAAAAGGGATAGTTCACCCAAAAATGAAAATTCTGTTATCATATCTCACCCTCAAGTTGTTCCAAATTCGTGTGATTATCTTTCTTGTGTTAAACACAAAAGAAGATATTTTGAAGAATGTCAGTAAACAGTTTCTGGTCCCCATTGACTTCCTATGGAACTCAATGGGGCCCATCAACTGTTTGATAACCCATATTTTTCAAAATATCTTCTTTTGTGTTCAGCAGAAAAAATTAAATCATTCAGGATTGGTTTGGAACAAATTGAAGGTGAGTAAATGATGATAGAATTTTCATTTTTGGGTGAACTGTCCCTTTAAGTAGGCTACACAACAACAAAATTGTATTGTCTGACACAATATGCACAAAAGCTACTAAAGCACATGCATTATATTGCATAGGGATTCACATCAAGTATCAGCACTTGTGTGATGCATTGAACCACCAGTCATGTTTTACATTTTTAAAATAGCAGAGAAACTCTTGCACGTTTGTATTTTAGTTGCAAAAGTCTTTGCAAATGTTGGATGTATTGATGAGTCTTATGGCACACGCTACACTCTTAAAAGTGAACTGCAAACCTATTTTTCTCGTGTAGCTATTGATGTGAATAAAACAGTTAACCTTGCTGAAGGACGCTTCTGTATTTATTGACGTATGCAAATTGAGGGGCGGGGCTTATGAAAAGAAAAAAAACAGGAACAAGAATCAGTTTCTCGTTTCAGTCTGGAGTTCCGGTGAGAGAAAAACGAGACGTGGCGAAAATTGGTGAATATCGGTGACCTCCGAGCTTTTCTCCTTTAGTCGTGTTGGGACACATGAGTAAACCCGGAGTACAGACAGATCCCGGGCTGCTTCTGCTGATACATGGCTGATCAGGGGCTCATTAATAATAATAATCCCAGCCCGATCGGTGTGATCAATAATAACTGATCATCTGTGTTTCAGCTCAAAACATGCAGGATGATTTACTGATGGACAAAAGCAAAGCTCAGCCTTACCAGCACCAAGACCCGTCAAATACAGAGCCTCCATCCACCCCGACCCCCTCCGATCCTCCGATCCTGGACGAGCAGAACCACGTCGGTCACTCCGAGCGGGTCGCCATGGAGTCTCCGGTATTACCGGGTTTGGGTTTCCCTCAGGATTCCTCTCTCTCACCGTCGTTCGGCAGCACTTGGTCCACAAATACTGTGGACGAGGGCTATTTCCAAGGGATTCCGTCGGTAAACGGCACGATGCTTTTTCAGAACTTTCCCCATCACGTCAACCCGGTGTTCGGAGGTAGTTTTTCTCCGCAGATGAGAAGATCACCGATGGTGAACCAGAGGAACCCCTACAGCCACCAGACCCTCATCAATAAAGTGTCCGCGTCGTCCGCTTCTTCGTCCGCCTGGAATAACCACCAGAACGCGGCGTGGAGCTCCGCGGCGAACCCCTGGAGCGGCAGAGATCCGCGGCAGAGAGCGCTCGGGCTGGGCATCCCGTCTCCGCTCAACCCCATCTCCCCGACGAAGAAGCCCTTCCCGAGCAATGTCATCGCGCCTCCGAAATACCAGAGACCCGGAGCCATGCAGAAGCCATGGATGATCTCAGAACCTCCGGAACCCTTTAGAACCGACAACAGCAACAACATGCTGCCATTTCAGGTGAGATTATTCAGTAAATATAGACATAATGCATCATCATAGAAATAAAACCAAATTTATTGACGTATTTTTTTTAGACCTAAATCATAATTTATACATAATAACATGTAGCCTATCATCATGATAAATGATAGCCTCAAAATATTAATACATGAAAACCTGTAGTCATACTGCATATGTAAAGGCTATATATAATGTATCATAATAATAGACATAATAATAGTTTATCATAATTAATAGACCTTTATAAAATTGAATCATTATAATCATAAAACAATTTAAAGACAATACAACACTGTTGTAAATGTTTTATTTAGGCTACATGAATTGTCATTTTATTGTTTCTATTTATGTTTTGAAGGACTTAACTAAAGTAAATTCTCTATGACCGAAATTATAGTCTACTTTTATGTATAGCCTACTCTTTATACTTGTAATTTACAGAAATACCAATAAGTCTGATGCCTCTAATACATTTCTCTGACTGTAAGGAAGAGTTGTTTTGAATTGTTTTCCAGCTGTATCTATAAATGTCATTGTAAGGTTGAAGGGTTCAAATTCCCATCAGAGGCTCTCCTGCAAACGAGCTGTTTGTGGGCGTTTAAAGGAAACACCACTCGAATCTGATTGGTGCTTGTTGAGTGAGGGGGCGGGGCCTGCACCGCTGTCACAAACGGAAACATTGTAGCATACTCAGATAGAGGGCATTGATATTTTTGTTTTAACAAAGCTTAATTCTTTAGATTTGAAAAGTGTTAACTGCTTATGCTCTTTTCGATACAACGTTATTCTTCATAATTGGCAGGAATTAATTATTTATGCTTATTAATTTTTTGATGAGTCATGCACACAGTCTGTTTTTTTCTAAATGACACTTAATGAACTTTAGTAAAAACTAGCTAAACTCTACTTCAAAATTTGTGACAAAAATGCTGGGCATGAGAAGCAATTAAAGGAGCAATTTTTAAAATTGTTTTAACTTGAACTGTCTTTGAGCATGTGAGGGTCATATTGTAAATGGATCATTTCTGTTTTCAGATATTTTAGTGAATGTTGTGTTTGTTTTGAATGCACATTGTATTAGCCTAGAACACACATATATCCATTCCACTCAACATTGGGCAAACGCTATTAGCCGAACACTTTTATTTTATAAAAAAAAAATTTTTTCTCATGACAAGAGTTATTTTGAGTCTGATTTCGTGCAGTTTTGCCCACAATGCTGTCAGTTTCCTGATATTGTACACCACTGCATGAATTCCTTCAATGCAAACAACACCATCATTAAAAACAAATCAAGGAAGTTTGTTACAATGTAAAGTGTTTTTTTTTTTTTCAAAGCAAAGTAAAAATAGAAATAAAACAAATGTAACATAATTTGATAGACTACAGGTTTAGGAAGGAACGTATAGTTTCTAGTTCAATATATAAAGTATGCAAGCAGGCTGCCACAATAACAAGATGTGGCATGTGTGTGTGTAGTTGTTTAATGCTGAAATATGTGTGGCTCGTGTCTGATAGTGACTGAAGTGAGGAGCTCAGCGTTTTGATTGCTCATGCTTTTCACAAAGTGGGCAGATTTTTATCTGGAACCTGAGAGGGGAAATATCGCTTTTTGAATGCTCAGCCAGTTGCGTGACAATAGACTCGATGTGCAAACAATGTGCTTCCCTCGGTTGGCCTCTGCCCACTGCCGTATTCATCCGCACACTTTCACCGGCTCACACTCTCTTTCACTTTTCCTTTATTCTCTTGCTCATTCTCTTCAACTTGTTTAATTGCATACACAGTGGACTGGCAATCTCATCTGATTTGTGTTTGACTAGCGGGGGGGGGGGGGCAGGAGAAACATTAAGGTAGAGATGATGATGCAGATGACCCATCTCCATTAGCAGTCATGTGGAACAGCACAAGTTCGAAATTCACAGCGCTTCTGATAAAAAAAATAGATAATGCTGAGTCATTATTTCCAATGTGTTATCATATACTATGAATCAGTTTTGATGAAACTGACTAAACTCACCATTTTCGGTCGGGTTGGCGGGCTTTATTCAGATTCAGAGTTTTTACCAGTCTGTCTGCAAACAAAGTTGCTTTTATAACGTATAGCACTTTTGAGGAAGAATTAATCTCTTCAGTTTTGTTCGATTTGATCATTTTCAAGCAAATATATACAAGGAATACTCACTTTATTTGTCTGTGAAATATGTTTGTTTTTTTCCCACTTTTTGTCTACACCATAGGTCTACACAAAATTTCCTTTAATTTCTTTAGTCATATATAGACCTGTGCTATTTTAGTATAATTTATATACTATTATATTATTTATTAATATCTAAAAATATCCTTTATTTGTATATTTTTAAACTAAAAAAAGTCTACTAAAACTAAAAACTATTTTTAATTTTTTAAGCTTTATTTTTACATCAACTTATTTCAGTTAGCTCCCAAGGTCTAATTTTCTAGTTTATTAAGTTAATAAATGTTAAATGTTTAATAGTTTTAGTTTTATTTACCAAATGCACGGTCATGGACTGGAAGCACAATGAATGAGTTGTTTCCACACAAGTTTATTTGGATGATTACAGATTTACCCAGTTTATCCAGATTGTGGCTTTGTTTACGCCTGGTATTAAGATACATTTTTGTCGATCGGTAAACGGTGTCTAAAATGTTGTGAGCTTGTCCACTTTCAACCACTTCCAGAGGTAGTCGAAAAAAACACATCCATTGCTTTTGTGGTGTAGACGCTCATGTGGTCGAGTGTTTAAACAGCCACAAAAGATCGCCTTCTCTCCACATACAGACTTAATGCGTAAACATTATGGGAAGCGCACTGGCAAGATGGTTTTTAAATTTTGTCATCTGGAGACCCAAGTTTGGTTTGAAGACGAAAAACGTACCAAGCACAATGTTCTCACCATTCCTGATTTCTAACACACACTTGCTCTTGCGTCTGTCAGAGCAGAAACAAAAGTTGCCGCTCTCCGTGTGTTTTTCCATCGTCAACGGGCGCGTTCATATGTAAATTTCGTGAGCTTATTTCGTCTATTACAGAAATTGGGACAGAAGTAGACAAAAGAGACGTATTAAAATGCCAGTGGTAAACGGGTACGTGTCTCCCTCGTCTACTTGTGATCCGATAGACCAAAACGCATCTTAATAACAGGTAGTGTGAAATGGCGGTTTTGTGGCTCATCTTTAACTTAAAACCATATTTAACCCCTTCCTTCTGTCTTTCAGGAACGGAATCGACCCTTTGACCCATTCAGCTTGCAAACTTTGGAGAATTCCTTAATGGACATGATTATGACCGACCATGACAAAGGTAAACATCACCCTGCCGCTGGCCCACCAATGACTATCGCTGATATTTTATGGAGGAATCATTTTGCAGGTTAGGACTATTTATACATCCATGCTTGTGCTTTTAGCTTCTAATGATAAAAAGCATTTGGTTAATGTCATATTTGTTTATTTTGGTGCATTATTCTGCCACAATAGCATATGATGAAATGTTTTATTATGTTGACGATGGCTTTCAATAACTGCTGTCTTACCTGCAAAATATGTCAAAAACATATCACATATAACAATATCACTACTATTCAAAAGTTTGAGGTCAGTAAATGTCTTTTTAGATTGGTCAAATGTGACATTAAAGTAATTTACAATAATTACCATTTCAAATAAATGCTGTTCTTTTGAACTTTCTATTTATCAAAAAATGCATCATGGTTTCCATTAAAATATTAAGTAGCACAACTGTTTTCTACATTGATAATGATCAGAAATGTTTCTTGAGCAACAAATCAGCATATTAGAATGATTTCTGAAGGATCATGTGACACTTAAGACTGGCATAATTGGCTGCTGAAAATTCAGATTGCCATAAAAGAATAAATTACATATTAAAATAGAAAACAGTTACTTTAATTGTAAAAAGATTTCACAATATTAATTTTTTTCCTGTATTTTTGATCTAATGCAACTTTGGATAGGCAAACCTTTTTTAATAGTAGTGTAAATAATGAAAATATATACTGTATGTATTTAGATGTTCAAATGTTTGTCAAATGTATTTATTTGTATTCTAGGTTTTTCACATCTATTACCATATTCAGTGATTCTGCACAGACCATTTTCTGAAGGGAAAGTGTAGTTCTGACCTGTTGGGGGAAATTCTCTCATAAGTTGTTTTAAGATCACACTAGAGTCTCAGGGGACATCAGGAGAGATGGCTTTCCTCTCGCAGACAATGGAAGTGTGTGATTGTGTAAAAAGGAGGTGAGGGAAGTTGTTTTTATGTGCTGGAAGCATTGAGGCCCGTCTCAGGTGTGTAGCAGTTTTTCCAGATCTGGGTTGGAGGAGAGATGTGAATCTGGCAGTTGTAGGATCTGGATTCGTGGAGGTGAGCAGAAGGTAGAGCAGAAAATCCTGACTGACTGAGAGATGTCAGTAAAGTAGGCTTATGTACAGAAAGAGAGATGTGAATCATTTTTATCACACCCATCTTTCTTGGAACTTCAAAAGTTCCACGTAAATTTCGAAAGAAACCTTTTTCCATCCTACATCTGCGTGAGTAGTGATAGCTCCTCATGTGTGTGTTTGGGAAATGTGGGCGACGAGTCTCTGCAGTTTCGGCATCTTCCTGTCATGTTGTGTTTGATTAGGTTACTAGAGGTCATGAGCAGATACATGGTCCTGTAAAAACAGGCAGCTCATTCCAAATCAGTGTGTTGTTTGTCTCTAATCTTTTGTAAAGTCAGCCAGAAACATGAATTGCGATCTTCTTTTCTTACCTTTTGTGATGCATATCTGAGTGATACTGCTTCTCGAATGAAAAAAATGTTGGACGTAGGGCTGGTGATATGGCCAAAAATATATATTTTCCCATATCATACGATGTCGGCAAGAACTCAGCCACTTATTTGTTAGACCTTGAGAATGAATGTAAAAATCACAATTAAACTCCACAGAGAAGCTACCTTTTAATTTAGGGCCCCATGAAATCCATTTTTATTTTTCCCTAAATTCTGTTTTCCATTTTATTTTTATTTTTTGGGATTCTGTGTTTTATGATTTAACAAGATTTATATAAACTTTAACAATTTAGTCAAGCTTTTAAAATGTCATCAAATGAAATATAACAATTAATTTACAGCAAAACATTGCATTTTTATTTTGTGTTGAATAAGATGTTGCACAACAAAACTGTATACATTTAAAACATGGATGAAAAAATATCTTGGTTGTATGATATCCCTTAGAAATAATAATATTATTACATTACATTTAGTGATATATTTCTGTCATAATTTCTTGAAGTTAAACCAAACCTTCATTTTGACGGTTTGTCATGAAGATCTTTCAGTGTGTACTATTTGATGGTAGTTTTTCTCAAATGAAATGGTGAAGTGACTCTCAAAGCAGCTCTGGAGATGAAGTTTGTGTGTTCATGTCCTCACTCCTCAAATATTGAGACAGCAGACGCTGAAAACACAGTGAGCGTCACATTGGTATGAGTTTGTGTATCAGACGAAAACGCTCCATTCATTCACACAGAGACAAGCAGAAATCATATATTAGCGACATTGTCTGGCTGTTGTTGCATTTATTTCTGATTGGCTGTTAGATTCATCCATATCGAGTAAAAATGTCCAGAGCTTATCATAGTTATCAATGTAAATGTAAAAATCAATGTCTTCTGAGGAGTTGTGAAGAAGAAGAAGTTTTATTTATATAGCGCCTTTCCGTAGCTCAAGGTCGCTTTACATTGTAATTGACGATACATTTACACATTTACACAAACATTACAGTCACATAGGATACATACAGTCACATTAAACGAAATACATGTTAAATAGATGTTTTTAACTGAGTTTTGAATGTAGCCACAGATGAGATATTTCAAAGTGTAAGGGGTAATGAATTCCATAATTTTGGAGCATTGACACTAAATGACCTTCCACCTACTGTAGACAACCGGAAACGGGGGATGGACAGTAAACCAAGTTCAGCTGATCTGAGAGACCGTGCAGGGCGGTAGGTGTAAAGTAGATCAGACAAATATTGGGGTGCAAGACCATTTAATGCCTTAAACGTTAAAAGCAAAACCTTAAAGTGGATACGTGATGCAACAGGTAGCCGGTGAAGGTCGTGAAGCAGAGGAGTAATGTGAGCAGAACACCTGGTGGAGGTGAGAACTCTTGCTGCTGAGTTTTGAACGTACTGTAGTCTTGCAATAAGTTTTTTTGGGCAGACCAAGAAATAAAGCATTGCAATAATCTAGCCGTGATGTGATTAGTGCATGAATTAAGGTTTCAGCGTCAGCTAAACTGAGAGAAGATCGTAGACGAGAAATATTGCGAAGATGAAAGAAAGAATTTTTGACAAGAGAAGAAATATGTGAACCAAAAGACAGAGTTGAGTCGAATAAGACTCCAAGGTTGTGAATCAATGACGAAGGCTTAACATGAACTCCATCAATATAAAAGGACTGGTCCATCCTTTTGACTGAGGCAGCAGAGCCGATCACTAATATCTCCGTTTTTTTATCATTTAATTTGAGGAAATTAAGGGACATCCAGTGCTTGATGTCCCTGATGCATGCAGTGAGTGAGTCAGACAGGGATGGCCTATCAGAGCTGGTGGTGAGATAAATTTGAATGTCATCAGCATAGCAATGGAACTGAAGTCCATGCCTGCGTATGATGTTACCAAGTTGATGTATGTAGATGATGAACAATAGTGGACCAAGAACTGAACCCTGAGGTACACCCTGTGTAAGTGAAGCAGTGGCAGAAATATTACCTTGTATGCTGATATAATACTTTCTGTCGCTGATACAGGAAATGAGCCAGGAAAGAGCGGAACTAGTGATGCCAATGTCAGAAAGAAGAAATAAGTAATTCGTGGCAGACTGTGTCAAAGGCAGCGCTTAGATCGAGGAGCATCAAGATGTTTATCAACCCTGTATCAACGGACAAAAAAATTTCGTTAACCACTCGCAGAAGAGCAGTTTCAGTGCTGTGAGATGGGCGAAAACCTGACTGAAAAGGTTCAAAAAGACCATTTATATCCAAATAAGATTGCAATTGCGAAGCAACAACCTTTTCAAGGATTTTGCTTAAGAATGTTAAATTGGATATTGGTCTGTAGTTGTCCATGATTAGATGGTCAAGGCCTGGTTTTTTAAGAATGCCTTTTTTAAGAAGCCTTGTGGGCCTGTTCACACTTCTGAATCCACATTAATCCGATTGAAGTCGTAGGAAATGTTGTGTTTTGAAATGCAGAACAGAGTAATCTTCATCCGAGCACACATGACCACAGCCTCTCTCTCTTTCTGAGGTCCCAACGTTGACACAAACACACACATACACAATCACAAAGATGCCTTTGTGCAAGCACACATGCACCGATTTCTTTTGGCCTTCTCACATGATCTGTCTTGTGTAACTGTGAGCAAAGGTTTGAACTGAATCGGTTGTTTCCTACACGTCATATGTTTTGAGAAATCTTCCAAAGCTTGATTGATACTGTGGTAGCATTCACAGCTTGGCAGAAGCCGCAGTCTGATTTCATTATGCTCAATAACTCAGCCATAATGATCAAACTGAACTAGCTGATGAGAGGAATATATTCGAGGATACAGTTTCCGCACATATGCACAAACTGGTTCCTCTCATTACAGTTAAAAGTAGGAATCGTTTGACAGGGTGACTTGTAATCTGGGTTGTCAGAGCTCATTTCGACCCTGTAAGCCAAAGTTGAGACAGTAGCTAAGATCATGATGCAAGTTGTTTGTCAAGTCTGCTGGGCTGGTGTGACTTTGCACATTGACATTGATAAAAGTGTCTCATGGTTCACGGTTCAACTTGTGCTGTATAGGCCTAGGATGAAAATATGTTCGAAGAGCAGGGCTGTGCGATTAATTGAATTCGTAATAGAATCGTGATGTGAGCATGTGCGTTTTTTTCCACCAGCCCCCTCAGTGTGCAATCTGAATCCAGCGTGCCTAAATCTAGTGCGAGAACAGAACAGAGCGGGTTTACTGTTACGACATATAATAAATCTCTGAAACAGGGATGGTAAATTTAGGGCAGGATAAGGACGTGCCCTAAAAAAAATCAAAATCTGTGGTTTGGGAATATTTTGAATACAGGAGAGATGATGTATATCATAGAGCCAGATAATTTGCAAGATCAGTCAAACTATTGTTGCAGCAAATCAGAATGGGAGCGTTGACACAGAACGCATTTTTGCAGGTCTAAAGACTGTTAAAAACTTGAACTTTTACGTTGAGCGTTGTGTAGGATGCCGTGTCAATGGGCGAGATGCTGCAAAAGACGTGAGCGCAGCAGTTAAAGACGTGTTTACACGTGTGTTTACATAGAAAAACAATGGCAATATTCCGAACCAGGTAACACAAATCTATACTGGAACTACACAACATACAAAATGTTTAAAAGGGCGTAAAGATTTATTCATTTCATTTAGCTGACGCTTTTATCCAAAGCGACTTACAATTGCTATATATGTCAGAGGTCGCACGCCTCTGGAGCAACTAGGGGTTCAATGGATTTCAAAATGTAATTGCAATTAAGATAAGATCTTTTTTTATATATATTTGATGCAGTTAATACAATCGGTTCCTTTTTAGGAAAGAAAACGAAGTAATATCTGTACAGTAAAATTGAACTTTTGCAGTGTCACATTGAATAAATGGCTTAAAATCATTTAATAACAATTAACGACTTAAACACATTTAATTACATGTAATCTTTGACAGCCCTAGATTTAAAGAGGTACTCCACCCAAAAATGAAAATCATCATTTACTCATCATCGTTTACCCTCATGTCATTCCAAAACTGTATGACTTTCTTTCTTTCTTCTTTTGAACTTTTGAAGAATGTTTCAACTGTTTCTTTTGTGTCCAGACAATAAATGTCAAAGGTGGCCAAAGCAACCTTTGGACCCCGTTGACTTTCATTGCATGGACAACAAATACACTGACACATTTTTTTAAATGATGCCAGAATGTTTATTTTGGGTGAGTTATCCCTTAAAATGTTATTCTCAGATTGTTCCCACAGCAGTTTGTCAGTTCTCAGCACATAGCATTTCACTGTAGGGTCTTTTCTATTAATAGTTTAACATTGTTTGTCTTTCCTTAAAGCCGCCCTGTTAGGCTGTCCGTGTGAAGCTCAAGGTGTGTGAATGTTGATGATAGTTGCTCAATTTCAAGGATATTACAGTCTCAGTCTGTTTTTCCACAGTAAAAGCTTTTACTGATGGCTTCTAAAGGCATGTTGGACAAAGATTGAGCTCTTTAGGGTCCTAAGCCTGTTCTGTTATTTACATGCTAAACCAATTATAATATCTACATGCTATCATACCAAAAGTTTATTTTGATCCATTCAATCCATCATGATTCTTTGTTCTAACAATAAGTTTGTTTGCATGTTTACATACTGTGTAAAAAAAAAACACATTGGTAATACTAGAATTGTATGTATTATTAACTAACATGAACTAACAATGAGGAATATTTTTCTGGCAACATGTAGCCTATTAATGTTTGTTATTGTTAGTTAATCACAGTGCATTAACTAATGTTAACAAATACACATTTTGATTAAGTGTTTATTAAATGTATTAATAAATGTTGAAATTAACATCAACTACGATTAATAAATGCTGTAGAAGTATTGTTTATTGTTAGTCCATGTTAGCTAATATGTTATGTTAACAATTGAAACCTTATTGTAAAGTGTTACCAACACATTTACATGAAAAATTGCCGGGTATTGATATAATATTGTCCATTATATTTCTTAATTCAAAATGAAATTCTCAAAAAAGTTATGAAACCAGATTGACCAAATTTCAGATTTCATGATGCACTGCATCATTTAACCAAGAATTGTAAAATCGTTGTCAGATCAAAACATTTTTTTATAATGTTTAAGTGTGTGATGGGTGCTTTTACATGAATTCCACAGGCTTTGTGACAAGCTTTGCTATAATTCTAATTGCGCCTGTTGTTGAAGGTCCTCAGATGTTGACCTCAGATGTTATATGTATTATAACCTTTATTTTAAGATGGCTTGTCAGGGTAAAAGTTGGCTTATGTGTATCTGTCATAACAAGACTAGAAAGTTGGCCTGTTTCATGCAGAAGGAAAGACGCTGACATTTGCCTCTAGAGTTCAGGCCTGATCAAACAGCAGGAGAGGAAAGGGAAATGCATGATTTGCATAACCATAGACCCCTGTGAGGAAATGTCAAGGGAATGTGTTTGGCTCTATCTCTGAGGTGTCTGTTCACTCATGAGTAAAGAATACTGATGTTAATCTTAAATGTGAGCTTCAGGTTTCCATTAATGGTAGATGGGAATGTGAATACTAAAATATCCAGCTAAAACCAGTTTTAGGTGGTAGATGGGACCATGTTAGCTGGTTTAAACATTTTTATGTGGTTGGCTAGCAGCTGGACCACCATTACCTGACTGGAATTTTAGACCATCCAGAACCTGCAGTAAACAGCTACAATCTTCTAAAAACCGACTCTCTTTTCCAGCTGTCTCGAAGTCTGAAACAAATGAAACCAGCCTCAGAATTACAACCACTCTGAAATATTTACATGCATTGCTGTAATATTCCTCAGAAAGTGCAAATTATTTCATTATAGTAAGTTTATAAACAGTGAGTACTTTGATTAAAACCTTACTTTTTACTTTTTACACCGTGTCTACACCAGACACGACACGTCAAAGGCAAATAGATCCCATTATAATCCACACTGGATACAGCTTCACCTTAAATTCCCGACACTAAACTGATGCACTCTTCTGTTTCTGATGTACTTGAATTGCTTGCGCTACTTCTGACAAGAACAACAAATGGATTTGCAATGATTGCAATGAACACACAAACGGTCACGTCCGATGTAGACAGTGTGTGTCCCATTATCTGCCTGGCCTCAATATGTTCATGCAAATTCTTCCACAGTGTCTCCAATGTTTAAACCAAATGTATGTTGTAAAGGAAGCATTTCTTTTAGTATACCATGTCTTTTGTAAATATCTCCAAAACTACCTACATTTACCAGAAAAACACAAAATACATTGCTAAACCACTGACAATAGACCAACCGTTTTTGCTTGTGAAATTTTGCTAATGTGACAGACAGCTCCTTAAGTCACTTCGGAAAAAAGCATCTGCCAAAAGTCACTGATTAATAACAAGTTGTTTGTTTATTGTATGCGAGTATTGTTTGTTCAAAATGACTCAGCAGTGACATTTAATTCAGATGACTATGTAATTGAAGCATTGGCTTTATTTAAAATGCATTGCCCTGTTGATGAAATGAATCATGTCTCTTCAAAAGGGTTGATGCTTTATAATATAATCATTATATATGTGTGTGCGTTTATTTCAAAATCAACTTTACATCTTTTTATTAGTATCATGATGTGCTTTGGCAACCTTTTGCTGCATGTCCAGCTGCTTTGATTTGAATTATTGAGAAAATAGTCCATATGTGAAAGATGTGCTCTCAGCACAGCTGCTGGTTCTCACCAGAGACACTATATATAGCACAGCACACTAGCCCGAACAACACTTGCAAGTTGGGAAACATTTGCCCTGTTCATCTTACAATCTCACCGGGCCAAATACCTGTTGAAACCGCACCACATTGCACATTTCTCATCGCTCGCCATTATTTGGCATTGGTTGAACCACTGAAGGGCAGAGCAGAAGTTTGCAAATGTGACTTGTGACGGTTCAGAATTTGCGTAAAAGAGCCCGTCGAGGCTTGCCCGCAGTGTTCTCTGGAATCCCACAGGGGCTTTGCTGTCATTTGTAACCAAAACTGCTAATGCTGGCACATCAGAGCTCTGACACTGAAAATAAATCTACAGCTGTTTTACAGCCATACAAATGAGCACTTAATGTAGTTACAGAGAGTCCATGTGTGAGTTTGCTTAGCTATACTTAGGTGATACATTTGTCTCGAGATGTTCGCTAATGTTACAAGATTCCGTTGTGGACATGTGGGGATGTCCTCATTTATTATGATTCATAAATAGATTCTGAAAATGCAAATGCAAGTGTTTTGTTAGTAGGCTTGGGTTATATTCAGCTCTACGTCAGCATTTTGAGTTGTGTTCGAACATCATTTATAATACAACGCAAGAACGCCTTGCATTCTAGATTATAGCACTACCGGTAGTTAGGTTTTGTTGCTTTAAAGATTTGTATGCTAAAATTCATTGACACTTCACCTTTTAATAAACTGGGTTGTACTATGTTAGCTGTCTCAATGGTGTCCTAACTCTCATGGTTTGTGTTCTTCTCATCTCTTTGTAGGTCGAATGGGTCTCAACTTTCACCATCCTGTAGCTGAACATATATTACCACCGAACAGTGAGTATCTCTCTCCATCTCTCACAGTACTGCATTAATGCTAATGACAGACTTTTCATTCCAGATGAACAAAGTATTGGATTTCTAAGACTGAGTCAAACGATTCAATATACTCTACCGTTTAAAATTCTGGGGCCGGGAAGATTTTTTTTATGTTTTTGAAAGAAATCTCTTATGCTCACCAAGGCTGCATCTATTTGATCTCAAATATATACATATACAGTAATATTTTGAAATATTATAACTCGGTTTAAATAACCGTTTTCTATTTGAATATATTATTTTAAGATACATTGTAATAGCAAAGCTGAGGGTATGTGTACACGACACCGTTTTCAACAAAAAATGGAAAACTTGTTTGTGCGTTTTGTTCGTTCATTTACACGACAATGGCGTTTTGGGGACCTGAAATCTCAAGCTTTTGAAAACAGGTTTCAAAAGTGCAAGGTTTTGAATACGATGCCTTTACCGCCTCCATGTAAACAACAAAAACGTGAATTACATGTTCACGCATGCGTATTGCGTGTTTGCGGGGTGTTACTTGACAAAGTGAAATCGCCATAATACAGCCTTGCGTGTGAACAGGGATTTTTAGGACATAGTTGTCATAGTTTAGTAAACATACCATGAATTGTCAGCATCATTACCCGTTTTTAGTGTCACATGATCCTTCAGAAATCATTCTAATATGCTTATTTGCTGCTCAAGTAACATTTCTTATTATCATCAATGTTGAAAGCAGTTGTGCTGCTTAATATTTTTGTGGAAACCATAAAAAAAATTTGTTGATGAATATAAAGTTCCAAAAAACAGCATTTGTTTGAGATAAAAGGTTTTTTTGTAACAATGTAAATGTCTTTGCTGTCACTTTTGATCAATTTATTGCATCCTTGCTGAAGAAAATTATTAATTTCTGTATCAATTTGTTTATTGATCCAATTTTTTTGAACGGTGGTGTAAATGCTCATTTGGTGATCTGTAGGCATGTTTACTAGTTTCTTGTAGTGGCAGATAACTCGGCTAACTAATACTATCCATTAAAACTATTAGCCATTAATACTATCAGCATGTGCTACATGCTGCAGAAATGTTTCCCTCTTGTGTGTCTATTTCAAAATCTACCAATTAATTCAGTTTAAAGGCAAAAAATAACTGGCATGTTCACACTGCCCCAACACACACCGACAAACGCTTATTGGACATGTTCAGTCCGGTGAAAACAAACTCCGGCCAATGCCGACAGGGGTAACACTTATATGACACAACCCAACAAACCTGTTTGTTTGCGTTTGTCTGTTCTGTGTGAATTGGCCTTAAATAAGCAATTAAATAATTAATAATAATTAAATTGTTCTGCTGTAATTGTCAGCATTATATTTCCCAGATAATCAGCCAATGCAAAACCCATTTCCGTCTTCCATTAGTGTCTCGTAGGCCCCAATGCAATGTGCTGAGTCTCGCTTTCCTCCTGTGGTGCCACCAAACCGCACACACGAGCATCTCCCCTGCTATGATTAGCTGTCCTGAAAGCTTATATACACACGGTCCACCTCAGCAAGTGGCGTACGGCCAGAGGAACAAACGAAAGGGAGGAAACGCCAGGAACAGTTTTGCCAGGGTCACAGCCGGGATGTTTGAGCTAACTGTGCTCTTTAGCCTGATGGTTGCAGTATCTGCGTATCTGCTGTAGGTACCTCTGAAAAGCTCACAGTGGGATGTTTGAGGTCTGGCTGGTCATTCGTGTGGTTTATATACGCTTTTTGGTGGAAGCAGTTCAGGAAGGAGCCGACAGGGCCTGAGACCACCCTCTAAACCTCTAATTTGGACAATTTAACTGGGAGAATAGTTTCCATGTCTGTTTGTATGAGCTCGCCTTTAAAGTTTCTCAGGCTGAAGGTTGCTAATAAGTCTTTTCATTCTAGAACTTGTATTTTTAAATGATTTAGATTCAGGGTGGATTTTCAAATATTTTGCCCTCCCGCCATTTGGCTTGCCACATTTTTATAGTATATACAGTATATTGGAATCCAAGTTATTATATTATATTATTTAAATTATATTTTATATATATATTAATATATATATAAAATATTACATGCATACATGAAATGCATGTAATAATAATATACATTTAAATATATATAAATGTAGATTGTTTATACACACGTGTATATACATAAACAATGTGTATATTTTTATATATTTTTTATTTATATAATAATAAGTTATTCATCTGAAATATATTATACTTTTATTTCAATTAACAAAAGTGTTTTAATAGTTTGTTTTAATTTTAGTCAACTATAATAACCCTGGTGTATATATATATATAAACCAAATATAAACCTGATTTAAATTTACACTGCCCTTTTTGCTCCATTTTGATTAGCATCTTCGTTAACTGAAAGCAAACAAGGAATCACACACATAAATTTTGCCTTTGTCTTTTCTTTTCATTTTGATGACTTCTCTCTTGTCCATATGTAATGTGTTTATCGTGCCACAGATTTAGCTGATTGGTCTGTTTTACGTCTGACATTGATATGCTGCCTATTTATAACTCAACACGCCACATTATAAACGTGTCAATCATGGTGTGAGTTGTGCCGTAGCAGCTAAAGACATCCATCTAACTCGAGATTACATAGACCAGCACTTAAGAAAGGCCTCAGATGGACACAAGAAGTTGTTTTTGGTCTATAGACAGTCCAGCTCTATATAGAGTTTGTCGGACTCTGTGTGCCAAGGCTGTGTGTGATATGCTGTGACTTGTATTAAGAATCAGCCTCAGGGACTTACTCCAGTTGCTTTTTTTTCTCACTCTTGAGCCCTTGCTAAATGTAACTGGTTTCACTGGAACTGCCCTTTTTCCTGCTGCCTACAGTCACTTCTCAACAAATACCCCGTCCGTCTCTCCGGGTGGGTGTTGACTCACTCCAGACACTGTAGCTTTCTCCTTTCACTGTTGCTAGGAGTATTAGACCCCCTGACAACGCCTCTGTTTCTGCGTACCCAGAGACCGTTTTAATGAAAACCCCAAAAGTGAAATTCCCCAGAATGAAAACAATACATCCGACTGTGAAAATGTCATACAGTTGGAGCATCTCTGTGGCTCTTTTTAGACCATAGAGTCGACATCAGGAACCAACTGTATGAGAGCGTTGGGACCTTAGCTAGCTCACCCCATTGTAAGAGGGAACGCTACCAGAGATCTTTTGTTCCAACAGCAGTTTGACTTTTTAATATCAGCATATCTTAGTACTGAGGCTGGGGTTTGACACTCCTATAGGACCAGTTTTATCCTTAGGAGAGTATATTTACCCATATACCCAGAGTTTGGATATTTATTTATTCATTAATCTTTTTTTATTCGTATTTAATGAAATATCTGTTATTATGTGTTTCTCCCTGCATAATTATCATCAGAATGCATAGTTGCAATAATGTTTTGTTTGCTTAAGTGCAATACTTTTTTTTTTTCTTTAGTGCATGTTAGTGTTTATGATTTTTGTACTGGTTTAAATGTATTCCAAATTTATTTATTTATAAAAAAAATTTTTTTACTGTCTTGTCCATGCAGCTGTAATGTCTACATTTCTCCTTGGGGATAAATAAAGTTGTATCTAATCTAAGCAGGATATTGTTATGTTTTTTTATTTTAAATTAATAATTAAATACTCTTGCTTTAATAAATGTGTATATATAACTAGAGCATTCACAAGTTTAGGGTCACATTTCTTTTTAAAGAAATTTTATAATTTTATTCAGCAAGGACGCATTAAATTGATCAAAAGTGACAGTAAATACATTATTATCACAAAACAGTCTATTTTAAATCAACGTTGTTCTTTTGAACGTTGTATTCATTAAAGAATCCTGAAGAAAATGCAGCACAACTGTTTTCAACATTGATAATAATAAGAATTCTGTTTTTTTTGAGCAGCAAATCGTCATATTAGAATGATTTCTGAAGGATCATGTGACACTGAAGACTGGAGTAATGATGCTGAAAATTCAGCTTTTGCGTCACAGAAATAAATTACATATGAAAATATACTACAATTAGATTTAAATTGTAACAATATTTCACAGTGATGCTGTTTTTTACTGTATTTTTGATCAAATAAATGCAGCCTTGGTAAAATTAAGAGACTATTTTCAAAAACATTAAAAAAAATCTTAATGTTTCCAAACTTTTGAACAATAGTGCAGTAAAGGCAGAGTTGTATATACAAATTTAATGTAAGATAGATGGGTAGGTGTGTATTGAGTGTGTTGGTAAAAAAAATATATATAGGCTATACAAGGGGCCAAAAGAATTTCTTTCAAAATTAGATTGGATGTGTTGCTATTCCATTAATAGCCATAAAGAATTTGATCAGGAAGATTCTCTTCACCTGAAAGAGAAAACAAGCTATAAAAAACCTATGACATTTCTAGCAGCAATACAATGCATACTAGTGTTGTGCTATGAAGTGTGTCATAATGCACCGACAAGTGAAACCAAGCTTGAAAACCCCCATGTCTGTCTCTCTCCCTCTTCTATCTGTCTGTCTCTCTCTCTTTCTCTATCTTCACCCGTCTCTCTGCTCTCGAGCAGCCAGGAGTTATGGTCGCAGAAGAGGTAACCTGACGCCTTCTTTATGTTTGTGCTCGCAGAAATGATGGGGCTTTTGCTATGGCTGATTTGCTTGTTGTCTATGAGGGTCACTGGGACATATGAGGGGAGGGGGGTCTTTGTGCAGTGATTGCATTCATTCTTGTTCATTTTACCATTGTTTTCTGCTAATAATTGAATTATTGTTTCCTTTTTTGTTATTGCATAAAATCAAAGCAGTCCAAGGAATATTTTAGCAATTGATTTCCTAACAAAATGGTCAACAATCACTAAAATATTATTTAGAAAGTGAAGTGAATCATACAGGCTTTCTGCATCTCTCATTTCAGGTGTCGGACTAATTCTGTCGTCCGGTTCTGTGTCTGAGGGTTTTATACCTCACATGTGTTGCTTTTCGCTCTAGTGCTCCTCTCATACCCCTTTTCCACCATGAGCCAATCACTGTAGCTGTCTGAACGTTCCCAGTGTGGCATGATGCATTTAAGGTGTGTTCACACTTGACATGTTTGGTTAGATTAAAACGAACCCTGGTGCGATTGCTCTGTAAGTGCGGTTCATTTGTATAAGTGTGAACGCTGCCATCTGAACCCTGGTGCCACCAAACAAGCTGAAAAGATGAGTCTCGGTCCACTTCCAAACGAACTCTGGTGCACTTCGAATGAAACATGAACGCAACACGGACCGAAGACATGTAAACGAACCGAAAATGGGACAAGATGTCACAAGATGAGACCCTAAAAAGGACAGAATGCTCAAGCATACCTGTTTTTTCTCGTCTTAGTCACGATGTTGCCCATTACAGTTCGGCACAGGCGTCAGAACACGTCTCCTCACAGCGGATCTTGGTTTGTGTCAATTGTGTGTGTGACGGAGGGATTCCTGCTTCAGTTTTGACTTTTACACATTTTATAATCTCTATACGAGTTCTCAACTGGTCAAAATACCATCATACACAGCATTGTTTTTGATGTTCAGTGTGAACACACCCTTAGGTAATGCTTTTCTGTAATACTTCTATCTCTGAAATTCTACTCATTCCCCATTTGTCTAAAATAAATTGATTTACAATCATGTGTGTTTTTATCGTTTTTTTATTACATTTTTAAAAAATGAATGCATCATGACCATGAATTAAATAACTTTGCATGTTGAAATTATTCTTAAATCTAGGAATAACTCTTTGAGATAAACTGTCATTTAGATGGAAAAGGGATATCAGTGTTTGTGTCCAAAGGTCTTTTTCCTCACACAGAGACGCCTCTGATCACAGCACTATTTGTTTGCATTTCAATATGAAAATGTATCTTGTTTTATGAGTCTTTGGATAGTAATGCCTACCTGATCATATTGATCACATCTCTGCGTGTGTTTTTAACATGTCTTCAGGTCAACATACACAAATACGAGTAAGACAAAGAAGAAATGGATTGTTGCTTGTGTAATTATTTGGGATTTTAATTTTTTATGGGTGATCAAATGTATAATTTTCTAAAAGCTTCAATGTTTCATTTCACTTTGGCAATTTGGAACAATCCGGTTTCATGTAATATCTAAATTAATGAATCATTTTGAACTAAAATATGTTGTAATCCATGCTATTTGAAATAAATTAGACTACAGTTCGAAAGTTTGGGATCAGTTTGATTTTTCTTACGCTCACATTTATTTATGAAAATACAGTAATAACGCTAATATTGTGAAATATTTTTACAATTTAAAATAACTCTTTTCTATTTGAATATATATTTTAAAATGTAATATATTTCTATGATGGCAAAGCTGGATTTATGCATCATTACTCCAGTCTTCAGTCACATGATCCTTCAGAAATCATTCTAATATGATTCTAAAGAAAAAATTTTTGTTTTGAAAACGGATATGTTGCTTAATGTTATTGTGGAAACCGTGATACTTTTTTTTGTCCTTGCTGAATTCATTTCTTTAAATCTTTCAAACTTTTTAATCTTAGTTACCCCAAACATTTCAACAGTAGTATATACTATATATATGTATATGTGTGTGTGTGTATATATATATATAATATATATGTGTGTATGTTTTTTTTGTTTCGTTTTTTTGTCCTCTAATCTGTTTCTCTTCTCTTGCTTTCCCACTCTTTCGTCTCCTGTCCTGTGTGATTCCTCCTCTTCTGCAGGTCGCTCTTCACTGTTTCCTTTCGAGGACGGCTTCTTGGACGAGGGTCATGGGGACCCGGCGCTGACCCCTGGCCTGAGCTCTCCCAGCCGCTGTCAGAACGGGGAGAGGATGGAGCGCTACTCCAGGAAGGTGTTTGTCGGTGGACTGCCGCCTGACATCGATGAAGGTACGGGACTCGCACACACATTATATTAACGTTATATTAATTCTTTAATATACAGTATCATAAATAGAACATGATGTAAATAAAAATTTTACCTGTATCTGCTTACATATACACTGTGATTTTTTATTTTGTGCTACTATGCATCTGTTTTAGAGTTATTATCAGCAACTAAAAGTAAAAATATTAAAATATTTTTGTTTAAAATAAAAAAGTTAACATGAATAAGTGATGCTGAAATAAAATAAAATATAAATTTCAGATGAAAAATGTAAACTGTATTTCAGTTATTTTCATTTAGTTTAAGTTGAAGCACTAAAATCACTAACTGTAAATTAAATAATTAAAAACTAAAATGGAAATGAAAATAAAAATATATTAAACCTAAATGGTAATCATTTAAATTGTTTTAATCAAAAGTACATAACAAAATGACTGCAAATGTAACTTAAATTAAAATGAAAATAAATTATAATTAAAAATATGAATAGAAACTATAAAAATGGGGGAAAGAGGACAAATGTTGTGTTGGGGTGTATTTTCATAATGTTTTTTTCTTTTTGTTGCAAGTAAATTTTCTATATTTGCTAAAATTGCCAATTAATAAAAGTATTTTAAAAATGATAAAGACCATTTTATTAAGTTTAGTGGTGTGGGAAAATTTTTCTAAGCGCTTAGGGGTTTTTTTTTTTCATTTTTTTTTTCATCTTGTTGACAATAAAATGGAAATCCATCTATCCATCTGTAGGTCCATCCATCCAATAAATTTACAACAACAACTGACCCAAAGTATCAGATTATTATATCTAAAGATTATTATATAGACTGGTGGGTTATGCACTTTTGTCTTGGATCAGTGAGCAACCACTCAGAACACCCTAGCAACTGCATGAGACACAGAGAGAGAAAAAAGAAAAGAAAAAAAATAGACACATGACTGAAAATGTGATTCATAGCAAAGAACTTTTTTTTTTTTTAATTATGAGTCCCCAGCATTCAGTAACTGATTTTTTATTATTATTATTATTTACAATGTTTGGAATCCATATTTTTGGTCTAAATTATTTCCATTTTTCTTCAGATGAAATCACCAACAGTTTCCGTCGCTACGGTCACCTGGTGGTGGACTGGCCTCATAAAGCAGAAAGCAAATCCTATTTTCCTCCTAAAGGTAATGACATTATGACATCATCTCTCCTGCGGCACTTTAATACAGCTGCAAATGTTTAACAAATCTGTGACAGAATTATTCCCCTTCAGTTTGAGAACTTAAAGTATGACATCACAGTCGGCATTTACCTCAAATGAGTCTATTGTGTGGATGCTGGTCAGTTTACTCTGAGCATCAGGAAGCCGTTGTGTTGTGTGCGTCAGATTGGTCCCTATTAGTTCGCAGGGCCTCCAGGTGTTCATTTCTATGGCTTGAACAGATGCACACAGACAAGTACTTACAGATACACACCTAGAGGGAGAGAGTAACTTACTGCATTTCATCACGTAACTCACGTACATGTTTGTGTGAGTACCTGGAAATAGCTGACTGTTTGATTGGACGGGCACAGGGACATATATCATTGAAACTCTGAACAATGTATATATCATTTTATTATATACCATATAATTTATAATAAAATATATTGTTTATATAAATATATGTTGTAGGATATAGATTCATTATATGTATAATGATATATTTGTACGTATGTTATAAGGAAATACAGATTTCCTTCAATCGATTAAAATTTTGAATCACATTAATTACATGAAATGCAGATTAAGTTTTTATAGTTAAGATTCTGTAACACTTTATTTTAAGGTGACGTTGTTGCATGTTAATGTACTTACTATAGTAATAACAGTAAATATGCGTAAATTACAAGTAACTAGTTAAACCAAACCATAACCGTAACTGTACATGTAGTTAATTCATATTACTCAGTACTTTGTTTGTGTAAGTACAATGTAACTGTCACCTGAAAATAAAATGTAACCAAAGATGTTAACAATGTTTCAATTATATTTATTATTTACCATATAATATATATGGTGTTCTCCCTTTTAATCTTTCATTCTATGAAACATTTGAATTCATTTAATAAAGTTCATTTAATAAAGTTGTGTGCTCTGAGCTGTAACTGTAGTGAAAATTTCCGGTTGGACTATATATTGTGACATGACTATAATAAAGAAATTAAAAGGGGATGCTAAAATTTTATTGGATCATTACAGTGAATAATTGCTTGTTGTGTAAGCTGCTTATGCAGTTTCTGTAAATGTTGCAACTAGTAACTCATTTTCATGGTCACACTTTAGATTAGGGTCCAATTCTCACTATTACCGAAGATTTTTGCCTCAATAAACTTCTAATTACTGCTTATTAGTTAGTAAGGTAGTTGTTAAGTTTAGGCATAGGGTAGGATTAATGGATGTAGAATATGGTCATGCAGAATAAGGCATTAAAATGTGCTTTACAAGTACTAATAAACAGCCAATATCCTAGTAATATGCATGCTTATAAGCAACTAGTTAATAGTGAGAATTAGACCCTACATTAAAGTAGTTACCCTTTTTTTCCAGTTTGTTTATAATGGCTTATTGTTTAATCTTACAAATTGTATGCATTTCATAATAAATGATCATAGCAAGAACTTCAGGTTGCTGATCTCAAGGTGAGTTTAATGGAAGTGTGAGTAAATGTCACTTGGTTTGATATTTTGTTAAAACACACTAAGATCGGTTTAAGTGTCCAAGTACTTTTTGAGGCCACTGTATTTTTCTTCATTTATTCAATCTGTGCTCTTGTACGATGATCTGCACTTGTGGATTTTATATATTTGGACTCGTGTAGTCTTCATGCCTTGGCCGTCCTGTCACCGAGTGTGACTGCTTTTAGTAGATGTGCTCATTGTTCCTCCAGCTCATATGAAACACTGATCCAGACTGAGTGAATGGAAGATGCTGGTCATTTTTCCGTCCAGTGTTGTGTAAAAGCATCATGACTCACAGTGTGCAGGACTGAGGTCAGCTGAGGCTCTAAACACGTTAAATAGGGTTAAATGCCTTCACGAGACTGTTATACGCTTATCATTAACACTGAGATTTATTGCAGAGCTCCTTCTGTTCAGAGACCAGCTGAAAAACAGGATGGAAACGAAAAGGATAGTTCACCCAAAAATGAAAATCGTTCATCATTTACTCACCCTCAAGGTCCAAACCTGTATGAGTTTCTTTCTTTTGTTTAACACAAAAGATGATATTTTAAAGGATGTAGATAACCAGACAGTTGACAGTAGCCATTGACTTCCATGATAAGGAAAAATACCATGGAAGTCAATGCCTACTATAAGCTGTCATATCTCCTTTTGTGTTCAACAGAAAAAAGAAACTCATACAGGTTTGAAACAGCTTGAGGGAGTAAATGATGACAGAATTGACATTGTTTTGGGT
This sequence comes from Semotilus atromaculatus, assembly GCA_031834385.1. Classification (NCBI taxonomy): domain Eukaryota; kingdom Metazoa; phylum Chordata; class Actinopteri; order Cypriniformes; family Leuciscidae; genus Semotilus; species Semotilus atromaculatus. The sequence continues at coordinate 32,981,041 of JAULUF010000025.1, forward strand.
GAACTGTCCCTTTAAGTCCAGGTTTATCTGGTTAACGTGGTCCAGTTAGCCCCTGCTGGTAGATGAAAGAATTACACCATCAAAACAAAAACTCTTGTTCTCTCCTGAAGGACTTGAATACATTTTTTTACGAGCATATAAATGGTAAACATGTTTTTTTACAGTAGATATTTTACCAGTGCGCCAATAAAATCATGATAATATTTGTGGATGCAGTAGTTCATTTAGGGTGAAGTGTAAAATATATATATTTTTTATCATAATCCCTAATTGAGTAGAATAATCCAATCTGAATGTTTTTTTTTATACAGTATATTTCTTTATTATATTTAAGTTTAGGAGATGGTCTCAATCTGTGGAGGTAAAACCTCTGACTCTGATAAATCTGAAGCTTGTACATGAATCTCTCCAAACTTTCTTTTGATGTCCTTGATTCGCTTTCCCAAGGTTGTTCATATTCCTCTCTCTCTCCTTTCGACTGCCTCTTACACTCTTTCTTTCCCAGAGGCAGAACGCCTTGTTCTTTTCTTCCTTCTGGTCTTTCGGCTGGCTCTGATCCTGATGTTCTCATCCTGCAGTGTTATAGTGGAAACTCACTCCTTCAGAAGGACTTGAGAACGGTGGACATCGTGAATTCACAGCATATATGCTCTCGAAAACAGTCTAAATGCATACTTGCATCAGTTATTCATTCTTACGCCCGTGTTCCTGTTAGTTTGAGACCGATACACATGCCCGTTTCTGTCTCTGCCGTCTGTAGCGTTTATGTGCTTTCCGTGAGTCTTTCGAAACTCTCAGTTAGATCACTGTTGGTCTGCAGCCAGAGAATGTCTCATCCCTCGTGCTCTTTTTCTGCAGGTTATGCTTTCCTGCTCTTCCAGGAGGAGAGTTCGGTCCAGGCCCTCATTGACGCCTGCATCGAGGAGGATGGGAAGCTCTACCTGTGTGTCTCGAGCCCCACTATTAAAGATAAACCAGTGAGTGAAGCACTGACACAGCTCAATGCCCACTGAAGCTCAGAGTGGATCTGCCATCCAAAGAAATAGGGTTTACCAGCTTATCTAGACTAAAGAGAAGACTATGGTAGATTTTTAAAGGATGCTTGAGTTATAATAAACTTAATATCTATCTATCTGTCTGTCTGTACAAAATGTATGTAAAATATGCAATACATGTGTATATGATTGTAAAATGTAAACACACATACATTTATAACATGTATATATATATTTATTTATAAATTATACAATATATGTATGTAAATATGAAATATAAATGATTATAAAAGTATATAATATATAAAATGAATATCTGTTATATATATATATATATATATATATATATATATATATATATATAATGTTAAAAATAACATTAAAATTATTAATATATGTATGTAAAATATGAAAGATTTAAATGAATGAATATATATATATATATATATATATATATATTCAAAGTAATGAACTGATAAATAATGAGCTAATATAATTTACCTGTATTAGACAAGGTTAAAGTAAATGAAGAGAATCATTTTTCAGAGTTCAAATCAGGTGGCATTAAAATCACAGAGAGATACACAAATTTACCCAACCTCCTTAGAGAAACCCAGTTTGGTCCTACGTGGGCTTAAAGAAGCGTCCTACATTGAATTTCTTTTACAGATCAACTGTGTTTCCCCCTCAGGTCCAGATTCGCCCGTGGAACCTGAGTGACAGTGATTTCGTGATGGATGGATCTCAGCCTCTTGACCCACGCAAGACCATCTTTGTGGGAGGCGTTCCACGACCTCTACGTGCAGGTGACTCTCTCTCTCTCTCTCTCTCTCTCTCTCTCTCTCTCTCTCTCTCTCTCTCTCTCTCTCTCTCTCTCTCTCTCTCTCTCTCTCTCTCTCTCTCTCTCTCTCTCTCTCCATATCTCTTGTGCTGGTCAGGATGTGAAATTGCTTTTTCACAGACATTTGCAAATGTAGTTTCCTCTCAAATATCAAATACATCATCATTAACATCGTGTGGATCAACATCACACTGTGCATAATGCTGTGTTTCTCCTGTGTGTGTGTGTTTAGTGGAGCTGGCTATGATCATGGACAGACTGTATGGAGGTGTGTGTTACGCTGGCATTGACACTGACCCAGAACTCAAATACCCCAAAGGGGCGGGCAGAGTGGCCTTCTCCAATCAGCAGAGCTACATCGCTGCCATCAGCGCTAGATTTGTCCAGCTGCAGCATAATGACATTGACAAACGGGTGAGTGAGCTCATATAACCGCTCCCAGAATCACAGCAAACTCTCGAATGCTTCTCATTACACACACACACTGCAGGAACAGCAAAACTGACTGCAGTACTAACTTAAGATCAGACTTTTCATTATTTCTTTTTTTTTTCATGACTCCTAATGTATTGATTTCTCTGATTGAAGCATCAAGCTACAGCGATACCCTCGACGGCACGTTATAATGTGACATTTAACGTCAAACAATTTGAACTCGGACGCCGTTTGACCTTTCGAAAAGCAGCCAGGGTTTACCAGACAGTTTGCATTGAAAACCACTTTACATATGGGAAATCTGCTTAATAACAGGACATTATAAAAAATGAGCATAACGCTATGAATGCCGCATTGACTAGACAAGTGTCGGAAGAGGTTTTTATACTGTACTTTTATAACTGTAATTCTAGATGTGATTGAATCGTGTCAGTTTCTGTGGCGTGGTTTTCCTGTAGGCTGTTTCCACACAGACTGTGTTTACCAGAGCAGACTGTGTGTAATCAACATGACCATGGGCTTCTGAAGTCTCAGACGTGGCCTTTGTTAATTATAGATCCTTGCTATTCCTGCGCGCATATGTACACACTGGAGGTACAGGACTGTTTTGGGAATGTTATTCAGAAGTAAATAGCTGATGGTCACTGGACTAAAACTGTATGCTCCCCAGAATCACCTCCTCCATCACTGTCACATAACTAAATACTAGTTTATTTTGTGCTGTTAGTGTAAATGGGAATTTACCTACTGATCCCAAACTGTATTTAAAAATCTGGGATTGGTATTTAAAAATAAAATGAAAAAAAGTATTATATGCTCAACAAAGCTGTATTTGTTTAATCAAAAACATTATGAAATATTATTACAATTTAACATAACCATTGTCTATTTAAATACATTTTAAAATTGAACTTATTCCTGTGATGTAAAGACTTTTCAGCATCATTACTCCAGTCTTCAGTGTCACATGATCCTTCAGAAATCATTCTGATATGTTGAAAACAGTTGTGGAAACCATGATATAGTTGTTTCAGGATTTTTGGATGAATAGAAAGCTTTTATCTGAAACCGTAAAGACATTTACAGTTTTGATCAATTTAATGCATCCTTGCTGAATATAAGCAATAATTTCTAAAATATTCATATGTCATTCATTCGTATGTGGTTCCCAGTGTTATTTTAGTATAATTAATAAACTATTATAGTTTTTATTAATAGTTTGAATACATTTTTATTTTTAACGGTTTTGTTGTGTCATTTTGTTTTGTTTTTTAATGTCTATATAGTTTTTCTTAATATATTTTATTTTTGTTTATTTTAGTTTACTATATATATAGCTTTAGTTTAAGTTATTTTAGTAAATCAAGTTAAACAATGAAAATGAGAGATGTTTCATTTTTAGTTTATAACCGTACGTTCACACCGCCGCCGGCGAGAGCGGCAAAATTCGCTCTCACCGCCCTGTCAGCGACGCCGTGGAAAGATTCGTGGACGCTCGATGCTCTGACGTAGATCGAATGCTTGGTTTTTTTTTAAACTTTATTTAAAGGGGCCGCAAAGCAAACAAGCATGTCGATAGTTATTTTTGCAGAAAATTGATCGATGGAAAGACCTTAACAATTATAGTGACATGTTTGCTAACGAAATAAACCAATTAAAAGCCATTTGTGTGGTGTGGCTTTTGTGTTCATGGTTAAGTGTTATTCTAATTTGCATTCCCGCTGAAAAACAAGCATTCTAGCGCGAATATCTTGCCTATAAACAGTGTTGCGCGCCTTCTTATGAAATTCAAATGATCAACCCTCCTCTATTTTGCTTGGGAACTAATGTGGTCGGAACCAAAGTTACTTGACTGCGTTCTCTGGAATCCTCTCAAACGGAGCACTTCTACAATCCGATTGGTTGCCGCCGAACCGCGTCATAGCTCATTTCCCTAAAGTTGAGCTGATTTCAACTTCTTCTCGCCGCTCTCACCGTCCAAGACGCGCCGCGCCGCCCTCGCCGGAGCTCGACGCCGGCTCTCATTGAAAATGAATGACTTCCGGCCACTTTGACGCTCTCGCCGCCGGCGGTGTGAACGCACAGTAAGGTTTCTTTAAAATACAGTTTCAATATTTTTTATTTTATTTCAGTTAACATTTTATGTATTTCAAGTAGTGCTGTCAATCAATTAAAAAATGAATGAACTAATTAATCACACAAAATAAAACAACTAATTAATCACACATTTGTCTAATTAATTACTATTAATTAATTGCACCTAACATTAAAGTTTTTAAATATATATTTTATATTGGAATAATTTCACATTTAATCTCCAAATTAATGTAGAAATCAAGCCATTAATTTTTTCTCAATTATAGCCATTCAGCATTACAATATAATGTCACTTTAAGACATATGACGCGGATTTGACGCAAATCCCATTTTATCACAACTCTTAACGTTCATTTAGGACTTCCTTTTACTCATTTAAGACAAAATGTCTATAAATACTCGACAAAATGGGCATTTTGGCTTTATTTTGTGTGTTTTTGTCAGTTCAAGCCCTGTAAGAAGCAGCTTTCTGTTTGCACGTGTGTGTGTGTGTGTGTGTGTGTGTGTGTGTGTGTTTCAATTTCAAGTAACAAAAATGAGTTTTTGTTTATTTTACTGTACGTGTACTTACATGCACTTACTGGGTAATATAAGGTAACTACATGGGTTAAGGTTAGGTTTAGGGGTAGGTTCAGGGTTAGTACCTAGTTATTACAATTACATGGGGAACAGGACTGTAAAATCAAGTGCTCCCCAAAAATGTTATTTTTATGGTTTACATTTTTAGCTAACTTTAATAATAACCCTAATTATTTCAGACACATAAAACAGAGCAGGATGTAGCTTTGAACGTAGCTGATCGATAAGTGCTCTTTCTGCCCGTGTCTGCAGGTGGAGGTGAAACCGTACGTGCTGGACGACCAGATGTGTGATGAATGTCAGGGCGCTCGCTGCGGAGGAAAATTCGCCCCTTTTTTCTGTGCCAACGTCACCTGTCTGCAGTATTACTGCGAGTACTGCTGGGCGAGCATCCACTCGCGCGCTGGCCGTGAGTTCCACAAACCGCTGGTGAAGGAAGGTGGAGACCGACCTCGGCACGTGTCCTTCCGCTGGAGCTGATGACGAGCGTCACATCACCCTCTCCACCCAACAAACCCCTTCAACACCATTACCAGTAACCACACGGATCTCCCCTTTTACAAAACAAATATCATGATATCTCTGTCAAGTATATTCTCTGCTTACGAACATTTAGGAAAATATGAATCTTGAGTCTGCGCGCTCAAACGTTGCACTTTGGCACAAACAGTCGATGTTAACGCTTATCAGGATGTTGTGCTTTAATTCTCTCGGTTTCTTGCGTTTGATCCTCCATATAGGTAACATTAGGCAGTGTGAGACTATATATACAGTATATAATATATACATTTACAAAAAGGATATATTTTTATTTTATATTTATCTATATACACATAGATAAAACATTTTGGGTGTCAGACTTTTTAAAGGAGCATGCACTTATTGTGATAAAAGAGTGATAGGAAATTCTCCTTTAGATGATGACAAAAAAAGAAAGAAAAAGAGTTACCAAAGGTAAAATTGAATTCATTAAGAAAATCATGTCGGGTGAGCTGTTAAAAAAAACACCCAAGTTATTAAAGTAAACCACAATTTGCCCTCCATTTTGAAATGAATAGTAATACCTCATGCATGCATCTCTTTCTGTTCGCTCCGACTTTTTAGGCTTACATTTTTTTACGAGTTTTTTGGTATTATCAACATGTAATGCTGCAACAGCTTTGCTGCTAAATCTGTGGTATGAACCCATACCATCACACTTTATTCAGGCGAACGAGCGCTCTGAGGGGTCTGCACCGAAACTGCATGTGAACGAATCTGCGATGCATGCTGTAAAATCGGGCATCACTTTCATTTCCCCACAAGACCGGCCAGATGACCGTGCTGGAGCTCTCAGGGCATGCGGTGATGGGGAAAAATATAAGATGGGAGGGAAAATCATGTCTCGATGCATTTGCGTCTGCTTGCAAAAATTTTGTTCCCTCAGAAAAGTATTGTTTCCCTCATTAAACTTTGCATTCTCTCACAAAAGTATTGCGTTCACTCGCAAAGCATTTGCGATTGCTCGCAAAACATTTCCATTCGCTCACAAACCATTTATGTCAGCTTGCAAAACATTAGCGTTCGCTCACAAAACATTGACTTTAATTCGCAAAGCATTAGCGTTCACTCACAACACATTCGCCCACAAAACATTTGCTTCAAACCATTTTCATTTGTTCAAAAAACAGTAGCAATCGCTCGCAAAACATTTGCGTTTGCTCAAAAAACATTAGCGTTCGCTTGCGTGACATTTGCGTCTGCTCAAAACGTTTGTTCTCTCGCAAAACATTTATGTCAGCTTGCAAAACATAAGCGTTCGCTCACAAAACATTGACTTTAATTCGCAAAGCATTAGCGTTCACTCACAACACATTCGCCCACAAAACATTTGCGTCTGCTCAAAAAGCATTAGCGTTCGCTCGTGTGACATTTGCATCTGCTCAAAACGTTTGTTCTCTCGCAAAACATTTGCACTTAAGTTTTGCAAGCGAACACAAAAGCATTGAAATACTTCTTCCTCCCATCTCATTGCTTTACCATCCCCATGTCCCTGTAGGGGCTCCATACAGAACCGCAGTGGGTTTTCAAACCAGTTAGATGTAGGAAATCTTCTAGCAAAATGTTTTCAACAGGTGTAGCATTTTTTGCAGTGATTGTTCATAGAATTGTGCAATTTTTATACACTATGTAGTTCAGTTAGACGACGCCTAGAACTGTGATTCGCTTTAACTGTTATTGATGTCTGACATGGAACGTCCTGTGAAACTAGCGTATGTAAACATACGGTCCCTTCTTTCGCACACTTCTGCTAGTTGTTAGCCCTCGAGTCCGGCTCAAAATGACCAATAACACTACGGTACACGCCAACGATTCACAATACTGTGTCCGACCGGTGACTCTGGGAGAACAAGCGAACACTGGCTCTGAAACGAACTTTGAGATACGGCGGGCGGAATAACCTTGAGTGACCGCTGCATTTATATCCAGATTATCCTGCGAAGCTTGAAGTAGAATCATGACCTGCTAATGTCGACGGTGGACATTTTTAAACTAAATTCAGAAAGGTAGAGAGGGTGGAGAGGAACGCAACGCAAGAAATGCGTCTCAGCTGCTTATCTGAGAGTAAAAAAACGGTCAGCTTTTGGGCGGCACGTTTAGTTCGTTGGTCTGGGGGAAACAACGATGTATGCGAACATTGCTTTTGTATTGATTGAGAAAAAGTGGATTGTGGGTAACCTTGATCCTGATGATGGTGAATTCTGGGTGTCTTTGTGATATTTCTTTCCCTTGCCCAGATTTTTCTATGTTTGTTCTTTCTCTGTAGTAGATAATATTTGTTATGCACTACTCTTTGTATCTGGATGGTTGAACAGTCAGTGTTGTTGTTGTTTTTTCCTTTTATTTTTTTAATAGAAAAAAATATGTGTGCTTTCTGACTGGTAATCTTTTGCAATACCTCAATTTTGAAATATTATAGGAGAGAGATTGATATTTTCTAAGTAAGTTTATTCAAATAAAGACTATATATATTAATTTAATTCTGCTAGAGAAAAAAAAATGATTTAACAGATGCTTAATTTTATTTTTGTCATGCTTATTTGCTTTTAATTTTATTTTTGGAAAAAAATTAAAATCAAAAACAACTGAAGGAGTTAGAGCTGTATTATTTGAATACTGTAGGAAGCTGAAGTACAGTCGCAACATCACAGTGTTCCACAAACATCTGATCTTATTAATAGTATAAAATATATATATTTGATTTAAATATATATATTCTATAGGGTCAACCGGCCGTCAGGTGCTTATAAAGTCAACTGAACATACTACTTACGTTTTTATATATTTACAAACAGTCCTTTACTATGCTGACCAGAGTTGTGAAATCTTCTGTTCATTATTTTTTTATGTTTCGTGAAATGATGTGTTCCCCTTTGTTTTGTAAAGCGCACTTGCAACTTATATAATTTAGGGAAAACAATTTTTTTATTATGGTTTTTGGCAAGATGGAGAGAAAACCATGTTCATTTTGGAAAGCTGGAAAGATATGAAACGTTTCAACTTGATGGAAAGCCTTCAACTCACCCAAGACTTGAATTAGTCCCTTTTTTTAAAGGCTGAGAACCTCGATTCTTTGTTGTAATGTGCAATACTGTTTGTACTGTTTGTAAAAAAAGAGAAAAAAAAAGAACTGAAAAAGAGGCATATATCTTTATTGCAGATTTATTTTCATTGCAAGCATTGTGATTCACTAAAATCATTTTCTACTGTGTATTTACTCGACATGCTAGTACCTTCCAGTAGTAATGTAGCCTTTGTACGGAGAAATTTTTTCATTATTTTTTAGAGATTTTTTGCAAAAAAAGAAAGAAAAAAAGAGACTAGAATTAAAACATTTACATATTTTTTATTTTTTATTTGTGTTTTCTTTACACTAATTCCTCAACCATTAGTGTTAGTTATTTCTGGGAGAGACTTTCATGTCTGGTCAATGTCATTATTATTTTGTATTTTTACTTGGAATAAATTAATTTTATGGCGCTAATTCTTTTATTTCTTTTTTAAGCTAAAAAAAAAGTGTAATAATGTTACTAAAATGTCTAGATTTTTTTTTATGCAAAGCTTGTTAGTTCTGTTGCTTACATTAGTGTGATCGGGACAAAAAAAATGCACACAAAAATGAACACAATCATCGATGGTAATATATGTGATTAAAATGTAACAATGATTGGGCAATAAAAACAATGTCAGAATGGAGCAAATGTGAGGTGGTTGTGGTGAAACCCAGTCAAAACAAGATGAAATGATGAGCTCTGATATGAAGCTCTGTAGCTCCACATTCACTGTCAGATGTTTCCCAGAATGTATTTTATTTATGAGCAGAGTGTAGTGGAGTAGTTGACTTGTCAACTTTAAACTAATTTAAAACTCACCGTGTCTACACCAGACGCGACAAAGGCAGACAGAACCCATTATAATAGCGATGCTTTCTACTCTGGATGCCGCGCGGAGCGACTCGACACACGAGTCACGACACAACACGACAAATTCCACGTTCTATTTCTGACGTACATCTAACAACAAATAATGGATTGGTAACGGTCGCGTCCCGTATAGAGACGGTATTTCCTCGTTTTCGTTCAAAGCATCGGTGTCTTAAGAAGATTTTTCTATATTGCAATCATTGAAACCCATTATAAGATGTGCTGTAGTCATATTAGACGGAACTGTATTTAGTGCTAATCAATCGGGTCATGTTTTTCTCTTCGTTCTACCACACGTTTAGCTCCATCTGTCATTTTATTTTAAAAAGAAAAAGTGTTTCAAAAATACTTTTTTTCCTAATGCAGTTTAACTTTCTAATTTCATATTTCACACGTGGAATTGAGATTGTTAACTTGGACCTCTGCTTGTCTAACTTTTGCAGTAAAACTGTGATTAAAGTTTTTTTTTTGTGTGTGTGTGTGTGGGATAAAATAAACGCAGTGCTGCTAATGCTTACTAGCTTTCCCACCTTCATGATTTTTCCCTTTTCTGTACTAAACAGCAAATCTTATTAAATGTAATTGTATGACACTGTGAAACGCTGTCATCTTTTGCAGTCTCATTCTCTTGTAAATCTTCACTGCTTAAATGCAACCATACAAACCAACCACCAGTTGCAGATGTTAGACAATTATACAAAATAAATTCTGACCTAGGCCAAATTCTTTTCCCTGACACTTTTCACCACTGATGTTATTCAGAAGCTGTGAATTATGCGCTGAAGACAGTAAAGTTCTACAAAAAGGGAGACATTTTTCTCTCTGGCATATAAACAAATTACTTAACCTATATTACAGGGTATAGTCATCTGTTTATTGTTGAAGTTTTTCATATATATATAAAAAATAAAATAGTTACCAGATGAATGTGTTGCCATTTTAAGCCTTAATAAAAAAAACAGGATTATACATGCACCCCAGTCTGCTCTGAACAGCTAAACGGATATAATGAAGTATTTAAGTATGTTGTACATTCACACGTTTCTCATAAATGTAAACCGACACAGACAAGACAGTTTAAAGAGAGCTCATTAGAATTTATTAAAATTCTACCAGCTTACCCAAAAAAGGCAAATAACAGAAATATTTACAGTTCTATTTTTTTTTCCTTTTAAAACTCCACAATGTTTCCGAGGCCGATGTCCTGATGCTCTTCTAGCTGTCCCTAAAGATCTCAGTCAGTGCATGTTAGACATTTCTGATGGAGCAGAAGCTACAAGCCCTTCATTACCCTATAGAGTTAGTCAAGCACCTCCTAGTGGCCTGGATGAACCATAAGTCATTCTACACGATGGTGGAAGCGTTTCAGTGCGTCCAGTCCTCGTCTCACCATCTCTCTTCATTCAGTTCTGGAATTCTGTCATCATGGATACTGATAGCGCCTTCTGGAAATCCTGAGGTTCAAATATTGTCATTCGTACAACACTCAGCTTTGTAAGATTAGCTTTAAGACTTCCTCCAGTGCCGCATTAAAAACGGACAGTTTTAGATCTCAAATCTTGAGCGAATTGCAAGAACCTTCAGGAAGAGCTGTAAGACTGTGACGAGCATTAGACTGGAGTGTTTAAGGCTGATAGCTACAGTGCTTGTGCACGTCTCTCCGTTGTCCCATCAATCAGAAGACTTGGGTTTTGTTGTGCAAGTTGAACTGGGCTCATTTAAGGGAGTGTATGAAGCTGTCCAGGTCGTATTCATTCTCGTACAGCTGCTGGTCCCACAGGTCGCCCAGTCCGTCCAGAACAGACTTCATGCTGGTTTTAGCAGAGGACGATGCACCCGCCTCGCTCTTCACTGCTTCACCCTGAACATCAACACAAAAGCATCAGTATGAATCTGTCATCGTTAACCATGTTTGTGCAGATGTGCATGGAAAAACTAGCATTTAGGGCATTGCTTCATGGGAAGGCGTTTTCTCTGTAAGCACTGACCTTGTCCAGTGTGAAGAGGTTGAGCAGCTGTTCTGTGCCCATACTCTGCAGACTGGCGTTCTCTTGGCTGATGACTGTATTCGCAATGGTCATCTTAAATTTCTGCAGACCCATGATCTTTTCCTCCAGCGTGCCTCGTGTGATGAGACGATACACATTCACCACACGTTTCTGAAACAAACACGCAATCGTTTTATGGATGCAAATGGGCTGTTCACATATTTTACCGAAACACCAAAAACTTAATTTAATCAAATTTCTTTGACTTTACTGCCATTGATGGCATTTTCCAGCTTTCCGTGTTTTCACTGTTATATGGTAGGGGGTGCTATTACATGTTCGTAGTAGTCTTTAAAAAAAAAAAAATCTAAGATATCTAATTTAAAATTAAAAACAACAGCTCATCCTACATGCGTGTAAAATCGTGGTATCATGATGGATCATGATTAAAATTCTGTGTAAAATTCTACATTAGAGAAAATCCTCTAAATTCAAATGGTTACAGATTTTTTTTTGTGGCCAGTTTGGCTTGTAATTGAGCAAATAAACAAATAAATTTGCTAAAAAATTAAATAACACCCTGATATCTGCCTATTTGCTTAAAAAAAAGTTTAGAAAAATCAGCAATCGCTGCATCCCTAATTTTCGACCGAGTGGTTTTGGTTTACGAAATTTTAGTCCATTAATAAATACCGACGTGGTTTATTGAAAACAGTAACCCTTCCGTACCTGTCCTATTCTGTGAGCTCGGTCCATGGCCTGCAAGTCTCTCATGGGGTTCCAGTCGTGCTCCACAAAGACCACAGTATCTGCCCCGGTCAGATTCAATCCCAGTCCACCCACATGGGTAGTGAGCAGCAGAACATCAATGGACGGGTCATTATTGAACCTGTAGAAGAAAAAGAACCACATACAGTCACCCAAATGGAACTGCCTTCGAGGTTAAATATTTCCAGGGTAGTTTGTGTGGCCGTCTCACCTGGAGACAATGGAGTGTCTGAGGCCGGCCTGAACGCCTCCGTCCAGCCTGAGGTAGGAGATGGTGGGCAGCTGTGTTTTGAGCAGGTCCTGCTCCACGATGTCCAGCATGCTCTTCAGTTGGCAGAAGATCAGAACGCGGTGCTGGGCCACCACAGCCTCTGTGCAGCCATCAGACGCTCCAGATGAACCCAGTCCACAGTCCAACAGCAGCTACAACACAAAACACAACAAAAATAAATACATCCTGCTAGTACTGCATTTTGTTTGTACTACAATAATGCCATTTATAGATGACAATGAAAATGTGTGGGGGGGGGGGGGGGGGGGAAATCACCACTGGATATTGATGATTTTAAACAAAGTATGAATTGCATTTTTATCTTCTACCGATTCAGATCGATTCACACAAAAAAAAAAAAAAATTCTAAACGTTGGATCAAATATGTTGTGAGCAGTGCAGCACACAGACTGTGTAGAGCTAAACTGATCACGCAGTGAGAGGCGAACATGAAAGGCTGAGTGGCGGCGGCGTCTCAGGGGGCTTTCACACTGGCAGTTTAGTTCGGAACGGGGCACGGTTCGCATGAAAAAATCGCTAATGTGAACGCTGTCATGGGACCCGGGTGCGCACTGGGTACCGAACCCGAGACTGCCTGGAGGAGGTGGTCTGAGTTCGGTTGCTCCCGAACCGTGGCGCGGCTCGCGTGAATGTGCAAGCAACACAGACTCGGGTGCGCACTTGTTCAGGAAGTAAAGTGACCTGCGCATGCGTTTTAGCTGATTGTGATGTATTTAGTTCAATAAAACAAATCACGCTCGGGCCGCAGCAAATGAGCCCAGTGTAAAAGCCACCTCAGTCTCCATTGGGCTAGAGTAAGATAACGTGATTGCAAGGTGTGTGTAATTTAAATTGCCTACTGTTAATGTAGATAAAGTAGTGTTTGCACATGAAGGTACCTCACTAAACTAATTTCAGACAGGCAAATGGTTTTGAGCCAGTTTTAGATCACCCATTTCTGTGAAGGATCCAGTAGACACATTTATTTTAAAGTTTCATAAAAAAAAAAAAGTTACTTTAATTTTATCTAAAATAAAATACAATTCAACAATTTGTTGATTACCATCCATGATTGTGTTCATTTAAATGTATGCATACATTGAATCGAAATTTTATTCAAGCTCAAAAATCGAATAGTGACAAGAATGATCAATTTGAATCAAATCGTGAGATTCCAAAATATTCCCAACCCTATTGTCTGATATTGATGATATAAATCCAAATCACAAAAATTGCCTGATATTGATAATTTAAAACAAAAAGCAAAAGCCAAAAAAACAAAAATCATGGGCTGATATTAAATATGACAATTTACCTGATAAAAAAAAACAATTGCATATTTTAAAAGTGAAACCTTAAGCAAAAAAACCTCCAAACCATTAATATTGATGACATTGGTTATTAATGATAAAAAGCACACACCATATTGAGTGATATTGATTTTTTTTTTTTAAATAAAAAAAAAAAAAAAAACAAGCTCTTGTCTGATAGTGATGATTAAAATTAATATATATAGAAAACTAACATGGATGATTTAAGAAACACTGATATGAGCTGTTTTGCTAGTGCAGATGTGGACGGCACCTGTTTGAGGGCTGAGAGTTTGGGGGCGTGCTGAATGTCTCTGAGGTTGGAGTGTTGGCTGCTCAGCTGTTCTGTGATGTGTTTGTACTCGGGGTGTTGAGGGGTCAGCACCAGTGCCGGGTGATTACACAGCTTCCTCAGATACTGCAGAGCCTGAAAACACCAACACAACAACATTACAGACTGTTAGACAGAGGAGGATATTCTTCCTCGCTTATATGACTTCCTGAGATCAACCTGGAAGACATGTCCGGTGGCCTTTAGTTTGGGTTTCTCTTCTTCCTCTTGTGTAGACGTAGTTGAGATTACATCATCTACGTCCACCTTTGCGCGAGACTTTGCAAAGTCCTCGTACAGTTGAACCTGAGTAGTCAAAGGTAAGAGAACAAGAGCGATGTCATCAATTTTACTGCCGCTATTTATTCATTTATTAAATCAATTCCTTATTTCAGATTAACTTTAGTCAAGTCACCTTTATCTATATAGCTCTTTTTGCAATACAGATGGTTTCAAAGCAAGAACTGTTTTGCGGTTTTATTTTATTGTGCATAGTGCACTTTGGCTTTTAGTAGCAGTTTGTAGCGCTGCAGTAAAGCTGTCCCCTCTGACACACTCAAATGACTTAATCTCGCTGTAATCCGGATTTCATTAACCACATCCTGTGTGTGTTTTGTACCTGTAGAGGACTGAGGTTGCAATAGTAATCTTGTATGATCTTGGGTGGCAGATCTTGAAGCACATCATCCTTCATTCTCCTCAGGAGGAAGGGCAGAACCTGTCTATGGAGTGCTTCCATTGCCAGCACACCTGAAAAACACACAAACACGTTATTTTAGACTAAAAACATAACATTATAAAAAATGGCTTTAAGAAATGCATTAAAAAAAAAAACTGTAGCGATAAATCACACCTGCTTCCTGCTCGCGTGAGGAACTTTTAGCATCTCGACTGGCAAGGATGGGCTTCCCATAGCGAGCAGCAAACTGACGTTCAGTACCAAGAAAGCCTGGCATCAGGAAGTCAAAGAGAGACCACAACTCCAGAACATTGTTCTATAGACACAAAAAAAAAAACGTTTGTCAAAATCAATTCAGAATCTTTCAAGTCAAAATTCTACTTCATGTTGGCAAAATATGAAAGGTGCATTATTGAATTAAAGTACCAATTTCTTTTCTTTTTTTATTGTACTACACTAAAACTTTTGATCTCTTTAATGTCTTTACTGTTCAGAAATTTGGAAAAGACATTTATAATGTAAAAAAAGTTTTCAAGTTTTTCTATATTTCAAATAAATGCTGTTATTAAAAATTCAGCTTTGTAAATTTATTCCTGTGATGCATTTTCAAATAATAAATAATAATAAGTCATTTTAATAATATTACATTATATTACGGTGTTTACTGTATTTTTGATCAAATAAATACAGCCTTAGTAAGCATTAGAGGTAGTAGTAGTGTATACATGGCACTTAAGAGCTCAGTTCTCACCTGAATGGGCGTTCCTGAGAGAATTATCCTGTAGTTGGCAGATAACTGCTTGATCGCTTTGGAGAGTTTGGTCTTTCCATTCTTAATGACGTGACCCTCGTCAAGGATACAGTAATTAAATTTAATATCCCTGTATGGGAGAAACAGCATATAATCAAAGCTTTCCTTCACCCCCACTGTATATGAAGTCTGTGAATGATAAACAAGTAAACGTCGAGTTGTTTACCTGAAAAAGTCAATGTCATTCCTAACGACATCATACGAGGCAACAATGAGATTGTGTTTCTTCACCTGGTGCTGCAACCTGCATAAGATGAAACAGAAAATCATACAGTTTAAAAAAAGGAATTATAAAATAGGAAATATTAATGTCAATATTAATTTAACAAACAGTTTCTTATGATCGTACCGTGCTCTTTCAGTGGGGGGTCCAGTATAGTGCAGAGGATTCAGATACTCTTTAGAGCAAAACTTCCCAACCTCATCAACCCAGTGGCCTGTCAGGGTGGGGGGACACACCACTATGGAGGGCAAATGGCAACAGTCAGGAGCCTTTGTCCTGGTGAACTCCTGAGCCCTACACACACACACAATATTATTCGGCAAATAAAGTCTTGCTTTTTAACCTATAATGCTGCACTATGAAGAATGAAGTTGATTTGGAGTGTACCTGAGGAAATGATCACCAGCCAGAATACAGATGGACTGCAAGGTTTTACCCAGACCCATATCATCACACAAGATCCCGTGAAGCTTGTACTTGTTTAAAAATGCCAGCCAGTTGACACCATCCTACAAAAGAGAACAGAAATTCTTTAAGAATAAAACTTACTTAAAAAGCAAAGACTTAGTTACCAGCGATAAATGCAGTTTAACTTCTTTTATATTGAAGTTATACATTTCCATTCTTAGAAGGATTTGGCAAAAAATAAAACAAACATTTTCATTGACAGAACTGTGAAAAGCAAACACACCTGTTGGTATTTCCTGAGCTCTGCTTTGATGGGCACAGGAATCTTGTAATTTTCCAGTTTCCTTCCATCCAGCAGCTGCTCGAGGAAGTGTCGTTCTCTGGCCTTCTGCCGAATTAGATCTTCAGACATCGACGGTGGGTCTGGGATTCCAGCCTGGAAGAAAAAAGAAAAAAAAAGAGACTAAGACAAAAAGGAAAACAGCTGCACAGAAGTTATGCAACAAGCATCCTGCCCATACTGAGAACCATCTACAGAATGCCTTGCATCATTAGAAACTATGAAAAGCATGAATGCTAAACTGTGCTGGTTACAGATCTCACCTCAAGAGGAAGCAGTCGGATCAGAGTAGCAAAGCATTGTGTGGCCATGAATCGCACACTGTCACATGGGTCACTCATACGGCCCAACACAGGGACCACCAACAGCACAATGTAGGGAACAATATCCACATCCAGCTGTTCCATCACACCTGGACAATGTGCTCAGGGAAAATATTTGTGTTCTGTACACACTTTAAATGTTTGTAATATTGTTGTGGAAAAAAAAAATTCAGGATTTTTTGATGAATAAAAGGTTCAAAAGAATCTTTAGCAACAATTATCTTTACTGTTACTTTTATTCAATTTAATTTTGACTGACTTAAAACTTTTATTTCTAAAACACACTTAGTTGACTTAAAGGATAGTTCACCCAAAATTGAAAATTCTGTTATCATTTACTGATTAAATGGTGTTAAGTTTAACACCTTGGTGAAATACTAAAACATTTATAATACAAGAAAACCGCTAGATTTTCATGTGACAGAGGATACAGGCCATGGCTTCGATGGCTCCCTCCTGCTTGGTGTTGTCATCAATGGCACCCAACCAGGGCAGCACATGTTCCAGAAACACATTCATGGTGTCCATAGTAGCGATCTTGCTGAGCACGCCCACACCGCGAGCGGCCATGTGACGCACGGCTGTGTATGGATGCTGCAGACAGGTGCACAGGAGAGGCAGCTGCTCCATCAACTGCAGGAATAGAGACAACAGGAGACCAGCTGTAATTTCCAATGTTCATGCAGTTTGAAGCAAGATGTTCTTGAAAGCTGTACGTGTACATACTACAGGGATGAGCTCTTGGGACATGGCTCCTGCGGTGACCTCCAGCACCTGCAGAGAGTTCACAAGCTCCTGAGCAATCGAATCTCCCTGCTTCAACAACTGGCTGGAATCTGCAACAAACACGCGCACAAAGTGAGAAGGTTAACAAACACTCATCTGAATCATAAAGAGCTTTTCAAACACAAGTCACTTTACTCAAACTCCATTGAAACATTAAGATTACCAAATTCAGCATTCAGCGCATTTCTCAGTGGAACGGTCATGAACTCCCACAGATATGGCAATGATTTTGTCAACTCCTGACCGAAATGCCTGGACACTGTCATCAAGCAGAACTCTGCACCTCTCCTCTGGATAAGACATGGCTTCTTGCTCTTAGAATGAAAGATTAAGAAGAAAGTTAGAATTACACACAGACTGTTAGCATCAGTCATGAGATCACTGAAGAGGAAACCGTGACGCTACTAATTACAACAATACCTCGTCTGTTTCTGTAGTAATGCTGCCTCCGAGGGGCAGGTCGTTGTTGGTGTTGGTTTTGGGGGCTTTGGGGGTGGGTCCCCTCTTACTGGTGATAGCAAAAGCTGCTTTCTGATGCCGGTAAAGAGTGATGATGCCCTTTGTCTTGTTCACCATATGATGCATTGCATCCTTCTCTGCCACAGACCCTGCAGGACAGATTAAATACACAAATCTAAAACCCATGAAACAATAGAGCTTGCATTTTAAATTAAAAGCCAACATTCAAATTAAATAGCATGAACTAGAAATATACCAATATAAAATGAACAAATTACAACAAAAAATATATATCTATAGAAATAAAGTTGTTTTTAAGTTTAACGTTTTAAATTTATTTTCTATATATTTTTATATACACTATAATATTTTATTTCAATTTTCAAGATTATCCATTTTTATAATACATGTAAATAATAATAATAAATTATAATATTATAAAAGCACAATACATTTTGTATAAATTGTGTAGTAATTGTATGAATGGATTTTATTGACAATTTACCCACAAATTCATTCTGCTCTCATTTCATAAATAAGGACGGCCAATGAAAATATGTATTTTCTGGTGTTCCTCTCACCTTTACTGCTGTCTTGTATTGCTGGAGTGCTGGCTGGCGGGACAGGACAGGCAGCATTAGGGGTGAGCATCGGATCTACACACACCGAGCTGCAGAGATTCTTCACGATCTTGGCGTTAGGACAGGGAGATCTGGTAGAGCACAGCTGCAGCAGACGAGCGATGTTGGAGGCTGCGTAACCCTGAACGAGGATGTTCTCTTCGCGGCGGGCTGCCTCCATCAGGGGCCTGACCAAAGGATTGAGTTTATCCGGCAGCATGGCCAGTCCCACCACAGCGCAGGCAGTGAAGGTATGAACTCTCAGCTGCAGCTGCTGCCATTCAGCACTGGTCTCGCACACAGTGGAATGAGCTTGCAGCCTCTTGCCGTCCAAAGGCTGGAACTGACGTGACTTGAGGTTCAGAGAGGAGGTGCATTCTGAGAAGATGGTGGTCACCTACAGAAAATAAGGGGATGAATAAGCCATTTTGGAGACATGAATCCAAAGTGGTATACAGTACATGAAGTATAGGTTGCTAATGAGCTGCCCTGCCATCTGCTGCCTTCTAAGTAAGGGTTCTAACTGAAATAGATAGATTTCTTTGAGATGAATCCTAAAGCATTTTGGGATTGCTTTCTCCAAAGAAAGCACATGGTTTTGAAAAAAAGTTTTGCATCCATCTATACTACTTGTATAAATACAAAATACTACTACAAATAATAATAATAATAATAATAATAATACAGTTAATATATGTATTAATTCATTGCATTATGATATATTAATAGTACATATATAGTTATTAATATTATAATATATTATATAATTATATAACTATATTATAATACATTTAGATATTACACATTTAATTTATTATAAGTATTATATAATACAATTTTACTAATGTTTTATAATAATTTAAATTGCTAATTTATATATACACTACCGGTCAAAAGTTCGGGGTCAGTAAGATTTTTTATGTTTTTAAATGAAGTCTCTTCTGCTCACCAAGGCTGCAATTATTTGATAAAAAAAAAATAAAAAAAAATAATAATAATAATAATAATATTGTGAAAGATTATTACAATTTAAAACAGCGGTTTTCTATGTGAATATATAGTGAAGTGTAATTTATTCCTGTGATTAAAGCTGAATTTACAGCACCATTACTCCAGTCTTCAGTGTCACATTTTTTAAATTATTATAATATGATGCTCAAGAAACATTTATGATTATTATCCATGTTGAAAACAGTTTTTTACATTTTTATTTCAGGATTCTTTGATGAATAGAAAGTTCAAAAGAACAGCATTTATTTAAAATATAATCTTTTCTAACATTATAAATGTCTTTACTGTATAACTTTTGATCAATTTAACTCATCCTTGATGAATAAAAGTATTTTCTAATTTCTTTCCCCCAAAAATGAAAAAAAAAATTTTACTGACCCCAAACTTTTGAATGGTAGTGATTAATGTTACAAAAGCTTTCCATTTCAGATCAATTCTGTTCTTTTGAACTTTCTATTCATCAAAGAATCCTGAAATAAAAATGTAAAAAACTGTTTTCAACATGGATAATAATCATAAATGTTTCTTGAGCATCATATTATAATAATTTCATATTATAATAATTTCAAAAATGTGACACTGAAGACTGGAGTAATGATGCTGTAAATTCAGCTTTGATCACAGGAATAAATTACACTTCACTATATATTCACATAGAAAACCGCTGTTTTAAATTGTAATAATATTTCACAATATTATTATTTTTATTTTTTTTTATCAAATAATTGCAGCCTTGGTGAGCAGAAGAGACTTCATTTAAAAACACAAAAAATCTTACTGACCCCGAACTTTTGACCGGTAGTGTATATATACAAAATTCTTGTTTTTAACATTGTAATTATAAAAAGTAAACCTCACATATTATATTTAAATTATTATATCAATATAGTAAATAGAATATAATTGTATAATAATTATACTATAATAATAATAAACAATTACATTAATATTGAAATTATAATACATTTATATATTACACTTCATTTATTCTTAAAAGATAACAGCAGAATGCTCTAGAATTTGAGTTTTGGCTTTTAGCATCTTTTACTCACCAGCTCATTGGCCTGATCAATGGTGAACACAGCGGAGTTGATTCGTTCTCCCACGTCAATCTGGGCTTCAGCCAGCAGTGCTATGAGTTGTTTGCATTCGTTCTGCATGCGAGTAAAAGGAATGGCGATCTCATCATAGTAGAGTTGTTCTGAGAGGATGGTCAGTAATCGGGGCTGAACCACGCTGGATAACAGCTCACACTCCTGTGTGATGAAGGACAGCATGTCACTAACATGTTTAAAAAGAAACCTAAAAGTGACCCTCTCCCATTCTCACCTTCTGAAGGCCTGCCCACTCACAGATCACCATAGAAACAGCAATCCGCTGCAGGGCCGATTTGGAATTGAGATGGAATAGTAAAAGTTGAGCTAGAGACTCGGCAGGACGGAGTTCCTGAGAAGAGCTGTTCAACCGTGGGTCACATATACAATTACACAGCGCCCCCAACAGCCTAGGAGGACACAATGTAGTCAGACACAAATATGGCACAAAGAAAAAAAAAAGTTTAAAGAATCCCTCCCCCCACACCCACTTTGCAGCCATTAGACGTGCACGTGTCACCACATAGTCTCGTGTGGCAGGGTCTTCGGTAATCGTCTCCGCTCCACCGATGTATTCCTGGATCGTTTCCTTGACTTGAATAGATCCCTGCCGGGTCTTCCCAGAAGCCTTCTCCTGCGGATTAACAGAATGAGGTTCAAAGCAGATCTGTTTTTGGATGAGTGGGAAGTGTGAAGTTTGTAGGCTGGATTAGTCTCAGCCTCAGACATGATAATGCCCACGGACCACCCACAGTCCGTTCACTGACTGACTGATACATACTGTGCAGAGGGAGGAAAAAAAAACTGGAAAAGACTTTCTCACTCTGGTGAGCTCTAATCTGAAGTGTAAAATCTGCTTTCTTTGAGTCATGTCTGTACTTACTACTTTTGGACAGGCAGAAAGTTATACATGTACACTACCGTTCAAAAGGAAGACTTTAAAGTACAGTACAGAGTAATATTGTGAAATTATTACAACTTAAAATAAATGTTTTATATTTTAAAATATAATCATGTTCCTATGATGGCAAATCTGAATTTTCAGCATCATTAATCTAGTCTTCAGTGTCACAGTGTCTAATATGACGATTTGGTGCTCAAGAAACATGTTGTCTTATTATCATTGTTAAAAACAGTAGAGATTAATTTATAAATTTAGTGCATCCTTGCTCAAAAGTATTAATTTCTTAATGATAATGATAAACTGAAATGACTGGTTAAGAGATTTTGACCTCACCTTTAAGCGGGCTTTCACTTCCAGCAGCATGTTAGGGTCTATTGGGATGTGTGGCGCTTGCATCATCAAACAGAGCCAGGCACCCATCCAAGGACAGCTGGCCGCCACCACATACTGATGCGGCGCCTGTCGCAACAACTCCACCCACACCTAGAAAAACATCAACATTAATAAACTAATTTACATACCAATCAGACAAAACATTCAAAGAGTGGAACAGAGTGAGTTTCAGTGGGTATCACCTTCTGTATCAGCTCTAGGATCTCTTGGTTGCTCTCCAGGATGCAGGACTGAAAGATGTACCTTAACATGTCCTGCATGATGGGATTCAGCCACACTGCACAACTCTAAAGGAAACATTTTTAAATCAGAACAGGAAACAGGAAAGATTAAATACTTGAAACTGAAGATATTAAATACTGCACATTTAGATTAATTTTACTGTGCAACCCTAGTTAAAAAGACATCTACTTTTATGTCAGTCATAGCTACATGCTAATCCTTCCTGTAAAGGTGTGCGTCTGACTTAATACAAAATATCCAACCTGGTCAGCTTTGGAAAGCAGTGTGTAGAGGGTTTCTAGGGCGGCCCGACGAACAGAAGCAATGGTATGTCTGAGGAACGGCCACACTCGAGGAACCAACACTGCCAGTGACTGTTGCGAGCTGTGAAAGACAAAAAAAAGGTTTTAGGTTCCCATTGATCATTGTCATGAAAAGTTCTGTTAATAGCAACAAAGATGAGCTCCTTTCAGATTTAAAGAGATCTAACCTGCACTGGCGGACCTGTGGGTAAGTGAGCAAAGAGGACAGAAGGGTCATGATGCTGTTAGTTGAGGCTGTGAGATCGTCCAGCTCCAGCAGAGCGTTCCACAGTGTGTCCACGATGAAGGGAACCTATCCAGCACACACAGGGGATTATATACATACATACACACACACACACACACACACACACACACACAAGCATTAACCTAAAGATGTGCTAGATGTAAGACTGGCTTAAATGTGTCAGTGAAAGACCGACTGGCCTATATTTGACTATTTTAAGATTATCACATCTGATAAGACGACATGCCCTCTCTCCCTCTCATTTATATCTGCACTGACTGTCAAAAACAAATGAACTTTGAGCTCAGACCTTAGCAGGCTGTAACTGAACCAATCCATCCACCACAGGGATCAAAGCTGCTGCTGCCACAGCACGAACATCATCATCCAGATCCCGCAGGCCTTCTGTAATGGCAGGAAGAACCCGGGGCAGTAGCGCTGCGATTAAATCCTAAGGGTCAGCAAGGTGTGAAGGTCAAACAAAGGCTAAAGACTACAACACGAATGTCACTTTAAATCTCAGAAATACAAAAAAAAGGTGTGCACATCCCAAATCTTAATTGGGCTCAGGTGCAGAGCAAAAAGATGACAATCATAGAGGTCAACGCTTCGACCATCAGGTTGAACAAACTCCATAATGGTAGTGTGCCTGATGAAGACCTGATGGAGCTGTAAACTCACATGCGGATATTACTCTTCTTACTACTTTAAATCTCAGTCCATAAGAATGACAGATTTCTTCACCTGTCTGACAGCAAGAACATATTTGATGCCCAGCAGGCCTCCGTGTCGAACCTCCCATTGGTCTTCAGTTAGCAGCTTAAGCAGAATGTCCACAGTCATGGCAACGCCACTGTTTGCCATGTGCCTCAAGGCCACGCCAAGAGTCTGGGCACACGTCTCTCTGACAGGTGCAACCACCTGGAAAGTTAAGAAAAGGAAATGCTTCAAGATGGGAACAAGAAAATGAAAACTTGCCACAAAAAAATAAATGTATTGTGTGTAAATGTATTAAATTAAATGTAGTGATGTGACACACAATTGTGCAATTACAGGTTCAAATGTCTGTCTTTTTCAGCCACTAGGGGGCAACAGGGCTACAGACACTAATAAATAAACAAACTCAGAAGTTACAGACCTCATCTGATACAAAGTCTCCAAATCTGTCCAGAGCGAAGACGCACAAAAGCCGGATGACCAAATCCTCCAGCCACTCCTGGTGCTGTCGCTCCATCTGAGAATGTAGAAGGCATCAAACATCAGACACTGAATTTAAACTCTGACAGTCAAAATGTGCAATGAGCTGGTGAACACCTGTTCTACTGTACTGCCAACAGTCTTTCCTCCACCAGCACCATGACACTTCAGCACTTCCCTCAGTCCTGTGCCGGCACCGTGGCGAATCTAAACGGGACAAATAAAAACTCAGACCAACCACTACTCCTTTCACTGTAACCACACATACAAATAACTTCTGTTCACTTGCAACTGCAAGCTGCAGTGCATTTTAAATCATTTGTCTCAAAAAAACACAAGGCCAGCAGGAATCAGTGTTTTCGTAAACTAAAACTAATCAAAAATAATTTGCATATTTAACTGAAACAGTTATATTAGATGAAAAATCTAAACTTAAAACGTAAATGTTGCCTTGGCAACTAACTGGAAAAATAGGTTTAAGGTACAGGACTACAATAATTAAAACCGAAATAAAATAAAACGAACAATAGAAATATTTAAAAACAAATAAAATGAGACAGCACAAAATTTAACCGTAACAAAGCTAATTCATAATATTAATAAACATTATAATATACAAATAATACTAAAATAGCACTGATGGGCATTACAGCGAGATGCTCCATTTGAGATAAATTTCGGTCTCAACCAGGCCTGGGAGATATACTGAATATTTGTGATATGTTCACATTGATTTCACTGGCAATATAAAGTTAAGCATTGTGAAATATAGCAATATTTTAATGCACTTTTTATTGTTCCATTAATTTTCAGAAACACTGAATCATTAGATTATGATCCCCTCTTGTTTTGTGGCCATTTCAGAGCAAGTTTTTTTTTTTCAGTACCTCCCATGAGGGGTTGAAGAGGTCATTGCACAGTTCATCACAGAAGCTTTCCAGGGGCCATTCCTGAGTCTGTGAAACAAAAACAAATATTAGACAGACACAATAGGACACGTTGAATGTGAACAGCTCAATGTGTGAAAGAAAAAGCAAGCATGTGTGCAAGTCTCACACCTCCTCAAATAAACTGGAGTTATCAGGGACATTATCAATTAAGAGTTTGCTGTCGGTTGCTGGCTGCTCAATGACTACATTTGTGGTTTTCCGTCGTTTCTCCTCTGGCTCTCCCTCAAAACTGTCATTGCTGTGGCAGAGGAACATAAGAGCAGTGGTCAGACTGACCGCCCACATACGCAGGAACAATCATTATCTTTAAAGTCAACACGAAACACTGTTTATAGGGATGGGAGTCTTCAGGCACATCACGACCCGATTCTAAAAATGATTCATCTAATGCATCTAGGGGTGCAAATCTTTGACATGTGAAGGTGGCTGCGTAAACCATAAAAGTTGTTCTAGAATAAGTCTGCTCTCATCCACTAACAGAAACATAAAAAGTAGGTATGATAACCTAGTATCTTTGTGAAAATTCAATGCTGCAGAGCGACCTTAAACCCTCAGCCTACATTGCTTTCTGTGACTCTGCACAAGAATCAACTTTCAAGTGTGTGATAGATTGTGTCCTACATTTGTAATTCCTATATAAAACCATATTCCCTTTAAATATAGTGTTTATTATCCATAAAAGTTGCTTGGTTGTCATCTTGAAGATGTTGTAAAATAAAAGCATGTGCAGCCTCTGTGTCCGTGGCTGTTAAATTTTTACGAAAGCGGTTATACACAAAATTGCTAACAGTACAGGGTAAATTGTCAATTTGTATTTTATGTTGCCATTTAAAAATCAAGGAATAAATGGAAATACAGATCTATTTAGCATTACCTCTTCTCATTAGGATCCATGTCTCTAGATCTCTGCTTTGCCACCAGTTTCGCCATCCTCTTGGCCTTGTTCTTCTGTCGATTGCTCATGCCTGGACGAAACTGTGAA
Source organism: Semotilus atromaculatus (assembly GCA_031834385.1). Taxonomy (NCBI): domain Eukaryota; kingdom Metazoa; phylum Chordata; class Actinopteri; order Cypriniformes; family Leuciscidae; genus Semotilus; species Semotilus atromaculatus. The sequence goes on from JAULUF010000025.1 coordinate 33,007,070, forward strand.
TCTATGAGCTCCGCAGCTGGCTAAAGAAGAGAACAAAAACCTCAACATTTTATTATAAGTGACCCGATTAGACCCGGAATCAGGGCTGGGCAAAATTAAATAATCACAATATAGTTGCATTGATTTATGCCCAGTCACCTTCTCCATCATATTCTACAAAAGTTTAATTAGAGAAGTTAAGTAATTCACAGCACAACTCACCATATGGTTGCGTGAGAAGTGACAGCTCAGGCTTTTACCAGGCTGTGTTCTGTTGGTACTGGAGGCACAAGCATCCTCCAGGTCCTCATCATTAAAAAGCTCCTCAGTGTCCATGCCGATCGCAGCGCCCATATCCAAACCCAACTTCTTCTGCAACTGCTTTCTCTGCCGGGCCAAACGCTCTTTGGGATCCGTCTCACCTAAAGAGCAGAACGCAATCATGACTCAGAATGGCAAAACCAACAAGGGTGTTCTAGGTGTGTGTTTTATGGTTTAAGTCCAAACAATCTATGATACTCTGGTCTCTAGACATTACCCATTTTATTTTCCACCAGGTTTAAATCGTTTGCATAGAAACGTAAAAGTACCCATCAATGAGGTATCATTCATGTTTGTAGCATAAATGGTGCAGAGTAAAGTAAACGCTTAATTAAAAGTTTAATATGAAATGGAGGGGGGGAAAAAAAAGAAAAAAAATTCTCTTCCATACAGATATGCAAACAAATGCACACTTATCAGGATCTCTTATCAAATTATAGGACAATGTCAAATGAACACTGCTTTCATTTCCTTATTACAGTCAAATTCAATGGTATTATATATTTTTTTTCCTGTAGTTATCTTACATTTGACATAATTGATGTCTGTGGCACAAAAGGTGCAGGGCGAGTTACACAGCGAAATTTGAACAAACTCCAAGTATAAACAATAGTAATAACGACATAAAAGTTACAAAGCTGCAGTTAACACACGTACCAGATCTAATCCTACCTGATTTGTCATCTTGCACCTCAAACTCCACTCCTGCAGAGCCAAGCAGCGACGCTCCATGCTTGAGCAGACGGGAGATATCAAACCTGTAGAAACTCAGCCTGTCTGAAGAGATGTCCTCTGGAGACATATCCTCTGGACACACCTCTGAGAAGGACAACACATTAAAGCTCTCGCTCAGCTCAAGACACACATTAGACAGAAGCTTAAGACTCGTTAGCTTTTAACGTTCCATGTGGCATTACCACTGCAAGATCAAATTGGAGTTGCATTGATCAAGTGTATAAATAGTTATGGCAGCAATGTGCCTTCCTGTAAAAAAAAAAAAATCAGTAAGAAAAAAAATTCTCCAGTAATGCAATCTAGGAATACACATCTCACCGTCTTTTAGCTTTGGAGTTGGGTTCCATTCCGGAATATTCTTCACTATGGCTTCAACAGCCTGTCCAGCTGCGATTCGTGTATCCCAGTTTGGACTCCTCAAGAACGTTAAAACCTATTAAGGCCAGAGGGAAACCAGATCAATAATCAGATTCGGAAGGGTTGAAATTCCGGTTTGTTCACATGCACCACACATTAGGCAAATAAAAACTTCCAACCCTTTACCTTAATTCTTATGTTAAGAAATATCTCTCTGTAACCTGTCTGCTGGGTTCATGAATATAAATCAAATATATTAATTAAAAATGGACACAGAGGTTGCTTTGTTTGTTTCTGTTCAATATGTGAGTAACACTGGTTTTGCTGATTCACAGAACCAAGATATGCTGTTGTTCACAGCGGATTCATCCATACGTACGCAAGCTGTCTGATGTTAGTGGTTGCCTGTGTTGCATAGCATGTTTGTTATTTTGGGGGCGGAACAATAAGGGAGGGGGTGCATTTTTTTTAGTTGTCAATTTCAAATATTAACAGGGTTTCTCAGAAATCCTTTCCTGCACCTTTAAGTTTTGATTTGCAGGTCTAAATCTTGGCTCAATTGTGATTTGTTTTTCAAACCCAATCTTCATCTCTACACTAGCATTTTGCAAGTGATGAAATTAAACCCATTTGTTCAGATAGACAGGTAGTATCTACAGTTGCTATAGTAATGATGCAAGCATCAGCATGATGCCAAAATACTTTCTCATACAATGCATCCACTGTCAGTATAGAAAGAGAGAACTGGACATTTTGTTTTTGTTCATGTCTAACTGGTGCGGATTTTAAACAAACAAAATTATTTATATACATGGTTTGCTGTATTTTTTATTTTATTTACATTTAAAAGCATCTGCTACATAATTGCCTTATCTACAGCGATTCACAGTAGTGTTTTCAGATCACATATGAGAGCATTGTGAGCCACAGATGACAAACATGCTATTTTGAATGCTAGGAAAGACATTCTTCCTGTACAAGTACAGCCATATGCTATTAGTACAACAATACAGACATGTTCTTCTGCATATCTGAACCCTTTTTACGAGTTTAATGCATCTTTTTGCTTTTCAAATTACAAACTACTAAATGAGCCTATGTCTGTTAAGTTCTTTTGGTTGGTCTGAACAAATCCTAAACACTCACCTTTGATAGCAGGTTATTAAGCTCATGTGGGTGAAGCTTAACAACATCTCCCAGCTGCTGAGCAGCTGCTTTACGGGTAACAGGAGTCGTTCCTGTGTCCAGCAAGATAAATAGACGTTCTAACCTGGAGAAAATAAAACGAGAAGATAACATCTCCAATGTTAAAAATAAATTGATTAAGTCGTGGTCACACATACTGTTCACATAAAATTTCTTCTATCACTGCAAAAGTCTCATGGGATAGTTCAACCAAAAATAAAAATTCTGTCATCATTTACTCCCCCTCATGTCGTTCCAAACCCATAAGACCTTCGTTCATCTTCAGAGCACAAATTAAGCTATTTTTGATCAAATCCAAGAGCTTTCTGACCCCCTATAGAGGGTTTTCACTACACGTCATCAATCCGGAAGTCAGCCATTTTGGACACACTGAACGTAACCAATGCCTCTGAACTGACTCGCAAATTTGGCTGATTATTCATGCTGAAAAATAGTCGAGTTTTGGTCTGTACTAATCGGTCGCATCGGAAAAAAACATTTTGAGTTCTATAGACTGTCAAAAGTTAAAGAGAGGAGTGCAAAAGAAAGTGATGAAAGAAGGTGTTTGTGGTTAAGGAGGGGTACAGCATCAGCCACATGTGTAAATGGAGCATTGACTGTGGCTAAAATGTTGATGTAGTTAACTATGGCTACATTCACACTGTCAGTCCAAATCCGATTATCTCTGTACCCGATTGGAATCTGATCTAAAATAATGTCCACTCCACACTGTGGATTGCAACTGTTCAGATCCGATTTGTGTGTCCATAAAGCTCCTTGGCAATAAACAAATAAATAAAAGGAAGCGGCTAATGGAGGGGTTTGCATTTGCAATAGAGATGTTGTCTTCTTGAAATTTTACAACATGGAAATGTGTAGCCGCCGCACTGGACTACTGCGTCTTGAGCCTGCGTGAGAAGCCTGCGTGAGAACTGTACGAGGCTGTTATACAGCTTTTTTCCCACACTCTTGTCTGTGCCGGTTTCAAAAATAATAATTTTCTGCTCGTCCGGCACTTTGCAACAACACAGCATTGTTTCGCCAGCGACTTTCAGCATGTTTCCTATAACAACGTCTTACGTTTACATTTTATGTGGCGTGAGAAAGTCACATACCATGCGAAATCTGATCAGAGCGTTCAGACTGAAGCTGAATTCCTGATATATGATTTCAATACACATATGGATTTACCTTGGAACGGATTTCATGTGCTTTTTTGGACTGACAATCTGAACGTAGCCTAAGTATGTGGGGATAAGAAATAGAAGGAAGAATTGCAGTAGGCCTAAGGGTTAGAGAAGCTAGCTTGTTCGGATCTTTACCACATATTAAAAGGTGCCCTAGAATGTGAAATTGAATTTATTTTGGCATAGTTAAATAACAAGAGTTCAGTACATGGACATGACATACAGTGAGTCTCAAACACCATTGTTTTCTCCTTCTTAAATCTCGTTTTTGAAAAACAGACGAATCTCCACATAATACCGACTGTGACGCAAAAGTCGGGATCATTAATATGTACGACTCCAAAAATCTGCATATGCCAGCCCATGTTCAATGACAGGCGGAACTGCGCAGCCGAAGCATGGCAGTTGATCAGTGTTTGGATGTACAGATGAACACAAAGGTATTTAGTTCCTTCATCCGAGCCTCTGAAGAAACAATGGGTTAATTTTATTTTCTCTGGAAATTTCCAAACATTTCACCGACGGACGAGACTGTTTCCTCAACTTGGGCCAATACAGAGCTGGCCTCGATCGATCGAGCTACCAAGCAACACTTTCTGATGTGTAATTGTTCAAGTTCAGACAGGTAATCTTTCTCTCAAAATCGTTCAATACTATATTTACATCATCGTGTTTGCATTGGTGAAAGCATTAGAGAGAGTGCAGAAACTGCGTTGCAATGATAAGATCTTTATTCTCGCGATCAACACACTGTCATCTGTTTGCTCAATGCTCATCACGGCAACATTTTATGTGATGGGAATAGATCTAAATACTTTAAAAACATCTCACGATTCATTAACCTCGCTGTAATAGTAAAAACGTATAATATCTGTAGTAAAAGTATTCGAGAGAGTTTCACATGTAATACGTAGCCATTTCATATGCAAGCATGTCAGCCAATCACAGCAGAGGCCGGTTACACACAGCAGACACGCCCCTTCAAACAGAGCGTTTGGGCTCAGGGCTAAAATCAGGCTAGGAGAAATGCCTTTTATTTCTAAATTATGACTATTTTTTTATCTAAAAAACATACTAAAATTATAAGGGCAACCCAGAAAACATTATACAATAAAAATAAAAACCATTCTAGGGCACCTTTAACTTTAGTTTGTCAAAACTTCACGCTCTTTCTTGCCACAGAAGTCCGACCATCTCTATATGATTTTGCAGCTTCCACATGTTTTTTCTGTGGTTTAATAGTGTAACAATGTGTTCAGTAGTACATAAACAGTGCAATCCATGCTGTTGTTTACATCCGAGTGCCTCCATAATGGTCAGAAAATACTCAGATTGCAGCAAAAATCATCTTAATTTGTGTTCCAAAGATGGTCTTACAGGTTTGAAACGACATGAGGGTGAGTAATTAAATGACAATTTTTTCCTTTTTGGGTGAATTAACCCTTGCCAATTTAAAAATTCATGCGCATGAAGATGCAAAAGGGAACTCAATTCTTAAGCCTACTTGTTACCGAATCACGCACCCAGAAATCCGCGTCTCGGAGGGTACGCAAATGCTGAATTGAGCGCTTTTACATTTTCTTGCACTTGAACAGACTTATTCAAACAAATTATGTCAACATAGTCAGTTATATCTTAAGTGAATGTAAACAGTTGAGAATGACAAAGCATGTGTATCAGTATATTGGATCTGTTCAGGTCTTAAAGTGACAGCAGCCTAATATTCATACTGCTGTATGTTTTAAGTGTTAATCAAACAACAAAAGGCCAATAACAATCACTCACTTCCCTGAATAACTTCTGTAACCTTAATAAGGATTATGGGACATGGCTGGTAAAAAATATTTATGACCAGAACATTTTTTTATGTCACTTAAGAAATTGGCGAAGTGTGGCAAAACGTAACTTCACAACTTTCACTTGCACTCATATAGCAAGATATTTTCTTCTTGCTGTGCAAATGCATTATACTTCATATTCTTTCATCTCTTAATCTTTGTCAGAAGAGAGAAATGAATCACGCTGCTGACTCGCTCACAAGAAGCAAATCGCAGTTTCTCTGTTTCAAGGCCTGTGATTGGCTGTTCGCTACTGATGTCACACTTTCAAGTGCACAAATTCCATGAACTCAGGATCAAAGCCTGAGTTGACAGAAACAGTTGATGATTAGCATAGTACCAACAAAGCCTGACTGGGTTGGTTTGGTTTGTTAACTCAAAACTAATCCCGTAACCCCTGGACTACATGAAATGTGTGTATTAACTTTATTAGAAGTAATAACTGGTCACGTGATAAACGTGGCACCGCCCATGGGAGGGCGACCCGGACTATAAGGAATAGAAGCTTTCCGTGAGACTCATTTAATTAATGTCTTTATGTCATAAAAAAAAAATGATGACCAAAAATTACCTATAAGGGTAAAAAATGCCAACCTAGCAACTTCCCCCACACCATCCTGTCAGACACGTTATATAACGCCACATTAACTGCATCAACTGAAGTGATGGATTAGGAGAAACGAGTGCTGTCTTCAGTCTGTGAATGTTAACTATGTCTTTACCTCACTGACAGTGCCCAACCCGGAGAGCGACGACACTGCGTGGGGTTAGTCCACTAAGTAATCACCCGTGGATTTACACATTAGCCGAAGATTTACCAGGATAAAGTAGAACCATTATGGCAGACCACAAACTATTTAAGTTTCATAACGCATATGAAATATAACACAAAACACTAACGTTACCAATATATAGGCTACATCATGAGACAACACAATTTGACAGGTTACATATTGACGTGTTCGTGAGGGAGGTTAAATTGCTTCTGCAGTAGCTGTGAGTAATTACCTTTAACGTTAGCTTATTTAAAAAATATATTGGCCGTTATATCTAGACTATGACTATAATGTATATATTATATAAGTATTAAGAATTAGAATATTCAACTGTAGACACGTTTGCCATCTGCAAATCAACCATAATCCCCTAACTCACCTTGAAACAGCCATATGAGCTGTTCGGGTGCCCGGGCTGGGATCCCGGCGCGGGGTTCGGGATCGGGATCGGGATCAGGTTCGGGCTCGCGCTGCTGCTGACCGTCGCGTGCGCGGACAGGCCCGATCTCTCGCACACTGCCTCAAAATCGGAATGCTCGCTTATTAGATATTTCCCACAGCGCCCGAAGACGCCGAATAACACCTACGCCAGCGTACAGATCGATTTAGCCCTCCGCACTACCCCGAAAACGGTATTTTAATCGAATAAACGGGGGAAAATAATTTTGTTGGTCACAAAAGAGAAGCCAGGCGGCTGGTTTTATATGAGGAGCCATCTTGCATTTATTCCTTCATCCATGGTAGGCGCGCTGTGATTGGTTACATGGGCTCCAGCTGACCAATCACAACGCACTTTTCAAAAGGAAGCACACAGGACAAGAAAAAAAAAAGTGCTCCGGAAACACGAATATTTAATCTCCTTTTCAGTTGAAATATTTGTAAATTCTTCTTTTACTTGTTCATATTTGAGACATTTAATAAAATAATTTCAATAAATCACACTGATCTGTTACACTGACTTGATGTATGACTAAAATTACTTTATGGAAAAATTCCCTTGCACAAAGATCGACTTAAAGATGTTTTACGACTCATTTACTAACGTTACTCCGATCACTAGTGGAAAAAGAACATCTCTTTTAGAAACACTTAAATCACAAATGTTCGTATATAAACTAATTATTTATTTATTTATTTATTCATGTATTGCTTAAGAAAAGGATAATTATTTCCCCGTATGTACCTGTGATTATTTTCCCCCTGAGAAATATAATTAAAAAACGTTTTTGCTTTGATGAATGTGGAAATTTTTACAATTAATTTCATAATACATTGCTTAATATCTTATTCACTTAATGTTAAGTTATCTAAATATTGCAAAAACAAAAAAAAACATTTTACTATTATTAAGTTTATTTTACTCTGTATAAAGTTTAACTTTATTATTAAGCATAAAACACGGCCATTATCTCATTGGATATTCCATACATTTGATATCGGATATACACTCACCGGCCACTTTATTAGGTACACCTGTCCAACTGCTCCTTAACACTTAATTTCTAAGCAGCCAATCACATGGCGGCAACTCAGTGCATTTAGGCATGTAGACATGGTCAAGACAATCTCCTGCAGTTCAAACCGAGCATCAGTATGGGGAAGAAAGGTGATTTGAGTGACTTTGAACGTGGCATGATTGTTGGTGCCAGAAGGGCTGGTCTGAGTATTTCAGAAACTGCTAATCTACTGGGATTTTCACGCACAACCATCTCTAGGGTTTACAGAGAATGGTCCGAAAAAGAAAAAACATCCAGTGAGCGGCAGTTCTGTGGGCGGAAATGCCTTGTTGATGCCAGAGGTCAGAGGAGAATGGCCAGACTGGTTCGAGCTGATAGAAGGGCAACAGTGACTCAAATAACCACCCGTTACAACCAAGGTGGGCAGAAGAGCATCTCTGAACGCACAGTACGTCGAACTTTGAGGCAGATGGGCTACAGCAGCAGAAGACCACACCGGGTGCCACTCCTTTCAGCTAAGAACAGGAAACTGAGGCTACAATTTGCACAAGCTCATCGAAATTGGACAATAGAAGATTGGAAAAACGTTGCCTGGTCTGATGAGTCTCGATTTCTGCTGCGACATTCGGATGGTAGGGTCAGAATTTGGCGTCTACAACATGAAAGCATGGATCCATCCTGCCTTGTATCAACGGTTCAGGCTGGTGGTGGTGGTGTCATGGTGTGGGGAATATTTTCTTGGCACTCTTTGGGCCCCTTGGTACCAATTGAGCATCGTTGCAACGCCACAGCCTACCTGAGTATTGTTGCTGACCATGTCCATCCCTTTATGACCACAATGTACCCAACTTCTGATGGCTACTTTCAGCAGGATAATGCGCCATGTCATAAAGCTGGAATCATCTCAGACTGGTTTCTTGAACATGACAATGAGTTCGCTGTACTCAAATGGCCTCCACAGTCACCAGATCTCAATCCAATAGAGCATCTTTGGGATGTGGTGGAACGGGAGATTCGCATCATGGATGTGCAGCCGACAAATCTGCGGCAACTGTGTGATGCCATCATGTCAATATGGACCAAACTCCCTGAGGAATGCTTCCAGCACCTTGTTGAATCTATGCCACGAAGAATTGAGGCAGTTCTGAAGGCAAAAGGGGGTCCAACCCGTTACTAGCATGGGGTACCTAATAAAGTGGCCGGTGAGTGTATATTTTGTGTAGAAAATCTTCTGATGCTGGAATGTGTGTTTTGCCTCCCTCTCGCGGTGACCCAGAGTATGTTCATTTAGCTAGTGAATTAATACTATGATGATGATCACTGAGACTGAGACATGCAATATATTTATTTTATGCTTGTAAAAATCAACGTTCCATGTAAGGATACACTTGCTGCACAGGAAAACTGACGACTTGGAACAATCCAACATCTCATGAAGCCGTAAACTGGTAAAATATTGATACAATATGTGATGAGTAATGACTGGCCTCATAATTGTTGTATGTTAAAGAATATTATGCTATATATTCTACAACAAGCAGCACTGAGAACCATGAAGGATTGATCCCAAAAATTATTTTATATGAAATCCAATACTGAAAAACTTTGCTTCATACCCTGACATTGGTTGAATTAAAATGCATGAAGATGAATGCTTAATTATTAGCTTCACGTCACATTAAAACAAGCCCATGGGTGGTTCGGATTGTCAGTGTTGGAGATTTTTACTGTCAGATTATTGATTATATTGATGGATATGAAACATAAATGTGGCTTTTTCATCAGTGCACTATTGTCAGTGTACTTCCTTTTTAATTGTTGCTGGTTTTCTACATTTATTCACCAAAGGCTCCTCATCAGCTTCCAAAAATGAATTTAGTATGCTCCAAATTGTTTTAATCAAAATTCCCTGTCGTCATGGCAACATTCATTTTTTGTGTGTGTTTGTGCGTGCGTGCGTGCCTGCGTGTACGTGCGTGCGTGCGTGTGTGTGTGTGTGTGTGCATTAAGCCACTTTTCCATTTCAACGCCAGCCAATCTTCTGAAGAGAAGCTGTTCCTGAGTTAGATTCTCGTTTTATTGGTCTATAGTATTTCCCTCTGTATCATCATCAAGGTCAAAATAATGATAAAGGCACTGTTTTTCGTTTATTTGTTTGTTTGTTGTTGTTTTTTGCTTTCTGTATGGGAACAGTTAATTTATCACACATTCATGATCAGATGTTCACTGTCTCACTGAATTTAGTTATCTTTCATTTTCCCTCTGAAAAAAAAAAATTATTCATGGGTAAACTGCTACAACCTGTTTCCACACACAAAAAAAAAAAAAAAAAAAAAAAAAAAAACATTTTCAGTCTGCTGCTCGAATTAGAATCTAGATTTAAAAATACCAAAAATGTTTATTTGTTTGCTCGACATTTTGTAATTATTCACTACACAAAATGTGTTGCTGTCTTAAGTTTTTAAGTACAATCAGCTTGGGTGTTTAAGTCATTTAATCTTAAATTACATTAAACTGATTTAAAACTGAGTTGAATCTTGTATTACTTATTAAAAAAAGTAAAAACATGTAAAACATGTTGTCATAACTTATTGATCATACATTTTTACAGACTGATATAGGAAACCTTTTATAGTCAGACAGATTTGTTTAAGAAAAACATCTATTAGTGCTTTAAAGTATACGCTGATCTGAAGAACCTACAGAATAGTGTATCATCAAGAACTTGATTAATGAAACAAGAAGGTTGTTTGTTGCATGCTATGTGAAGCTTGAGGTATAATGTTGCGCGTCATCTCTTTTGGTCACATGAATGTTAAACTACAGAAAGGACACTTCACACACTTCTGATTAACCCTTTACTAATGAAATGAAAAACACTGGTCTTATCTTTACTCTTAAAGTAACGTCAGTAGTGCAGAATTGGGACAGACCTGTGCGTCAGTGTGAGTTTCCATCTGTGTGTGGGGAAAACACATGACTGTCTGGCTTTGTCACTTTGGAGTTTGACACATGCTGTTAGACCTGTACATCTGGTTCTGTTCACATGATGATCTCTCGGTTTAAATCCCAGTCCTGATCAGAGACCAACACACACGCAAGAGGAACACACACAGAAGCAATCATGCTGTACATTGTGGGGGTAAGTTGATCTGTTTCATGTTTTAAAGCTTGTGTCTTGTGTTTGGTATAATAGTAACTGTCAGTGGCAAAGGCAGCATCTCAGTATAAGATTTTGGGTCAATAAATGGTACATAAATGCTTATTGTCTCTTAAGCGTTAAAAACCATTGTAAATGAGATAAAAACATTTTCCTTAAAGCTAAAATTCCAGTATTGTACTTTTGTAATAGCTTTTGGATAAATATTTGACACAATAAAACCATAATGGGACTCAGCCACACACACACACACGCACGCACGCACGCGCGCGCGCGCACACACACACACACACATATCCAAATGTGTAAAATTGCTAAGATCATTTGTATTGTTTCTCTTTTATGTATGCAGTTTTTAATTCGAATATTTTTGCAAATATATATTTTTCTCATTTGAATGTCTATTAATATTCAAATGTTTCTATCCACAGATTGTTCTGGGTCTTATTGGTATCATCAAGTGCATGTCACATGGTCTGAGTCAGGTAAGAGGAAGTGTTTAAATATGTTCTCATGACTGGTTAATCTGGATTTAAATGTCAGCAACAAATTATACATTGCTATTACATATATTGTTGGGAGAAGCAGGCAGTGCAGAACAAGTCAGAAGAGAATGACAAAATCAGATGAATCAGTATACAATTATTTTAGAACAGGAAGGGACACATATCTTAATGTATGCAGGGGAGATTATTTTCATGATGATGTTTTGTCTTAAGGCTCTTTGAACGCAGTCTTACATGTTTATTGACTGTATTATCTCCAACACAGAAACATGCCTCCCAAGAAAAAAACTTGCTTTACAAAAACAAGGTAGATGCTATTCATGTGAGAATACAGCTCTTGTTCTCTTATGGCTGACTGAAGGAAGCACATGCTAATATCTGATTGTTTTTCTGCAGAGAATGAATGGCCAGGAACTTCACCTCATCATAAAACTCCTCTCTGTCGGGCTGGTGGATGCAGATCCAAACACTCTGCACCATATAAAAGAATACAGAGATCTGAGAGGAAGCTCAACCTGAGAGAGGAAGTGTCACCCAGACAATTATAAAAGGCTCCCTTCCTCATCTTTAACCCTGACAGAGAAAACCTGAGAGCAGTGGTTCTCTTTTACTTTGGTTCAAGGAAACGTGTGACATGGCAAAAAGTGTTGTCCTCCCAGACCTTAAAATGACTGTGAAACGCTTGCACTCTTTTTCCTGATGATTGATGTCCGAAATATCTGGATCATCTGTTCTGAAAGACTCTGGTGGAATGGACTTTGAAAAAAAAGAAGTGGATTTACACTACACTCTTAAAAATAAAGGTTTCGAAAGCAGGTTTTCACAGCGATGTCCTTTTGTGGAATGGAAAGATTCCATGGATGTTTAAGATACTTCATGGAACCATCAGTGCCAATAAAGAATCTTTATTTTTAAAAGTGTAGAAAAGGCCAATTCCCAGCGCACCGACAGACAGGTTTTGCCGGATCAGTGTTACCCCTGTCGGAGTCTGAGCTGGTTTTGGCTCGATTCAACATGTTGATTCAGAATTAGAATGTGTGAGAAGTGACGTTCTGTAATCTGGTGACTGTCGACGTTGTTCTGCGTCTGTCAGTGCAGTGTGAATTGGCCTAAAAAGAACAAACATTCTCTTTAGAGAATTACTGCATTATGGATTATCAATATGTATTTATAATACTTGGATGATCAATTTTATTTCACCCTCATGTTGTTCCAAGCCTGTATGGGTTCTGTTGAACACAAAAAGAAGATTTTTAAAGAATGTTGGTAACCAGACAGTTTGCCATTGACTTCCGTGGTATTTTTTCCATACTATGGAAGTTAATGGCTATACCGTCAACTGTTTGATTACAAATATTCTTCAAAATATCTTCTTTTTTGTTCAAGAGTAGAAAGAAATTCATACAGGATTGTGTATGTGATGGCAGAATTTTTGGTTGAACTATCCCTTTAAAAATATTCCTATGTGAAATGTACAGAACATATTTGCCATTGTCACCCGAAATTAGTTTGGAATGAAAAACAGATCTAAAATGAACTGAAGCAATTTAGTTCAGCAGATGTTTCGATATAAAGCTATATACTGCAAATTTACGAAGTCATGTTGAACTGTATTTTTGCAAATTGTTCTGAATAACAGCATTTCATTTTCACACAGTTTTTGATTTAGTTAAATAACTTGATCCATAAATGATGACACCAGCTTTATTATTTTACCAGTGGCAAGTTCCCAGAAATGTGTATGACATATATCACAGATGCACACTACAGTGTCAAATTTGCATTAGAAGAAAATTAATGGATATATACAAAATATACAAAACTGATAATGCAACTGCAGACATCATTCAAATCACTTGGAGCTGATTCATACCAGAGATTTGCTGAAACAAGGAACAAGTTTATAAGGAATCATGTGTCATGTTTTAGTCTGATAAACACTTCCTTCTCATCATGTTCTTGTACGGTTTGGAAGTTCTTTCCCTGTGAGAGTAAAAATTGACTATGTTATATTGGTATTGGTGAAGTATTCAGCATCAATATTGCTCACAAATATTCCAATAGATGAAAATATATAATGAAAATTAAACTCTTTTCTTACCCCAAACTTTATGGTTCAGAGTTTGTCCCAGTAAGAACAGCAACGACACAACAAGCATGTTATGAAAGAAGAAGACGGTCAATCCTGAGCTGCTGAACAGCCCCAGTATAGGGTAAACCCAGATTCCCACTGTTAGATACACCCGAACAATCCTGAAAAAGAAATATATATATATATATATATATATATATATATATATATATATATATATATATATATATATATATATTAATCATGTGTCTAAAGCATGAGCAAATCAAGTTTCATAACTAGCGGAGTCATCAACATAATCTGTTTAGTTTCAAAGCACCAGTATAATATAATACAAACACAAAACATTCTCACCATCCTAAGTAAGCGAGACCAACAAATCCCAAAGCTGCTAAACCATTTCTAGTTTTCGGGTAGATATGTGGCTCCAACAGGATCTCACCAAACAAGATTGGGAGAACAAGAGTGTGCTGAAAATCAAAAATACAAAGTGACTAGTATTAGACAGTTAATTGATCCAAAGATCTATTTAGTTGTGAATGCAGATTATTTAATTTACATATATTTTAAAAAGTTATCCGAATTAATAGAGAACAAACCATAGCATGATTCAACCATTGAGGGAAGAAGCTGTCAATTGAAGCTGGATAGACTAGCTGTCGGTCATAGGCAAAAATCAGCCAAAACAGCAGAACTACAAACTTAAGACAAACAAGAACAAACATTAAAAACCAATTAAAAATAACCAATAAATAAGGCACACAGATTTTGTAATGATTCACTTGTAATGTGATTTTTTAATACTTAAAGCGTTAAGGCATTTAACATTAATCACCAGTAGATGGTGCACATTTACTATCTATCTATCGATCTGTCTATCTATCTATCTATCTATCTATCTATCTATCTATCTATCTATCTATCTATCTATCTATCTATCTATCTATCTATCTATCTATCTATCATTTATGGTTTGGTCTATTGCTTTAAATCAGAAGAAAAAAATATATAATTATCCTGACAATCACAAATATTAAATTGCAGCACTATAAAAACTCTAGATGACTGGCACAACTCACTCTCTCCAAGTGATGCACATCTGATAAAAGATCAAATACTTTACAGAACATCAGTTTTATTCTATGACATCATTTGTCTGTTTTCTATAAGTCAAGTCACCTTTATTTCAGCAATATAGCGCAATACAGATTGTTTCAAAGCAGCTTTACAGTAATAACAGGAAAAGAATGCATTATCAACCGTCAGTTCAGTGTTAATTCAGTTCTGTTGTAAAGATCATAAATTATTAAACTATTTAATTTTATCTAAAGCAGTTCTTCCAAGTTTCCAAAGTTTCCAAAAGTCACACTCACCATTCCCACTGGAAACACAAAGACGGAAAAGAGCAAATCCTTGCAGAGACAGAGAAATGATATTTTTGAGCCTTTCCCCACAGGCTGAAGGTCATTAATTGATGCCATTCCAAAAAACACCATCTGTAAGACCTGAGAAATGAGTGTAAACAACATTTACAGGCAACCTCCAGGACTGTCTAAAAGACTAAGAATGTTGAGGTAAACTTACCAGGTTTAAAAATGTTAGGTATTTCCAGGGTCCGCCATAGACAAAGATCCCAGGTGGCAGTTCTGAATCACCTTTTGCATAAATAGACTGAATAACAAAGGCATACCAGCTGAAAGCAACAATGTGGTAAAATTTCTTCAAAATGGCAGTCATGTCTGCAGTCATACAGTGTTGCTGAAATACCACAATATTACTATCAACCGAGTTCTCTACTGTTATATGAGCTCAGCTGCAAAAGGAAAAGCCAGGAGAACTAATTCAGATTTATGAGAAGAAAAGCTTATATATTGAGAGATTAGCCTAAACTGACAAGCTATTTTGACACGGTGTTATAAAAGTGCAAATCTTCACAAAGGGCTCTGTGTTTTTCTGGTGACATAACACTTTCACAGTACAATTATCATGGGCTAAAAAAAGTATGCTCTTATATATTTGGTTTTGTAAAGTCGAATTTAAGCTTAACTGCATGGCTCACATATTTGGTAGAATGACTCAAACTGCCTAAGAAGCTAATTATCAGTGATGTCACAAAGTTAAGTAAGCACACTCCAAAACTCAATTCAACAGTCTTTTTGAAAGCAACAGTGACACTTAACACAGTTTTTTTATATGATGTACTATAGTCTATTGTCTCCATTCACTGCCATTTTATTTGACTTGAAGGAATAGTGAAACAAAACAATACTGGCACCTACTGACATTCATGGCACGGGCAAAAGAAAAAGAGAGTAAAAAAAGAGAGACATTTTTCAAAATATCTTCTTTTGTGTTCCACAGAGGAAAGAAAGTCTTACAGTTTTGGAATGACATAAGAGCGAGTCATTTATGACTTTTGTTACTTAAAATAGTCTACTATAATTGTATTAAAGGGGAATGATTACACGTTGTGTTAACTTTCCTTTCATCAGAAGATTAATGAACATATTTTCCTGTGTGATAAATCCCTTACCGTTTAGCATTTTAGTTCAGTACTATTCTGACGAATAGAGAACACAAAACACAAAAGGGCATTATGATATTTGAACAACATGTCTTGTGTCCTAGTTTTATTTTATTATCATGTCAGTGTAGCCCTTACTTTGTTAAACATGATTCAAACACACAACCTTTGGAACGGGTGGCAACATGTAACAGACATTATTGGTTCTCTACACACTGATGGGATCCTCCATCAAAAACAGAGGCAGTCTCACTACATTGACAGTTGTTGACAAACAGATTTTTACAATTTAAACAAATCAATATCATTATTGCATGCAAAATACACAATATTGCACATTTCATCTAACTGCACAAGTTAGTAATTCTAGTTAGTAAATTCTTACTTTAGTGATTTGTGTTACTGAGAAACTGTTGTATTCACTCTTAACAATATGTCACCTGGACTCATGTCTATGTGCTTTAGGAGTTTCCATCGTGCATCAACATAAACCAACAGAATGTATTTTACATCTTTAAAAATGGACTAGTACACATGTAAGCATGGGAAGCAGTGGAACATCCTTTCCTGTTCTCGAACAATTTCCCCTTTCCCTGCTCAAAGCATCCTGTGATCATTCCACTCCAGCTCCACTTTGTTCCATATTTTCTATTTACATTTATATTTAATCATTTAGTAAACAGTTTTATCCAAAGTGACTTACAAATTAAGAGATTTCAAGTAAACTACATAGAACAATGTGTGCCCAGTTACAGATCCACTATGAAGTTCTTTCAGTGTTTGTTTTTAATACCACAAACATCTGGGCACAAGATAATTGTATTAAATGAAGAAAAAAAAAACAATACTTTCAAAAAGTTTCATGCTGTATTCAAACAAGAACACTAGTCTGTTAACATATTGGAGCATTATTGGAATGATCTTGAAGACATTCAAAAAACCTGCTCTTTGCTCTTGGCAATAACACGTAACTTACTGTTTGGTAAACAACTATAATAGACCACAATGTCTGGATACAAAAATCCGATAATTACAAAAGATTCAGAAATACATTTCACAGCTATATATAGACACACACAATAGGAAATACCTGCTCTATCGAAAGCTTATTCCAGCTGTGTTCTTGTGTTCCTGTTTTTTGTCAGGCAGTTCATCTGTTAAAAGTCTTTCAGGGATTTCCATCCTCTCAATATAGGCAGTAATCTTTGGTATAATCAGTGCAAGTTCACAGTTTTGAGGTAAGACAACAAAATCGCTTCCATCGTATTGTTCCTTTAGGCTACTGGAGTCACTCTTCCAATGGTTTAAATTATGAGGTCTGTGAAAACACCAAATACAAATGCCTGAGTAATACAAGTAAATGTAAATTTAAAACATGACTCTTTTGGATATTGTAACAACACTGAACCTACTAGAATATTTTCAGAACAATTTAAAAATAAAAATGCATACACACACCCACCTCAAAACGGCTGTAGACCTTCCTCTCTTTCCTCATTTTCTCCATCTTCTGTATTAACATGTCCCGTTCTTCTGGTGTAGTCTTGGAGGACCAGGCCCTTCCCGAATAATTTGAGAACAGTTTATCTGCAGAGCTAACCTCACCCTCTTTGGCTTCATTGGGTGCAGCAAGAGTCTGTTTGGACTGGGATAATCTGCTTTGGTTCTTTGCTGAAATTTGCTCCAAAAGAACTTTAGTGTCATCTCTAAGGTTGCTGCATGAGATAACATTTGCAGTAGATAACTGATGGGCGGACATGATTGATTTTGGATTCTTTGCAACAGAAGACTGATTTTCTGAATTACTGTGTACAATCAAATCTGATTTTTCTGACACCTCAGCAAAGTTAGTCACAGAGTTTTCCACCTCTGGTGTTGTTTGTTTAGGGTCTAGGGTTGTAGAAACCTCTGTCTGAGTTATCTTGGGCCCTTCAGCTATAGCTGAAGTGTCATGCCTCTGAGATAGCTCTGTGATGGTCTCATTCTTTTGGCACTCATCTAGTTTTTGGTCATTTAGACAACTAGATTCCATTGGGTTTGATGATATGCTAGATTTTAATTGTGTGATTATCTGAGGTGAGTTAATCTCATTTGAGTACAGGTAAAGCTCTGGTGAATCTTGAGGCTGAGATGAGCTAACCTCCACTGAATTGAGACTAGTTAAAGCATCACTGTCTGTGTCTTTTACCATAGGAGTTATACATGGTTTGGTCCATGTTTGTGTTTGGTTTAGTTCCACTTGGCTATCACAAGATGGAACAGTATCAGTTTGGGAATGCTCAGTTGTGGAACTTAAATCTATAATGACTGTAATTTGAGATATGCTATTGTCTGCCTGAGTACTGTTAGCATCTGGAATGGTTTTGCTGAAGGCTTTGGATAAATTATCATCTTTTTTCTTTTTCTCATTCACACAGTAAGACTCTGTTGCAGTGATGTATTGAAGGGATTCATTTTCTGTTTCAATAGGATGTTTGGAAGTGTCTACCGTAATTTTAGTGGAGTTTTGAGATGATTCACTTTCGGTTACAATGAGCTGCTGGGGCAAATCAGTCTCTTTTGCAATGGGTTGATGCAAAGAGTCTGTGGCTGTTGTGGTGGTCTTCTGGGAAGAATCTGTCTCTGTCTGTCTTGCAGCAGACTGCTGGGAAGAGTCTGTGATTGCTGAAGTTTGCTGCTGGGAAGAGTCTGTGATTGTTGCAGTGGGCTGCTGGGAAGGGTCTGTGACTGTTGCAGTGGGCTGCCTGGAAGGGTCTGTGACTGTTGCAGTGGGCTGCCTGGAAGAGTCTGTCTCTGTTGTAGTGGGCTGCTGGGAAGAGTCTGTGATTGTTGCAGTGGGCTGCTGGGAAGAGTCTGTGATTGTTGCAGTGGGCTGCTGGGAAGAGTCTGTGATTGTTGCAGTGGGCTGGTGGGAAGGGTCTGTCTCTGTTGTAGTGGGCTGCTGGGAAGAGTCTGTGATTGTTGCAGTGGGCTGCTGGGAAGAGTCTGTGATTGTTGCAGTGGGCTGCTGGGAAGAGTCTGTGATTGTTGAAGTGGGCTGGTGGGAAGGGTCTGTCTCTGTTGCAGTGGGCTGCTGGGAAGAGTCTGTGATTGTTGCAGTGGGCTGCTGGGAAGAGTCTGTGATTGTTGAAGTGGGCTGGTGGGAAGGGTCTGTCTCTGTTGCAGTGGGCTGCTGGGAAGAGTCTGTGATTGTTGCAGTGGGCTGCTGGGAAGAGTCTGTGATTGTTGCAGTGGGCTGCTGGGAAGAGTCTGTGATTGTTACAGTGGGCTGCTGGGAAGAGTCTGTGATTGTTGCAGTGGGCTGCTGGGAAGGGTCTGTGACTGTTGCAGTGGAATGCTGGGAAGAGTCTGTCTCTGTTGTAGTGGGCTGCTGGGAAGAGTCTGTGATTGTTGCAGTGGGCTGCTGGGAAGAGTCTGTGATTGTTGCAGTGGGCTGCTGGGAAGAGTCTGTGATTGTTGCAGTGGGCTGCTGGGAAGAGTTTGGGACTGTTGCAGTGGGCTGCTGGGAAGAGTCTGTGACTGTTGTAGTGGGATGCTGGGAAGAGTCTGTGACTGTTGTAGTGGGCTGCTGGGAAGGGTTTGTGACTGTTGTAGTGGGCTGCTGGGAAGAGTTTGGGACTGTTGCAGTGGGATGCTGGGAAGAGTCTATGACTGTTGCAGTTGGCTGCTGAGAAGGGTGCTGGGACGAGTCTGTGATTGTTGTAGTGGGCTGCTGGGAAGAGTTTGTAACTATTGCAGTGGGATGCTGGGAAGGGTCTGTGATTGTTGCTGTGGGGTGTTGGGAAGAGTCTGTCTCTGTTGCAGTGGGCTGCTGGGAAGAGTCTGTGACTGTTGGAGTAGGCAGCTGGGAGTCTGAGTCTGTGTTTGTTACAGTTGGCTGCTGGGAAGAGTCTGTGATGGTTGCAGTGGGATGCTGGGAAGAGTCTGTGATTGTTGCAGTGGGCTGCTGGGAAGAGTCTGTGATTGTTGCAGTGGGCTGCTGGGAAGAGTCCGTCTCTGTTGTAGTGGGCTGCTGAGAAGAGTCTGTGACTGTTGCAGTGGGCTGCTGGGAAGAGTCTGTGATTGTTGCAGTGGGCTGCTGGGAAGAGTCTGTCTCTGTTGTAGTGGGCTGCTGAGAAGAGTCTGTCTCTGTTGTAGTGGGCTGCTGAGAAGAGTCTGTGATTGTTGCAATGGGCTGCTGGGAAGAGTCTGTCTCTGTTGTAGTGGGCTGCTGAGAAGAGTCTGTGACTGTTGCAGTGGGCTGCTGGGAAGAGCCTGTGATTGTTCCAGTGGGCTGCTGGGAAGAGTAGGTGATTGTTGCAGTGGGCTGCTGGGAAGAGTCTGTCTCTGTTGTAGTGGGCTGCTGGGAAGAGTCTGTCTCTGTTGTAGTGGGCTGCTGAGAAGAGTCTGTGACTGTTGCAGTGGGCTGCTGGGAAGAGTCTGTGATTATTGCAGTGGGCTGCTGGGAAGAGTCTGTCTCTGTTGTAGTGGGCTGCTGGGAAGAGTCTGTCTCTGTTGTAGTGGGCTGCTGAGAAGAGTCTGTGACTGTTGCAGTGGGCTGCTGGGAAGAGTCTGTCTCTGTTGCAGTAGGATGCTGATAAATGCCTGCTGCCAAATCAGATGGTTGTCTGAAAGGTTCTGGGAACATTTCACATTCTATTGCAGTGTGGTTTTGGGGAGTGTCTGCCCCTGATGAAGTTGGCAGTCGGATGCCATCTACAACTGATGCTGTGGACTGCTGAGAAGTATCTGTCTCCGTTACAATAGGCTTTTGAGAAGAACCATTACCAACTATTACAGAAGGTGGTTCAGGAGAGTCTGTGACTGTATCAGTGGACTGCTGGGAAGGGTCTGTGGTTGATGGAGTAGTCTGTTTGAAAGGTTCTGCATCTGTTGCAGTAGATTTGGGGTAAAGTTCACTTTCTTTTGGAGTGTGGTGTTGAGAACAGTCTACCACTGATGCAGTGGTCTGCTGAGAAAAGTCAATTTTTGCTGCAGAGGGGTGTTGGGAAAATTTTGCCATCATTGCAGGGGAGTGTTTGGAAGAGTCTGAAGACGTGACAATGCACTGTTGGGAAGGTTCATTTCTTGCTGGGTCTGTCCCCATTACAGGTAGTTGTTTGGAGATTTGCATAAGTTCTGTCCCATTTTTAGCAGGGAGTTGAGAGTCTTGAGAGTTTGTTTCAGTAGGCTGTTGGGAGGAGGCTGTTTCATTTGCAGTGGAAATATGTGCTTCACTTTCTGTTGCAATTGGCTGTTGGAAAGCATCTGCTACTGTTTTAATGAGGACGTTTTGTGAAGTTGTACTTTCTGTAGCAGTGGGATGCTGAGAAGATTCCTCTCTCAATACAGTAAGCTCCTGAAAACAGTCTTTCTCTGATGCGGGAGGGTGTTGAGAAGAGTCTCCATCCATTGAAGTTGGTTTTTGGAAAGGCCCACTTTCCCTCACTGGGGAGGAAACTGCATATATGTGGTCAGGTTTTGAGGCTACACTAGTATCTACAATTGCAAGGTTTGGTTTTGAGTTAAAATCTAGAGATACATTATCAGAGCATGTGCTAGAGATACTGGGTGAGCTCTGTGCAATAGTGGTGCTAAATGGTGACATACACTTAGTCTGTGGTAAGTTTACAGGCAGACAACTCCCTGTCAGAACAGCATGGGAGTGGTCTGTTTCTTTTGGATTGTGAAATTGGATGAGGCCAGATTCTGTTGAGGGAGTATTGGATGCAACAGATTCTACTTGATTTTGCACCTCCAATGTAGCACTGGCTGTAGAAAGAGAGTTTTTTGAGCAAGATTTTGAGGATGAACTTATGCAAGTATCAGAGGACTTACCAGACAAAGCACAGGAAGGCTTTTGAGCAAAAATGTTTAAAATGGGGGATGTCTGATTTGTAGCTATAGATACTGTTCTTATCTCTTCAACAGGTTTTAGAGTTGGATCAGTGTCTTTCTGATTTTTTTTAAAAGTTGAGACAGATTCTTCTGCTAGTTTTTTCTTAAATCTAATTTTTTCAGTATCAGTAGCTCTATGCAGGATGTCTTTACTTGATTCCTCAAATTTGGTGTCTTTAAAGGTTTCTTTGATCTCTGGTGCTGGGACAGTGGTATTTTTTGACTTGAGTGTAGTTTCTGTGGTCTTGAAAAAAGGTCCAGCATTTTTATCTGCATCATTAGAGGAAGGTTTTTCTGATAGAGCAAATTTTTGGGTGGCTTTCACCGGATTGCTCTGAGAAACCTTTGCTGCTGCAAGTTTGCGTTTGGCTGCCAACTCTTTGAAATACTTCAGTCTACAGTCAGGGTCATTCATATCTATGAAAGAAGATGACTTTTGCAATAGATTAGATGCGCATTCATCCCTTTGGCTTTTTCCTTCAGGAACTGCTGTTTGAAGCTGGTCTTTTTCTTGCAGACAGAGATTTTGGGAGTTTTCAACCTTATCTAAATCAGAATTTTCACCCAATTTGTTCAGTTCATCCTCAGGTTGTGTAGACTCTATGTCAGAGTTATCAAATGTGTTTGACTTTACAAAATCGCTCCACTGAAATGGTTGAAATGGAGAACCAGTCCTCCTTTTGTCCAAGATGTGTGACACACGAGGTACATTTTTTGAAGCTTCATCCCCATCTTTTTCTCCCACAGTATCTTTCATCTCATCTGACATATGCAACTCCAAATTTGAACTGAATATCAGTGAGTGTCTCAGTCTGGAACTCCTTTGCAAAGGTCGGCTGGGTTTCTTCTTGAGGAAGTCTTCACTTATCCGTTTTGTCTCTTTTGGTCCTCTACTCTGCTTCTCCTCCACTTTGTCACCCTCAGTGGTGCAAGAAGACTCTGAAGTTGATGTTGGTGTTGTTTTGATATTTATTTGTGATAAGTCTGTTGGATGATTAACTGAACTGTCAGGCACAATAGAATTATTCTGAATCTGGACAAACAAGGGATTTTCCCTAGGTGAAGGTATCCTGTTCAACTCTCTGTTTCCTGGTCTAATGTCTAGACGTACAGGACCACAAGGAGCTTCCTGTGTAAAACATGGAACATCACCACATGTGCTGGATCCTTGAAGTTCAGCTAAATCCAGTTCTCCTGCATCATCATATGCACTAAGGTATGAACTGATTCTCCAGTCCCGCATGCCTTGCTTTTGACTCATATCCTGTGGTTTGTTGTTAACATTAAAGAAACGTTTCTGTTCTGGCAGGTTTGGTTGTTTTGGTGAGCTCTGACAGGTATAAGACTGACCCATGTTATGTCTCTTAATATTGGACTGCACAGGTGACAATACATTTCTTGGACCATGTCCTTCCTCCATAGCAGATTGAGACTGCAGGTATCTTTGAACATGGTCATAAGCTCCAGGTGGTTCAGCCTCATCTTCCTCATGAGGATAGCCAGACCCTGTAAACTGATCAATGTGGTGGTCTCGGCCTCTAAGCTTCCCATACATGTCATAACCAGATTGAAATTCATCTCCCTGGTAAATACGTGGTTCCCTTGCAAAGTGACTGCCCTGGAGCACAGCTCCCTCCATGTACTGTTTTCCTCTCACTATTGGAATGTTTTGAGGAGGCAAGTGTTCATAATCAGGTATATTTCCGTAGCTATTCCTTTTGAAGCCAACCATTTCAATTGGTCCTCTCATTTGCCTTCCATGCTCAACAGATTGATGGTCCCCTCTATATGGTTGATCAGCATGCAGGTTCATGTGCCTCTGAACAGAAGGATTTGCTTCTGCTGCACTGAGGATGGATTCATTTCTAAAGGGTAAATTTTTTTGACCCACTTTCATATGGTCTTCTCCAGTACGTCCGGCCCATTCCATGCCCATAGTTGGATATTGTCTGTTAAACATGTGGGTCTTTTCTGTATTGTAGTAGCCTTCAGGTTCCCCAGCATAGTGTGGCATATTTGCCAAAACATTTTCAACAACCAGTGGCTCTGAATGGGCATACAGAATCCGAAACTCTTCATCAAAGGTGGTCACAAGCTGTCCCAGAAACAGATGAGCAAGACAGCGATGTATCTTCTCAAAAGACCACATGAAGCTGCAACACAAAGTGAGAAATTGTATTAACCAACACATATTTTATGGACACCTTTATTAAACACAACATTTACTAAAACACAAAATATAAAGTATAGATTTATAGAGAACAGTTAAACAGTAAAATACACTTACCTATAGTTGCCACTTAAAACAGCTCTGCAGTCTACTAGTATAAAGCGATCCATCATCTGACCTTTAAATGTCTTTCCTGTGCGGCAGGAATAGGTACTTCCAGACACAGTTCTTACCCGCATGAACTGCAAGTAAAATGTATATTAATGAATTTGTACTGATTTGTAACAATCAAATAAATAAAAAATACCTACTTTTATCTCATCCAGATTCACCCTACAGTTGTTCACCATCAAAACAAAATGTTGAGCATTCAGTTCATCAAGAAGAACATAAACAGCCACACCACGTGTTGCTGCACCAAGGATATCAGCAAAGATGTCAACGTCTGTAAACATATCCATCACCACAGCGATAACCTAGAACAAGTAATACAACTTGTATTATCATATACATCAAGTTAAAAAACAACAACATGCATTGCAATGTCAGAATGAGTTTGTTCATAGGAACTTTCACAAGAACATACTTTTAGTATTAATCATCTAATACAACCTTAAAAATACTGGGGGGTTTTCAACATTTAAGCATTTTTTAAACAGACTTCATTTAAATTATTTTGAATATTGTATAGATAATTCAAATGGTTTGATTACCATGTGTGCTTGTAAAGTGTCAACATTTCACGTTTCCAGCAGAATAACCAGACATAAATGACAAGAGAATATCAGATGAAGTTGGAGGGCACACAACACTGTCTACTTTTATGTTTACTTAGACTTCGGTTTATCACATTGTCAACAATGATGGCACTCAGTCTATTTTATATTAGGCAAAAGTTCAATCATGAAATAGACTGCCAAATGAAATCAACCCATTCTGAATCTCAAACTGCCTGAAGAGCAAATGTAACATAAGAACATTTTTGAAAAGAAAACAAATCTGCACAATATGCATAATACTTTTACAGTATAGAAGTATACTGTGAATGGCATCACTGCAGGCAAGAGTGCATGTAATAACAACCATTTCATGCCTTCATTGATCACAACATTTTCATGAAGATACATTACAGATCTTGTGTCAATTTGGCATAAAATCTATTTCTTATATTCAGCACCTTTAGGCAATTTGAGACAATAAACTTGCATCGCTTGTAGCTGAATTCACAGTTAAAATGTCTAAATTGGTTGTGTATTTAAACCAAAGATGTCAATAGAAACCACAATAACTACATAATAAAAACGACATAATAGCTGTCATTGTCAAGCTTAGAATGAAAGACCAGCTGTAAAACTAGTGTGACCAGTTTTCCGTTTGTACTAACCTTGTATTGCCTACTTGTGAAAACAGTACCAGAGCAACTAAAACCACTGATTAATAATGAGGTAAGACATCTACCATAATACTGTCGTATTTACTGACTTTTGTGATGCAGTAATAAGTACTAATGTTATTAGTGCACTCGGACAGCATGCAAAACTCACTTGCTGTGCAGTCTTGATCATCCTGCGGACTTGCTCTTTGATACTGGGCATCTCGGGGTCAGACGGGTTCACCAATGTAGTGACCTCAGTTGGTCCAACAGATCTGTATTGCTGTGGCCAGCCCAAGTCTAGGCTCGGAGCATCATGGTCTGAATGTACCGGCCAGTAAGTGTCAGAAGAGCCATCTACATCTTCAGCCATGCATCTCCTTTCTAGTTGTGGTGTCTGATGTGGAGCTTGCACCATGCATCTAATATACTCAATCTCTGAACGGGATAAGAAATCAACCACATCTACTTCCTGAAGAAACCCATAGTAGCCATCCAAGTCAGCGTCAACCAGGGCGTCGATAGCCATTCGGTATTCCTCACGGTAGTGAGGGGCCAGGTAGTTGGGGTCCAGGGGGTTGTCCCCGGTAGAGGAGCACTGGGAACGATGTGCCATATTTAAACCTGGACCAGTGGAGTTAAGAGATTGATTATCATCAGAACAAAATGGTAATGCACATTAATTCCACATGAGGGCAACCACTCTGCCCCCCACCCCTACATGAGAAGTAAATATGTTCATAGATTATTGTGATGCACATACTTTTGAATAAACAAACAAAAATAATTTTAATTAAAAAAAAATACTGTTGCAAATGCAAACATGTAGGACTTAACCCAACATCTATTACAACGGAGAATTTTTTTTTCTTTGAGTTTTTAAATGTTTTGTCATCCAATGACATTATTAAGAATATATTATACTAATATCTATGAATGATGCAAAAAAAAAGAGCCAGAAATCTAACATTATATTTTTACCTTAAGCCTACATAAATTATAGTAAGACATAAGTCATAATATCATGATTCAGTAGGCTACCTATCTACAAACAAATTTTGTCTTATGTTTAGAAATAACTTAAAATGGTCACATTTTTTTAAATAATTATTATTCATTATTACAGGCTAATGTAATTTTATGGTAGTAATAACCACGGATCTATATAAATTCAGGCCTATATATAAATACATTTGGAAATAAAAAAAAAAAAAAAAAAATAGAGTAGAAATCAAGCATGGGCCTATTTGTGTGTCCCTGGAACATAAGGTCTAAAGGGTGAATTGCAATATGGATACTAAAACAGAAGAAATACATAAACGAACACCGCATCCGTTTCTTTCAGTCCATATTGGTTTATTAACACGTAAAGTAAAATAATCTCTGGAGGTAAAATCATATTAAAAGTAAATTATAACCGAAACCAAATCATTATTTTCAAGTAAAGAGTTTCAAGTAAATCCTGTAAGTTATTTTCAGTCAGGCACTGAAATGAATCTGAATAGATCGAGTAACTTATCTCACATCTGCTTCAACAACCTCTGGGTGTGTCGCGACAACAGAGAGCCCATTTACTGCAGTAAAATGGCAAATCTTTCTCTTGTATTTATATATAGACAAATCGCTATTGTTAACTTCATCAAAACATGTTTTCTTTCCCATGAGTAGGCTATCGACGCCACCCCGTTAGATTTTGACGTCGCAAATCAAGCTCCTAAGTTTCGCAAATTTACTGCCAAGCAAAAAAAAGTAGCCTAGCCTACAGATTATGAAACCTAATGACGCGTTATGGTTTCCTCACATGTATTTAAAGTCGACTTACCAATTTAAATCGCAATTGTCCTTGATTCCCTTCATCAACTTCACAAGACCGTCATGACGAACGACAGACGCTTAACTTTCACTCTAGTTGAAGAAGAGGAAAACACACATCTCGGCCAACACACACACACACGCAGGCAAAACCTGTTTGTGTTCGCGCGCAAGTGAAGAGAACTGTCTATTCCTGCTCAAAATAAGCGCTTTTTTGTGAAAGTGAAAGTTGTTAGGATTCGCAGATTTCATGACAGGATTGATTCCATAACATTATTGATTTGATTTCCATATGAGTAGGTTATGTAGGCTAAGTTAATAATTATCAGTCATAGTAGGCTACTCAATCTTTAACTAAACACATGGTCCTGATGACTTGATCTGGAGCTCAATTGCACAATCTTTTGAGAATGTGTGTTTGTTGGAACATAGCCTACAGTCAGTCAGAGAGGTCACTGGAAAACTCCCCCTCAGTAAACACTGATCTAGAGCCACTTGGCTAAACATATTATTAAAGTCAAGTAATCATTTTAAATTAAGAGTCAATGCTCTTAATTGAACTCTTGGACTAATTCAATAGCAAACAATTCATGTTTCAGTTTACATGTATTGTGGGAATGACTTTTTTTTACTGGACCCATGGTGACTTACTAGACAAGATCATATTTACAACTTCTACGAACATTCTGTATGTCCAGTAGGCCTATATCTGTCATCCATGAATAACCAATAGATTTTCCTTTGTATAAGACACAATTTTTATGTGTGCAATCCAAGTTCAGATAAAAATAATGGTCACATGAGCCTGTGTGAACTTGTTTGGCTGGAACAGAGTATAACTTCTGTAAAGAAAGAATAGTTGGGGGGAAAAAAAGTATATGCGAACAAAACTGATATATTAACACATTTTCTGGAAATAAAAACAGAACTCAACATTTTCCTTTTAGTGCAATGTAAAATTCCCCTTTGTGTTATAAAGGAAAAAGTTTTCAGTGGGGCGGGTAGATGATGACAGGATTTTCTTTTTTTTCCAGTTTAAAGCAAAGCCTCCAAATTCTGTGGAAGGCGAATTCAGACATTTGAACGTGCAATTTCCACCACCTTGTTGTAAAAAAACAAACAAACAAAACAAAACACTTTAAAACCCACAACACTTAAAACCCACAACACTTGTGCAACTTAACAAAAGAGACCAATACTTTGGAAGTTGCATTCAAAATCCAGTTGGTTCAAACATCTGAAGGGATTTTTGCTGAATGAGCATGACGTTTCTGCCTGTTTGACATATAGATATATATATATCTGAACGCATAATGGTCTAAGATAACATACACATAGTGCTATTGTTATTATCTTGTTTGCAGAGTTTCAGTATAACGCATGACCTTTATGTACATGCCAGCGTGGACCTGAACAACAGAGACAACACCTGAAATCAGATCAGAGCTCATTTGCCGTTTCTACGGCAGAAGGTCTGGTTTTTCTCTCTGGAAAGGATTAACCTTATAGCCACTGAAGTACGATTAGTCCCACTGCCTGAAGCAGAACCTCCACTCTCTTACACCAAGTGCTTCACAACAAAACTCTTGAACATTTTTCAAAACTCATTGTCAAATATACCTCTATTGATATAACAGCAATGTTTGACAGCTTCTCAAACTTTAATAAGGCTACCGTATATTGTATGTATAGTACGTATTGTACTATTGTATGTATAGTCCGCACACAATCACCTCAAGCTTACATTAATCAGAAAGTAAAGTGCTGTTGATTCAATGTTTGTAAAGGATGTTTTATTAACAAAGTTCGGGAGGAGCTCGTTCAGATAATTAACACGGGT
This sequence comes from Semotilus atromaculatus, assembly GCA_031834385.1. Lineage (NCBI taxonomy): Eukaryota > Metazoa > Chordata > Actinopteri > Cypriniformes > Leuciscidae > Semotilus > Semotilus atromaculatus. The sequence continues at coordinate 33,036,258 of JAULUF010000025.1, forward strand.
GGAGAGCACTCAGCAATCATGATTAAAACATGTATATACTCAGCAGTCTCACCCCATTTATTGACAGTTTAGCAACATCCCTCCACCACCTCTTCTCCACTCTTCTAGTCCTAAACCACTTTACATATGGGGGGGAGTACTCTGGGTTCGGGCCGAGCTCGGAGCCCTCCCCCCGGACAGCACGCCAAATACGCATTATACTTTACTCCCTTTAATTGTATGTAAGTGTGAAGTCGTGAAAGAACCAAAGGCTTGTGTATGTCATTGTGATATGAATTCATGTTTCCCTTTCAAAGAAAAAGGAGAACTTGGCTACAGGAGGGCCACAGGATATGATGTCATTTCTCAAGTGCATGCCTGAACAATCCTGCATTGTTTCAACAGACACCGCCTAAAGCACATATTGCAAGCAGTGTTAAGGGTGAAGATGTACGTGACCTCATACTTAAAAACATTCCAAGAACAAAAGTCATTTTTAAAGCTATCTCTTCACTGCTAATCCGCATACCTGTTATGCTCCTCACAGGTCTTTAAAACCCTATGAAATGAAATGTCTCGACAAGCACAGTTTTGTTGTGCTGATACATGTAAAGGATATATCAAAGAAGGCATCACCCTTTTATTATTAAATAATCAATAGCCATTGAGTTATGTCAATGCTACTTTGTTGCAAGTCACAGCACAGGAAAGTGTTTATGGAAGGTGAGGCATTTTAAAGAATATTTGATTGGACAATGTTGCCATCGGGAAGGAGATTAAGAAAGCCAAGGTGTAGATTTAACCGTTTTAAAAACGTGTTTATTCCTTCAGCAATTAAGTTATTAAATAACACTAAGAAGGTTTTTCTTTTTTCTTTCTTTTTTTTTCTCACTCTCTAATGTGTGTTATTGTGTTGTGTTATTTTCTATTTCATTTATATGTTTATGTGATGCAGTGGCTGTACTTTTGAGCCCAAGACAAATTTCCCTATGGGACAATAAAGTATCTTACCTATTACCTACAAAATATGTCTATATGCTGAATGCCAAGGGGTCAAGGTTTGGCTGTTTAGCATGGGATAGTTGGATCTTAGAAGGGACAAGCCACATTTTGCTAACAAGTTTTATAGAGTCCAAACAATTTTTGAAGAGCTCTTAAAGGGATGGTTCACCCTAAAATGAAAATTAAGTCATAATTTACTCACCCTAGTGTTTTTTCTAATACCTACTGCCTATAAGGTCTAGGAGAATTAGCAAAAAAAATTCCCGCTTGTGCTTATTCATATAGGCCTAGTGACAGTGAATAGAGACCAGCATCAAGCTTTTAAATTTTTTTTTAAAGTACCAAAAAAAAAGTGTAATTTAATCCAAGTCGAATACAAATTTTAAATTGCAATGTTTTATTTAACAAAATTCATGATCTTGGCCATTGGTCTTCTGCATGCTCGCGAGAATCTGTCAGTGCCACAGTTCATTCCGACTCACACAGAACAGCACACAAGATGTGAGAAATCAAGATTAACAAAAACACAACATGAAATAACCAACTTCTTCTCTGGGGTGAATATATCCGTTGTGTTTGTCGTAACAAGAAGTTATCGCATTCACATCCGTCAACTGCCATTCTGACTCTCTTCAGACAAACAGAGTTCCAGTCTGGTGATATTTGACTCAGTGAAGAAAATACACAAATACTTTTTTAAGATTTCTAGACATTGGGTTTCATGTTGTGTCATTTTTTTTAATCTTGATTTCTTGAATGCACGGAACACCAACGGCCAAGGTCAAGAATTTTGGTTTGTTTTCCACTAAACCCTGTTGTATACCCCCAGAACACTTACAATTGTGGTCAGAATTAATGGCACCCCTGGTAAATATGATCAAAAATGGCTGTAAAAAATAAATCCTTTTGATATTTCATTCAAAAAATTTGCAAAAATCTCACCTTTCATTGAAGTAAAAGAATTGAAAGTCGGGGGGGAAATCACATTATGAAATAAATGTTATTCTCCAAAACACGTTGGCCACAATTATTGGCACCCCTAGAATTTTTTACGAGTAAAATATCTCTGAAGTATATTCCCATTAATAGTTACCTTTTTTTATCACACCAGGGTGGAACAATAAATTGTCCAGCTGACTTCTTTAAATATGAGGAAGCACAAAAGCCAAATTCCCTTAATCATCCATCACAATGAGTAAAACCAAAGAATATAGTTCTGATAATTGTTGAGCATCACAAAATAGAAAGTGGCTGTAAGAAAATAAAGCATTGAAAATCCCCATTTTGACCATCAGTAAGAAGTTCCAATCAACTGAAGATGTTACAAATCTGCCAAATGTGTCTATATTGTCTTAATGCACGGCGAGGAGGAGCGTTTGAGTGGCCAAAGACTCTGCAAGGATCACAGATGGAGAATTGATGGTTGAATTACTAGAGTCATGGGGGTCAGAAAGCCTAAAAAATATATATCAAACAACTCCACATCATCACATGTTGTTTAGGAGGGTTTCAAGAAAAAATCCTCCTCGCTCCTCCAAAAATAAACTCCAGCATATTCAGTTGTCAGACACGACTGGAACTTCAAAAGGGACCGGATTCTATGGTCAGATTAAACTAAAAAAGGGCTTTTTGATGACAAACCCACCAGATGTGTTTGTTTCAAACAGGGATAAAAAGTACCCCATGCCTACGGTTAAATATACTGCTGGATCTTATATGTTTTGGGCCTATTTTTTTTCTGGAGGTCCTGGACATCTTGTTCTCTACATGGTATCATGATTCTAGCAAATACCAACAGATAATAAATCAAAACCCGACAGCCTCTGCTAGAAATCTTATAATGCGCCGTGGCTGGATCTTCCATCAGGACAACGGTCCAAAACAAACACCAGAATCAACACAAAAATGGGTAACTGAGCACAAAATGAAGCTTCTGCCATGAGCGTCCCAGTCCCAAACTGAACCCTGTAGAAAATGAGTGTGCTGAACTGAAGAGAAGAAGCGCCAACATGAACTTGTGAATCTGAAGGATCTGGAGAGATTCTGTATGGAGGAATGGTCTCTTAACTCTCGTCAGGTGATCTCCAAACTCATCAGGCATTATAGGAGAAAACTCAGATCTGTGATCTTGGCAAAGGAGGTTGCAAAAAGTATTTAATAACAGGGAGCTAATTGTTTTGTTTTGGAGAAAAGCATCTATTTCATAATGTGATTTACCCCCAACTTTCATTTCTTTTACTTCAATGAAAGGTTAGATACATATGAAAATGTGTGTGTGAAAAAGACTGTCTACATTAATGGTATCAAAGGATTTTGAGATTCTGCATTGTAGCTGCATGCAGTTCTCCATCTCTTACTACATCTACTCTAAACGTGCTGCAAGCCTTTGCACTCAAAAAAATATGAAAATAATGTTTTGGCCCGCAGCCAGATCCATGCAAATGCACAAGCATCAGTTTGTCAGAATCTGGCTGAATATTATTTGCATGCATTAAAAAGAGCGGCGGGACTGTATTAGCAGCACTAATCTTTATATGAGGCTAATGTCATCATATTTTTGGTCTTTCTACAACTATCACCAATCCATTTTTATTTTTCAGGCTATTTTTTAAAAGATATAGAACTTAAAAGATATAACAAAATAATTTGATATACTGTATTAATTTATACAATATGTGTAAACATGCATAAATGAGTTTTGCATATTAATGTGTTATTGGGGTGAGCTTTTAGTCAACATGTAATAAAAAAGACAACTTATTTGAAAAGGATTCAGATTTAAATGATAGTTACAAAATATTATCTTTATTAAATAAGAGAGTCATTCAGTCAATGTCAGTCATTTGATTTTAACAGTAATTAAGTATTTTCCTTGTACTGAATATAGGCTCATTAATCGGTAAATGGTAAAAAGGTAAATGCATTACTTATCACAAATGTATTGGAGTAAAGAGTCAATTTATTTGCTCTAAAATATAGTCAAGTAAAGAGCAAAAGTTGCTAATATCTTTGATACCCATGTAAAAGCCAAAAAGATTCAAAGTACAATAACTAATTAGATTTACTCAAATAGTTTACACACTGCATTTGATATGTCTGAAAAGCCCTGAAGTGCTCCTTACAGTATCCAGTACATTGAACAGTACAGGAACTGTGACATGTAGTCTCAGAGAAATTCGCTAAAATACTGTATAATGTCTTCTACAGAGGACAAAAGTCTATGCTTGGTCACAGGAGGAAAACCTGGGGGTCATGATGGCCATCTTTTGCAAATGAATTAACAGATTAAATGTTAAAATATTGATTCTCAAAATTATGTATATTCAAACAGCGTGAAAGGAAACACAACCCAGATGCATATCAGCAGGTTCAGCTGTGTTACAAGTGTCACATTTCACATAAAATCATATTTGTGTAAATATCATTGAATATTCTTTTACCTCATCTCTTTATCTCCCAGGTACATGTATGTGCATGTGTTGTACAGGTAAATATAGGTAAGTGGGACGCTCAGGTTTTTGTATATTTCCTCTTTTTCCCTCTGTATTTCCCTTTTTAGCTATTCAGAACGGTACTGCGTGAAGGGCTAAGCCATATAACATCTTTTAAAATAATGCAAGTGACATATTACCAGAAAGTGTCCCACTTTACCCATGAATACTGCACATAAACATATGTTACACAGACCTCAATAGAAGTGTCCTATAAAATGGTGAAAGCAGAGAGACACAGATTGACAGATGAGAAAGGCTTCAGCATTACAGAACACACCCCATAAAATATTGTGACACGGCATTCCCCTTCTCAGGTTATATGCCTTCATCACTCTTTATACTGTGTGTAAACAAATCCAGATTGCTTGAAGCACCGGTTATAGAAATATGCATCTATGAATAGTTTAAACAAGTGTTGACTGAAGATGAGCTGAACTGAACTACTTTGGACACAATGCAAATTGTCATGGAAACTGGAAAATATGAGATCGCTATTGATTTATGAACTGATTTTCTGCAACTCATTTGGGGAGCCAGTTCAGAAATTTCTCCAAGTTAAAAAAATATGTATAATTTTATCCCCTATAGCTTTAATCCAATGCGGAACGGAGGTGAGCGGAAAATCTAGTTTCCAGGTTAAGCTTTCGAGAAATCATGTGAGAGAGACCTGACAGGAAATGTTGTGCAAATAGTTTCTTGTTTAGTGTTGATCAGACATGTTCATTCAACAGGCCTGTAAAAAGATGCAATGTTCTGCTGAATTCAGTCCAGCATACATACAGCAAACATGAAAATGCTGAAGAGAAAGATTTACAGCTCAACCCAGAGGGGAAGGGAGCTGGTTTCAGGTACTTTTCAGGTTACTATGCATTCAAAATATGAAAGAACACTAAATTCCACACATAGCCTACTTACATGCAAGGAAGCAAGCGAGAAAATACATATTTGTACAACCGCAGAAAGACTGTGGAGCTCAACACAGCATTTCAGAACAAATGAAGAGTGATACTCTTAATACTTTTATGATGCTTTTTCGTAATTTTGGAGCTTGTGAGCCCTAGTACTTGTTAACTTCCATTAAATGAAAAAGATCAAAAAGCCTTTAAAATATATTTATGTTCCACAGAAGAATGCAAGTCATGTGAGTTTGGAATGACATTAGGATTAGTAAATGATGCATTGAATGAATGAATCATTTTTCACATTTATTTTTGTTACTTAAAAGTTAAAGTTATTAGACCATTAAATGAAGCTCAACAAAACGTATAGGCTACTTTTAACACAGTATATTAGTGGCCAAAAAGTGATGTCCTGAGGGGATATATGAGGAAAATATTCAAGATTTTTAAAAACCTTTCAAATGTGAGGGAAGAACAAAATACTAAATTTGGTTAAGGTATTTATCTGACAAAATGATTTGTCCAAAAAGGTAAAAACTACAATTACAGTGTTAATTTACTATGCAAAGAAAAATGCATATAAAAACAAAAAGCTCACCAGAAAGACATATGTTGACTACAACAACATAATCAGTTATTAATATTTCATTGGATCTCTCTTTTTTGCACAGCCTGGCCACAATTTGTTTAATTGTGTTATCACAAATAAAACAATTGACTCCAAGAATAACTACACAATATGCTAACAAAACCTTTAACAGATTTTTAATAATATTTGAAAAAAGGGTGAAGATGTCAGTTTTCCTATTGGCCTAAGCCTTACATCACTTTTGGCAACTATGCCTTCTTATATTAATGAAACATAAAATGCCGTATTTTTTTAAACAGAGAAACAAAAAAAATATTAGACAAGATACATACTTACATAGATACTCGGGTCTATGACTCATTGATACAGAGCCCAGAAGCATTTTTAGTGAATTGGGTCATCTTGATCCACGAATGAGAGCTTCCTCCTGTAACGAGGAAAGCATTACACAAGCACTCTTGTCTTCTGCCATCTGGTGGCTGTCTTATGATGAGGTGTTGAAGTAGTTCAGAAACACAACTATTGCTTTAAAGGCCATTAAATATCACGACGAGAGAGAGACTAAAACCCATTTTTCCTTCATTATGCAAAATAAATAAAAGAACTGATAAACTAACAAACACAGACGCTTTACTTTGGATTCATATCTAAATCTGATGATATCAAGAAATATTTTTGGGGACACAAGAGAATCATTGTGCACATCAGCAGACACATTAAATGACAGCACACATGTGGTATGGATGGAGGCACACACACACACACACACACACACACACGCACACACACACACACACACCTAAAAATGTCCCCACAAGGTCAACATTTACTGGTATCTCTGCTAAATTAATGTTACGTTTGTCTGTGATGCCCTGACATTTTACGTTTTTGTTTCTTTTTATTTAAATTACTGTTGTGTTACAGTTTATACTTACAAAATGTGAAAACGTGTGAAATGTGTCAAGAACTTGCTGTTGAATTCTGTCATTTTGAAAGATCAATGTAAAATAATAAAAAAAACTTTAGGGATGACGTTGGCGGATACAGTTCTTCCACCAGCCAATCACAACACTCGGGAGGCGGGTGCTCGTCATTCGCGCGCCTGAAATTCTGCGGGTCTCGTGCATATGCGACGTAAACAAACATTCACGTGCTTTTGAATTAGCTTATGTTTTATGTAGTGAATGAGTGACAGTTCGTGTGACTGTGTTTGTGTTTGTTTTAATGTAGTGAATGAGTGCGAGTTCATCATGGCTGGAGTAATCCGCAGACTCGACGAGACTGTAGTGAACCGCATCGCTGCAGGAGAGATTATCCAGCGGCCTGCCAATGCCATCAAAGAGATGATGGAGAACTGGTGACACATTTATTGATCACTATAATAACTTCTACCAAATAACTGGTGTCACTAAAGTTTATCTTTAATACATTAAGTAACGTTACTGACTAAAACAAATGTAGTCTCAAATGCTTGATTAAACCTTATTGATTATTTATGACTGGTGTCAGCTTGTTATACATTATTATCTGGAACAACTGATGACTAACAACCGGTGACACTTTATATATCACTAATAAATTCTCATGTTTATTTAAATCTATTCAGGAACACAAATGGCACCTGTTTGGCAAAATGGCCCTAATATGTCAACCTCATGTGACACAATACGAGACACTAATATTTGTTTTGACTCCTCAGTTTGGATGCAAAGGCCACAAATATCCAGATAACAGTGAAAGAAGGAGGACTGAAGCTCATCCTCATTCAGGACAATGGCAGTGGCATCAGGGTAAGCCGCTTATTTTTACACTGACTGCACACATCGATAGACATTTGTGAAATGCCAAATTTCTTGTTTGGAGCTTGTTGCATTTTTATGCTTCACAGAAAGATGATATGGAAATAGTTTGTGAGCGTTTTACGACCAGCAAGCTTCAGTCTTTTGAGGACTTGGCATCAATTGCAACATATGGATTCAGAGGGGAGGTACAGTATGCCTAACTTCAGCTGATCGCTGTGTTTACTGATCAACCTGGCTAAATCAACTCTATTTTTCTTTTCTTTTTTATAGGCTCTTGCCAGTATAAGTCATGTAGCACATGTCACAATCACCACAAAAACAGCTGATGCAAAATGTGCCTACAGGTAATTTTTTTATTTTATAGACCTTATGCGTCAGAGAAACAAGCGCCCAGCCGTCTTTAAACTTCTGTTTCAACTTTCTGTTGAGTAATTAGCTGGTGAAGTGGATTTACTTCATGTAGAGTTGATGAAAGTTATCATGAGCATTGTAATGTTTGAAGCGGATGTCATAATGAATGCCAGTAGACTGGGAAGATTTTAAAACGAGCGGTTCATTCGTCAATCCGTAAGATCTTACCTTCATGCTGTGGAAATGTAAACCGGAAGACAGAACACAATGAGCGCAGCGCTGAAAAGGGGCGGGACTACATATTGTATATATTATTGAACAATTATGGCTGCATCCGAAATCGCATACTTCCCTACTATATAATAGGCGAAAAACAGTATGTGACAAAAGAGTTACGTCCGATATCACAATACTCATAAAACAACAGGCAAAAAGTCCCTGGATGACCTACTTCTCTTAGCAAGATTCTGAAGTGTGCATACGATGGACACTTGACTATCCCATGAGTCCACAGGAGAGGATTTATGAATGGCAGTGAAGCGATGTAACTGACGCTGGTAGGTCACGTTATAATGATAATATAGTATGTCCAGATTACATTCATTCTATGTAGAGCATAGTTTTTTATCGGTCGTGAAGCAATTACTTATCAAAAAAGTACCTAATCAAGAGAGTATGCGATTTCGGATGCAGCCTTAATAATTCTATATATTTTACTAGAGACACAGAATGTAGTGTAAATACACTCCAGCTCAATTATTTTATTATTAATGTATTCTTTTTTTTTTTATATAAAGTGGTACTCTGGTTTGTTTACAGGGCTAATTACTGTGATGGGAAGCTGAAATCTCCACCTAAACCCTGCGCTGGAAACCAGGGGACGTTGATTTCTGTAGGTTTACCTGACAGCAAGAACCTTTTTACACTTTTTTTTTTTTTATCCCCACAATTCCACAAGTAATCATTTCCTCCATTTTTTTTCCCTCTAGGTAGAGGATCTGTTCTATAATGTGCCCACCCGACGGAAAGCCCTGAAGAGCCCGAGTGAGGAATACTCTAGAATCATTGAGGTTGTGAGCAGGTGTGTTCATGAGATCGAGAAGGTTTTTGTTCTGCTGCGAGATCCTGAATAACTGTCCATGCCAACCTGTATGTGTTTCCTGTCATACAGATACGCCATTCACAACTCTGGGAAAAGTTTTGCTGTCAAGAAGGTGAAATGCTCATTTCTCATTGTGTTGTTATATATATATATATATACACACTCACCGGCCACTTTATTAGGTACCCCATGCTAGTAACGGGTTGGACCCCCTTTTGCCTTCAGAACTGCCTCAATTCTTCGTGGCATAGATTCAACAAGGTGCTGGAAGCATTCCTCAGGGAGTTTGGTCCATATTGACATGATGGCATCACACAGTTGCCGCAGATTTGTCGGCTGCACATCCATGATGCGAATCTCCCGTTCCACCACATCCCAAAGATGCTCTATTGGATTGAGATCTGGTGACTGTGGAGGCCATTTGAGTACAGCGAACTCATTGTCATGTTCAAGAAACCAGTCTGAGATGATTCCAGCTTTATGACATGGCGCATTATCCTGCTGAAAGTAGCCATCAGAAGTTGGGTACATTGTGGTCATAAAGGGATGGACATGGTCAGCAACAATACTCAGGTAGGCTGTGGCGTTGCAACGATGCTCAATTGGTACCAAGGGGCCCAAAGAGTGCCAAGAAAATATTCCCCACACCATGACACCACCACCACCAGCCTGAACCGTTGATACAAGGCAGGATGGATCCATGCTTTCATGTTGTAGACGCCAAATTCTGACCCTACCATCTGAATGTCGCAGCAGAAATCGAGACTCATCAGACCAGGCAACGTTTTTCCAATCTTCTATTGTCCAATTTCGATGAGCTTGTGCAAATTGTAGCCTCAGTTTCCTGTTCTTAGCTGAAAGGAGTGGCACCCGGTGTGGTCTTCTGCTGCTGTAGCCCATCTGCCTCAAAGTTCGACGTACTGTGCGTTCAGAGATGCTCTTCTGCCCACCTTGGTTGTAACGGGTGGTTATTTGAGTCACTGTTGCCCTTCTATCAGCTCGAACCAGTCTGGCCATTCTCCTCTGACCTCTGGCATCAACAAGGCATTTCCGCCCACAGAACTGCCGCTCACTGGATGTTTTTTCTTTTCGGACCATTCTCTGTAAACCCTAGAGATGGTTGTGCGTGAAAATCCCAGTAGATTAGCAGTTTCTGAAATACTCAGACCAGCCCTTCTGGCACCAACAATCATGCCACGTTCAAAGTCACTCAAATCACCTTTCTTCCCCATACTGATGCTCGGTTTGAACTGCAGGAGATTGTCTTGACCATGTCTACATGCCTAAATGCACTGAGTTGCCGCCATGTGATTGGCTGCTTAGAAATTAAGTGTTAACGAGCAGTTGGACAGGTGTACCTAATAAAGTGGCCGGTGAGTGTATATATTTACTTTAATTCAAATAAACATCAACTGAAATAAAATAAAAACACACTAAGAACTAAAATGACTAAAACTAAAATAAAAATGTATAAAAACGCACTTGAAAACCCAATACATATTACAAAAACTAAAACTTTAACTGAAAACGGACAATATATAAAAAATATATATATATTCAAAATAATTAACATATTCTATAAAAGTATATTAATGTTACTAAAATAACACTGAAGAGTACACATTCAGAAAGTAAATTGTATGATAACATGTTTCCCTCTCTCTAGCAAGGCGAGATGGTTGCAGACGTGAAGACCCTGCTGAACGCCTCTGTGCTGGACAACATTCGTGTGGTGTTCGGTGTAGCTGTTAGCAGGTACTTTTATTTCACCATTTTCCTGGATTATAAACATTTGAACCTCATTTAAACTAAAGGATATATTCATTTGATGGTTAATCATGGAGTAAAGCACACGTTTATGTGTGTGTTTCAGGGAGCTGATTGAAGTTGAGTGTGAGGATCAGAAACTCGCTTTTAAAATGAAGGGCTACATCTCCAACGCCAACTACTCTGTCAAGAAATGCATCCTTATCCTTTTTATCAACCGTATGTCTTATGAGTTTGTTTCTCTCTCAGTTTTTAAATGCAATATGTGATATAATTTGAATACAAGACCGTCATAATTCTGACTTTGTTGTCTTCTAGATCGCCTGGTGGAGTCTAGTGCCTTGAAGAAAGCTATTGAGACTGTATACACTGCTTATCTTCCCAAAAACACTCATCCTTTTCTTTATCTTAGGTAAATCTTATCACTTGATGAGAGTATTCAAATGTTTAGGGTCCATAAGATAAAAAAAAAAGAAGAAATTAATACTTTTATTTAGCAAAGACAGATTAAATTGATAAAAAATGACAGTAAAAACATGTATAACGTTACAAAAAGTTCAATTTAAAATAAGTGCTGTTCTTCTAAACTTTCTATTCATTAAATATTCCTTTGGTGGTGAATAAATGGTTTCCACAAAAATATTAACATTGACAATAACAAGAAATGTTTGTTGAGCAGTAAATCATCATATCCGAATGATTTCTGAAGGATCATGTGACACTGAAGACTGGAGTAATGATGCTGAAAATTCAGCTTGGCATCACAGGAATAAATTACATTTTAAAATATTTGAAATTTTTATTTTATTTTAAATTATAATAATAATAATAATATATATATATATATATATCCCAAAATATTAAAGGATAGTGCAAGTCACAGAATATTTGAATATAACCTGAGTTCTGCTTTAAAACCAATCTGTAAATGTTTTACTAATACTTGACAATTGCTCATTGTGAAGTTTAGAGATTGCTCCTCAGAACATTGACGTGAACGTTCACCCCACCAAGCACGAGGTGCACTTCCTACATGAGGACAGCATCACCGAGAGCATTCAGAAACACATCGAGAGTAAACTGCTTGGCTCTAACTCCTCACGCACATACTTCACACAGGTGAACCTTCAATTACAGGCGCACATTTTTTTATACGGTCCAATTTGACCAACACTTGACGGATTTGCATGATCCTTAGACTCTGCTTCCAGGACTCTCTGCGTCCGCCAGCGTGGCCAAGGCCTCTTCTTCAGCCGACTCGCAGGAGCGTGTGTACGCACATCAGATGGTGCGCACTGACTGCACAGCCCAGAAGCTGGATGCGTTCCTCCAGCCCTCGGGCTCTCAGATGAATAAAGCCTCCAGCCCCCCCGCTGAGCCGGACGACCCCGAGCTTCTGAATGCTGTTGATGATCTGGAGCCATGCGCCTCAGAAGATCTACAGACAGACTTTCAGCCTCCTCCTGATGAAGCACCACTGAGGTGAAATGCTGTTTCTGAGAGGTTTTACTAGTTCTAGTAGAAGGCAGTCGTGGCCTAATGGTTGGAATCAGAGGATCATCCTGTCATTTTTTCGTCTTTCAGGAAAAGGCCTCACGTCGAGGAGGTGAAGGACGATTTGACGGCCGCCTCTCTTCCCAGGAGACGCGTCATTAAACTGACCAGCATTACGGAACTTCGGGAGGATATTGAGCAGCAAACACACAAAGGTATAACTATACTAACTAAACTATATCCGCTTTAGGAAACAGAACAGACTGAAATTTTAGTGTTAGGTAATTAAACTCCCTTGAATATTTTAACAATGGTAAAGCCATTCAATGTGCCCCGTCCCAAGTATAACAATTTCAATTTCACTGTATAAATTAAATGCATATTAATCCTTATGAAAGTTACAAAAGTTATTTAGTCAAGACTAGTGAGCTATTTTTTTTGTCTTTTGTTTGATTAACATTAAAACAAGTTTGTTACATCGGCATTTTTCATGCTATCGACGATATGCTGATGGTTGTAAAAACTGGCGGATTAATATCGGCGGCCGATATTATATAGTATACAGTTGAACAGCACTCAGAATGTTTTGTCCTCCACAGGTTTACAGGAGCTGCTTCAGAAACACTCGTTTGTGGGTTCAGTCAGTCCTCAGTGGACTCTAGTGCAGCACCAGACTAAACTCTACCTGCTCAATACAACCAATCTCAGGTTAAATAAGTTCATTCATGACTGTACTTTCAGAAATAATGCTATTTTTATATATACATTTTCCATTATTTTTGAGTAATGTTTATAATATATTTGCTGACAAACATACATTTCTCTCTCGTTTTCTACAGTCAGAAGCTGTTTTATCAAATTTTGATCTACGATTTTGGTAACTTTGGAGTTCTCCGATTGTCGGTGTGTTATTGCATTCGTTTTATTTTTGTTATTCATGCTATTTAAAATAATAAAAACATTTAATTCGAAATTGTCTGTTTACTAATGGTTGCATTGGACAGATTAAAGCTAAAGTTGTTTCTTCAGAATCCAGTTCCGCTCTATGATTTGGCCATGTTGGCTCTGGATTCAGAGGAGAGCGGATGGACGGATGAGGACGGATCAAAAGAAGGACTGGCCCAGTATATTGTGGATTTCCTTAAGCAGAAAACCGAAATGCTAGAAGAGTACTTTTCCCTGGAAATAGATGGAGTGAGTGACACATTCTACACATATAATCAAATTATTATAAAATTAAGCTCAAGAGAGTCCATGAGTGTTTATTTAACCTCGCGTATGGTGTTTTCCTATATACGACTGCCGTACTGTAATGCAGACTCTAGCGGCTTATTGCTTTCACAAAACCCGGCAACAGCAATATAAAGAGACAAGATGCTAATCGAAATCAACATTATGGTGCTTCATAACTGTTACTCTTGCATTTCTTTACAGGAAGGGAACCTGACTGGTCTGCCAATGCTGCTTGATAATTACACTCCTGCCATGGAGGGCCTTCCGATGTTCATTCTGCGTTTAGCCACTGAGGTCGGCATTTCATGGAACTGTAGTTTGAGTTTTGTACATAAAATAGACATTACAATAAAGAAACGGATGCAACTAAGTAACTGATGGATTATGCAGGTGAACTGGGATCGAGAGAAGGATTGTTTCCGTGACTTCAGCATAGAATGCAGTCACTTCTATTCCATAAGGAAACGCTACACATTGGAGCCGGATGCAGAAGAGACACAGGTAATGCTCATGTTACACACAAAAATGACATTGTGGGTAGTTACAGACTGTAAGAGAAAATTAATAACATGCTATTCTGAACTTGATGCATTGTTTTTTTGTGGTTTGTCAATGATTTTTGATTGATAGAAGAGTTGACTGAATCCCAAATGTGTATGAGTTGATGTTTTTTGTTTGTAGGATGCAGAGATGAGCTGGCAGTGGAAGGTGGAGCATGTGCTTTTCAAAGCTCTCCGATCTCTCTTCAGTCCCCCGAAACACTTCAGTGAAGATGGCAGTGTTCTCCAGATCGCCAGCCTACCTGAACTCTACAAAGTGTTTGAAAGATGCTGAAGTTCAGCACTTTGTTGTTCTGTGTAATAGTTTCAACTATCAGAAATGACTGCCTTTGCTGCTTTGTTGGTCAGCTGACAATCCCAAAATGGCTAAGACCACAATACACATTGTCTCACATTATTTCAGATGACCAGCTAACATTAAAACAAGGATTAATTGACATTTGTACTGCAGATGAATAAAAAAAAAAGATTGTATTTTGAAATATTAAACAATGGTTTTTATTATTGTGAACTGACTGAAACTGTCTTATTCCATAATGCACTTCTCTTTCAAGTTACATTACACATGTATGCATTTTGCAGATTCCTTTATCCAAAGCTACTTGGATAAATAAAGCAAAAATATGAAACGGATATCAACAACAATTCACAAAATCATGTTCAAAGGAGAAGTATCTAATTTTTGCACCATTGACGGTACCAAATTGAATGGCAAAAATTAAAGGCAGGGTAGGGGATTTGTTACAGAAATATTTTTTGTTATGCTGGTTGAAAGTCTCTTCACATCCTGATAGCAATCGCTAAGTTAAGTGGTCTAAATGTGTGTGTGTGTGTGTGTGTGTGTGTGTGTGTGTATCTGTAGAAGGCTTAGGACCGTAACATTTCCATCCAATCATTGAATTCGGTCCACTGCAATGATACGATGTCCTACCTTCCTGTGAACGTATGCATTTCCATATCTCCAGGCAGACATCACACATCATCAGCGCGTTTCACACTAAGAGTCAGACACAGACCTCAGTTACCGAGCAGTAAAACAGCAGTTCCTCCTGATCACAAACAACAAGCTCATGCTGCGTTCATGCCATCATTTGTAAGAGATGGAATCCTGTGATGTAATACTCGGAGCGGTTCGTGACACTTATCAACAGCGAAATGATTCTGCAGCAGTCAGGTGGTACAGGTCAGTGCTCTTTAAGTTATGTTCATTATTATAGTAACGTTAGGTGCTTTGAGACATGCTCCCTGCTGCACGCGTTCATGTGTTTTGAAGGAGGCGTGGCTTTGGAGACGCTCTGAAGGGAGGGCAGGATGGGATCTTATGCTTTGAAAGCTGGCTTGATTGCTAGCCTCTGAAAATTGCCGACCCTACCTTTAACATTCTCAAACAATTAAAATACGAGGTCATAGAGTACTGTTTGAAATGTTTATCATTGCATGTTGTGTTTTTAAACATGTGGCCAAATGCTGTAAAGTTAGGCCATCTCACACATACTGCAATTCTGAGGTGTAAAAATGGCACCTTTAAAAAGTCCAAAAATAATTACTGAAAGAGAAGTCAGTTTGTAAATCGTGTAATTTATTTACAGTATACTTTGCAGTTGCTTTAGTCAAAATCGCTGTGTTCGTTAAGTGTCAGACAATTTGTTTCTAGTGTGATTAAAAAGTTGCACCAAACCTGAATACAACAGCGTGGTGAAAGGCATTGAGCGGCATTGGTACATGTATCTGAAATCTCACAATGTCACAGCAGAAACTTCGGTCTCTATCTGGGAGTTAAAATCATTGCATTTAGTGTAAAACTGATGTAGTCCATTGTGACAAAGCACTTCAAAAAACAAGATGCCCTGCAAATTATCACAATTCATAAATCACCCACCCATTCATACTGCATTCATTTACACATTTATTTTCAAGAAACATTTTAAATACTTGAAAAACAAAAACACTTAATTGAAACCATAGCAGACATGATTGATTTCCTATACCGTTCAACTCATGGATGTACCCTTTATTAAACACATTAAAGTTTTCTGTACCAGTAGAAATACGTTTTCCTGTATAGTGTTATAATGCATATAACCCTCGCCCCCCCCCCGTGAAGGCACATTGCCGCGTAAGCATTTACATGGACGTCGAGGGCCCTGCGGTCGTGTCGATTTACAGTTTTCAAAAAGCGCTTTTATACTCGTTCAACTTAGATAAGAGAACGGGGGAAAGCACCCAATCCGAGCAAGGAAACCTCATCAGCTACCGTGATGTACGAAGCCTTTAAAAACAACAAAACCAACAATATTCTCGGGTTCAAATAAGAAAGCACAAAGGTTTAGATGTTCCCTCCCTGACCGTGTTGCCTTAGTAAGGTGTAAGTCTGCATTTTACCACGAGAGGCAAGGAAACAAGGTAAAGGGCCTGCAGATTTCTTTTTTTTTGGTGTCCAACTGAAAGGTGTTGGAGAGTCTCTCTTCACTACTGGGATAGAAGAGCATTTCTGTTTGCTTTCATCTTCTCCAGCCGCTTTACAAGATGGTTGTTGGTCATTTCCATTTCTTCGATCTTATCCAGGGCAGTACGCAGCTACAAGTGGAAAAGAGATGTGTGAGGTTGACTCTTTTAACAATGACTGCTAATATTTCTCTATGCTTGGATTTTGCATTTGCATGTCAGGAATTTTTTTTTCCTAAGGTTACTATTGTGAGAACCCTGAATGTGTCATATGTGTCTGTATCAGTAGGAGAGATGTTTGAACAGCAGATGGGTTCATACCTCCCTCTGAAGTTTTCTTTTCTCTGCTTTTAGTTCATCTTCTATCTTTTCTGCATTATCTGCTGAATTTTTATATCTGGACACCTGTCCTTCAA
Organism: Semotilus atromaculatus; assembly: GCA_031834385.1. NCBI lineage: Eukaryota > Metazoa > Chordata > Actinopteri > Cypriniformes > Leuciscidae > Semotilus > Semotilus atromaculatus. The sequence goes on from JAULUF010000025.1 coordinate 33,053,391, forward strand.
GTCTGTTTACCTGCGAGACATACAGAAAATTACAAGTTATACTAATATTCAATTATTTTTTCATTTTAACAAGTTATTAATACATTAAAAAAAACTAAAAGTGCCAATATTTGTCATATGATTAAAATAATTGTACTGATTAATACATTTTTGAAAATGATTTGGTTCTGATTACAAACTCACATTTTGTTCCATCGTGGCCATTTCCTGTTCAGCCTTTGAGAGCTTGAATTTATATTCACTTATCTGTCTATTGGCATCCCCTACAAGGAACAAACAGTGTTAAAGCATGTAAAGGTACATGTGAAGGTGTTAATTCAGATTTCAGTGTGTTTGTGTGTGCGGTTCCTCAAACTCGGTCCTGGAGGGCCACTGTCCTGCAGAGTTTAGCTCCAACCCTGATCAAACACACCTGAGCAAGCTAATCAATGTCTTCGGGATCACTAGAAACTCACAGCTAGGTGTGTTTGATCAGGGTTGGAGCTAAACTCTGCAGGACAGTGGCCCTCCAGGACTGAGTTTGAGGAACCCTGGTGTAGCGTGTCAGAGGTCGTACTCTGCATCTCGATGAAATGCAGGTCAGTGCCGTTCTCCATTCGCTCTCCTTCTGTGTAAACACTGTCGATCTTTGAGTGTTTTTGCCTTTCTTCCTCCAGCTGCATCTTCAGTTTTCTGATCTAAAAGAGCACAGATGTGTTACTTCAACTCATCTATGCCAATACTCCCACTGAAATCATTTCATGCACAATCATACCTGGGACAAAAGTTCATCCTTCTCATCCGCAAGCTTTCGTAGTCTTACATCTGGAGTATGAAGACAGGAATTAAGCGTTCTCGTGCCATTACTTCAAACTAATACAAATATGCTTGACAGTGTATTCAGACTCACCCAAAGGTCCGTCTCCTGCTGACTCCAGCACCTGCGCTACCTCTTGTTTTACCACGGTGATGCCTGAGGTCGGGGACTCGTGGCTGACGTCTCCGTTGGGCATGTCCTCGGGTATGATGACCAGCCCATGTTTCTGTGAGAGCAGGAGAGGACAGTATAAGAGCATGATGTATAAAAGCTGTTTTTAATGGACACTGGCCAGTACGATTGTTGCATAATTATGATTATTTATAGGATACCTTATGCAGAATAGATTCTAAGGAAAAACTGCATGCGTCTTTTATAGAGAAAGCAATCCCATAGAATACTGTGAGAAGCTCAGTGGGGGGGAAAAAGATCCAAGGTGGCCAGAAATTACAGATAAAATAGCTAAAAATAATTAAAACTGACTACTTTAACACAAAAAAAAGTGTCCTATGAAATTCAGAGCAAACAGATACAAACCAAATAAAAGGAGACGAGCGCTACAAGCCAAATACTTTCCATTCAAACGATCTGTTTATTGTTGTTATACAGTGCTGATGTCAAGCTTCCCGTGCAGGACCACTTAAAGGACGTACCTCTTCCATTCGGCTTTTCCCCTTGAGGTCAGCCAGCTCATCCCTGAGCTCATCTCTCTCATTCCTAATGCAACCAAAGTACTCTTTCTGTCTCTCTAACGCCTGGCCACGCACAGGGCAGGAAAAGAGAGAGGAGTGAAGAAAACAGTAGAGACAGCAGCAAACACACACAATGAACACCAGCTTCAGTTAGGACTGGGCGATATAGCTACAAATAATATATATATAAAATAAATATTGTATTCATTATATTTATTGATAATGATTCTGTTTCAATTTTATTTTAAAGTAATTCATTTTGGATCGAAGTTTATATAGCTACTTTTATTTTCCCTTGTTCTGTTCTGTTCTGAACACTGAACACTGTTCAATTTAAAGGATTTGTTGTGGAGTGAGGGGAACTAAAATAGCCTATGGCTATGTTTATGGTGTTTGTCTTTGTTTTCTCTCTCTCAAAAACGCAATTTTATACATGTAGCATATTTTTGAACCACGCAGTAAACGTCTTAAAATATCTTAAATGACTTTTTAAACCGTTTAACTGATAGTATTAATTAGTAAAAATTCTTATTTTCAGTTAACCAGTTATTTATGAGCATTCCTATTTGAAACTTTGCATTGCTGGCACTTCTTGTGTAATTGCCTCAAGATTAACTGCTTGTTGTATTCCTCAATTGTAAGTCTTTGGATAAAAGCATCTGCTAACTGAATTAATGTAAATGTAAAAAAAAATGACATTGATTAACCCATCACAAATGTTCCATATATTGCCCAGCCCTAGCTTTAGTCACAGATGGTAGGATGAAAATAGACCATGCTGACAGATGAACAGTACAGGAAGTGAAGAAGTGAGGTTATTAGTCTATCTATATAGTGTTGCCTGTGCTTTTCTTATAATCATCTTCAGCAATTCTTGGATTTCATGCAGAAGTGAGTATATCATAAGTGAGAACTTCTTCACGCAAGTCTGGATGTAATAAATTTTCATGCATTATGTTCCTTTTCCTGTTTTCAACTGTGCGGTACCCAACAATTCTGGTGTAAACAGCTGAGGCTCATGGGATACCAGCAGAGGGCAGCACCATGCATTTACAACTATTGAAACTGCCAATCAATTTGTTTAAACTTAAGCGTACATACACCGGTAAAAGCATAAAAGTATAAAGCATATATATATATATACACACACAGTATATATCAAACTTGATCAGCCTTTTCAGAATCAATCCAAACAGTCTCCTAAACCGTCATACCGCAATCTTTTTGTCCTTCCAGTTAACAGTTTCCTGCAGGTCAAACACCTCTCTTGTGAGGGTATCTAGTTTTTGCTGACATTTCTGGTTCTCCTGGAGTTGTGTTTAATAAAGCAGAGGAAGAAAAAAGACAGATTCAAAACAGATACTACAAAGCAGCAATGAGGCGAAACATATGAAGGAAGAAAACAGGAGGATCTCAATGGAGGAGAGTGAATGATATAGAGAATCTAAACCTTCCTATTTCATCTATGAAGAACACAAAGAACAACACTTTCCCTCAAAAAGATTCCAAATCATCTACAACTTGATTATCCTGCAAAAGCTTTGAAAGTCTAATGCAGACTCTCTCTTTTTTTTTTTTTTTTTTTTTTGTTGATGTTTTCAACAGAATTTATGGTCAATAAACCATTTCTGTTCTGTTCTCTACCTCGATGAGCTCATCTCGCTGACGAATGCCCTCCTTCAGCTCCTCTTGTTTGTGCTGTAGGACTGAACATGTGTGCTTCTGTCGCTCTAGCTCCTGTCAATCAAAATAAGAAGAAAAAAAATACATTCACACATAATCTGCCAAAGCTTGTGTTTAGGGTTCAACAGAGCTGTAAAATCGATTAATTACGATATATAATATATATATATATATATATACACATAACACAAACACACACATATTATGTAAACACAGACTTTTATGTTAGATGCATGTGATTAATCGTGATTAGCACAGTATATATGTATAAATACGTGTGTATATACAGTATATACAGACAGAAATATATAAAAAAATATATAATGTATTTACACACATTGGTCTGTGCATTGGCAATAAACATGCTTTTTTGCAACAATTTTCTAGAGATGACCAATTTAGTATAAGTACCTTTGCTTTCTCCTCTGTTTCCCTGCGCAGCTCTGACATTTGCTCTTCCATCTCCTCTAAAACATCTTTGAGTGTGTCCACTTGGTAAATGAGGTTACCCTTTTCGTTGTCCAGCTGAGCGTTGGACACCATGGCTTTCTTGTACTTCTCCTCCACTTCTGACAGAGATTCCTGATGAAAGGGAGAAATCCTTAAAACAATAGTGCTGGAAAATTACTACAAAACTTAATGACAGGCAAATAAGCAAAGCAGACTCTGATCACTGCACTGAAGATTAGATAAAAATGTGAAGTGCAGGTAAAAATGTAAGAAGTGTAATACAACTCAATACTATACATAAAATTGAAAAAATAACAACAACCTTTTTCTAAAGTCAAGGCCCTTTTACTAAACAGACATTCCTGGTCTTACTGTGATTTTTTTTAAGGCTTGTCCTTGTAACTCTTTCTGAAATGGTAATAACTTGCTCCTCCTCTTCAGCTCCTTTGCTCCAATCACCTGTCCAATTCAGGTTCATTACCGTTCAAAGGTTGAGGTTGATAAGATTTTTAGTGTTTTAGAAAGAGGTTTCTTATATTCACCAAGGCTGCATTTATTTAATCAAAAATACAGTAAAACAGTAATATTGTGAAATATTAATACAATTTAAAATAATATTATTTATTCCTGTGATGGCAAAGCTACATTTTCAGCATCACTACTCCAGTCACATGATCCTTCAGAAATACTTTGGATATGCTAACTTGATGCTCAAGGAATATTTCTTATTTATCAAGGTTAAAAAAAATTGTGCTGCTTAAATTTTTTTGTAGAAAAACTGGATGTATAGAAAGTTAAAAAAACTAAAAACATTTGTAACACTATGTCTTCACTGTCACTTTTGACCAATTAAAAGCAACCTTGCTGAATGAAAGTATTAATTATTTCAAAAAAATCTTACTGACCCTAAACCTTTGAACAGTAGTATATATACAGTAATGGCAACTTCTTAAAATCCAATCACTTCTCAATAGATCAAATCAAAATTAACACTTGTTCATGTAAGGTTTCTTCACAGGGTCTTACTAGTATCAGGATATGTAATGCTTTAAATATCTACAGCTTCCAAATGTGAACTGGACAAACACTAAGAATTCTTCACAAAGCTACAGCTGAAACATCCAGAGTAAAGGTGTGTCTGCGTCGTCCTCCATCTTCTTTAACAGTAGTTTGGAGTGAGGCAGAAGACTTCCAGTGACTTTGGAGCAATTACCTCTTCAGGCAACACGACTGTGGGCTAAACGTGACTGTAAAGAGCTAATGTAGTGATTGAAAGACTCATGCAAGGCTCATGCTTTCAGACTAAAGAGTGCTAAGTGTCTGGTGTGTTAGTGGAGGATGAGGAAAGGCATGCGTTGAGCTCAGGACCCTATACCTTCAGCTCTTTAAGACCCTGCATGTATCGGCCCTCTACATCCTGAATCTGGTCCTTTAGATCATAGATGTCCTGTTGAGATGGATGAATGAATCATGGGAAAGGTTTTGCATTCACTGAAGGTCAGAGCGGTGACCTCTGATTGTACATTTTTACAAACACAGAAAGGGAAAGAGCTTTCCAAAGGCATTCAAACAAAGAGGAAAGAAAGGAAAAGATTAACACAGACAAATAAAACCAAATAATGCTGGGAAATGAACAAGTGGATTCTCTGAGATCAAAGGCATTCAATAGGAAAGTGTGATGCTCTATGCTTAGCCAAAATATGTTCAAAGGCAGGTAGATTCATCCTATTTAAAAAAAAAAATCCCAGAGAAATCCCTATTACAGAGAGTTTGTGTTGAATCTGTAAACTAGCTGACTGCAATAACATACGCAGATAAACAATATAATTACCCTTAATTCGCTGAGAGAAGCCTCTGCATCCATAATGACGCTTCCAGCATCTCCGCTGCCCCTTCGAGAAGTGCTTCCTCCCAGAGACGCCAGGGCAGCTGCAGAGAGCGCCGGGGTGGCACATCGAGAGGATGGCTGCAGGACACGAGAGCACCCGTCAACAATGAATTAAAAGCTGATTCAACAACCTTAACACCTGTTGGTTAAATTTATTTGCAAAAATGAATTTTTGAGAAGATGTAACATAATTTGTTTGCAGATGAAAATTGGTTGGATATTTTATCAAATGCGATGACATTCGTACATTTTTCAGTGTGACTCAAGTGTGCAAATACTTTTTGAGGCTGCTGTATATTATATATTGTATGAGTTTTATTGATTGATATTTAGAGGAATTAATTATGTATTAAGCCTAACCAAAAAGTATCTAAACAAAATGGTCAAAAGTACGGGGTTAGTATTTTTTGGTGTGAAAGAAGTCTCTTATGCTCACCAAGACTGCATTTATTTGATCAAAAATACAGTAAAAAAAAAATACATATTGTGAAAGAATTTCGCTTTATCTTGGCCAGGTCGCTAGCCTGACTACGTCAGACTTCCTACTTCCGCTAATTTAATTTCGCTCCTGTAGTCAGTCTGAGATAGCAGCCTATCTTTCAGTTTTCCTCCGGCCTGAAAACAGCCGGGCCAATCAACGAACAGAGGGCGGCTGAGAGCCGTGACGTAGCCGCTAAGCGGCGAGTTTTACATTGTAGGATAGAGAAATCGAAAACCGAAACGGCCGCGGAAATGGGAAACGAGACACGTGATTGTACCGTGGATGCGTAGATTAACTTCGCATAATCTGCAAAAGTCGTTTACAGCCATGTTCACTCCGGTATTTCGCTCGCATCATCAAGTGTTTACAGCAGGTTTACAGTGGAAGTTCGATCATAGATTTGAGTTCGATGCATGATGTCTGTATTTAGATAGGCTGTGTCGGCGCATAACATAAACTTATCTGATTGGCTTACGGGTAACCAATGATTTTAAACTTCAGAAATCGCCCCCTAGCGAGAGAGAAAACACTTCTCTATTATGCTATTCCAGACTCTGTCTACGAAGCAAAGTGAAGTAGCAGAGTCTGGTATTACCAGGCTACCAGGTCGCCGTTTCAACTGAGAAAGTGTTCTCTACGTGCTTACCTGGTTAAATAAAGGTTAAATAATTTTTTTTTTTTAAAGTAGTACAATTTAAAACAAATGTTTTCTATTTGAATATACACTACCGGTCAAAAGTTTGGGGTCAGTACGATTTTTTATGTTTTTAAATGAAGTCTCTTCTGCTCACCAAGGATGCAATTATTTGATAAAAAATGCAAAAAAAACAGTAATATTGTGAAATATTATTACAATTTAAAACAGCGGTTTTCTATGTGAATATATAGTAAAGTGTAATTTATTCCTGTGATCAAAGCTGAATTTACAGCATCATTACTCCAGTCTTCAATGTCACATTTTTTTTATTATTATAATATGAAATTATTATAATATGATGCTCAAGAAACAGTTTTTTACATTTTTATTTCAGGATTCTTTGATGAATAGAAAGTTCAAAAGAACAGCATTTATTTAAAATATAATCTTTTCTAACATTATAAATGTCTTTACTGTATAACTTTTGATCAATTTAACTCATCCTTGATGAATAAAAGTATTTTCTAATTTCTTTCCCCCAAAAATAAAAAATAAATTCTTACTGACCCCAAACTTTTGAATGGTAGTGATTAATGTTACAAAAGCTTTCCATTTCAGATCAATGCTGTTCTTTTGAACTTTCTATTCATCAAAGAATCCTGAAATAAAAATGTAAAAAACAGTTTTCAACATGGATAATAATCATAAATGTTTCTTGAGCATCATATTATAATAATTTCATATTATAATCATTTTAAAAATGTGACATTGAAGACTGGAGTAATGATGCTGTAAATTCAGCTTTGATCACAGGAATAAATTACACTTTACTATATATTCACATAGAAAACCGCTGTTTTAAATTGTAATAATATTTCACAATATTACTGTTTTTTTTTTATCAAATAATTGCAGCCTTGGTGAGCAGAAGAGACTTCATTTAAAAACATAAAAAATCGTACTGACCCCAAACTTTTGACCGGTAGTGTATTTCAAAATCTAATTAATTTCTGTGAATTTTTCAGCATCATTACTCCAGTCTTCAGTGTCACACGATCCTTCAGAAATCATTCTAATATGCAAATTTTCTGCTCATAAAACATTTCTTATTATTAGGATTAAATTTTTATCATTAACTTATTAATCATTTATCATTAATACGGATTTATAATTTTTTGGGATTCTTCGATTAACTGAAAGTTCAAAAGAACAGCATTTACTTGAAACTTTTGTAACATTATAAATGTATAAATATTATTAATGTAAATGTATCTTTACTGACACTTTTGATTAATTTAATGCATCTTTGCCAATTAAAAGTATTAATTTCTTTTCTTTTTTTTATCTTACTGATTGTGAACTTTTGAACACATTTAAATCAGTAATGACAACACCAATAACATACAGTAAATCACTTAAACCCGCTCTAGCTTCCAATCTGTAAATATGAACCAAATACAGACAAATTTTACCCTAATTAAAAGAGTACAATTAACTTGGGTCTTAATAATGGCTCAAATGCCAGTCTACAATGGGAAGTGGAAAAAATCTTCCTCTTACCCGACTGAAGGTGTCTGTAAACTGCTTGTCACATTTATCATCGAGCTGAAAAAGAAGACGATACCATTACTCACATTGGAACTATTAGAAATACATACATGGCGTAATTTGAATGGCTATTAACAGGGTTTTGCCTTAGTTAGTGGGATTCTACTTGCTGTAGTTCCAATAACTGATTTAGGCACGTCATGCACGTCACATAAGAACTTAACCAGTGACATCCAGAGGCAGTGCTCTGGCCAGACTTTACCAAAAATCTGCTATAAAACCAAATGCTGACAAGTTACAGATACACACGCAACAGTGGTAATGGTTAGATGCATTTAAATTGGAATGATTTTCGGTGTTATGATCAAGGCAGTCCATAGCTGGTTCACTTATTGTTGGAATAATACATGTAAGTGAAAGTTCAACTTCATTTGATACCTTCCTAAAAGTGGTCGTTGAATAAAACAAATAAAGCAGTTGTCCAGTCAAATTTACTGCAATTTTCACAGAGTATTAAGTCATGCAAAGTAAAGAAACTTTAACAAATAACCTATCACTATAAGTCCCCATCCAATGGTCTTTAGTGAAGTTGTCACACCGGTTAATACTTCATGCATGTCTTGACTCACACTATCCAGGTCTGGGATGCTCAGATCATCAAGATCAGAGACAATGCTGCCCCTGCGATTAGAGCGGCTGAAATAATCAGCAGCTGTCTCAGAGATATCCGAGAAATCGGACAACTACACAGACAGACAAGAACATGAGAAACAAAGGAAAAAAGAAGTAGCAGTGATCAACCTAAAAAAGAAGTTGTTTTTGATAAATTATTGTTTTAATGAAAACAATATGTGGTTGCATTGGATTGTTTACAGTTTTTTTATTTATTCTGGCTCACCACACTATCCCTTCTCCCACGTCGACTTTGGGACACAGTGCTGACAGAATCGTCATCAGAGGATGACTAAAAGTTAAATAAGGGTGATTACAGAGCAGAGAAAAGAACATTGCTTAAGTCATGACATATGGTTTTTGGTTTTATTTCCTGTGCCAGAACATGCAACCATTTCAAGGAAAAAGTCAATCTTTTAATAGCACTCCATTCGTATTAGTGACAAGCCATTAAACAATGTCATTGCTGCCTAAGATGTTTGGGCAATGATGAGTAACAAAGACACCAGCTGCCTTCCTGTCACACCTTCAGAAAACAAACTATCAAGACACCACTGATGCATCCACATTTTCATTCTTTCAGATGATGCTTTGAATGCAACAAAGAACTTATTTGAATACATTTCTGGACATACTCTATCTAACATGACGGTTTTAACCTTTGACCAGGATGTTCTTTGACCAAGCCAACAACAACAACAACAACAACAACAACAACAACAAACAATTATTTAACCCCATTTCTGGATACTAACAAGCACTTTCACTTGAAAACAGGCTGCCATTTGTCTTTTATTTCCCTCTCTAATATTTAAAACTCGACAGCTTCTCAGCTCCTGTGGCCTCATGGAATAGAGGGACATAAACAATTTTTGTAGTCACTATGTTACTATGTGGCTATGGTTGTCAGGGTGTTGCTCTGCAGTTGGTAAGGGGTTTTGTATCTTTTTTGTGTGTTGTGTTGCTATGCAGTTGGTAAGGTGACCTGGGTGTTTGCTTGGTGGCCAAAGTAAAAAAAAAAAGTTCACCGCGAAGCCTGTCGTTCGTTCAAAGGTTTTGAGTCTGTAAGATTTTTTTTTGTTGAAAGAAATTACTACTTTTTAGCAAGAACGCATTAAATTGATCAAAAGTGACAGTTAAGACATTTATAATGTTACAAAATATCTCCATTTCAAATAAATGCTGTTCTGAACTTTCTATTTATATAAGAATCCAGAAAAAAATTATCATGGTTTCCACAAAAATGTAGCACAACTGTTTTCAACATTGATAGTAAGAAATGTGTCTTGAACAGCAAAATCAGAATATTAGAATGATTTCCGAAGGAACACTGAAGAATGAAATGATACAGCTTTCCCATCACAGGAATAAGTTACTTTAAAAGAAAAAGTTATTTTAAGCAGTAACAATATTTCTCAATTGTAATTTTTTTACTGTATTTTGATCAAATAAATGCTGCCTTGGTGAGGAGAAGAGACTGCTTTCAAACACATGGGAAAAAAAAATCTTACCAACCACAAACTATTGAACAGTAGTGTATAGCTCGGTCCCTGGTTCAGTGTAGGTATGTCAAGGTTTATTAATTAATAAAAAAAAAAAAAATGTATATCACATCTTTCCTTAACATGCCAAGTATCATTCATGTTCGTAGCACATAAAAATGCAGGATGGGTTGCACACACAAAGTTCAATACCTGGAGTTAGACTAGAAAGAACATCTACTTTCAAAAGGTATATAATACAGTAAAACACACACTGGCGTTTCAGAATCAACATATGCATGATCAGCTGCTGTGCGACATGCTGCAGCTCAAGACACATGTGACGCTCACCACAGGGCTACTACGGGTCGAGCTGGCACCAGAAGAATACCAGCTGCATTCAGAGGGCTGCGGGGGAAAACACTGACCACTGAGCTTACGCTGCTCCAGGGATATATGACATGATTGTTATTTTAAAATATATACTATGGCATCACTTACAGCTCTTGAACCATATGAACTATGCAGACCATCGTCACATATGGAGGCCTGTCAAAACAGATCTCACAATTTTTAAATGAACAGATGACAAAGTGGCTTATAAAACATCAGTTGCTTGCATGTGATCAGTGGGGTTTTAATCACATCCGATCACATGGCTGATGTGCTGAAAATCAGACTGACCACACTACAGCTGCGCGTCAGACCTGCAGAACTGCTGCTGGACGGAGCCTGTGAAGGTCAAACAATCAACAGCTGTCAGACATCTCTACTAAACCACTGCATCAAACAGATGGTGCCAGACTAGGGTTATAAAACTGAAGGAACAACCAATACTGGAATAAAGACGTTGACTAGACAAGAGAAATGAACTACATAGATTATATCATATCGTAATTAGCAAGTAGGACCTTCCCAGGAGGACTAAAAGATGTTTCCTACAAAAGATTTGCAATGTGAGTAATAAACATGCAGAAAGAAAGCGGACAAACCCGTGGCGTATAGGCAGAGATGGTAGAGGGAGGAGGTTTGGAGTTCTTTAAGCTGGAGTAGTTTCTTTGGTCATGATACAATCCAGTCTAAGGGAGTGGTGTAAAGCAATGGAGAATGAACACAGATATCTGACATAGTAGTCATTATTCTCAAATATCGTGCTCTTAACCAGGAATAACATGTTAAAGATGATGCATGAAGAATGAAGCAGCACTTGAGTTCAGGATGTTGAACAGCACTAACCAGAAGGTCCTTTTTGGAGCTACTGCCAACATGTTTTTTGTGAAGATCATTATATACAGAGCTCTGGAAGGAAAGATCACAAATGCGTAGAATTCATATTAACAGGAGAAATTTTAGAAGCAACAGAACCTAGTAGGGCTGCACAATTTTGGGGGAAAAGCGTAACTTTTCTGATCAAAATTATGATTGAGATTTAAAAAATGTAATTAAAAAAATGTAAATGTAATATTTATGGCTGTCTAATTTTCATAATCTTTTACACATTAATCCATAAAGCTTTTATTTTGGCAGAAAATCGCAGGGAGCTCTTAAAGCTTCTCTTTTGTTGACAACCGGTGTTTTATAAGCGATTCTCATTACAAGTTTAGGAAGTGGTTGGCACGTTACGTTCCCAAATGTACGTTAAAAGTGACCCAAACTCAGAGCAAGTGCAGAGATGAGTTTGTGTGGACTGTGGAGGAGTATTTACTGCAAACAGAGTCACGGAAAACACAGATCATAAGCTGCTCGCGTGTAATTGTACAACCCTAAAATATCTAGTCATAAATATACACAGTTATAAATCTCATAGGAGAATGCTGGAATGAATGAAGATCCCAGATCTTGTCGTCTCCCCTTTGTATTGGTAAAACAGGAGAACTATAAAACACTTAAATGCTGAACAACTGACACTCAATGGAGAAAAGACATAAACTGGCATAGATACATACAGTGGAAAGGGAGCTCCTCAAAGTGGAACTACTGGAGACACCAGACTGCAGAGAAAACAGCAGTCAATACAATCACAATCTATGCTGGATATACATTAATTAATTAATCCATGCCATAGACATGCCATGTGCGCTAATAAGGGAGCATGTTATGTCAGACCTTTTTGTGTTAGTGCCACAACACAATGAGTCAGTGGTGGTATACTTCATTTACAGAAAACCACTCAACTGTGCTAGTCATCAACAGCACAAAATCTGCTCGTAATGTCCACACATATCAATCTTGAAGTAACCTGCATGCAAATCAAATGAGGCTTTCATAACATTATTTTTTAACTGCCTTTTCACCTCCTTTTCCATGTATGAATATCAAATTTTCCTTGACCATGGAAACCCTGTATATCTTTATTGATAATCAGCTTTAGAATTAGGGTTGCCCCCTAAAAAATTGACTAAACGTTAGTTGACGAAAAGAGGCTTGGGTCCACAAAATTTTTATTAGTTGGTTTGTCAGAAGAAGAAGAACACTCCACAGTAATTGGGAAAGTCCACGCAGTGACAATGCTAACTAAGCCGGTCCATGCGGTAATATGTCGGGCAGAAAATTCAAAGTGTGGGAACATTTAGAGAGGGTAAAGAATGACCACAAAAAGCTGATGTGCAACCTCGAAAATAACTTGAAGCCTTTCATTAGCCACTTTACATGGCCGCTTGCTCTAACGTTAATGTGAACATAGATAAACGTGTGCTATATTAGGCACATATCCAAGTGTACATGCGGAGTGTGGAAGCTAAATTAGCCACGTCCATGCCATCCGAGCACATCAAGTGCAGTCTTCACAGTGAGTTCACTTCTCCCCGACAATGTGGACAAACTCCTGTTCCTTTTTCATAAGATCGGCGTGATGGTGAGTCAGCAATAGCCTAATTGTCCATATTGTTGTAGTGTTTCAGGTTGCTATGTTATTTACTTGTTTTTTTTAATGTATATTTATTTTATTTGTGTTTTGACCTCTTGAGTTTTCATTCCATGTTAAGGCTACTTGTCCATCTACCTCCATCTCCCATGTTTGCACTGATTTCTCTTTTAAGCATTTCAGTTTACAGTATATATATATTTATTTGTCCTACATTTAAAAAAAATATTTTCATGAAATTATTCTTTTTTTTTAAAATAAGGCTGTTATTTATAGGTAATTTATTTTGTTTATGTTCTGATCTCAGAAAAGGTTAAGCAATGCGTGCGGTGTGGCTGCAGCTGGAGTGCTTAATTTATATTTTAAATGCTCATTGTTATGAACAACTAACAGCCAACTAGGGAAATCTGGTTGAAATTTGGTGGAAATCTGGTTGAAATTTGGTGGCAGCACTTTTTAGAGTTATATAATTTCAATAAAATAAAAAGCCAAATTATTTGTTACATTGACAATCTTGGCCACAAAAAGCTTGTCTATCTAAGAGCGCAATCAAAGTTAGTATGCAGAAGTCTAATTTAGAGTCATGACACATCTCACACACGCACACACACACACACACACACACACACACAGACACACACAAGAAAAAAACGTTGCCAAAATACACACAATACAATACAATGCCTGGAGAAAAACACACACAGTGACGTACCACCAAGTCTCTTCTCCTGGAAGAACTAACCCGACTGGAGTGATGAGAACTGCTCAAGTCTCGTAAAGATGACGAATTTGACTTTCAAAGTAGAGAGAAATCCAATAGGCAAAAATTAATTTGCCATTTCCATGGCACGATTGTAACATGTTGTCTCTAAATGAGCTTTTAAAACTACTCTCCAATTGTTTGTGATTTTCTTTATTTAAAAAAAAAGCTGAATACTTGGGCAGATTTCTATTTGTATGGCAGGTACCAATATTTCAATTGAAACAATTATTATTATTAGTGTTCAAATGTCTCCAATATGACCTATTTCACACTGGCTTGTGGGTACATATTACTATACACAGGTCCTGAAAATGAGCAATATATCTTCATAAGAAAAATTTGTTCTAAATGTACTTTCATAAAGTCCAGAATCACACACCCTATAACTTCCGACACTCCGAACCGACGCTGTGTCATCATTTAATCCCTGTTGATGAGAGATTGGAAGAACAAAAATAATAAGACCAAAAAAATAATTTTTTTAATGAAAAGAGAAAGAGCAGGAGACAGACAGCAACGTCAAGAGATACAGACCCGTCGGCTGTGGCTACTGGAATGATGACCATGACGGGCCTTTTCTGCATCAGCCTGATATGAAGAGAATGAATTTAAACAAAAGAACGCTACACGTTTTAGGCTGTTAGTGTTAGCCTTCGCCGGCACTCCTAAACAAACTCTAAACACACTTAACATGCTGATATTAGGGTCTATATAAGGAATGTACAAATTTCAGGGCAAACATAAAAGCTTACTAGCAGAAATATGACAATAGGGGCTGGGCAATATGGCTAAAAAAGCACTCAATTTTTACCCCTTTGACAAAATAGATATTTTCTTTTACTGATGCAGTTAGCCTAAATAGTAAATATCAAAAAAAAAAAAAAAAAGTTACAAAAAAAAAGATTATGCATATTTTACACAAAGTTATTTACTGAATAAATGAAATTAATTTATTTTTATTATTAATTTTAAAAAGTTTTTATAAAACTAAATTAAAAACTTATTTTCATTGGTATGCACCAATATAAAAATCATTATAAAACAAACAATTTAATAGATGACAATTACAGTGCAGGTTTTTGAAAAAGATCATAGCTGTTAATCATTTCCAAATAAAATGTAAAAATTTATTAAAATCACTGTGATATTCACAAATGACAAATACATCAGGAATTTATCACCCAGACCATAAAGCAAATATAGCCTATCGGTAATAGTTATTATACAGACAAATTAGAACACTGAGATCCATTTTTTCTGTAATATACTCACATGCACGCACACACTCAAAAAAAAATCCAATGCTATTCAAAAATAATGCTATTTTTAAAGACAACAACAGGACCACAAGGGTTCTTTTATAAATTCAAAAGAGCACAAGTAATATTAATAAAACATGCATGCAGGCCAAATTCAATCAACTGAGTGTATGAGAATACAGATAGCACACTCCCATCTGATGTTCTTTATTAGTACATGCATGTCCAAACTGGCCTAATCTTACTCATACCATCCATTGGTGGATTTGCCCCCATTTCCTGCTAGAGGAGGAGTGCTGATGGTAAGACAGCTGTGAGAGAGAGACAGCCACGAGACAAACACAAAGACTTCTATTGCACTTCAATATGACAGTGGATTGTTTGGTACTTGTGAATTTCTGAAAGTTAAACACATTTCACAAAGACTCTGACGAGTAAACCCATTAAGATAACATTAGCCATACTGAAAGTATGTACTTTGTAAACATATTCTTCCAACCAGATCTGTGAGTGTAGGAACTCACAAGTACAGAAAACACTGACAGATACAGCTGACATCGATAACTGAATCATTCACATGTGTCAGCAACCATTAAAAACACACTGTATTGTCAAAGGCCTGTTTCCACTTATGAGCTTAGTTAGTCAGCTAGCTAAATCTGGTTTTTGAATCTGGAACTATTCGTAAACACAGTCATACTTATTGTTCTGAGCAAAAATGCTTAAAACAACACAAGCAAATTACTCAAAAAGCTGCTCAGAACATCTCTAAAAACTATCTTTCAGCTTTGGCCTCATTGCATCAAAAGAGAGGTGACAGTCTGTAGAAGATCAGGCAAATTCTGAACAAAACACAGAGACTGTTCCAAAACCTAGTGAACTGCCTTGTTATTTATTGTTTACATAGTCAGCATCCTAACTGAAATGGAACCTCATAAGTGATCGATTTGGAAAAGCTAAATTGTCAGCAACCCAACCCATCATACTAATAGTGCTCATCGTACAAGAGACTCGGTTCAATATTTCAATAGAGTTTTGCAGTGTAATTTTTCTAAGGTAATGGCCCGTCGCAATGCATTATGGGTTTTCCTTCTCCATGAAGGATAAATGCAAAGCTACATCAATTAGCTGCACATTGAAAGTGTGCTTATGATGCCTTACAATACTGCCTATACATGCAGTTCACTAGGTTTTAGAACAGAGGATCAATGAAGGACAGGTCTGCAGGTCAACAGACCTAAATTAAATAAGTATAGTAAACACATAGGCATGGTTCTGGATTTGGGCAAAGGCACAGGAAAAAGTTATAAAGCCCTTTAAAACCCTTATAAAGCCTAAACACTGGAAACTGTGCATTATAGGGGCTTTTTGCACCAGGTAGTTCTAGGAATTAGCCACCAGCGTGGTTCCCCAAGAACAAATGGTTCCCTTAGGAACATTTTCCTGGTTGCATTGGCACCGGCAGTAGGAACTCTGCAGTGACGTAAGCCGTGCTTGTTGTGACTTTTATTTTGACGGAGCTGAGAACGCCAGAGCCTGAGCTCACAGTGCTCGCATTCTCTATGTTCATTAGTTTAAGATCTGTTTAACAGTGCTGTCTAATACTTTATTAGTAGGGATGGGTCGCGATCTTCAAATAGTCGAACTGCGTGTGAAATTCGATCATAAAATAGCTTTTTCGAATATCGTTATATTTTCGCTCAATTACAATGTGTTCTACATAATTGACGCCGTGCCTACTGTCACAGATTGTGCACCAGGGTATTTTCCTGTCGGGTGAAGCAGACTTCAGACAGGTACTATTGCCCTACTGCGCAATCTAGGCTACCTGTGTTGTGTACATAAGTCTCCACGGCTGGACTAAGGCCACATTTACACATAGCCGGGTATTTAGAAACGAATATCCCCCTCTTGTTTTTAATAATAACATCGTGCACACAACATCGTTTTGTTGTAAATGAGAGGCCCAACCGCAGGGAAATATCAGCGTTTTTCCTTTGTGTAAACGGGGCAAAATTGTTAATAGGTTGCGCTCGTGTCTCCTCCCAGAACATGTTGAAATGCTCATTTTTTTGTACAAGAATATGACACATGCATAAGCGTTAGGCTGAACAGTTACATTGATTGAAACTAATTTAAAAAATAGGTTATTGCTGGTAAGGCAGGTTCGCTTCTTCCAATTAGCCAAAAAAAAAAAAAGGTTTATTTGATGACAGACCGCTAAAGATGAAATTGGCCTCCCTTTCGGTCATTGTGAGAATGTGCGTGTGTTTTTTTTTGTGTGTGTTTTTTTACGATATTCAACTTTTTCTCCTCGATTTTCAAATGGCCTTTTTGGCAGATATTCACATCCCTAGTTATTAGATATTACTGTTATACAAAGAAAGTAGACAGAATATGAAAAGGTATTAGCGTATTTTGTGTGGTTGATATCCAATGTTGCTAGCTGAGCAGAAATACATAATCATGTTTCTCTTGGTCCCCTCAAAGTCGCGTTGGATTTTCTCCTCAGCGTAAAAGTTAAGAGGCACATCTATCACTGTTTTGCATGTTTGTAGAGTTAGTTTCAGGAGTAAATATATAGGCTATAACCTACTTTGAAGTAGGAGCTAAATTAGTTCCTCCAAAAGGAGTTCCAAAAACTAAAATCGTTCCTAGTTCCTGCGGTGCGAACACGCCAAAATCCAGGAACTATTAAAAGGTTCCTCCAGTGCGAAAGCCCATTATGTCATTCTTTAGACAGCAAGTTCAAGTGCCTTTTGTCACCTTAAATGTTCTCTGTAAAACTCACCTCTTTCTGCTGTCGCTCCAGTTCTCTCATTCGGATGTCCCGGGCCTCTGCGCGAGCAGCTCTCTTCGCAGCAAGTCTAGCCTCCGCCTGCACAAGAGAGAAAACAGAATTCATCTAAACAGCTGTAACACTAAACAGTCTGAACAGGAAGCTGTCTGGACATTTAATAGTAAGCAAGACCTGACATTTTGGAAAAGAGTCATCACTCTCATCAGTGCTGGATGAACCGGTCATATTATTCTCTGCATTACAGAATCTGAGTATCATTGCTCACTCACTCACTTAAAATGCTAAATGTGCCAAGAATTATTACTGTGCTATGTGTGCATTTCAAAAACAATGTTAAGATGCTACAGTGTAGTTAAAGATACATATTCCCACCAAGTTTAAATATAAATATATGCATCTTCACTGCATTTTCAACTGTTGGTGGCATTTAAGGCTGATGGTTCAAAAGTCAGATATCATAACAAGAACAGCCATCAGAGCTGTGGATAGAGCACATGCTGATGATATATATAAGAGCAGCTGGTTCATGGGACCTATATTCAAACCAGAGTCATGTCTTGATCCTACTGGCTATCTTTCTCCCTCAACTTTCCAGTCTCTCTATAGTCCTATAAATAAATGCTGCAAAACACCCATAAGCAAAAAAAAAAAAAAAAGAGGGGGAACAATCATATTTTCCATGCAACCACAGTTAGGGAAGCAACTGCTTCATAATGGGTAGACATGATATAAGAAGAGAGAAACCATGGCTGGTTGGGTATATTATACTTCACTGGACTGTTTAGTAAAACATTTAATAGCTTGAAAGAAGGCAGTGTTTCCCCTAGGATTTATTTCAGTAGGGGTGGTAGACCCCCGAAACTACTAGTGTCGCGGAACGGGCGTGTTACGGATACATGAAGTTGTCATAGCCTTCAGAAGCTGAGTAATAAAGCTCTCTGCCAGACCTGTTTTACACTGTAACATTAAAAAGCCTGTCTAATTAATTGAACTTATACGACATAAAAAAAAAAGATTCTATGAAATGTGTTCCCTGTGCATCGTCTGCACTATTCATTCACACAGAACATGCAGTATTCTTAGGCTATGTTTACATGGAAGAAACATTATTTTCCTGTACTGGCGCAGGCGCGTGACGTAAACATTCACGCAACGAGAGCTACCGTGAGCAGATTTGCGTTTTTAAGATTTCCACTCTGGAGGGTGGTTTCACTTTTTTGCATTTTTAAGCCCCAAAAACGCAGTCGCCGTGTAAACGAAAGGCACATCTGATCAAATATTTGTACGTTTTCACCCGCGAGCGTTCTCGTGTAAACAGGGCCTCAATTAAATAGTCTTTTAGATGTTTAATATTCACACACTATTCTATATTGCGATTTGCTTTTTATTTATTCATCAAAAAAATGACAAATTCCTTGAAATCCCACATTATACAGTAGATTCAGTTGACATCTCCACAGAGGCTGGCTTTGCTTGAGTTGTTTCTTCGAATTTTGATGCTTTTAAGAAATAAAAAAATTTCTCCCCACAACAATGGTAGGGGAAACACTGAACACAAATCACTCAAATGGATGTCCTGGGAAAACACACCTGTCTCTGTGACAGCACTAGGTTCAGCAAAAAAGTAGTCCTCTCTTTTCAGCTTTAAAAACACGTGTTCTTGTTTGCTGCTGACATGTCTTTGGAGGGCGAGGTTTAGTAAGTGAGGGGGTGTGGCTGAAGCAATGGGGGTTGTCTATAATCCACGTCTATCAGAAGTACGGCTGAACTCAATTACACCATCTTTAACTAGGTGAAAAAACAACAAACATGATTCAGCAGCAGTGTCTAATTTAAGATCAACATATACACAGTACACCACTCACTCCAGGTAAACACATGCTGGGTGATTTCTGACTATCACATTCCTCATGTGACACACACATGCAATATGACCTGCTTACATTTCCTAATACCCTACACAATAATTAATTACATCACATTCCAATGCAATTACACCTTGACAAAAAGGCCAGTGACTTTACAAAGTATGCAGCCTGACAGCAAATATTTAAACAAAGCTTCCAGCAAATCTTTAAACATATGGTGAGGTTAGAGAGGGTGGGCTCGGTGTGTGTGTGTGTGATTCTTCTGCTCGGCACCTGTTGAGCTGTCTGACAGTTTGACCAGCTCACCAGAGCAGCTCAGCTGAGCCCAGTGTCTCCAGCTCTATCTATAGACCAGCAGAGCCTCCGTCATGAGACTGCAACAGGAAATCTGAGCGAGGAGAGACACTCACTTCACAACCTCCAACATAGCCGTTCATTTATTAGAGACGGTCTAACTGTATTCTGCAGAACAAGTGAGCTCTACAGTGGGACTGACCAATGAGATGCCACAGACACACTACACAATAAGCTTATCGAAGTCGGATATGGAAATGTTTGTTATCGAACTGTAGAACTGTGTTATCGAAGGTCACAATAAAATGCAAAGTGTCTATATTTGAACTGGTTCGTTATTTAAGTACGGTCTGTATGTTAAAATGTCTTGACGTTTAACATGCATCTACATTTTTAAGATTCTACAGTCCACGGCAGAGTTTTTTTGCACCACTTGAATGTAATGAACTGTTACTTTAAAATAACAGCAAGAAAACATTGTTATATTGGGTTGTCTTTGTGGACTGCAGGCAAAACCAAGCACAACCGCTGTAGTCCGATTCACAAACAAATGACTTATAAGTCAAATCTTTTAATGAATCATTCAAAACAACTCTTGAGTTGCCAGTTTGAAAAATGTCTAACAAATCCTTCAGAGAATAAACTCACTAAATCCTTTAAGAACACAACAGAATCAAACATCTGACTCAAGTACTGAACTGTAAGTTATGATACTCTCAGTGATGTCTGACATTTTGTGTACTTTTGTGAGGCAGTTTATGTGCATTGTTCAATAAAATCATTATATAGCCTAACACTGAACAGTTCCCTAAAGCGAAAATGAAGCAGTCAGTCCCGTTAACATTATTCAGTAAGTGGATTTCCACTGTAATCAAAAAGTATATAATAAACATGATAAATGTAACAAACATATAAAATATAGCTTTTTTGATATAGCTTTTGTAGCAAGAGTGCTGCCATCTTGCATTACTACAACCTGTGACGTCACGGGGTTGGTTTGGTTGTCTTGCCTGAGTTCAACAGATACAACGATAGCGAGACGAGACACAGTGGAGGACAGACAGTGAAAGATAAAGACAGAGACAGTGAAAGATGGAAACTGAAAAGCCACAGGGCATCAGAAGACAAAAGGCAGGCCACTATTGCATTGCTCCTTGGTGTAAAAGTTAGTTTAAGATGTACAGTTATATATATATTTTTTTAATGTTCAATTATTTTTGTCATTGTATAAGGTAAGTATGCACTTTGAATATTACACCTGGCACAAAACTATTACAGTATGTTGACCTATTTCAACCTCACATTAAACTTTAGACAGCAGTGCAAGCCAGGACATAGCTAAAGAAATATCACACCTTGCCCTAGATACTCCAAGTTTAGGGGACTAGCTCATTCTGTTAAATTGTGGCTAATGGACCATGCAAATCACTGGCATTTCAAAGTGACGAGACTGGCCAGAAACATAAGTGACCTCCACAGGGGGTCACACGGCTCAAATTTACCTGAAGTAACCTGGACTATGCACAGGCAAGTCAAACGGCATGCTTTCAGTTAACAGAGACTTCTGTTAACCATTAGGGAGTTTCCTCTGCATTAGGCGCGAAATGGGTGGATCAAGAGGCAGGTTCAATGAAACAAGCAAGGGATTTGAGTGTGCTGTGCTATAGGTAGACTGTGATTCATAATCTTTGGACTGCATGGGTGGAGTGACTCCTGAACTTTTAGATACAGTAGATCTACAAGACTATTTCCTAATGTAATAGGTCAGCATGCATTCAGCTTCTCTCAACTGTACTAAACGTGTGACTGACTCAATAGGTTTGAAAAGTATGTGAATTCCAGCAATGTACAGAACAAGATAACAGATCTCTCTTGCAACAATGCTTAAATATTTAGATATTCAACAAACATCTTCAAAGTGGCTGCAGTTTCACTTCTGTATTACAATTCATATCCTGTATCATTAGATCTCTGTTTCCTCTTTTAAAACATCCTTATATGGTCCACATTCAGGTTGGGAGATATTGCTGCTTTTTACAGAGAGAGGATCAAAAGGTAACAACTGCCTTCCATTTCCTTGGCGTTAAACACTGAACAAACACTTGACCCAACCCTCCCGAAAAAGTATATATTATGTGTCAGCAACATACCCTTGTTTTTTCTTTCTTTACTAAAACAATGTAAAAAAAAGCCCTTATTTTAATGTCGGCACGAACAGGAATAGCGATCATCTTTTCTTCCCTATTGTGACGATCCGAGTAACTATTCTAACATGAGAAAAAAGAAAAAAGTAAGACAGAACTTGATTTTGTTTATCGGGAATTGATAGAATCATTTGCAAACTGCTGCTACCTCGAGTGAGTGACCGGTTGCTGGAAAGAAGGCTTTATTGCCCAGCCCTCATGCTGGTGCACACATTTAATCAGAGAAGAGATGTCGCTGTAATGGGAAGGGGAAGTTAATGGGAACATGAGAATTAAAAATATAATTATGTGCATAGAAAAAATATGTATAATATACTGCAATATGCCATAAAAAATTCTAATTGTGGGAATTGCCAAAAAAAATCTAGTTTACTAATTCTGCACCAGCGGAATAATTGATTAGTGAAGTCGACTAGTTTATCAAGATGTGTTCTTTTTTTAGTCTTTTTATTTTAAGTGCCAGTACTTTAATCAGCATGCTGTGCTTTAGCTAATGCTGTATCACAGCAACAAGAAATGCATATGTTACTGATAATGAATATTGTAAACAAATGAAAAAGGATGCAAGACAGGACATCAAACTCTCTCACTCATGATTTTATATCTGGCTTAGCATCAAGATTATCCCATTTGGTCACATTAGGGCTCTGCAATTATAAATTTGTCAAAATTATAAATTAAAAGTTAATTTCAGGTCGAAGTGTCCCAGAGCACAGCACTGATAGCAGTCAAAGTTTTTTTAACTAGTGAGAGTGACGGGCTCACACATGTGTGCTGCAGAAAAATCTGAGACAAGTCCATACTAGCTGCTCTCTGCTCAAGCTGTGAGTCAAACTTCATCAGCTGCAGCTCCAACTGGCAGAACCTGAACGTCCACATATTAACACATCACAGCAGGGATTGCTATCAGGGACTGACCAACAAATGCAGATCCAAACAATTCAGACTACGGTGTAGAGCTTAAAGGTGACTTGAAAAATCATGTTAAAATGTAAGTACTGTATCAAAGATGATTAAATAGGATTTTAATTGTTCATTTCTCAATCATCACTGTACTGCATATGTGCCACTCTTTTTGGCCACATAAATAATAAATCTGTATCAAAGTGCATATTTTTGCTCAGTTTGGACCTCAAAAACTGACGTTTTTTTCTCCATGTCCTTACTATCATACTATATGGGCCATAAAAGCCTGATGTATCACATATGATACAAAACAAAATGCATATGCAAACTTTTTTTTAACTGTTAATAAATAAACTGTTCCATTAAAAATAAAAGATTTTTCTGACTATCTTTTCATGTCAGGCTTTACAGGGTTAATATTTTCATCTTGGACAGTCACTTAAATTCAGTAAGGCTCCCCATTTGAGATGTCATAACACGCCCTACCTCTAAAAACACCACCCTTCGAAGACATGCCAGCAAATCCAACGTCAGCAAACTCGAAAAGGCACGATGATTGACAGCTGGAGAATGTTTCTGATTACAAGGTGTAGTCCACTACCCTGTGTACTTTTATACTGTTTACAGAGCCTAGAGCTGTCACAGAGGCAGTTACAAATATTCATGTAAAGACATTTTATGTGGTGTTTCAAAAAAGCAAAACCTTAATACTCTCAAATATCATTAATGAGGCATCCTACTTAAGTATTTATACAATCAATGACAGAAAAACACTGCTCTGTTTTGAAGGATTAGTTCACCCATTACTTAATTCACTCCTGTTGTTCCAAATCTGTGTGATTTTTTTTCGCAGTGGAAAACATAAGGAGAGAGTCTATAGAATGGCAGTCAAACTCCAAAAAGGTTTGACATCATTGACCGCAAACGCCACGTGGAATTGAAAATGAGATTTGAAAGCTACAGTGGATTGTATGATTATAAAGTCACCATGGAATAAAAACTGACAATTCTTGTTTTAATGGAATATTGCAGTATTTATTATAAATGATTAATCTTCTGTGCACATCTTTTTTTTTTTTTATTCGATGTGCCCTCGCTAACTTTATGTAAAATAACTTCCCCTCCTTCTTGCAGCGACATCTCTTCTCTGATGACATGTTGAAGTCAATAGCAAACAACAATTCAATCAATTCCCGATGGACAAAATAAAGTCGTGCCCTACCTTTTTTTTCTCATTCCAGAATCCATTTCGCTTGAATACGTCACAATAAAGACTATAAAAAGACTATCACAACTTTCGTTTCATGCCGACTTTAAGCAAATAACGCCTGAATTTCAATCTGTTTCTCACTATTAGGCCTAGTCTTTTTATTTCCTTAATCCAAAATCACTCTATGCTTTTATTGTAAACACATACAAGTCATATGAGATTGTAACAACATCAGGGTGAGCAAACGGCAACACGAGTTTCATTTCAGGGTGAACGCTTCCTTTACTGTGGTCACAGGAAACCACCAGCCACAAGATGACAACAGTGAGATAAAATGGGGTCACAGGTGAACACCTCTTACCTCTCTGGCGATGCTGCTCAGAGCCTCATCCTCCGCTGAGAAACGGTCTTTAATCGGGGCCCGTTTTCGTCCTGATCCTGGTGTCCCCATGTCAGCAGCAACTCCACAGCTGAATAAAGATCAACTTCCCGTAATATTCTGCAGATGAAGACAATGATTGGCAGCTGTCATAATTTAAGATAGTACATGTAGAAAACACTGAATGAGTACCTCTTTGTGGACTACATAACCTTATAATGACCAATTTGTTGAGAAAATGAAGCAATCTAACTGCAAAAGACTCAGCAAAAGACATACAGTAAATAAAATTGCATTGGCAGTCCTTTTTCATTATGATGGTCTATTCCACTAAATTCAGCAAGCCATTTTAGTGTGTTATTTCATAAAATATTTCTAACGTATGTTAGATAAGCCTGGCCTCTCACACTATCTCACACACCCACAAATAGAGGCTTTAGTCATGTGTGTCTGGACTCAGAGCTGATTAACACCAGACACACAACACACACCTCATAATATAATGTAACAAAGCAGAGAAATATCACAGGCACAGGAAGACTAATGTGTTTGATTACTTAAAAGCAGCTTCATCAGTTCTTATTTGCTCTTTTTTTAGCCAATTAGTTTATACAATGACAATCAATTAATAAGCACTTTATTTATCTAGACAAATAATACCTGAATATTAAGTAGTTTAACAAAAGAATTGCGCGTACGATATATCATGCTTGTCTGTATCATGTATATACACCAAACCCATGTTGAATGTGTCAGGATATTTTAATGAGAGTTAAATAAAAATACATTTATAAATAAAAATCTATATTTGTATTGATATTTCTGCTGGGGTGCTAAATATAAACCAACACTCATTCAGATGCGTGACAGACTAACTTAAACCACTTTATTATCCCGAAAACAAATAAATAACATATGCGATTCAACATTAAACACATGTAATATTCCCCACACAAAGCTAAATGTATGTAAATATTTAAAAATATAAATAAAATTCAATATTTTTATGACTCTAGTTAGCGGTTAGCCTGCTAGCTTGTCCTCAAAGGCATAAAGTGTGTAAATGTCACTCAAGTCTCGAGCCGTTAATTCGCACATTACATTTTAGTGACCTGTCTGGACTTTCATGACAGTTGGTTCCGTAAGTGCCGGTTTCTTACCGTTTCTCTCCGTCCCTGTTCCGCTCGAGACTAGGGTCGGTTCTGACTGATTGGGACCCGGGCGCGTTCCCGCTGCGCTGACCAGGGTGAGCGAGTGCGCACGTGCGCGTGGCTGTTTGAGTGAGCGCGCGCGTGCCTGCGTGACAGCCACAAACTGACACTGTCCGTCACCTCAAACCTTCCCAAGAAAACGGCCCAAGTCACAAAAGGCTTAAAAGCAGCCTACCACCGCTAGCATGAGTTTAATTTCAAAAAAGAAAAAAGACAGTAGATGGCGAGAAAAACCGATACACTACCTTAATAATGGTCGTTCCTGAGTCTGAAGTGTTTTTTCCAGCTTGGCGCTGAAAGTCCCGGATGTTGGAAAAGAGGCGTTGCATTCGAACACGCCTAACTAACTCTAGTCCCCTAACATAAGCAGACAACCATTCAGATTGAACAGAATCTTCTGTCATGTCCTTTTGTAATATTTTTCATCTCCCCATTAGCCCTTAGAAAAAAGAAAAGAAAAAAAAAAGTTTTTTAATTTGTCAAAAACTTTTTAGGCTATTGTAGCTACATGGTTATATTGTCCATGTTATACATTAATAATAATAAAGCTCTTAGTCCTACCCTGAATCTAACCAATTTCATGGTTGGTTGTTTGAACCAATTTCATAGATAAATCTTAATTATAATTTCTAATTTCTCAATGTATTTATAACTCCACAGAATGCAGTGTTTTGTGTTACATTTCCAGTCCAATAGTGACCTCTAGCTGTTGATTTCAGAATATTGTCAGAAAGTGATACCAGTAACAGACATGTGAATATAAATGAATGAATGAATAAATAAATAAATCTTAAAATAATAAAAAATAAAGGTAAAAACACAGTAAATCATAAACAAAGATTAAAAAATATAATAATAATAAAAAAAAAATTCAGGATGAAATTTAATTATGTATAGCCTATATTTCCTTTCTAAAAAAGCATATTGCGTTAATACATTCAGAAAATATTCCCGTTTTGTGGAATTGCACACACAACCTGCCACTAGTCATGTGGCTATAATTACACGGAGATAATAATTGCATAATAATGCAATAATTGTTTATGGTTCAATGAACTAGCATGAAAACCATTTGTTTAAACCATTTCCAGTAAAGATCTATAAAGATTATTTGGATTTTACATATCTTTAAAATACAATACACCGAAAATGGAACGTTTCTTTTCTTTTTGCTGAGTTTATATATAGGCCCATATGGTTTGGGGCTCGGGACTATGGCAAGCCATAGTTAAATTAACATTTAATCCTTATTTTCATGCTAGTACTTTTTTTTTTTTTTTAGATACTAGTATCTATTCCATTATATAACTTATTCATTAGCTTAATTGTTACTAGTGCATATTCTTTAGATTCTAGTGCTTATTATTTAGGTAGCCTACTAGTACCTTTTAAAAGATTCTAGTACTTATTCATTAGATACTAGTTCTTATTTATACTAGTACCTATTCCAATAGTGTCTATTTAATTATAACTAACTTGTTAAGAACAAATAGAACCAGTGTTTATTTTTTAGTTACTAGTAACATTTTAGATCAAAGATATCCTTACCTTAATAGTACTAGGCTATTTAAATAATCAGTGTGCAAATAATATGTTGAATAATACTGAACCAACAACATATCAAAGAGAGATGATACAGGACTGAATTCCACAAGGCTGTTTTTTAAATAACAATAATAGCCTACCTTTTTAATGGTATTAGAGTAAAAAATATATGTAATATTTATTTTGACATGACTCTTATTCTCAGACACAGATTAATATTCTGAATGTTTGATTGTAAGGAATTATGAATGTTAACCAAAAATCCCAATCTCTGGGTATTGTGGTTGTACATCTACTGTTGTTTGAATTTTATTATTATTAGCCTACTGTACATTCCAAACAAATAATTCATAATAATAATTCATTACATTTATATAGCGCTTTTCTCAGCATTCAAAGCGCTTTACATAGGGGGGATGTTAAAATGTCATATTAAACATATCTTTCATTGCGTTCATGCTAACCATCTAGATAAACCAACAAAGCCAGTTACTTATGAAATATCAATCTTCTATAGCCTTAGTTTAGCCTGCATTAACATATGAACTCTGAATTGATGGTTGAGAGTATACTTATGTTTATGTAATGACCTGTTAAAAGAAGATATCTCTTAATATTTTCTTACTAATTCCCTTAGGTTGAAGATATCTGCAAATTAATAGTAGCTATTCTGTTTTGATATCATCTAATAATTTATGACTAGTAGCTTAAAAATACTTTTAGCTTAAATTGTACAAGTACGAATTCAATTAGAGCTCTACAACTAAATTCTTAGTAGCAATTACAATTAAAGAGCTCTTTAATTCAATTGCCATACTAGTAGCCTACCTAAAGAAAAGCACTAGAAGCCTACTTAATGGAACACCAGTATCTAAAAAATAAGTACAAATAGCATGAAAATAGATACTAGTAGGTTTTAAGGATTAAATGTTAAAACGCCTTGCCATATTCTGTCTATATGCCTCCTCCAACACCGCAGGGGACGCTAATGAGCTCAGTTCGCTGATATTGAAGAAAAAAGATCAGACGTCGCTTTCCTATGACGCAAAGCCGATGTGTGTGTGTGACATTGGTGTGAATGATCTGAGCAGGTAATAACGTTGTTTATTCAAACTATTTAATATCACTTTACAAGTACATTTTGACTAATGTTTAGATAGATGTTTGAGTTCATTTTCTCCCGTTGCATCCTTTCACCGATAACTGAAGCAGTTAAATAACACGAGGTGTCCAAACGCCTAAGTTACTCGGTATATTATAAAGTTATATTACTGTTATTATTATTACAAATTTTGGGATTTTTTTTTTTTTTTTGTCAGGTTAGGATGGCCCTGTCGTTGTCCGGGGTGATTTTGCCCAAATTGGTGCAGCAGAGGACTTTCAGGTAAACAATTTCCTAATTTTTGAGGTTGTACTTTAGTTTTGCCGGATTCCCACAGTCATGGGGGAAATATTAGGGAATTTTAATATATTGCAATTATTATTTATATTATCATTTATAATCATTAATGACAGCAAAAGTTATAGGGCACCCTGGGTTTATCTAAAGACGGTTGGGGAATTATTAATACCACACATAATGGGAATTAATTTTTTTTGTTCTCAATATATGATTAGTGGTTCAGTTTCTCAGAAAAGTATAAGCTACTTTTTAATGATGAATGATTTGTTTTAATCATTCAAATAAACCTGTTTTGTTTCAATGTGTTGCCTTGTCATTTAGCTTTGAAATGATGATCTCACATGTTCTCAACAAATATATTATCAATCTCACTGCAGTGTCTCAGCAACTGTGGCCGCTATTCAGAAGTTAACACGCGTGAGGGTGGTCGACAACAGCACTCTTGGAAATGCCCATCACCACCGTCCACCAAAAGTCATTCACGTGTACACCAAGAATGGAGTTGGTAAAGTGGGAGACAGAGTCTTACTGGCCATTAAAGGACAGAAGAAAAAAGCTCTCATAGTGGGTCATAAGATGCCTGGAGCGCGAATGACCCCACGCTTCGATTCAAATAATGTTGTTTTGATTGAAGATAATGGAAACCCCACAGGAACGAGAATAAAAACTCCTTTACCAACACACCTGCGCAAAATGGAAGGGGAATATTCTAAACTGTTAGCCATTGCTCAGCGATTTGTTTAGATCAGTGTTTCTGTATTCTGGGAGGACAAATCCCAAAATATGCAACTACTTATCTTTGTAAATAAATATGTTCTTTCCATTCAGGAAATTTGCTTTCATGGTTACTCGTGGAAATAATTGTAATAAAATGTGGATATAACTTCTGTTGTTATCATTTTGTAGAGATTGTTACATTATCCATCGATTTAAAGCACATAATTTCTGTTTATAGTATTCCCAATTTCATGTATGAATTAAATTTGACTCAAATCACCATTAAATGCCATATGACTTCGCTTGTAAGAATGTTTCAGGCTTTTGGAAGACTTGTTTTTCAGAAAATATTAAATAAAACAAGTTAAATTTTAACAACAGAGTTTATTCTAAATCTCTGATCATAGGAAGTCATTGACAATATCAACAGTGACATTACGCATCAAAAGCTTTTTTAATAGGATGCATTAGTTCACCTTTTAGGACAATATGAAGTACACTATGCCTCTGTCAGTACACAACCTTTTGGAAACGAAGGCAGGTCTTCTTTTAAGATGGGTAAAACTTGAAGCTCACTTGATATTTATCCCATGCACATGATATTTCTCAGTCATTCCATCAGTCCTAGAGAGGCGGTGAGTGGAGGTCTTCTCTTTGTGTTTCACACTAGAGGGGTTTTCTTTGTAGTGTAACTGCAATATGGGATATTTTTAAATCCTTTAAAAAACTAGTAGCACTTTATTCTAATGAGGTTACAGTGGAAATGAGATTGTTGCATGAGGAATTCAGCATTGAGGCACTTTGCAGCAGGTTCTTGAGTTGGACATTAATGAAATGGTTTACCTCAACCACACATGGTCATAAAGAGCCACTAAACAAAAGGAAGGAGAAAGAATGATGAATGAATGTTTTGTAGATATTTGGACATCTGAAAAATCAAGAAATCAAACCAAAGCACCTCAGACCAGTTCATCTCAGCCGTTCCTGTTCCATCTTTGTCCAACTGCTGAAAAGTTCCTAGAAGGAAGTGCAAGACTATGAAGGCGCTAGCATAACGTGTTTCAGTGTCATTTAAAATAATTAAAAGGCACCATGTGATTCAAAGAAACACCTACTGAACATGGCCTCGAGTTTGATCAAGCAGCAGACAAAGTTATCAAAATCAATGACCTCATTCTCAGCGTATCTGGCAACAAGGATCTGGTTGAGTCTATTGTTGAGTTTAAAGCCTGTAAAGAAAGTGAACAGGATGGGCTTTCAGAGAAAATTATGGTAACACTTTACAATAAGGTCCAATTAGTGAATACTACTTAATGCATTAACAAACAATGAGCAATTCGTTTGTAACAGTATTTATCTATTAATCTTTGTTAATGTTAATTAATAAAAACAACAGCTCAAGTCCATTAAATAATGTTAATAGATATATAAACTTTTGATATTAGTACTGTATTAGTAAATGTTGAAAGTAACATTAAGATTAAGAAATGCTTTTATAATTATTTTCACTGTAAATTCATGTAAACTAATGTAGTTTAGAAATGTTAACAAATGGAACCTTATTGTAAAGTGTTACCATTATGTATCATTCCAAAGTTTGGGGTTGGTAAGATTTTTTCCCCAATGTTTTTGAAAGACGTTTCTTATTCTCACCAAGGCTGGATTTAAAATGAATCTACATTTATACATTTGTATTCCTGTGACGGCAAAGCTGGATTTTCAGTAGCCATTACGTTTAATCATTTAGCAGATGCTTTTTTCCAAAGTGAATTACAAATGAGGAGACCAATAGAAGCGATCAAAACAACAATAGAGCGACAATATGCAAATGCTGTGACTCATTACTGTACTGTTTTGTCACTAGTGTTTTGATGAATAGAAACTTCAAAAGAACAGCATTTATTTGAAATAGAAATATTTTGTAATATTATAAATGTCTTTACTGTCTGTACCGTTACTGTACTGAATAAAAGAGTTAATTTCTTTAAAAACAATTAATAAATATGATTAATATTAATGGACAGCAAATGATCAAATTGACCCTTCATTGGCAGGTGTGGCAAGTCCCTGTTCGTGAGTTTGTGCCAGTAATGAATGCCTGTTTACCTGCTGATTCTACAGCGATGCGCATCTCATAAGAGTTCATAGTCCCTGACTTATCAATATCAAACTCTCTGAAGATCCCCTGAGTGGAAAAAAAATTGCATGAATTATTTCTATTGAACACTATAAAGAATCATCTATAAACATTTCAGAATTTGTGGGAAACACAATGTAAGTTTTATTCAGTAGGCTAAGATGTAAAAAGGTCTCCACTCACCAGCATCTTTCTTATTTTGTTCCAGAGGATCT
The DNA here is from genome assembly GCA_031834385.1 of Semotilus atromaculatus. NCBI lineage: Eukaryota > Metazoa > Chordata > Actinopteri > Cypriniformes > Leuciscidae > Semotilus > Semotilus atromaculatus. Next base: position 33,085,492 of record JAULUF010000025.1, read on the forward strand.
GAAACTCTACTAAACCCAAACGTGCACTACCATCTTTCTGATGAACAGAGTCAAGAACAAAAACTGACGCGGTTGTCTGATCACAACTGACATGATGTCAATTACTACAGAAAATAATTTAGCAAAGCAGTTCCAGAATAAATTATTTGTTATATTATTAACATATACTGCTAACCTTTCTGTACAAAAGTTAAATCCAGTATTTCTGCTGTCATTGCCATTTAAAGTAAAAAAAGCTTATTGTTTCTGCTTTATTAAATTTCGTAAATATAGACTTCCACTGTATTTGCATTAATGTAAACAGGATTATTGCCTGTTTACAAACTCAAAAATGATTTTCCGTCATAATCGATAAAATGACAGATGCTGTCAATAGAGCTTAACTTGTATCTATCTCAGAATACTCTTTTAAATAGTGAAGGATACATCCAAGAGGTTGACCATCGTTCTGCAGGACTCCATGCTGAAGCCATCTGTCTTTAGATCCTTGTCTGAGAGAGAAATGGTTCATTCAATTCAGTTAAACAGGTTCATTTTGACTGAGTCGACTCTTAAGTGTGAGCAAACTGTTATGTGTTACTCACGTCTAGACACTACTCTGTTGAGAATAGTCCTGAGTTCACGGACAGATATCTCCATATCCTAAAACAAGACAAAAAACGATCAATTACATGCACAAATCTAACATTAGGACCATTTTTATATATTCACTCACCTCTCCAGCCAGCTGCCCAAACATGGACTTGAAAGAGTCATCAATGTCATCCTCTGTAATTTCTGCCTATAAGAAAACCAAAGAAACCATATTTATTAAACAGTATGAACTTACACTCTAAAGCACTTGGCATCTATTTTTTTTGTCAGAAAGTTTATATGATAATGTAGATCCAAAATCTTACCTCATCCTCTAGGTCAGCTGAAATCTCATCATCCAACTCCCTTTAAAGAGAAAACACATTTTTTTGAAGGTAATGGGTTAATAATCCTCCTGCTCCCAATCTCTCTCAAACACCCCACATAAAAGGAATACAACAGGAAATATTACCATAGTGCAATGTGACTAGTGCGCTATATTATTAAATGCAAATGTAGTTAAATTAAAATATGTAAAAAATAAAAATTTCTGAAAATGATCATTTTGCAGAATCAAATATGTATATTCATATAAATGTGTGTGTGTGTGGCTTTATGGTGCTATTTTGTCTTTGTCCACTGTCCATGGGGGAAAAAAAGAAGCTTGGACATTGGAAAGAAACAACATGAGGGTGAGTAATCTGAAAAATGCCAGAAGTTCTCAAACACAAACACACACTCACTCTGTCTCTGACTGCTTCTCTGTGAAGACTCGTAGGACAAAATCAGCTTCTTGGCTGGGTTCGAAGGTGGAGGGGACGATGATGTATTCCCCAGGAGGGAGGCTGAGACGGGTGCTGACCTCACGCAGGTTGATGAAGGTCTCGGAGCGGGCGCTCGATGAGTTTGTCAGGAAGAAGTCCTTTTTAAGGTGCACATTCTGACAGCCTGCGTACTGCAGACAGACGGAAATTATATATCTGTGCGGTATGCAAAGTTAAGTTTCTGTTATTCCACTGTGAATAATTCAATAAATTCAATCTTCAAATCTTCCGTTTTAAAAATAAATGACCTGTTTATGGAAGTACACAAGCCATAATGATGTAGTCAAACCTATTTAACAATGAAATTGTTGACATGGGATCATACCTCTTCAGGAATCTGCAAGGAGGAGAAAAAAGAAGTGGAAAGAAAAAAATATTTTGTATTATTTTGTAATGAACAATGAATTGTTTTATTTGAAATAATAATACTAATAATAACTACTTCTATAATTAATAATTAGATACAAAAAGCACTGAGGAAAAACTTTTACAATGTCAGAAAACAACTAGCTTTGTAAACAAAGCCTTGTAAACACCAAGCTAACTTTGTAAAACAATGAGCAAAAAGTTAACAAATCAATATTTGGTGGCCACCAGCTGCTTTCAGTCCTACAGTGCATCTCATCATGAACTGAGCCAAATTTGCCAGTTCTTGCTTGAACACATGGATGGGATGGAAACATTATCAGGAAGAAGTCCTTTTTAATTTTCTACCTGTTCTTGCAATATTCCAAAATTTGCATATAAATATGATTATCTTATTAAGATTGCCAGCTTGTTCAGCATAACAAACATCTGAACATGTTGGAAAGGGACGTCTTCACCTCGTAGAGCGCAAAACCGATGGTGTGCATGTCCTGGCCGTGGCGGCGGTGCCGTCTGCGATCTTTCTGCATTAAAGCCACCAGTAAGCTGCAGGCCACTTCTTCATCCTCCGGGTCGTCATCTTCCTCCAGGAGCGTGATCTTATACTGTGGATTGATCCAAAATGTGTCTGCCAAATAGTACAGGAACACATACAATTATGGTGTTCGAATCCCAGGTAAAGCTGGTAGCTGAGTTTGATTCATGCATTAACAATTGTTCATCTTTTTCATGATATGATATGGTCAAAAGTTTGTGGGCAGTAAGATTTCTTTTCTTTTTTTAAGAAATGAATACTTTACATTAATACGTAATATTATCCAGCAAGGATGCATTATATTGATCAAAAGTGACATTTATAATGTTGCAAATGATTTCTATGTCAAATAAATGGTTTTCTTTTGAACTTTCTATTCTTCAAAGAATCCTAGAAAATATACAAGATATTACGACAAAGATATTAAGCAGCAAAATGGTTTTCAACATGAATATTAAGAAGAAATGTTTCTTGAGAAGTAAACCAGCATATTAGAATGACTTTTGAAGGATTGTATGAAACATTAGTAATGGCTACTGAACATTTTGAAATATTTTCAAATAATAAAAAAAAAAGAGTTCTTTTAAATTTTACAAATATTTCACAATATTACTTATTTTACTGTACTGTTGATCAAATAAAGGCAGCCTCTGTGAGCAATGAGCATAAGTAACCAATAAGTAGTGTATATCCAAACATTTCCAGAATCTTTTTAACATGTTTTTCAAAACATATGGTTATTTGTAAAGCCTATGAATGTAGTTACTCCCACTATGACCACTAAATACTGCCACACTGTGACCTCAACCGATAAAACTCACTGGGATGATTTCGGCAGCCTCCTGCGGTACTTCCTCTCCGCCAGGCACCGTGAAACTTGATGGTGTTCCAGTGGCTCAGGTCATCATCACTCAGAGCATCAGGGGACAGATTACAAATCTCCAGCCTGGAGAACTGCCGCAAAAACTCACTGAATGACATCCTGGGGACAAAGGGAGCCGTTTCTTTAGGCTGTGACTGTGAAGGGTACACAATGCTTATTGCTCAACTGTTGTGTCAAATTCAATTTGTATTGCTAATACAGCTCACCAGAACTCTCCATCCTCCATTTGTAAGTGCAAGTCATCCTTTTCAGATGGATCGATCTCGTCCCATTCAGGAGAGCTGAGGAGGGAACACACACGGTCTTCTTACTCAATGATTTGGGCTGAACTGAATGAGTATTTCTGTGTTATTTCAAATTCTTACTTATCACTCCAGGCCCCCGTCCATTCTACCTGACCCCACGGGTTACGGATACGGATAAGCCTCTCCGTATGGCCCCTATATTCCACCTATCAAAGAGGATAGAGATCTCAAACACGAAAGCACATAATATTTAACTCCAATATGCCGATGATCAACATACACTGGGAGCGTTACCTGTTTGAGAGCGGTCACTGAGTAAGCGTGGCCCTTAACCAGCTTCTTAAACGTCACCGATTCCATGTCAAAGGCACTGGTGATCTGGAAAATAATTATAAATAACAAATTATCATAAATCTAGAAATAGATCAATAAATGCATGTGAATACACGTTAAAAGAAAAACGAAATGACCTATAAAAGGGATTTAAAGCAATCAGTCGAAAAATAAAGAAATATTTATTTATAATATATAGGCTATATAAAAACAGTATAATGAAGTAATATTTATAATTAATAAAAAATATAAATCAATATTTAAAATATGTGATGTCAAAGCTGAATTTTCAGCATCATTACTCTAGTCTTTAGTGTCACATGATCCTTCAGAAATCATTCTAATATGATGATTTACTGCTCAAGAAAAATTTCTTATTATTATCTATGTTAAAAACAGCTGCTTAATATTTTTATAAAAAACTGAGATACTTTTTTTTCCTTTGATGAATAGACAGGTCAAAAGAACAGCATTTATTTGAAAGAGACATTTTTTGTGATAATGTAAAAGTCATTATTGTCAATTCTGATCGATTCAATGCATCCTCAACCACCCCTATCATCTTACATTGTAAATTAACAGCAGTTCGGACATTCTGCTAAATATTTGCACTAAAAGTGGAAAAACAATCTTACTGGTTTCTAGCAACATGAGTTCAAGTAGGTAACAATTAAAATTTTTGAGTGAAGTATCCCTTAAGTGAATAAACCTCTCACATCAATAGAGCAGCCCAGCAGGGAGCCTCTCTCCAGGGCTTTGCCGATGATTCGGTACAGGTCTCTCGGAGCTTTCCGGAGCTCGTACATCTCTGAGACCCCTCCGGTGAAATCCTCAAAACCCTCAGTGGTGGATCCTCCAGAGAGAGCTTCATATGAGCCATTTAACCTGGCACAAAACACACACACACACACACACACACACACACACACACACAGAGGTGAGGAGACTGTAATCAGACCATGAGAAAATCTTTCTAAAATAAGACACAGTATAAGTGCACTTTTGTAAATTATTTTTGTTTAGTAAGAACAAAATTTGCTGGTCTTTACCAAAATGTCTATCAGGACATACTTTGCATAGGCCTTTTCAACCAAGGCACTCCAGAACTCATTTCCCTCTGCTGAATGGACAAACATGAGCTCTCCGTCTTTGACCGGGAGTCGATCGTCAATCACAATGTCGACCCACTCGCCAAACTGCCAGAACTGCAGAACAGAAACAAGCAACTGTATGAAGAAAAAGCTGAGAGAATTCCAGATTAAACAGATCCTTAGTGTCACAAGATCCTTCAGAAATAATTGGGTTCTTCTTATTCTTATTATTAATGTTGAAAACAGCTGTGCTGCTAAATATTTTGTGGAAACTGTGATTTTATTTAAACTAAATTATTAAACTATTTTATTTGTATTTATTATTTAAGAATGCTTTGATTAATAAAGTTAAAAAAGAACACAATATTTAGATTTTGTTTTATCATTTACAAAAATAACTTTAAGGACATAGTGTGTTTCAGAACCTGAAAGTGGAATATTCCAGCATAGTCATCCTGAAAGCTCTGGCCATGAGGTACAACCCTGTGGAGGAGTTTTTCATTTAGAGTCAGAGAAGCTATAGCAGCGAGGAGCCAGCAGTCACCTGAGCAGGAAAAAGAAAAAAGAAAACGATATATATATATATATAACAGATGAGGCAAGGAGAAATAATGGCACTTATTCAAAAAGCTTTTTAAACTGTGATACTAAAATCCCTTAATAAAATGTTTGTCTTTTCATACAACACAGCAGTTGAACTGTCCATTTACAACCAGCAGGGGGACACAAAGAAAGGGGTGGGGTTTATTTTCTCTGTGAGGCCTGTGTGTACCCATCCCCGTTTACATCCCACTCAGATCTCCAGCTCAGAGCAGAGGAATTTTCCACAGCTTCAAAAGCGCAAGGGGCCGGCGGCAGGCCCAGCCTAAGCAAACGTAGGCTCAAATATATGAGAGATTTTGAAAAGTTTAAGACTTTTGGTCACTTTAAAATTTCCATTAATGTTATCTCCTAAGATTGATGAACTTTCATTATTGTGAAATATGGAAAATACTAACAAAGTATGAGTATGTTTGTGCAGACTTTCACCTAGTAATAATGTAATGTTTAATGTAATAAGAGCAAACATACAGAGATACAGATAAGTTATCTCCTAGTTTTGATGACTTTTCTATTATTGTGAAACATGGAAAATGCCAATAATAAAGAATTAGTAGGTGTTTGTAGACTTGTAATGTATTTGCTCGTTTTACACTAGGTTAATAGAAAGCAGACATATGTGATATACAAGGGCGGTAACATAAAAATGACACAAATCTGTCATGCACATTAATTGAAATAAGTTGGCACGATTACAAACATGCACTGACTCAAGGCCAGGGGGAAACAGATGAGTCACATGCAGACACGCCTCAGGTCAGTTATATGAGCTGCTCTTTCTGTCGTGACTCATGCTTCAAGTTTGCTGGTCGATTCCTGCAGAGCACCAACACTTAGAAACTACGCTGGATGACTTTTGTACGAGCAGAACACTTACCCAGAGCTCCCTGACAGATGTCTGTCCGCGAAGCTCCTCCCACAATGAACTGAGGATCATCACAGAGCTCCTGCAGAAAAGGAGAGATTAGAGGGACTGACACTGGAATTTGGGAGCCTAAAGGTTTTTATTCCTAGAAAGATTGAAGCAAGCAAGACTTTATAGGAATAGTTTAGCCAAAAATGAAAAAGCACCCTCAAGTTATAACAAACCTGTATATATTTTTTTGTATGGTAGCCTACACAAAGCATAATGTCTAAATGTTAACTTTTTTGAATGGAACGATGTTATTTTAGTCTGACTGAGACTAAGGGATAATTATTTGATATTTTGCATTAGTTTTTTTTACTTTTGTATTATATTTTATTTGAAAGTTTTAGTAATTTTGTTGTTTTTGTCATTTTTATTTGTTAATTTTTTTTATGTATTTATCTACATATAGTTATTTTAGTATGGAAGCTAAAAAAAAAAAAAAAGTTAATTGTGACTTTTTTTCCTCTGAATTGTGAGATATAAACTTGCTGTTGTGAGAAAAATAAGACTTGTGAGATAGAGCTGTAGTTACTTACATATATATATATATATATATTTTTTTCCCAGTTATCGTTTATTTTATTGCAAGTAACATTTTTTTCCGGCTTTAGTTTTAGTTAATTACCCTGGTATGGAAAATAACATATTTTCGTATATTATGGAAAAACATAACAGGCTTTGGAACGTCATGAGGACAAGTACTGCTGCCACACCCTATGTTGCCAGAAAAACATATTCATTTTCTTTCATATTCACCAGTCTGAGTGAGACCTTCATTCTTCCAGAGGAGGCATGTGTATTTTGACTAAGTGTGTCTACAGAAACGTTATAATCCATGTATATACAACTTTATAATAGTGACAACAGCTGCAATAGAGACTAGAGAGAAGGGGGGAGTCATTCTGACTGCAGGCATGGGCAGGCCCATGAAGAGCATGTGGCTGTCTAGAGTCTAGACTGATACACTACCATTTACAATATACACTACTGTCACTTTTGATGAGCCGAGTTAAAAAAATAGTAACACCATACTTTTAAATGGTAAAGTCATTTATAATGTTACAAAAACATTTATTTTAAATAAATACTGTTCTTTCCATTTATCAAAGAATCCTGAAAAAAAAAAAAAAAAAATCAACAGCACACCTGTTTACATTGATAAAAATAAGAAATGTTTCATATTAGAATGATTTCTGAAGGATCATGTGACACTGAAGAAAAGACTGAAGTAATGATGCTGAAAATTTAGCCTTGCATCACAGGAATAAATTACATTATAAAATAGGCCTATATACAAATAGAAAAGGTGTTATTTTAAATTGTATTACTATTTTACAATATTACTATTTTTGATCAAATGAATGCAGCCTTGGTAGGCATAAGAGACTAAGAGGTAGGCCTAGTGAATATATAAGAGCTAAGACAATCTAAGACAATGAAAGTCAGCATGGCCCAATATTGTCATTGAATTTCATTGCATGGACAAAAAACATATTTTGTGATCCATGAGAAAGAAAAAAAAGAGTGACATGAGGGTGAGTAACCTAACCACATCTAATAATGGAGCTTTTTTCCCATACCGTAGGTCGCATCCACTCCACATCCTGGGTTTTGGAGGAATGTGGAGCGAGTTCTTTGAAGCCGAGCGAGGGCGGTTCGGCTGGAAAGCAGGGGTCTTCAAACAGGTAGCCCCCTTCCAAACATTCCTGTTTGAGGGCCTCAAAATCCTGGTTCTGGAAGTGTAAAGCCTGCTCAAAAGAGCCCACGCCATCTGCCTTTAGCCTGTTAGCACTGATCTGTGCTGAGATCCCTCCATATGTGAACATGCTGGAGCGGTGAGATGCAGACCGGGTATAAATAGCAAACCTGATACCAAGATGATTCACACTCACTCCACATTTAAAACTCACTCCATATCACTCTAACATAATTTTTGTGCCTTTGTCTGGACATTCCATTTTGCCATAATAAAAAAAAACAGACAAATAAAAAAATGTCAATCATGTACACAGCTTTCAAAAGACTAACACTGGTGCTGAGATCCCATAAATCTTAATTTACAGTATACATGTAAATGATAATACAATGGACATATACTGTTCAAAATGAAGACAAAAAGTATTTTGACACTTTATGGGTTGTTAAACATTAAAGGCATAAGTTAATGTGATACCATGTTAATGTGGAACATGGTAATTGCACAAATGGCCAGAGAAAAATAACTGAGAATAGTTGTGCATCATGTAGAAGGTTTGATGTTGTTAATACTGTCTTTGATAAGATAGCTGGGATGGTGCCTCGGTGGCTCTTCTCAGATAAATATGTGCACAAGGTTTGTACAGTCATAATCGGGTTCTCAATGTCCTGAAATACTTTTATGCTCAAAATGCCACACCATGCATCTTATCTCTCTTATTTCGATACAAATGATTGATCAAACACAAACTGAGAGCCTCCCATTCATTTCAACAAATGAATCCCACTCAGTGCAATATCACAGTCTGCACTGCAAACAAATAAATACGAAAACTACTGACACGTCGATAAATCAACTAGGACAGTTCTGTTTTAAACCTCTATTAGTATTATGTAACATTTTGAAAACACTTTTAGTGGCGATTTATTTGGTGTCTTGTTCTGTAGCCTACATTTCTTTTCTAAAATGTAAGGAATGCCAAACATTTGTCTTGGTGCTGTTACTCCATTAAACATTCGCAAATCACTGCGGTTCACTTTAATTATTAACTTCACAGCAATGTTTTTAGCGATACTACGATAGCTAGACGTTTCTAAGCTTCAATATGTGCAAAACAGAATACTAACACTGAATAAAGTATCTAATGCGGCAGACTAACAGCAGGCCGACGGAGACCAACAACACGGCCAGAATAAAGCTAAATAAATCTCGACGTGATTCATTGAGGGTAGAAATACAAGAATCGCTAAACTTGCCTTGCCACTGGGGTCCTGTCTGTCTCTTCTGTGATGGGAATGTGTGAAATATACAGTTCTATTCGTCCGAAAGATAAGCGACACACTCGTGTAGAGTTATTAGAGCTTCAGTGTGTGTGTGTGAGAGAGAGAGAGGGAGAAAGAGAGGAGGCGGAGCGATACAAGAGCACCTGTCACAACATAACGGACAAGTGCTATACAAATTCCCGAGCCTTGAAGATTCCTAATGAAAGTAAAAACAATAACTAAATATTATTTTTACATTACTTATTTCATACAGTATACTTTCTTCAGAGATTTAAAATATTACAGTAACAACAAACGTTTTAGGTTGGCCAGAAAGTGCTACAATTATTGACAGAAATTCTCCTTAAAAGTCGAACCCCTTGAACGTAATTGAATAATTTAAACACAGGAAAGAGCATGATATAATAAAAGATAACTTTATTTGCTTCTCTAAAGCAACAAGGCTTTGTATTTTACATATTTTTAAATTCCAAATGGTACAAATGGAAATACCAATGCTTGCAAGACAGCAAGAAAAAAAAAAAAAGAAAAAAAAAGAAATAAAAAAAAAAGAGTAAATTTGGTTTAGGACAAATCTTGAATTTCATTCAAAGTATGAAGTTCACAAACATTTTTATCTTAGCACTATAAATTATCTAAACTAAAGTTTGAATAGACTCTGTGCATTAAAAAAACACATAAATCAAAATGATAGTTTTGTGGCTTTTAACAATTGATTATCAATAGCAAATCATGGTTCTTTGTTGTGATGTGGCTATTTTTTTATGGACAATCCCTAAAATATGTTCTATTGAAATTTCAATAGGAAATACATTAACATAAAAAAATTATGTTTGTCAAGTGAGTAATTGGTCATCAGGTCTGTAATTGGTTGGTTTTTAACATTTTCTTTAAAAATGTGAGCAGTGCTTGCTCACACAAACAAGATGCTAGGGTGTTGTGAGTCATTGCCAGAGCATTGCTATGGAGTTTCTAATATGTTGCTAGATGGTTGCTTACTGGCCACTTACAAGTTTGATACAATGATCTGGCCCCCATTTATTGCTTGGATCCCTCTTGGGATTTTTTTCAACAGTTGTATCGTAGATAAGGTGAAAATCATCTGTCTGATAACTTAAAATATTTGCAGAATTCTCCTAAAAAACCCACACAATTTGGTCAACCAATCACAGCAGCAGCAAAAAAGAGAAAAGAAAAACAGTGATGCCTTGCAAGCACCACATTAAGAGAAAAGTCCATTACAAATAAAATAACAGCCAACTATACTTGTATCTCTGTAGCAGTACAATGGACACATTTACAAATTCCATGTGGCCCACTATACTAATTAAGCATTTATCTATATGAATGTTATCTTTGTAAGGTAACTAGCACAATAAAAATGTAATTCATAATAATCCTCTCTGGCCCTTTAAATCATAGCAAATGACAGCCACTGAAAGAAAGAAAAAGAACCATATAAAATGCATACACAAAATGTATAAACATTAAGATATGCTACTAGACTGCAAGATTTTGCGTACCTGGAAGAAGTCCAACTCAATGAACCCACTGTTGTCAGCATCAATCCTCTTGAACACTTCTACAAAAAGTAAAAAAAAAAAGTTGTCAATTTGTTGTTGAAGTTTAATTTCTATAAACAGAAAGGAATATAATCACATTATATAGTATGAAAGAATTATTTGCCTCTGGACTACAGAAAGATGTTTTTCAGGTAATTTGTATACAGAACAATTTAAAGTGCCCCTATTATGATATTTTTAAGGTTTCCTACAATAGGTTTACATGCATGAAATGTCAAAAAACACCAATTTTCTCAGTAAACATTGCAGCATCAACTTTACGAAGAAACACTTCGATAAAGGATCCAGTCTCTCTAAACCCCACCTTTCCCAGAGCCTAATCTACTCTGATTGGTCAGACTGCCCAGTTCTTTGTGATTGGTCTACCTTTTACAGCACATGTCCCAATCGAAACGGCTATCACCGTATCTGAATTTAAGCTCCAGAGGCTTCCTCAGCACTTGTACACACTGGGATACAAACAGTTTTTCTTTTTTAACGGCGTCTTCTCAACATGTCAACAATATGAACTCTTCTAGGATCTCAGCTACAACTACAGGGTTTGAGGGCGGGTCAAAGTAGATGTTATTTGTGGGCAGCCAATGAAGACCATAGACTGGCATTATTCAAATTTGTGCAAACCCACGTAGGTTCGTCCAGCGAAGTAAGACGGGAATTACTGCCGGCTTTTTTCAGAATCGGTTCTTTCTTTTAGGAGACAATAACTTTATTTGTTGTGCACTTTGATCCTAAAAACTCTGCAGACCTTTTACATTCACAAACAGCTATCTTACAACTTATTTCTTCTCAAGTGTTGGAAACTCAGAAGCTTAGACCAGGAGACGTTGAGGTATCTTTTAGAAGTTCTTTATTACGTCGCTGTAGCATCTCAATCTAGTCTAACTAAAACATTGTAGCTTATATTAATTTCAAGGGGGAGGAGTTTCCTCGAGGGGGAATACATTCAAGAAACAAAGCATGTCAATTAGCTGAGCCAGGAGAACAGGATGGAGCAGAGCTTCCCGCACTGAGACAGGACAAAAGGTGAGGGGGGGGGGGGGGGGGGGGGGAGACTCTCTCAGCATGTCCCTTCACCTACAGGCCTTGATCACTATCAGCCCCTCTGTGTCTTTGGGAACACGCTGAGACACATGAGAACAGAACTTATAAAACAACAGGTGATGGTCTCAGTGATGATATCTGCTCAGGCTCTAGCATGTGTAGCAGGAACAGGCACCCGTGAGGGTTTGTTGAACAATTCACACTAATAAACTTCCTCAGTTTATATTCTATAGAATTGGAAATCTAAATTAAACCTTTAATAAATGTGTATTCCTTCACTTACACACTGCATAAAAGGTAATATTCGAAAAAGCATAATAGGGGCACTTTAAAGTTTTACTTAAAATCTGTAATTTTCAAGTAAAAAACATAACTTGAGACAATTCAGAAAGTATGTAGTAAAGTGATATACAACTGTAATGCGGTCAACAAACCTCAAGTACTTTATAGCCATATACAGTTAAAACAAAAAGGACACCCTTAAAACCGATCTCAACCAATCAGAATTAAGAAATCACTGCTCTTACTGAACATCATCTCCAGGCGCATCACGCAGGACACAAAGTTATCAAAGTCGATGGTCATGTCTGTGTCTCCGTAGCGTGCAGCCAGACTCTGATGAATGCAGTCATTCAGAGAGAATCCTGTGAAATGATTACCAAAAAAATAAACTCAAAGTTTGTTTTGCTGCTTGCAAATAACAGCGGTTCATATTATTTTGACTTTCAGGAATATACTGTATCAGAATTCATTTAATTCTTTAAAAGTTGAATGAAGGGTCAATGGTCAGCGTACCTGCTTCTTTCAAAGCCATTCGCATCTCTGGTGTACTCATACAGCCGGACCCATCCATGTCATTCTTCTTATAAATGCCCTAAAAAAGGGATGATAAAGATGTTACCCCAAGATAACTCATGAGAAGCAAAAGTTTCTATGCAGAATTTGAAACAAACTGACCAGATACTTTTGAATTTTCTTCCAAAGAGTGGCAAACTCAGATAACCCCAGTTTACCATTGCCACTTTCCTGTACTAGAGTTAAGTCAAACTGATTGTGACACTCAGAAACACTTTAACAACAACTGTCTGTTGGACTATTTGTAAAAGGATACATCCATGAGGTTCACCATGACTCTACACGTATCCAAACTGAAACCATCTGTCTTTATATCTGCTCCTGTACAGAGAAGACAAATTGTTTACTAAATATCTTTATAAATATGTTTTTTTTAATAATAATGTATAAAGAAAATACTTACTTTTGGCGACTATTTTGTTTAAAATTTTTCGCAGCTCAATGACAGAGATCTCCATGTCCTTAGATAAGAGCAAACATTTTAACATTTTTACATGTTTATCAAGTAAAGTAATCCATGAGCATAAAGGCCCGTTCACACCAAGGACAATAACTATAACGATAATGATAAAAAGTATTTCTAAAAATCAAGCCACAACTATAACAATAACGGCACAGAGTGACAATATTGTTTGAAACAGAATGATATAAAGCAGCCAATCAGAATCCATTTTGCTTTAAAAAGCTTGAGGATTTAAAGCAGCAGACGACAAAACTGCAGCGTGCGTGCGCTAATAAACAGAATGATATTGTGCGCTGGTGTGGATGCTATTAAGAGTTATTGTTATAGTTATTGTTCTTGGTGTGAACAGGCCTTTATGCAGGGTCTAAAATAACTCACATCTCCAGCAAGTTTAGTAAATAGTCCCCTAAAGCCAGCATCAACCTCCTCTTCAGACACTGTGTCCTGAGGAAAAGAGGGTTATTGATGACATTCACAGTAATAAATGGCAATATTATCCACATTCTTCCTGAAGAGCCTACTGCGTTTTGAATTATGGGAGACACTTCCGGTTTGGGGAGCTTCCACTCAAAAAGACAACATTTTTTTGATGTTCAGTTTGACTGTTATTGTTTGTTATTAAGTTGACTGAATAAGTTGTAAATTTCCCTTCATGTTTTATTTTCAGACGTCAGAAGAATATCCCAACGCTTGGTATTTTAATGTGACATAGTATCACAAGAATAGCTGTGGCAAGAGCTCTTTTCAGTTGCTGTATTCTTTTCCTCCAGATTATTTTCTTTGTTTTCCACTGTAACAATGTTAAAAATTGTTACAGTGGAACAATTTTCACTTTTCACTTCTAATCCCTATTAGCAGTGCTGGAATGTTTCTAAAGCAGACAAAACATTTTTGATTAAGATAATGCATTTTATATAATACAGACATATATTACTACAGTGATATTTAACATCTGTAATATTGCTGCAGAAAGAATCAAGCTTTTGTGGTAATTTATGGTCTTTTGAAAGTAATTGGTTAATTCTTTAACACTTTTAAATTTCCTTTTAACATACAATGGCCTAAGGGTGAGAATAATGTCACTTCATTGTACCCAGTTGTTGTTTTTTGTTTAAGCTTATTGCGTTTACAGAGAGGATTGTTTACAGTTTAACAGAAGTTACTCCCATAATTCACACAAAAGGAGGAAAAATGTGTAAAGGGATACGAAGGAAAATGGGACTTACATCTTCTATGTTTGCCTCTACAGGGTCATCACATTGTCTGGAGGAAATAAGAGAAGCAGGGATAGTAGATAAACTCCCCCCCTTCAAAAAATTGAATGATAATATAATACAAATAATAGGGATGCACCGAAATGGCATTTTCACTTTTTGTCCGAAAAAAGAAAAAAGGCTGAAAATATGCCACTCACTCTTCCGTGTTCAGAGATCAGTTTCACTCTGGCGCAGCATGTTTGCTTGTACCTTTAGGAGCAGCTCTGCTTCTGAAGATACACAAGTTCGAACTCGAAGCGACTGTTGTGTGTGTGCGCGCGCTGTGCTCAATGTTACGTCAGTGTTGCCAACTCTCGCGAGACAAAAAAGCAACAGCAGCTTCAAAAACAAGCCTAAAATTATTGTATTATTTCTTATCATCAATATTATTTCTCATCATAAAATGAGCCTGCAACATACTTAACTGAAACCACTCTGAAACTCTCACACGAGTTTGGAAAAAGTAAAAACAGAAAAGGTTTGGAGATGGCCAGTGGCCTCCAGATGGTGTCCCAGTGGCTTACATTATTGTCAGTTTAGTTAGTGATTAATTTACAGCAAAATAAAAGATAAAATCTATGCTTTCATGTCCGAAAACATTAGTAGGATTCAGTCGTCCGTTTAAGAAACACCATGTGTGTGTGTGTGGGATGCGCTCTCTGCTCAATGTTACGGTCTGTGTGTGTGCTGCGCTCTCTGCTCAGTTGCTCACGGCCCAAACGCTCCACTCATGTACCGTTCACGCTCACTGGAAAAATAAAGTCCGACATGAAATTTCTCTGGACTCGTTTCTGAATGCAATATCCCTACTGTGCTGTAATATGGTGTGTAAAGCCGTGCTCTGATTCTGTTGCATAGAACTCAAATTTTTGTGTTACTTTAAATAAAAGGTTATTCTATTGGTTTGTATTTTTTTTATTCAGATTTATTAAATTATGGAATTTAATTAAAATATCTCATATTAATATAATTATACAAAAAACTAATTTACAATAAGAAATTAATAATTATATATAATATGTTATATATATATATATATATATATACACACTCACCGGCCACTTTATTAGGTACCCCATGCTAGTAACGGGTTGGACCCCCTTTTGCCTTCAGAACTGCCTCAATTCTTCGTGGCATAGATTCAACAAGGTGCTGGAAGCATTCCTCAGGGAGTTTGGTCCATATTGACATGATGGCATCACACAGTTGCCGCAGATTTGTCGGCTGCACATCCATGATGCGAATCTCCCGTTCCACCACATCCCAAAGATGCTCTATTGGATTGAGAACTGGTGACTGTGGAGGCCATTTGAGTACAGCGAACTCATTGTCATGTTCAAGAAACCAGTCTGAGATGATTCCAGCTTTATGACATGGCGCATTATCCTGCTGAAAGTAGCCATCAGAAGTTGGGTACATTGTGGTCATAAAGGGATGGACATGGTCAGCAACAATACTCAGGTAGGCTGTGGCGTTGCAACGATGCTCAATTGGTACCAAGGGGCCCAAAGAGTGCCAAGAAAATATTCCCCACACCATGACACCACCACCACCAGCCTGAACCGTTGATACAAGGCAGGATGGATCCATGCTTTCATGTTGTAGACGCCAAATTCTGACCCTACCATCCGAATGTCGCAGCAGAAATCGAGACTCATCAGACCAGGCAACGTTTTTCCAATCTTCTATTGTCCAATTTCGATGAGCTTGTGCAAATTGTAGCCTCAGTTTCCTGTTCTTAGCTGAAAGGAGTGGCACCCGGTGTGGTCTTCTGCTGCTGTAGCCCATCTGCCTCAAAGTTCGACGTACTGTGCGTTCAGAGATGCTCTTCTGCCCACCTTGGTTGTAACGGGTGGTTATTTGAGTCACTGTTGCCCTTCTATCAGCTCGAACCAGTCTGGCCATTCTCCTCTGACCTCTGGCATCAACAAGGCATTTCCGCCCACAGAACTGCCGCTCACTGGATGTTTTTTCTTTTTCGGACCATTCTCTGTAAACCCTAGAGATGGTTGTGCGTGAAAATCCCAGTAGATTAGCAGTTTCTGAAATACTCAGACCAGCCCTTCTGGCACCAACAATCATGCCACGTTCAAAGTCACTCAAATCACCTTTCTTCCCCATACTGATGCTCGGTTTGAACTGCAGGAGATTGTCTTGACCATGTCTACATCCCTAAATGCACTGAGTTGCCGCCATGTGATTGGCTGCATAGAAATTAAGTGTTAAGGAGCAGTTGGACAGGTGTACCTAATAAAGTGGCCGGTGAGTGTATATATATATATATAAAGAGTCATATTTGGTTTTCGGCCATGTGCTTTCAGAATTTTCGGTTTTGACCCAGAATTTTCATTTCAGTGCATCCCGAATAATAATAATAATTTATATACATATAAATAAACCATAATGTAAATAATACAATATAGGTTTAATTTTCTTAAATGGCTTAAAGGGTTAGTTTAGCCAAAAAGAAAATTCTCATTAATTACTCACCCTCAATGTTTTTTTGCACAAAGCACTCGTGTCGCTTCATAAAATTGAGGTTAAACCACTGGCGTCACATGGATTATTTTAATGATGTCTTTACTACGTTTCTGGTATTTAAAAGTGTCAGTTGCGTAGGTTGTCAATGGAGGGACAGAAATCACTCAGATTTCATCAAAAAGATCTTCATTTGTGTTCTGAAGATGAACGAATGTCTCACGTTTTTGGAACGACACGAGTGCGAGTAATTAATAAGGGAAATTTTCATTTTTTGGGAACTATCCCTTTAAAACCTTTGAAATATTGAGAAAAAAAGGTCACTTGTAAAGTAATACAGTTTTTGTTTGATCACATGTTGAAGACACTACAAGAACATGATCTTATTAAGAACTTATCAATCATTTTTGATTCAATAAAACAAGACAGTCCTTACTGTATCTCAGTCTGTTTCTCGGAGAACACACGTACACAGAAGTCTCCGTTCTTGTGCGGTTCGAATGTGGAAGGGACGATGAGATATTCTCCAGGAGGAAGTTTAAAGCGGGTGCTGACCTCTCTCAGGTTAATGAAGGTCTCAGATCGAGCTTTCTGAGCGTGGCTCAGGAAATAATTCTTATCCAGATGAACTTCCTTTTGCCCATGGAACTGCAATGAGGCGATCAAGAACCAGAGGAAGAATAAACTAGATGTTTGCATTTTTTTAAGAAAATGTGTGTAGGTTTTGCCTGTGCAAAAGTCAATGCTACATTGCTAGGGTGTTGTTGGTGGTTGCTAAGGCATTGCTATGTGGTTGCTTGGGAGTTTTGAGTGATCGCTCAGTGGTTATTATTGCCTAAAAAGTGTATCTGAAATATGTTTACTGTTTCTACTATTTATGGTAATGCTCCACATTTTCATTTGCAAAAATCCTTTTGAGGTTTTTCCATTGTGCTCACCTGTGAAGGCACCTAGAAAGAAAGCAAAAAGAATAGGTGTATAAACAGCGCCCTTCACAGGTTGTCATAAACATTACAATAACAAACACAAACCATTTGTATCTTAGCAACCTCACCTCATATATGGCATAGCCAATGGTGTGCATGTCCTCTCCAGACTTCCTCATTTTGCGCCGGTTCTTCTGAATCAAGCCAATCACCAGACTGCAGCCTACTTCATTATCATCAGGATCATCATCTTCCTCCTCTACTTTGATCTTAAATTGAGGATTCATCCAGAAGGTGTCTTTGGAAGACAATTAAAGGAACTGATTACATACACACAGTACAAACTGTGCTTCTAGACATTCTTTAATCTGCCACAGACAGACAGTCCCTTCCCAAACTCACGGCATTGGTAGAGCCAATGTTGTTATGCCATGCCCACTATAACAGATTGCAATTCCATTTAGTGCAAGGTCAGGAAACTACACTTCACCTTTAAGGTCAAAGAAATATAAACATGCTTACATGGATGGTTCCTGCATCCACCAGCTGTAGAGCCTCTTCTCCAGGTGCCATCGAATTTACATGCACTCCAGTGTTTGACAGAGTCCGAGGACAGCGTGTCTGGTGTCAGAGTGCAGACCTCCAAGCGATTATAGTGCCTCACAAAATCTGAGAACGACATCCTGCACAAATGCAAATAGGAAGTGAAAAACTGTTATTGTGGTTATATGGTTATTAACTGAATTTGACGTTACCAGAACTCTCCATCTTCTGCTTTCACAATCTCACGTTCAGATGGATCGACAGCGCTCCACTCAGAAGAGCTAAAATACAGGGTGCATAGATATAATTAAGTAATAAAGTTAAGCAATGTTGTGAATATTCTACTCTATAATGCTAGAAATGCTCAATTTCAAGCTCATGCATCAATATAATACAGATTTTAATAAATGAAGTTATTTTTAATTCATTAAATTGTTGGGTCTTACTTGTCACTCCAGGCCCCCGTCCATTCCACCTGACCCCAAGGATTACGAACTCTGACCAGCTTCTCCTTTCGACCTCGATAATTAACCTGGCAAAATAGTACATAGATTATACATATAAAAGTTTACTTTTAGTATATGTCTTCTTTCACTAAACCAATGCACAGGGAAATGTCTGAATTTAGTCTCACATTATTACCCCCCCCCCCAAAAAAAAGAAAGACACTGATAATAAATTACCTCAATTGCCCCAGTAAGAGAGTAAGCATGTCCTTTCACAAGCTTCTGATTAGTAACGGCCTCAGAGTCTGCGGCACTGGTGATCTGTAGGAACAAAGAACTGGTAATATAAGCACTGCATCTTTTTTAACAGGATTTTCATTTTTGGGTGAACTATTCCTTTAACATCTTTAGGTGTGCTGAAGACCTCATACATCTATGGAGCATCCCAACAGAGCTCCAGAGTCCAGGGCCTTTCTGATGATTTGGAACATGTTGGATGGCGCACTTCTCAACTCGTACATTTCTGCAATCCCACCGGTGAAATCCTCAAAACCTTCAGTTGTGGAACCTCCAGACAGAGCTTCATAACACCCATTCACTCTGAATGAGAGAACACATGAGTGTCACTCTGAGGGAAAGTGTGCAAAAAGAGTGATATAGACTATAATAATTGTTTACCTTCCATTGGTATTGATAAAAATGTTAATGAGAATGCCCAAAAATGTGTTTGGGTGATATTTAGGTGCTATATGTGCATGACTTACTAGAACACTTTGCAAAACTGTAACCACATATTTAAGATTGCATACAAACAAAAAAACTAATAAATCTATATTCTATACACAAATTTGAACAATGTTTATGTGCATGAATTCAGAACATAGTTTTATTAGTAGTATAAAATATTTTTTTTATTCAAAGAATCTTTAAAAAGTATTACGGTTTCCACAAAAAAATATGAAGCAGAACAAGCATTTTCAACATTGAGAATAATAAGAAAGCATTTTCTTGAGCAGCAAATCAGCATATTATAATGATTTCTGAAGGATCATGTGTGACTGAAGACTGGGGTAATGATGATGTAAATTCAGCTTTGCATCACAGGAATAAATTACATTTAAAAAATATTTAAATAAATTGTATAATATATATATATATATATATATATATATATATATATAAAGAAAAACAATATTAATGTTTTACTGTGTCAAGTACTTTGATTTTGATCAAAAAATGCATTGGTGAGCGACACTAAGTAAACTGAAATGCTAGACTGCAATTGTGATTGTTATAATGACACAAGTGAAACATCCCAAACCCAACAAAAGATTATATGACTCACTTTGCATAGGCCTTCTCCAGCAGGGCGCTCCAGAACTCAGAGCCTGTGGCGGAATGAACAAACAGCAGTTCTCCATCTCTAGTGGGTAATCGATCATCCACCACCACATCCACCCATTCCCCATACTGCCACAACTGCAACCAGCAAAACAAATGTACTTAAATTATGGAGGAATCACAGCAGATGACAATTAAAATACAACCTCATAACACAGAATCAAGAGCCAAAGCAGTCTTAAAGTCCTGTGAATCATCTCTGGCATCACTTACAGTTATAAACTGGGAATGATTTATAAAATGCTTAAATATAATTAAACTCAGTGGTATGGCAAAAAGTAGAATTTAAAAATACAGTAAGGCTGAGCACACAGAGGAACTGGGCATGCACTTCCTGTCCGTCTACTATGAGTCACTTTGACTTCCTGTCCTGACAAAAACCTTCCACCATTCCAACCCATAAAACCGAGCCAAACTGAGTCTCTGTTAAAGAGAGATAATTATTTACTAGACATCTATCTGTCTAATACCTGCCTAGCAACCTCCCAGAACACCATAGCAGCTACTTAGCAACCACTCAACACCTTATCAACATCCTAGCAAGGCTTGATTCTTTAAAACTTCATTGGCTCTTCAAACAGCCTAAATATTCAAAATATTTCTCTTTAAGTTCAAATTTAACATACTTTTACTTAGTTTACCTGAAAGTGGAAAATTCCTGCATAGTCTTGCCCAAAGCCCTGGTTGGATGGAACGACGCGAGCCAAAACATCTTCATTGAGGGTTAGTGATGCAATGGCCGCTAAGAGCCAGCAATCACCTGCAGAAAGAAAAATAGTTGTAATTTTGGAGGTTTTTTACGAACTTTACCAAAATTAACAGCTGCAAAGATATTATGAATGTTAAAGGGATAGTTAGACGTCTAAGAATTTGAATTATGAATTTGAATGTCGGCAACCAAACAGTTAATGGGCCACATTTAATTCCATAGTTTGGAAATATAAATACTATGGAAGTCATCAACTGTTTGGTTACCCATGATAGTCTTTAAAATATCTTATTTTCTGTTCAGCAGAAGAAAGAAATTCACAAAGGGTTTGGAACAACATGAGGCTGAATAAAGAACTGGTTGATAAAATAATTTTAATTTTTGGGTGAACTTTCCTTTGAATACCCATAAGTTAAATTGACATTTTACCAAAGCAGAGATGTAAATAATGCAAAGTTATGTGTAAAAGCAGTTAAAAACATTATGACTTCAAGCCTAAATTCTACATAAATTAAAGTTTCTCCTTTTATGTTGCACTGTTGAAAGAAAACCAATGGGTTTTTAATAGCCCGAGGGTGAGTTAATGATGACAGAGTTTTCATGTTTGTGGTGTACTATCCCTTTAAGACTTTGCTTCCTACATGCTCAATTGCAAGCACTGAGATTCTATCCTCCAGCAGTTTGTTGTAGGCCTACACAGTTTGTCCTGCCCAAATATCCTTTGCATTCCGCAATCTTCACAAAGACGACTCAGTTAAACTAGCTGCCTCTGAAATAAATAGCCTTTCAGATTCTTCACCCAACATGTCAGCTGATTAGGGTTCAAAATGCCTTTAACTAACAGGGCTGAAAAAAACGGTTTCCTAGGCATGAATCATCTTTCATTCAGCTATGACATTATGTTCCTAGTGATACTACCATGTTCAACAACACTGAAAGTGTTACTGTAGAAACGGATAAACTATCAGTCTTAATGGGGAGTTTCCTCAACCAGTGTCGAAACTATTTTAGCACTATGTCCCATTCTAAAAGAACTCTCTGGAGTGTTTAGCGAGGCTACAAGTATTGCACGACTCTTCAATCAAACCTATGCATATAATGAGATAACTCAAATAGACTGAACTAACAAATAAACTAAATAAAAATAAACTAAATAATACAATTAATAAAACTTGAATGCATACATAATTTATTTTGTAAAGAAATCGATATGCAGCCAAATACACAAAAAAGTAATTAAAGTCAAATCTACAAAACATGTCTATAAAAATATATATAAAAAGCATTCATCCACACTTCATCATAATCATACATATGTTTTAAAAGATACAAAAAAGATGAAATCAGAAATTTGGTGCAAGCACATACGCAGATTTAGATGTAATATAATAGGGAGCCTTGTGAGGCAGATTTTACAGGAATCATTCCAAGTGTTATGCAACGGTGCATATCACACCCCGCTTTATGAACACAGACAGAAGATTGATCCATACGGCTCAACAGACTAATTGCAAGTAAAACACAAACAAACAGAGGAGCTAAAAACAGCAATGGCTGGGATTTCATCCAAAAAGTGCCCAAAACTTCTCTGATGTCTGAGCAACTTTACTGGGTCTCACTTATTAGACAGCAGTGCAATATTAAAGGGGAACCGAATACTCAAAGACAGTGGGTGTGCTTCTTAAAACGTTTCCACATGCGTAGAGGGGAGTTCCTAAAAATGTAGTAAGAATAAGACAATTCCAAGATAGCTTCATAAAATACAAGACTCAATTGCTCAATCTTACATGCTCCTTCTGGTCATTCCTCATAATGAACACATTTTGGACTGTTATATTGCCCACAGCGGTGCTTACTTACCTAAACCTCCTTGGCAAATATCTGTTCTTGTAGCTCCTCCAACAATAAACTCAGGGCTGGAGGTGAGTTCCTGCAGGAAAAGTGAAGCAGCATTTACATGAAGTTTTCAAAAAAAACTAAAACAAACACGTAGTACTTAAAATGTTAGAATTTCTATTCAAATAGCCTACTCATGAGTCATGTGTTGGCAGACATTGCTTTTTAAGAAAAGTACACCACCAAGAATGCTTCATGCCACAATGCCAAGAAAGTTAGATGGATAGATGGATAGATGGATAGATGTATAGATAGATAGATAGATAGATAGGTAGATAGGTAGATAGGTAGATAGGTAGATAGGTAGATAGATAGATAGATAGGTAGATTTTGCCTTGGTATATGATGAATTAGTATGGTAAAACTACATGTTGATTTGACAGGAACTCACCCCTGGTCTTTTCCACACAACACCTCTGGTTTTTGACGACCGTGGACCGAGTTCGTTGAAGCCCAGAGTTTCGGGAGCGGCTGGGAATGTTGTATCACAGAACAGTTCCCCGCGGCTCAGACATTCACTTCTCAGACTCTCAAAGTTCTGGTTCAGGTACTTCACTGCATTGGTGTTCGTCCCAAAGCCAGCAGCCAGGGCTCTCTTCTTGGCGAGTGTTGATGCCACGCCGGACATTTTCTAAACTTTTCCCCTGTGCTTCTCTACAGCTGTAAAGTCCGACAGTGAAATATTTCTACTCGTACGCCTTCACCCACTCCTCCTCCTTCTAGGACAGGCGTGGTCCTAAGCCTTAATTGTAGGGGCCGTTCACACACGCACAGGATTTCTGGGTTCTTTTTGCGTTTAAAAACAGCTGGACGCAGCGCAGCTTAAAAGGAGCAGAATGCAGAACGTCTCATGGCGGCTTTACAAAGCGCTGAGGAATTGACTTCACGCGTTTAGAGGAAGCGGTCTTGCATTTCGTCTGCACGCGCTTTTTTAGCGGATTTATACCTCAGACCGTCTTGCTGGGGGAATAAAACAAACCTTTTCTGGTCTCCCACCCAGGTCAAGCCGGTCTGTTGGCTGGTTTTACAGGGGTTTGGTCACTTTTTAGTTGGTCAGGCTGCTAGTCTTTTCAGTAGGGTTGGCTTCTGGTAAATCAGCCAGGTACTTGATTCTAATTGGTCAATTATTTGCCGTCCTTCGGGTCATTTATTCTTTTATTTATTATTATTATTATTATTATTATTATTTTGTATTATTATTCTTTTACAGGCTTGGTTCTCCATACATCCATGGTAATTATCGTTGTATATATAGGCCTAGGCCTATTTTTATTTTGGGTTAATAAAGATGTGCACTGATCAGCTACTTTCGGGGACTTGCTCGCTTTTGTTTCATACAATCGTAACTGGCACCATCTCGACTGACTGAGTTCTCGAATATAGAGAGCTTTC
Source organism: Semotilus atromaculatus (assembly GCA_031834385.1). NCBI lineage: Eukaryota > Metazoa > Chordata > Actinopteri > Cypriniformes > Leuciscidae > Semotilus > Semotilus atromaculatus. The sequence continues at coordinate 33,109,820 of JAULUF010000025.1, forward strand.
AGAGAACTTTATTAATTAGGCTATTAGGACTACTGCAATACTATTGCAATGTTCGTCTTGTTGGTAGCGCCGATTATTTTGTATCGGGTAACAAGGGACAATGAGTCATTTTGTGAAATTGTTTTCACTGTTTCTATTATAACTAAAATATGCTAATAATTGCCAAAATATGGGCAATTAATATTTTACATTTTGTGCTACAACTAAATAATAAAATTAGCTTTAATAACTCATTAGCTGATGCATCATCATCCTGTGCACATGCTAGAAATGTTTGCATAATTGTTTTACATAATAGCCTACCCACATGCCGCTGTTGGCCAATCTGAGTGCTAGTGATACTTTAATTGTATCAAAGTTCTCTTAAACTCTTCTGCTCCAAATCATCACAGGGCTGAAGATCTGCATTCTCACGATGAACTGCTGCTGCCCTCTTGTGTTCTTTACACAGCAATGTACACTACAAACAACCATTTTATCAAATAGGCTAGTTTATAACTCAAATGGTATATTATTGTTCATTAAAACAAGAGCATAGGTTAAATTCTTGTTCCAAACATAAAAACTTTAAACTTCCATGCACTGTAAAATTAAACTGTGTTAAATGTCATATATTTATTATGCATTTAATAATAGCTAGTAATAATAGTTGAATTAGCCTGACGTTCTGGCCAACATTCTATAAGAGCTAAAAATTGTATAGCAGTGGTAGGGTACATAGGAAATTATAATAATTATTTTATGTCTGCCAGAGGAAAATAATAGGCTAGTTCTGTAAGCAGCAAGCATTCAGAATATTGAACTCGTGTCAAATAAACATTTTAATGCCTTCTGATGTTTCTCAATTTGGAATACAAATAGATCTAAAATGACATCACATAGCTAGGCTACTTGATAGTCTTTTTTTTTTTTTGCTCGTCCAAGTACCAAGCCATATTTTCCTCCTTCTTTCCATTAAAAGCATGTCCAGCAGAGGGAAGTAGAGTTTCAAGCAAACACACCAACATTCCGAAGCAGTTTAGTCTCACTTTACAAGGACTTTTCTCGTCTTGTGTTGGTACCAAAGCCGCTTTATAATACCATCTTTGGTGGTACAGGATTCTGGTGGTAATGTAACTCACTTCATTTTAGCCTTTAGACTGGTGTTACAAATCATTAAACCAGTGATTGCAATATAATATGTAAAATATATATATATATATATATATATATATATATATATATATATATATATATATATATATATATATATATATATATATATATAAATAAATATATATATATATATATATAACACCGTAAAAGTATAATAAAATATAGGTCTACTATATGCTATTAAATGTAGTCTGTAACCAAATTGCGTAAAATTGAATAAACCCAAATTATTTTATTTTATGAGAACTTGTAGGCTACTATTCTAACTTGCAGCGTCGCAAATGGTCACATGACACATGAGAACCAATAGGCTGAGAAGGTTTGGTAAAGCAAACAAAAAGGCGCCATTTTAATTGACGGTAACCTGCCAAAAGACGAAGAACAAAAGGGAGTTTAACTGAACAATGCGAACAAATATGCAAAATCGTTTCAATTTTGATTTGTGCCCTCACACATTGCAGAGTGCTTTTTGTGGTGACTTTTTCATAACTTGGTATAAATCATCCACTTGTATGCAAAATTCTCAGAAGCCTTCCGAAATAAGGGTGAGTAAGTTAGCCTAACTTCCTAGTAAGTTAACGTTAATGTGATGAAGTCCACATGATGGCAGCAAAGAAATAAAAAGCAGGCATCCGAAAGTCCCTTGAATTTACACATTCAATCGATTTTAAACCATTCCAATGCAAGGAGATGAGAAATAAGAATCTATTTGCTACTTGTGCGTTGTTATCTTAACAGAGATGTGCTTTCCAGACAGACAAAAACTCAAAAACCGTAATATGACCCAAACTGTGAGTTTTGTGATCTGTTGAATTACTATAGTATAATATATAACTATAATATGATATAATATAATATAATGACAGAAGGGTGCCCATTTGCCGTTACAAGCAGAGTGTGAATTATTATCGAGGGGTTTGGAGGAGTTTTGCCACTCAGCACTTTTCATTATCAGCATTGGACTGTATATAAAACATATGTAGTACTATCATTGCTTACTTCATTATAATTTTGCAAATCATAAATACACGAATTTATACATGTATCACAATAAATAGTGTTTTGGTGAATCATATTTGATACAATTCACAGTTAGCTACTGGCGGTAATTTCTTGAGTCGTCCCCTCTGAAAGTCATTGAATAATTCTCACCCTGGTTATAATATAATATAATATTATAATATAATATAGTATCAAGATGTACACAAACTTTTTTTTTTACAAAGCAGCATTGGATTATATTATATTATTACATTTGTTTAATCAATTATATTACCTTATTACTATTATTATTATTATAATATAATATATTAATATAATTATATTATTATTATTATACACTATATTGTTATATAATAGCCTATGTATTATATTATATAGCCTGTTTTATGATTATATATATATTAAATTCGTTTAATCAAGAAATAAAACAAAAACACTTGTATTTATGTAATTTATAAGAGATGGATGATTATTTAACTGCTGAAATGCAGTGAAATGCAAAATGACATTTCTTGCAAGCTTAATTTATAGATGACAAATGACACTCGACGATGATGCTCAGTCATGCAGCATTCAACTTGTTTTAAACTTGAAACCGCAACATGAGGATGCGAGAGAGAGAGAGAGAGAGAGAGAGAGAGAGCGAGAGCGAGCGCGCGGAGCATCAGCACTCTCTCAGCATCAGGATCAGCGGTCGGTCGGTCGGTCGGTCGGTTGTCGAGAGCACACGGGCCGGACTGATCAGGAGGAAGCAGGTAAGAACGCGGACTCTCTGACTTACTCTGGAAAACTGATGACAAGTCTGTAGGCTACAACCGCTACTTTTATTGAGAACATTACTTAAGGATCACCTAGACATGTTAGAAAATTAGACAACAGTGATGCAACCAATGCTTTCAGTTGGCCATTCAATTTCTATATTTTGTGCTCTATAATATTTCTGTTTTATGATCTTTTAAGTTTTTTTTAAACCTTTGAATGTTTATTAGTTTTTGCGTAAGTGTTGCGCGTATCGGGTAGCGGTGCACGCGCCTGCTGCGCGTGTCGTTATTTATTCATATGTCATGCGAGCACACGAGTGTGAACTAGCGGGTTGCCATGAGCGCACGAGAAGCTCGTGAGGGGCTTCACCCCCGGAAACTTATTGAAGAACCAAATAAAACAGCGTGTCAACTGATAAGCGCATGTAATGTTATTATGACTGATGGTGAGTGGTGACACTGATGAAAGAGGAATGGCTGGCATGGCATTAGTGACACTACGAGTTTATAATGTTGTGTGGTGGCAGGAGGGAATTTGGGATGTTATCAGCATGCATACACTTCCAGCTGGACAGCTGATCTGATCACCTGTGCAATGTGCATGCATAAGCGCTCTAGAGTGATCCAATCCAAATGGCCCCCCTAAGTGCCCATAGTTTGCCTTTCATACAAGGCTATAAATAAACCGCTTTGTGCTGTGATGAGATACTGTATAGGCTACCTCATTACATTTGAGATTGTTCACCTTTTCGTTTGGGTGAACTCAGTTGACTTATTGATTACAAGGACTTATTGATTATTACTACATGGCTCTGTGGAATACTTGATTCTGATTGGGCAAAAGCGCCATCCAGCGGTACATTTTTCCCAGGTAACCGCTGAAAACACATAACACAGGCTAATCCGGGTTACTGAAGTCAGCAGTGCTATACGCTTGCTAGTAAAGTTTTTTCTTTGTGGAAGTTTTGTATTTGGTGAGCTAATAAAGTATTAAAACTCAGTCTAATCAATATTTTGTGTACACAGTTATTTAAGTATCATGGACTCGCTCTCTAGTTTCATTCATACGGAGCTGCTGCCATTTTTGTGACTATTGTTTTTTACACTGTTGGATTATGATATACAAACAGGTACGAATTTAAAACAGTTTAATTTGAAATCAATATATCTTATCCCCATAATTATTTATGTTGCGAAATGCTTTGTAATAAGTGGCATGACTGTATAACCGTATATCTCTTAAATCTTCAGTTTTAGGACTTGCCTCTCCACTGTTGATCAGTTTGGGAACATTGGAACAACTTTCATACAGTATAAAAAGCATGAGCTCTGTTCCAAAACTTGTGAGCTGCATTTGATCAAGATAAAGGCTTTTCAAAAGGTTGATAAATAACAACTTTTTTGGGGCATTTTAGCACCATTGAATACATCCTTTGCTAAGAAAGCAATCCCACAATTTATCAGTGAAATTTTCTTCATACATATATATATTTGTTCATGCTATATTTTTTATGGTTAATACAATATTGTTGGCTTGGTAACTCGCATAGTTGCAAGCTCAATTTTGAAAATGAAATCAACTTTAAGCATGTGAGCAATGCTATTTGTATTACTGTTGCTTAAGTGTCTCATCATGAGTTCATGTTCTATTCCAGTTCATATGCTGCCTTAGAAGGCAGCCGCCTATGTAGGGAGTAGACAGCAAGACAGCTCAGCTTTTGAAACCGAGCCATTTACCTTTTTCTATTTTATGGCTACAAAGCAATGAAGAATTTAGGCTAAAATGATTTGGGTTGAAGTGTTATGAAGATATGGCTCGTCTGAATTCTTGATGAGTTTGTGAGGAGAGAATGTCATTTTACATCAGAGTGACATCATTAGGACTTTGGTTGCGTTAGAATAACAAAAATTGATGAATGCTTGGCGGAGGTATGTTTGTGTGCGTGCGCAAGTGTTTCTGTTTGATATAGAATCTTCTGGCTCCTCTGCCACGGTTTCTCACTCATGAGTCACTCATGAGTCTGTCACTCCTTTCAAATCCACTCTGAAAACGAGTACAGAGAAAGAGAGAGGGAGAGAGGGATGATCATTTGAAATGAAGGCTTGCGATGGGACAGGTATTTTGAGTGACAGGGCGAAATGAATGGCTGTAACAGAGAAGGAGAAGGGGAACGAATTGCAGATACAGTGACGAACAGGTGAAGAAAATAAAAGATGAATCTGAGGGATAAAATGGGAGAATTCTGATCTGCAAGCAGCAATGAATCCCACTCCGCTGGTTTTAGCTTTTGGCTCCCATTCGCTTTCTCGCTTCTCTTTCTCACCCATTCTATCTGAGCGTCCCGTCTGTGCGAGGTCATTAAATCAGGAGGGTCAGTCAGGCAGAACGTAGAGAGGTCACAGGGACAGAAAAAAGAAGATGAGGGGTGCAGAAGGAGAGGAGAGTGAATTTTGGACAGGACCCTCCCATCAAACAATATGCATATTCTGTATTCAGAATTGAATAGCATAATGCACAGTAGGGATAAACTGATATTTTGGCCAGGCCGATAAATGTTCACAGTATGCGTATACGTGCACAGAGTTATATTAATATAGCAGTAAGCTTAATCCTTAGGTTTACATCCTTCTTGATATTTCTGACCTCACTGATCATTTCCGAAATAGCCTACAGTTTTGGAGCTGAACACCTTTTGCCATTATGAGTGATTAAGATTTGAATTGAGCACAGATGTGAGTGTGACATGATGCTCTTAAGAATAAGCTGTTTGTTTGGTCAGAGAGGGTGAGCTAATGGTTGCTCGTGTGCTTTATGATGTAACAGACTTCAGAGCTGGGTCCAGTTCACTCAACAATGATAAATCTTTATTAGTCGTTATTTACTCATGCTTATGTTGTTCCAAACCAGTGTATTCTGTGTAACATAAAAATGAATTTATGAAGAATATTTTGAGCACTTTCTCAATATAATTGTAAATAAAGACAAGGGCTGTATCATAAAAATGATCCATATGACTTGAGCACTATTACAAGTCTTCTGAATAGTTTTGTGTGAGAAATAAAGCAAAGTTTTTGTAAAAATCGCAATATCCACCTTAGTTCGCACTGATTTGTTCTATGAAACAAGATTTTTCCCTAATTAATTTAAATTAATCAAGTTAAAACAAATATTAAGCACATTTTTACTCATTGACTCAAGGCAATGCATTTTTTAAACCGGCATTACACGCAGTATGTGACATTGAGATTTTTTTTTTTTGGAGAACCAGCACTTCAGTATTTTGTGAATATTATATTTTTTTAATTGTGCATTTCTATTCTCAAAGTTCTTACAAAGTGTACAGAATGAACTGATCGGTAAATTCAACACAAGCGGATTAATTGTTATAGCCTATGTAGCAAAACATGCGTTCCCTTATTTTCTTTTTATTTACCCTGAATGATTAAATTGATTCAGTACTGTATAATGGCAATTAATCACCTCCTCCGAGGTGTTACATATCAGATTTTGACTACAAGTGTCACATTTGTGTGTATTTTGTTGTACTGTGTATATAAGCAGGTATGAATCTGTAAAGTTTGTGAAGAGCGTGCGCGAGAGAGAGAGGAGCATATGGAGTACACTTGCGAACGCCCTCTCCTGTTCATCTATAACTCAAAGCTGTAGGATTTGCAGTGTTCAATTACAACCCCTCTCATAAATAATCTGACGGAGGCCGGTCATAATACCCCATTCAGTGTTAGCTTTACAGCGTGACAAATCCTTGTTGTTGGTATTTATGTACAAAATGCAGCCTTGGGAATGTTTGTCTGTGTGTGTGTACACAAACAACAGTAAACTCTTTTTTTTTTTAGATCTTTTATTAAATTTCCACTGTTTATAATCCTCTAATAAAAATAAAAAAAATGAGACTAAGCACGTTCGGGTCACATTTAAATAAAGAAGGCTATATACTGTATATTTTATGGAAGTAATATTTTTTCCATAATATTATATGCATGATATTTTAGCACTTTTTGTAATTTACATTATTCTCATTGGTGATTCTCATTAAATTCTCATTACTGTAATACAGTGTTATTTATTCAAAATAAGAATAATTTAAAGTCTGTAAAACAAATAATACCATGATGTTTATTACTTAACAGTTTACAGTAAGTAATATATGTGGAAGTTTTTTTTGCATTACAGTAATGAGAATAGAGACTTAATTGACCAGTATTATTTTTGGTTATTATTAGTTTACATGTCAAATAACAAATTGCACACTGGTTTTTAATTATTGCTTTATTTCTGAAAAAACTACAGACTCATTATACTGTAACAATAAAAACATAATATGCATTATGAATATTTTAATATTAGTTATTATTTTGAAGTCTATTTATATGATGATTAGACCAGACATTAAAGACACTGGTGAATGGTTATTGGTCTACGTCAATTTTTTTGTTGTAAAAATGTCTTACAAAACTTCTTAATGGTAATATTAAAAGCAGACTGCAAAATACACTCTTAAGAAAAATGGTTCTAAACAGTTCCAAGTTAGGGTTCTTCGGCTTGTAACAATAGCAGAACCCTTTTATAAGGTTCCATAAAGAAACATGCTTTTTAAAGTTTTTAAATAGGACCTTAATAGTTGTCTTAAATACAAAACCTTTTCAATTATATTTATTTTCATTAATATTAGTATCTTCATATTATTAATATTACTATTATCAATATAATGTTTTATATTTATTATTAATATTTTTTAGCCCTTTATCTGCCTGGTCTTTTATCTTGTTGTCTCTATTTGGGTTTTACATAAAATTAAATAAAAAAAACGGCATGTTGTGTCAATTAGGTATTCTTATTTTTTATTGACGTGGCAGATTGTAGCAAAAATGACAGTGCTCTTGAGTCTAGCTGAAACAGAGTTTAGCTAAATTATTAATCAGTCTTAAAGGGTTAGTTCACCCAAAAATGAAAATTCTGTCAGTAATTACTCACCCTCATGTTGTTCCAACCCCGTAAGACTTTTGTTCATCTTCGGAACACAAATTAAGATATTTTTGATTAAAATCTGAGAGCTGGATCACTCCTCCATAGGCTTCTAAGGGATTGAAACTTGTTCCCCCCAAAAAGTTATTAAAGACATCGTTAAAATAGTCCAAGTGACTACAGTGGCTCAATCTTAAGTTTATCAAGCGACGAGAATAGTTTTTGTGCGCAAAAACAAACAAAAATAACGACTTTATTTCAACTATTCGTTTCCATCTCTGTTGGCCTCTAGTCCGTTAACGTAGTGTGATAGCGTAGGGCTACGTCACACGCAGGCTCACTATTGGCCAACGCTGGTCATGTGTGTGATGCGTTTGACGTCCGCCACAGAAGCGATATGCAGTTTTACTACGAGAACTAGCACGAGGCCGACCGAGAAGGAAAGGAATAGTTGAATAAAGTCGATATTTAAGTTTTTTTTGCGCACAAAAAGTATAGAGTGCCGAAGTTATGACGTCACTTTGTAGGACAACTCGGAAGCTAGCGGCGCATGGGTTCCCTCGATCGAAAAGCTATGCATTTTCCCCATAGACTTTTGGAAAATCGCAAAAAATAAGGTCTGTGTTCCTAAAAATAAGAGTTGTGACCCTTACACATTTTGTCTATCAAGATAATCTTTACAAGTTAATCCAAAATGTATACATTTTGAAGCCTAAATAAAGCCGTTAGATATAAAATGATAACGGTAAAAAGTTTAAAAAACCACAAGCAGGTTAGGTAACACTTTATTTTACGGTGTCCTTGTTACATATGTTACATGTACTTACTGTAGTAATTATGCATAATTACATGCAACTAACCCTCAACCAAACCCTAATCCTACCCTATCCCTATAGTAAGTACATGTAGTTACTTAATATTACTCTGTACTTAAATATATAATTACACTGTAACAAGGACACCTTAAAATAAAGTGTAACCGCAGGTTATAACTGGTGTGTTTTATGTCATAGATCAAAACGTGAAAATATTTAGAGGCTTTGTTAACCACAGACCTTATTTCAGGCGATTTAGCAAAAACCCATTAAAAAAACCCATAGACTTTAGGGCGAGGGAACCGGAAGTGCTAAATGCTAACTCACTTCCGCGTTTTGGCCTACAAAGTACTTCAAAGGCCTACATAACTTCGGCACTCTATTCTCGTCGCTTGATAAACTTAAGATTGAGCCACTGTAGTCACTTGGACTATTTTAACGATGTCTTTAATAACATTTCGGGGGAACAAGTTTCAATCCCTTAGAAGCCTATGGAGGAGTGATCCAGCTCTCAGATTTAATCAAAAATATCTAAATTCATGTTCCGAAGATGAACGAAAGTCTTACGGGGTTGGAACAACATGAGGGTGAGTAATTACTGACAGAATTTTCATTTTTGGGTGAACTAACCCTTTAATCAATTGTGTGAGATTTGGGCGGGACGATCTGTTTGCCTCACCAATAGCAGATGACACTGCACTCACCTACAGAACATTTACTTCTGATAAACAACAGAGCATGTTATGCTGGAAGTAAAGATTTATTCTACATCTTTGTATTGTTTCACATGTATGCTGTCAGAAAAGCTGCAAGTTTCCCCGTCTGATGGGTTTATTGTAGTAGAGGACCTCTCCACAACACAACAGCTGCCCTCTCTTTCTCTCCGTCTCCCTCTTTCTCTCTGAGAATTCTGACAGTTTGTTTTGCAATGCAATAATAGAGGAAGCCTATAACAAACTCTCTGTGGAGAGAGGGATGAGGCAGAAAAGAAAAGATAGAGGCAGAGGGAGCAAGAGAGAGAATATCAGTCCTTCTCCAGCTCTCCTCTCCTCTGACAGGTTATTGATTTAGGCATTTTGTCGGCGCAGTGAGCTTGTCTCGCCTGCCTCCAAGTTTTGCTGCACATAAAGTCAAAGCCAGCACATGGCACTGATACATGTTGAACATATTAGTCTGCACAAACCATTTAATACTCAAAACTCAATATTCTCTGACCCCACAAATCTCACATTTCTCCATCTTTGTTGAGCATGTTTGATCTGTTGCATTTCAGACTAGCACGTATCTTTTAAGTCAGTTGTTTGTTTTTTTACACATGAACCATTGGGTTTTTGAGCGTGCTGTTTTTTTTAAATTGTGGGTACCACTTTTATTTAAAAAAGTCAAACTTTCATAGGATTTTTTTTTTAAATTTAACTGTAAGATCGATAATCGGAATCTCACTGATAGGCAATGCGAATGATTCTCCTTGGTCATGATGCAGTTCAGTGGGGAGAAAAAACCAAGACTGCATTTATTTGATGCAGTAAAAACAGAAATGGTATGAAATATTCAAACTTCTGAATGGTGGTGTATATATATATAAAAGTAATAAAAAAAGCTCAAATAAGACTTCAACGTCCCCCAGTGGGTACCAAAGAATGGAAAGTGTAGCAGGCAATCATACAAGAAAGGTTACCCTGATTACTTTCTATGGATACCTTTGTGGTCATGATTAGTCAGTCAAGTTATTCTGAAGAAAAAATATTTGTCTTGATCATTTTAATCAAAATCTACTCTGTTTTGGCTAACATTACCAGTCCCTCTTATTTTTCAACCCCTCACCTCTAACTTCTTTTCACAAATTCAAAGTTTAAAGTGACTGTAAAGTTCCTGTCATATTTTCATGGTGTTTTTCAAGGATAGATCGCTGTGAAGTGATGCCACTCGCACTTAGCATATCAGCGGTGGATTTCAGCTTGGTTTCTGCCTGAGACGTACACGCTAGCCTGCTCCACTCTCTCACTCTACAGGAGACTAATTCATTTAGTTCTGCAGATAGAGAAAGAGAAATAAAAAAAAGTTGTATGAACAAAAAGAGTGCCGAGATGGGAAAGGAGAGACCTCACACGGTTGTGGCTGGAGGAGCAGACGTGCTTGAGCGATAGTGACAGGATGAACTGCAGCACAGCGTCTCGCTAGGGCCCCATCCTGTCGCAGTAATTACCGTCTCTACAGGTCGCCAAATACACACACATACACAAACACATTATTCACCAAACAAAACAAGAAGACGCTAACACACACATGTAGTCATGCTCAGCTACGTGATTCCACTGTTTCAGACTTTGTTTCGAGGCTGCAGGTGAGAAAGGTGTGTGTGTTTGTCTTGCAGTATCCTGCTGCTTTTATTGTATTGAAAGTGGACAGTATGCCTGTTTAGTTCACACACACACACACACACACACACACACACACACACACACACACACACACAATCGAACACCTAAATGCAGCACATTCACACATTCATTCACACACTTAATGAGATTAAGTTGGAGCTCATGTACACTGAATACTGTGATTATGTTAATGTGATTTGGCTCATAATTACAGTAACCATAACCACAGTGTAATATGTGGAGTTAATCGCATGTATACGGATTAATCGTATTTTTTCCACTCTGACACAGGTGTGCATGTGCTGCATATGGAGGAGGTTTAGCGCTCATTATCGGTTTTGAAAACATGGTGGAACAGAAGTCCATGTTTCTGAGCGCCAATAAAACGCATTATGTCTATGTCGTATAAAGCTATAAGCATAAACTTTGTTACATGAGCTCTCCAGAAGGGTTGCTCCTATAAAATGAGGGAGACCAACAAACTGGTCTGTATATGCTGGATGAACTGGAAGACTTCCTATTTTAAACCATAAAAACAACTCCAGCGGATAATGAAATAATGCATCTAAACAGGATTGAAAAGATTTCTGCAAGTCATATAAATAACCTTATTCTGATTATTGACTTTTATCAAACTATTGGTGTAAGTCTGCAGTGCAATCCCAGAAAAAAAAGTGTTTTGGATTTATGATTTTATAATGTACATCGGTCCCACATGAACCAATTAAGTTAAGGCAAGACAAGGCAAGTTTATTTATATAGCACATTTCATACACAATGGTAATTCAAAGTGCTTTACATAGAAGAAATTAAAATAATCAAAAGAAATAAGAATAATTAAAACAGGTTTGTTTTAAGTTACACAAACATAATTTATTCATGTAACTTCAACATCATGGAATTAAGTCATTTTAAGTTACCCAATTAGTAGTTTCAAAGTGAGTAGTTTCAAAGTGAATTTTAAAAGGCTCCCTGATTGGGTTATTCAGGTATTCAAATTCATATATTTAAATTCATAAATTCATTCATAAACAAAGGTTTAGAGGAAATAAAAAAGTTAATATTACTCAAATAAAAACAGCTAATACTACTCTTAATTACTCTTAATATTATGTTTAAATGTAAAATTATTTCTACTCAATTTTATTTGTTAATGTACCAGATGCAGTTACTCAGATTTATTTTACTTGCATTTAATCAATTCATACAGTATATTTAATTGATTTCACAGCTTTAAAATGTACAAAAAAATTTTGTGTAAAAATGTTTCACTAAAAAAATGAAGTGTTATCATGGTTAAACTTTTTAGAGTGTTCTAAGCAAGCATACGGATGCCGTATTGTTTATAAAACAGGTTAGTCAATATTAACTTGTTTATAGAACTGTTGTATAAAAGCAATATTTCAATTGCAGTCGAGCGATACTGAATGCAAGGCTGTGATTACCTACAGTACTTAATTCAACCCTCTGATACCGATCATTAGAAGTGAATGAGAAGAAATATCCCATTATACAGTGGAAAAAGGACACACAAAATAATTAGCCTGTGCAGACAGCAGGATAATAAGATCATGAGAGGTTGGTCACTTATGTGGAACCGGCGACTCAATAATGACTCAAGCTTACAATGATCTCAGCGATGGGGCAGAGGAGAACAAAGTGAAGTGTTGTACTCTCTGAGGTTAAATCCTGTCACACATAATCTCTGAAATCCATTGTGAGGAAAGGATACGGTGGATGCATTTTATCTCACCCACTCTACCGCCTTGGAGAGAACTCATCATAACTTCCTATACATTTACCGCAAACAGCCGTCAACCGGTATCATCAGGAATTATAACCCATTGTACTTTGATAGTGTTGTTTACTCTGTTAATTGATGTAGTAGTCGTATTACGGTCAGCAGATGGCTTTGTTGGGTTATCCAGGTTTTTATTGTACCTTTAATTGTGAATAATGACTGATTAAACTCTTATTATGTGCCAATAATCCAAATGGTGCTGTGGAAAGTCAAATATCCTGCAAAGATACAGGTCGTAATAATTCATGCAGTCACTTTTTGATTGTTATGGGTGTTGCGCAACACGTCAGGAATTTCAAATGAATGTCACTCTCTCAAGTCAACATACTTTGTGTTAGAAAAATGCTAAAGAAAGTTAATTAAGATGTTTGTCACATTCATCTTTAGTTTCATTTTCATGGACCTTCAGTTTGTTTTCATTCATCACGTGTTCCTTTGTTTGATTTTCCCGCCACTCATCAGTTGTCATGGACACTCATCAGATCATCACACCTGTTGGTCATCTCCTCATTATCACTGTATTTCAGTTCCTCACCTTCACTCTGTGTTTGTTGGTTGTTGTTTATGTGTGTATGTTACACACGCTGTTACTTTCTCTTCATTGTTGTGGATTACCTGAGTTTGTTTTCATTAAAGAACCATTTTGTTTATAGAAACCTTTCTGAACTCTCCTTCGTCTTCATCTTCGTCCTTGTGACAATGTTAGTGGTGGTAACTTTGGAAATCTGCTATTTTATAACGTAAGGATTGTTTTTTTTTTTTAAAGCACTTGCACGGATATTTCTGTAAAATCTAGTCCAAAAAGATTATGCCAAAAAGTATTTTTGGCATAAAAACACAGGAATTGACAGGAATACATTGCATTTGAAAATCTATTAAAATAGTAGTTATTTTAAATTGTTTTTTTTTTTTTTTACGCTAATAATGTATTTTTGGTCAAATAAATGCAGCCTTGCTGAGCATAAGTCTTCCTTCTAAAACATAACAAATTTTTATCGACCCAAAAGTTTTGAATAGTAGTGTATGTAAGTCTTTTAAAGTCTTGTAAAGTATCAAGATTTCCATTGTAAATAAATAATTCAAAAGAGATACACAGGCAAATTTACTTAACCGTTGCACCATACTTCAATGCAAAAACCTGCATTTTTTTGTCATAAATGCTTCCAATCTTAATGATACTTATTATAGAATGTGCTGGGTTCCTAAACATAAGGACTCCTAACTTGGTTCTATTAACACCCATGAAAAGTAAATGGTAAAAAAAGAATGTTTGAGTGCATTTTGTAGTGATCATGGGCATGGCAGCAGTAATTGTAGCCAGATCGATTGTGTGTGTGGTGTGAGACAGGTAACAACAAAGTACTGACATTGAGGGAAAAAAGTCTATTGACCCGTGCAAATTATGATCAGATTGCGCAAACAGCCCCAATGCTGTGGCCATGTTTGCCCCATTATCTGATTTGCATTATTCATTTTGAATTTGGGTGCTAAAACAACTCAAAGCACATGCAAATAAACGACACTGTCAGCGGGGACAATTAACTGTAATTCTTAGTGAACTTCCCCCTCAGTCTAAGTCAAGTGGCATGTAGTGCAACCCATTTTGAGTCCATTGAGGTCAGTGTCAAATGCAAGCTGATGACACTCACATGACATTACAGGGCTGATGCGGCAAACTCCCATAATTCCATCAGCACATTTGGGCTTATTTACTTCATTTCAGTTTGTTTACTGAAGTATAAGTTGTGTTTCATGTCACAGTACCTGCATTAGGATGTGCACAGCATCACAACTAGTTGGCAGCATGACAAATAGATTGTCAAATCTTATAGTTATATTTGCATATTAAGCTGAGATAGAAGAAAGTGTTTTATCATCAAAGAAATTACATAAACTGTGTTCCTTTAGTCCTTATAAGGGTGTGTGATGTGTGTGTGTGTGTGTGTGTGTAATATTTTGTCACTGTATGGCAGAAACTTCGTATCTCCTAAAACGCTACTTTTCAGGAAATGAACCCCCCCCTCCAGCATTTTCTATATAATTAAACACTGTGTTGTACAAGTTTATATTGTGACTTTATATATTGTCATTGTCAGACACTTGCTTGTGTCATTAAATTATTGACATTTATACAAAATCAAGCTCAAATTGAGTTACAAAATTTCTGACCAGCGAATTTCAGACATATGTGTTTTGCCCGTCATTAGAACTTCTGCATCGCATTGCATTTTCATCAACTTACAAGATATTCCCCTGGTTTCAAAGACAAGACTTAAGCCTATAGTTCCAGACTAAAATGCATGGTTGATCTGTTTTAACTGAAAGCAACTTGCACTGACATAATTATCTTAAAATATGTCAGTAACATTGTTTTGTCTAAAGATGCATTGAGCATTTTTTTCTAAGGCACATTTATAAAAGTGTCCTAATTGAACTAAGGCCTATTCCTGGCTTAATCTAAGCCCCGTCTGAAACCTGACCATAAAGTTTACTGTAGCTATGTGGGTACTCAGTTTTTTTCTGTCATTTGTCCAAAATCTCATGTTATTGAAGACGAAGTGCTTCATACAGGCTATTTAAGACAGTACTGACTATGACTTGACAACAAATGTTAGACTAGGCACTCTTCTCTGCTCCTCAAATAAATAAAACATTAGCCTTTATGTATAGTGTTTCTTGAGTAAATGAAACGCTGTACTTATTCAAAGAACCAGTTCTTTATAACCCTTGCATTGCAAACAAGCAGAGACGGTCCAAATCGCCTGCAGCACTTCGTTCACGATAGAGGTGGGTGGAGTTATAAGGTTTGACTGACAGTTTTAGGATCCAATGATGATCTGAGGTTTAGTCACAAGCTCTTTTTAATACTTTTCATTGGTTAAATTGTGCAAAACCCACAGAGGGATGTAAAGCTTGACCAAAAGTAATGATTTATGAAAACAATTAAATAAAAAGGACAACAGTGGCAATATCAAATATAAGAATCAAAATGGGAATATAAATTGTCTCTGGGCTGGAGTAGTTTAGTTTAGGATGTGATGATGGGCGTTCGCTCCATCAAGAGTGTCACATTCTGTGAACTGTGGACACAGGGCCCAGTGGTTTCTCATTAGTAAAATTACAGGAAGTTTGAATAATAATGCAAACATTTTTTGCTGAGTTGGATTATACAAGCCACCCCTGTGGGCAAGTAACCTTTTTATTGATTGGTAGATCTTTTCAAGTTTCCCTTGATACTTTAAAACAAGGCTCTCAAACTATAATCAACCAATTTACTGCTTGAAAGCATCTGGAAAATGAATTACATTCCCTTTTTTTCAATTTCCTTTGCCAGACATGAGTGGTTTTACAACAAAAAAAAAAGTAGAAAACTATTTTTGGCCTAGAGGTTGTTGCTTTTGTTAAAGGGTAACTAAACCCCTGGTCAGAGCCTGACTCCACCCACTGGCAATATTTGAAAAACCATATAGAAAAGTGGGCAGAGCCCAGCGGAGATAGAGGGGACGAACCGAGGGCGGGACGACGGATTGATTGACAGCTGCTGACTGTCAGACTCTAAAATGGAGAGTGACTGGAGTGACGGAAGTAGCTTTGCAACAGAGCGGTCACTTGAAGTCGAGGACTTTTCTCCTGCACCTTCACCTGAAGTGGTCTGTGAACACAGAATTGTCTGTGAACACAGGGCCATATCAATTCCAGCCGCTGGCTCTAACTGCGGTCTTTACTCCCGCATCGCGATCGGCTTCTGATGAGTTTTGTCGAGTTGATGTCAATAGCGCGCGCTCTCTGTAGACATATTCCTATTCTGCCGCTATGTGAAAAAATCCATCAAAATGCGCCGGCGTGTTTGTCGACCCCAGAGGATTAATTTTAGTCTAACCATAAATTGCGATTAAAATATACATGATCACTCACATCAAGACGCCGCTGGGGTGGTGGAGTCCATTACATGCAGGAGGAGCAGTGTTTAGCACTGTCGCTTTTCAGCGCGAGCTGTGTGAAGAAGCCCATTTCCACCTCTATTGCGTTACCATCCTGACCACTGTACTATATACAGATAAATATACGCTAATTTGAAGCTATCCTAACTGATGCAATACTATGCTTCTAACAATACTACACTATAACAATGCTAATTACTTAAGCTGTACGAAATAATCTAAATAAAAATAAATGCTATGATAA
Source organism: Semotilus atromaculatus (assembly GCA_031834385.1). Classification (NCBI taxonomy): domain Eukaryota; kingdom Metazoa; phylum Chordata; class Actinopteri; order Cypriniformes; family Leuciscidae; genus Semotilus; species Semotilus atromaculatus. Next base: position 33,126,904 of record JAULUF010000025.1, read on the forward strand.
ATATAGATGCTAAAATACTCTATGTTGATCGTTTTCTCCTGACTCGCTAGTGGTTTGTTTTGATGAAACAAGATGGTTTTTATACTGCCAAGGGCGTGGTAGCTCGTACCAAGGGCGTGGTGAGCTGGAAGCTGCCTACGTCACCATGTACCATATACATCATGAACAACCACAAACATCCAATAGGAAAATTCAACTGCAGTAGCCACCGTTCAACCTGAAGAGGGCAGCACTCAGACGTTTTTGGACCATATATTGTAGAATTAGAACACTTTACCCAAATGTCAAAAAAGATACTCGAATCAATGAACAGCACTAATAAAGCCCCATTCTTACAGATCATTAACTAAAAAAAGTTGGTTTAGGGTTTAGTTACCCTTTAAATTTCTTTAATCTTTTTGTCTCATATTAGAACAGATTGCGGTCATGTTTTTATTAGCGTCTGCATCAAATTCATAATTTTTGTTTATTCATTAATGTTGTTAGGGTTTTGAGGGATTGGAGATTTGTGTTTAAGAGGTCAGAAAGAGTTCTATTTTTTAAGTGTACAACACATACTGTGATGATGTAACCAGCCAACCCGATCTCACTAAATGCGTCTTTATTGCACGCATGTGCATTGTCGTGTAATTTATACGCTAAATTTAGTTTTTACGTGCATAGGATACGCATTGGTTGGTTAGGGTAGGTTTAGGTGTGTGTGGGGTGCTTGTGTATTATACGCTTGGGTAGGATTAGTGGTGTGGGGTGCGTGTGTATTACACGCAAATGAACTGCGTATCAAATGCACGCAAAAAACTGCGTCTCATATGCATGTAAAAACTCATTTTCGCGTATCAATTACACGACAATGCACCATGCGTGTCATAGAGATGCATTTACGTGAGCACATTCATATACTTTATTAATGACAGTGAGTGTGAGAGTTAAATGGCTCGTTTCCACTGAGCGGTACGGTACAGTACAGTACGGTTCGGGTCGGTAAACCATGATCCGGCGAGCGTTTCCACCGCCAACAGTACTTGATAGGCGTGGTGTTTGCCGGAAAGAAGTGATCGACGTCATTTTCGCGCGAAGAAGAAAGCGACATTAGTAAACAACAATGGATGACATACAGCAGATCTTGTTCCTGCTTCTCGGCATGTTTGTCACAAGAAACAAGCGCCGACATTAGGCGTTTCTCAATACCAAGTAGCCTACGCAAAGTCCGACTCAGGAGAATGACTCCCGAGGACGCGAGTCCAGTAATTCTGCTAAAGGAACAGGCGTCAGCGCGTTCTTGAAAGCGCCACTCAGCTCGCTCTACTCCGTTTATCTCTAGTATGAACATTTTAGGCAACAATAAAACGAAATATGTTATAGAACACCACTCTGCTTCTTTTCGATTTCATTTAAATACATTTTAAACATTATAAGCACACAAATGTGGTTCAGGCAGCACGTATTGGTTACCGGTATATTCATGTAGCCTATTTACTAAATATAAAACACAACCCTGCCTCTTTTCGTTTAAATAAAAAAATATTAAACATATTCCAGGCAATATGTGCATTTGTACAAATGTTGCAATAAACAACATTACAGACGATCTTGTAATAAAATAAAAAATGACAAAACTCAACCCTATCTCTTTTTGTTAAATTTCAGTTTTATCAATAATAGCCATTATAAAAGTATAAGTAAAAGGTACAAAAAGCTTTACAATAAAGCTTTAATAACATAAGGCAAACAATTTAGTCAAATATACAAATTCAGCGCTCAAATATATGAAACTTCACTTAGCCTTCTGCCAAAACTATTGGCCAAGGAACGAATTATAGATTCACGAGACCAAAGATCGCCTGTTAGGTCTATACAAGACGAATTATATCTCATGTTTAACCACTACAGAGACGTCAGAGTCAGCGGCAAACATCAGAACGACTAGCCGAGGAAAGGCTGTTGCAGGCGGGGAACATGAGCGCCGAGCGCCCGGTGATCGCCTGGAATGGATCTCAGTCAAATTATCATAAATCTATAAATAAACCACTGATTTGAGCTTTAAAAAACTACATTCTCGCCTGAAAAACTCTTAAAACTACATTTCGTGACACAATAACAGTAGTATTATATTTCAACTGTATAAAAATAGCGCTTCTAATGCCTTCGTAGCACGCGCAAGTGACGATACTCTGTCAACCAATCAACGTTCTGCAGTGAGTCTAGCTCCACCTTTTAGTACCGTACCACTGTGCTAGGTACCCCAACGGAAGGGTACCCAAAAAGTGGTACGGTACGGTTCGGCTTTTTGGTACCATTCACAACTTTTGACAGTGGAAACACAAATAATTGCGTACCGTACCGAACTATACCGTACCGCTCAGTGGAAACGAGCCAAAAGAGCGAAGTTAGGGTCCCTCTCAGATTTAGCTCTAGGTCAATATAACCTTTATTTGAGTCACACTGCTAATGTTTTTTTTTCTGGCTATATACAGGTGAAACTCGAAAAATTAGAATATCGTGCAAAAGTTATAATTTTGATGATTATGGCTTACAGCTTATGAAAACCCCAAAATCTCATAAAATTAGAATATTACATGAAATAAAAAAAAAAAAAAAAAAAAGGATTTTAAATACAGAAAAGTCAGCCCTCTGAAAAGTATAATTATATGCATATGTATATAGTTATATATACTAAATATATTAGTTTCACCTTTTAATTTGAATTACTGAAATACATGAACTTTTGCATGATATTCAAATTTTTCGATTTTCACCTGTATGTTTGACTACTAGCAACATACTAACATACTACTCTTCCTGTTTCTGCACTGTATGAGCTAAAAACAATGCAGCCCTGAATCTTTTCTGTGGTTTTACATGCACAAATGTAAATATATTGACTTTTACTTTATTATTTATGGGTCATAGACAGGCTACAATGCAAAATTAAAATATTAGGTGACAATATACATCTTTTACAGCCCTAAACAATAATACTGCTCAATATTCATAACATTTCATCACAATCACTAAGTCAGAACTTAGCTACTTTCATGTAAAGACATGTAAACTCACATTTATAATCCCATATTGAAAAAAGCCCCATCAGTCATAATATAAAAGGTCTTTTTTTTATTTAATGGTGTTTTTTCTCTTTATTTAAAAAGTTGAAATTATTGTAAATATCTACTCTTGTAGTCTGTTATTTACTTCCCATTTTTAGTGTGAATACATTGGAATTAATTTTCTTTTGGTAGTTAACTCAAATAATGAGCTAGAATACATAAAGTCTGGAAAATGTAATCAAAATGCTAAATATTTACAAGATGCTATAAACAGCAATATGTTAAGAAATTATTTAAAAAAATAGTAGTTTAATTAAATTTTTTTAAAACATTTAAAATCAGCTAGTATTTCATGACAAACACATTTTTTTCTTCGAGCTGTGCATCCACATCTTACTTGCATGTTTTATTGAATATTAGTATGTTTGAGATGTATTGCATCCATTAAACATTCATTACTTACTTTACATTGTTTCCGAAACCGTATGCTTATTCAGAAAAAGCACAAGCATCATAAATTGTGTGGATTTCCCTGCAGCAGAAGCAGTTGTATTGGGCCCATGTGACAGCGCTTTTCCAGTGGCAGAATGCTCTGCTACACAGTGGACAGAGAAGGTTTGTGCTGCTATATGACGCCAGGGAACTCTTTTATTATATCACCCAGGAAACTGCAAGATGCCAAATGAAAACAAATGCGACTATTTCGCCTTCCCTCGCTCTCTCTTTCTCTTCCTCTTTTTCGTGTCTCTTCTGTTTCTCTCAAAATGTAATTCACTGCCAAGGTTGTTGCTCAAATTCCACACCAGGGATTGCCATGCTAACCAAAACATTATAATATGCAGCTTGCTCATTTCATTTTGTTGCAATGTTCATGTATTTTTGTTGACAATGTGCCCTGCTACTGAGTCTACAGGGACAAACAGAAGACGTGTGCTTTTCCAGTTTGACTGTAATGTACTTAGCTGAGAACAAACACTTTTTTATTTTAGACTCAAACTGTGAGGATTGAGGTTTTACAAACACTTCTTTGGTAGATAGATAGATAGACGGACAGGTAGATCCTCTGAATAATGAATCCATCATGGACACTGAGAAGGTAGATCAAGTTCTGCCAACACACACACACACACACACACACACACAAATACCTTCTGTCTTGAGCATAGGGTGTAAGGGTGTTTTTGAGTCCAAATTTGTTCCTTTTTTTTTTTTTACCTGACACAAAATCTTAAAAGTGTGACGCTCATGGTGAGAGATGTTTAGTTAATTATTTACTTGTCTAATACAACACTGTAATGTCTTTGAATTATATTTGATTGGATGTTTTTCTCACAAATATTGATGGATGTCATTAAAATTGACACCAGTTGGTGATTAGACCTATTATAACCAAAAATGTGCAAATCACTCCACCAGGAGATCCAGTGCTAGATGGGATTCTTGTTTGAGTCTCTTCTCATTTTGGAATTAAATCCTCTTTGATTGGTTTCCTAGAATGTTGAGAGAATTAGATCGTATCTTTTCTCCATCCCTGCGGACACCTTTGACGCTGCAGCATTAACAGTAAATACCAGCAAAACAAACAAGCTCAGCCAATCCCAGCTCGGTAATTAGCCTAATTAAACTGAGGTTGAACGCGACGTGATTATACATCATTAATTTCGACCTTACAGTTGCTGTAATTAAGTCGCTCATCACATAAGCTCCCTTGTAAATATCATTTTCACTCCTCTCACTCAGACACTTTATTTATTTCATTTATTTATTTTCTAGCGAGAGAGGGAGAGAGAGAGAGATGCTGATGAGATGATTAGCAGCACACGATTAGCTCAAGTGTGTGTGAGTACTTCACACTGTGGGAATTCCTTGTTGAGTGAACCCTCCTCCTCACTTGAGCAAGTGTAAAACTATTCTTCATTTTAATGCATAAATTATATGCCTATTAATCATTAATACTGTCAATATAATACCCCTCTCCTCAAGCAGTATTGTCTATTCAGTGACTTCACTTAAATTTGAAAGTGCTTTTAGCTTGCAAAATATTTGGGACAAAGTCTTCTAAGAGGAAGACTGGAGATAATGTTTGATATGTTTAAATGTAGGTCTGCAAAGTTTTGTAAAAAAAAAAAAAAGAATTATGTTGACAGATTTCGAATGCAGTACAAATACTTAAACATCACATACTGCTATAGTGCTTGTATATCAAAGCTAAAAGATTCAAAGGCATAAAATCATTTTGAAACAGCAGCTTTCATGTTCAACAGGGTGTGAAACACTACGAGCTAGCAAATGATGCCTTTTGTCCTCAAATTAAGTTATTTAGCTCATGCTCTGCTGCCAGCAAAAGAGTTACTCTTAAGGGTGTTCACCTGGGTACGAAATTAACTTTTTGCCCTCTAGCTATAGTGAGGATATATATACTGTATGCACTATTATATTGTATTTAAGTTGCTTTTTGAACTGGAGATTTCGAGACTCACATCTGTAAATAAATGTGGTTGTCGGTCCCCAAAACTGTTAAAGAAAAGAAAACTCTTCTCAGGATAGAGAATGCATTTGTTGTAGCTGCACGTATAAGATTTTGGACTTCATATTCACATACTGAGATGTTATACTGACCTAAAATTAAATGTCTAACCCCTGAAAACTGATGCAAACTGAACAACCACTGAGTTTTCTAATTTTAAAGTCCATTTTTGTAGCCACCAAGTGCAAACTGTGAGATTTATTTCTTCACTGAGATTCATGGAGCTTGTTACAGTGATGGTATTTGCATATCACATGTTTACATCAGGTGCAATGAACTTGTAATGAGGTTCACCTGGAGACATCGCAACTCTCAACATGAACATTATTTATTTAGAGAGATGGATTTCACCTCACAGATGTCGATTACCAGCTGTGCTTTGTTTCTACTAATGTCATATCATTTTAAATATGTTTTAATCATGAAGGCTTTAATGTACAATACCAGTACACAAAAGTGCAGTGTGTTATTTCTGAAACACTAGTAGCACCAAACAGTTTCTCATGATGCCACTGATGCAATGAATGCATTGGTGATTGTGCTTTTACTGTGTGTTTGTGTGTTGCAGGTTGGAGATGTCGTGGTGTGAAGGTTCTGGAGGCAAGATGACTTTGGTTAAATTGCTCCTCTCCTTATTGCTGCTACAAACATTTTCTGAAGGTAAGGATGACACTCACAAACAAAAACTTGTTTTTACATCTTTACATAGATGTTTCATAGGCGTAATGGTTTTTATACTGTACAAACTGTATATTCTATCCCTTACCCTAACACTACCCCTAAACCAGCACAGAAAACATAAAAAGAAAAAAAGATTTATAAGCTATTTTCCTCATGGGGACTAAAAAATTTTCCCACAAGGATTTCAGATATTGCTGTCTTTGTGGAGAAATTTTTTGATATAATGCTGTTAATTTAGCATTGATGCATTCCTTTTTAGTCACCATTAGTAATTATATCGAATTAATGTGTTAAATTGACATTCCTCATTAAACCTGAATGTAAAAATATCTGAGGAAGCATTAAATCAGTGTGAGAAGAAGAATAGGACCTGTTTATATAAATCTGAGGTGATGAATATTAATGAGGTAACAACACCAGCAGTGACTAATTAATATTCATGAGCCCAGTGGCATCACACCCCGCCCATCTTCAGTCCCCCACTAACTTGTTGCTCACGGGTCAAATGTGTCTCTCAGACTTTCAGATTATAACTCTGATTGTGCTGACAACGGTCCCTCTTCCGTGTCACTCTCATCTGTTTCTCTCATTTTTCAGCCTGCACTCATTACCTTCCTGTTGTCCTTCTATCAGCCCACATGTCCTGTCTTTTCTCAGACATCTCACTCCATCACTGTTCTCTCACAGCTGTCTTTCATTTCTCACTGTTCGTGTGTGTGTGTGTGTGTGTGTGTGTGTTGGACACCTGCGCTCTGCAGTGGCCCGTTTAACAAGACAGTGTCTCTGCCACTTAACATCAGTCCAGAGGAGTTTATAATTCACTGCCCTCTTCTTACTCTTCCTGTCTGTGTCCTTTCCTATTGCTGAACCTCTCTCAATCATTTACACACTCCATCTTTCTTCATTAATCTGCCTCACTCCTCTCTGTCTCTCATAGGTCCGGTGGGATCTGTTCTCTCATGGTTATTAGCTCTCTGTGATTGGTTCAGGGTTTTGAGGGTTAAATGAAATGGGGGTAAATTAGGGAGGGAGTTTGAGCCCTGAACCCCAGAACAACTCAGGACTGAATGTTAAACACTCCTCGTCCAAAAGAGAGAGAGATTTAAAAGAATAGTTCACAAAAAAGAAAATTCTGTCATTATCTAAACTTTTTCACAGTGACCTTGACTGTCAAGCACATTCCAAGAGGACAAAAAACATCATAAAAGTATCATAAAAAGAAATTCATACTTGTGCGCTATGTTCCAAGTCTTCTGGAGCCATATGATAGCTTTGTGTGACAAACCGACTGAAATTTGTCGTCATTTGCTTTATTCACCTTTTCACCTTTATTCACCTTTATTCACAACACAAAGATGGTATATTTTTTTATATTTTCTTTAATGGCATCTTTTTACGAAGTATTATGACTGAAGGCTATATTTAACATATTTGCCCCCCCCCAATCAATTTCTGGGGATGAAATTAGTAATTATAGGCATGTAACATTACAGTGTAATTGAAAGTCATAATTTTTAAACATTTTAATAGGCTTTAAAAATTTACAATTTTAATTTAAGTGAACTTAAAACAATCTTCACATAAACCCTTTATAATGACATTATTATAAAGTACCTTTATGTTGTATTCAGTGTAGTAATATATACATTTTTCTGTCTCTGTCAATATCAGCTCTCTCTATTTGAATGAGAACGGTCAGGTCTTTTTTTTTTTTCACTAAGTTTATTTTGTGCATTAATTTTCACAATAAGTAAGAAAATGGCATATTAAACCATTTGTTATCAATATTTGTATGTGAAGATTGATCCTCTTAATACAACGTCAGTATTTACCCAAGCTGTACTGACACTGTGGTATTGTTTTTTTAAATGTTTTTTTTAGTCACAAAAAGAACCACAAAAGTACATTAAAACTAGTCCATATGACTTGCACACTGTTCTTGAAGTCGTTTGAAGCCATTCAAAACTTTTACATTTCTGTCTATTTCTCATAAAGTGTTTTTTCACTGGAAATCATTATTTTTGCCCAAAGTCAGAAGGCTTTGAATATATAAAGCAAGAGTCATATAAAGTATTTTTTCTTTCCTTTTGGACTGCGAACAGCCTTTATGTTCTGATAAATTACCCTTTTTTTCCGAGGTAGACAAAAGGAGTTAAGTTAATAGGAGTAAATGATTTTCTTTGAATTTTATTGGTGAACTCCTACTTAAAGGTAAAGTGTAAGAGGTGGAATAGAGGTGAGCTGTCTTCATAAAAAATGATGATGTCTGTGAAGAGATCTGATATGACTTGAGTTTCTGTCCGAACTGTTCACTCAAAAGACTCTCAATCAATGTCACAATGGTAAACCATCAGCTACAAAGCTTGTTTCACACATCCTGTGTCTGCAGTAGTGTAAGCAGCATAACTACAGCTGGAGGTATTTGTAGAGGGCTTATAGTTTTTCCTTGATAATGGCCGTAATTATAAAATTGTCTAGAGCAGGCCATTGTGAACTATTACAAAACCCCAAATTAAAGTTAAACTGCTTCATTAAAGCCTGTAATTTAAAGAATGTGTTGATAAATTGGTTTAAAGGCGAAGTATGTAAGATAAATACATTCTCTTAACCAAGTTTACTGTTCATTGACTTCTATTAGTTAGCCGTTCATTGGTTTATCTCCCCGAAAAGTAAAAAAAAATTGCCTCCAAGGAACTATCTAAACATTGAGAGCGAAGATCTGTCAATCTCTATCCAGTTAGCCTCTGTAGGACCATAACTGTTACATGTGTTACATGGGGAAATACATTCAGCTTCGATTACAGAAGTGTAAGGCAAAATTCATTGCATTTCGACCTTCAAAGATGTAACGTCATGAACAGGTCAAAGCAAACGTGGCATTACAATGCAATGCGCTACAATGGACTCTTCACAGCATCATCCTGCACTCGTTCAGACAGACAAATGTACATTACTACATTAAATGTACAATCTACATTAATCCAGATTAATGCGAAACTGCGTTTTCCGACGTTTCAGTGTGGATGAGAAACTTTTGGAAAACGCCTGAAAACGCCAAATTCCCCTTACTGCGCATGCGTAAAACCTCACAAAAGCTCACTGAGGTGATTTAGACGGAAAAATAAATAATAAAGTTATCGCGCAATTCTTTTGACAGGATCATTTTATTTAGCAAAATATCTCACCATTCACTGATGTGTCCAGTTCGCACTCAGTCACCATAGGTTGGGTCTAAAAACTCGACTGCTCTCATGTATTGCCGCAGGACAGCAAATGTGAGTACATTTTCTGTCATCTTTGCAGGACTGTGATATGAAGAGTGAGCAAGGTAACATATTTTAGCAACTGTGTGAAAGTGAATAGCACATAACAGGCACAATACCAGTATAAACATGAATATATATTGGTACAATAAGCGTCACATGACTAAACTTATGTCATCGTTTTTAAATACCTCCGGTTTCAGTCCACACTACTATGCGAAAATGGCGTTTTCACATTTATCCACTTTGGAGAGCGTTTTCATAAAGCTTCGGTTTCATCAATAAAAACGCTGTCTCACTGTGGACGGAAGCCCAAAACGGAGAGAAAAAGATTTGTATTAGTGTAAATGTATTAGTGTGGACAAGGTACTGTTTGTTAATGTGACATTCGACATAAAGCCTGTTGCTTACTTATGACACACAGCAACACAACTAAAAGTATTCATATGTCAGACCTTTTATTGAAACTAGCCTGCATTTACCTGTTGCATATATTCCTTCACAAGTACCTGTAAGAGATATATTTGTGATGTTTGAATTGGGGGAGGTGCGACGCATGAAAGGGGCGTTTGCTTAATTTTTGTAATTCTGCTAGGTGCCACTAGTGACCTTTTATGCCCATTTTTACAAGATGTAGTTTAAGTCACATGTGTCCCCCGATTCGTGCATGTATCTTTAATTGCAAATGAGCTGCTGCTCCCCATCCTGCTTTCCAGAAGAGGGCGGAGCCTGTGCAGCCCGTGCCTCTCACCGGATAGTCTGCCAAAAACTAACAAAACATCTGTTTGGTTTTGATTATTATCTCTATCGCAGACACACTCTACGTCATCATGAAAGTTTTATTATTTCCATGCATTTTAAAGCCATATCAGTTTAAATTCCTGTCATATGGTTTTCTGGGCACACACATCCAAAGCACAAATCACAGAAAGCTGGATGTCAGACGGCGCGTCCCTCCAGTATTATATTATTTCTCTTTCATGTCTTATTCTACTTAAACTCTCAAATACACACAAGGTTATGTCAAAAACAAAGTTCACAAACATAGTCAGTTATGTCTGTGAACGTAAACAGCAGGGAAAGACATTGCATGTGTATATTAGATCTGTGTATTAAAGTGAAAGCAGCGTAATATACAGTACTGTACATATGGTATATGCTGTTAATATGAACCAAAAAAAATAATAAAAATTTGCACACAACCATAGACACTGAAATAAATACACATCGCTAAATCACATTAAATTCAGTATTCATTACAATTTAATTTCAGTGCATGGGGCTCAAAGAAAATTTCATTAAGCAACAATAATGTTATAACTATTAATTTTATCATGTATAAAGATCTGGAGCTGAAACCAGGACAGATGTGGCAGTTTGTTTTGCTTTTGACAGGAACTCTCATTAAATCTCTGATTCACTTTGTCACACACCTAAAACTCGTTTTAAATCTGCTGCCATTCTGTAATGGTCCAGTAATTAACACAGGGTGATGTGTTTCTCTGGATTGATTCTAGTTAGTGTGTATTGGCAGATGCACAGTCGATGGCTCTCGTTTCTTGCTCGGCATCTCTCCGTCTCTCTCTTTAGGTTTGTTCTTGCCACGTTCAAAGCGGAGTCAAAGAGTGATTCACCCTATCAGACACCAGCACTTCAAACACACACGCACAAGCCCTTTCTAGTGTGTGTTGTCTCTGTGGCCCACTACCCATGCGTGCGATCAAAGCTCTCCTGATCTTCCTGACAAATCAGCTTGTATTCTGCTACCCATGGAAACACACACACACACACACACACACACACACACACACACACACACACACACACACACACACACACACACACACACACCACACACACACACACACACGTGTATACACTGGGGAAACATGTCTCGCACATAAAACAACAATATCATATATTTACTTTTCAGGTTGGTTACATACAGTAAAGTACAGAACTAACCAACTCTTGAACCCTATGCACTGGTGAATGATCCTTGTAGAAACTTTAATTTTACACTCTTAAGAGTACAGGTTCTTTATTGGTAATCTACAGGTCCATGAAGAACCTTTAACATGTATGTATGGACATTTTCCATTGTACAAACGGTTCTTTTATAGTGGAAAAATGTTTTTTTTATTTATTAAAATGTTCTTTTACACAAAAAAAAAGGGTTCTTTTAAGAACTGGTCACTGAAAGGTTATTTTTGGGGAACCCAATACAATTCTATGAGATGTTGCGAAAACCCTTTTTGAGTGTGCTGTAGAAGTGGCTGATTTTCACTGTCAAGTCACACATACAAATGCACGCACACACAAACACACACACTTGGCCCTTATATTGATTGGAGAAGGCTTCACATTGAGAGTATTCACTTGATGCCCATCAATGCCATTTTCTGTTTGCCATCTAATATAACTGCTGTAAGTGTATGTTTTTTCTGTTATGAAGACCCATGTCTCTGTCTCTCTGTCCTCCAGCCTCTAATCAGCCTCCTCGTTTCCAGAATTACTTCTTCCAGTCGTACCTGCTCATCTATGAGAACACACCAGTGGGTGAGTGTCTCTCGCAAACACACACATACTGTTCTGTCTGTACACATACTGATGGATCTTTCTACACACACCGTCTGAACTTTTTTTTCAGTTTTCTTGATGTCAGTCCATAAATGCTGGATGGACCATGTTTGGCTTGAGTTTCAGTTTGTTCAGTTGCTTTCGTGTGTAAGATAAGCAAAAGACCTATAGTTTGAAGTGTTATTCTTAACTAGATATGTGCGTTATGATTTCAGTGTTGGAGTATATAGTATGAAAAAGTACTTTTTGCTAGGAATTTTTTTTTTTGCATGAAATAACCATGTGCTTCTTTTTTATTTATTTAGATAATCCAGTGAATTAAATATTTGAAGGGTACCTTATCTCAAATTCTGCTTGGATGAAAATTATAAAATCATATACACCTGACTGAAATCTGCTTAGTCATCCAACAACCAACTATTCAACTGGTTTATATCAAATCTTTTTCTTACTTTTTAAATATGTATACATATTTATTTGGCAGTTTATGTTAAACAGTTTGCATGGCAAAACCCTCACTAGCACCGGCACTAAAGCACCGGCACTACGGCAATACACATTTATACGTTAACACGTACATACACTTTTTTGGCAAACATTTTCATTTTATAAAGGGCGCTAATCCCTCCTCACAGTCTGTACTTCCCATCTCTCCTCTTATTCTGCTCTTCATCCCTTATTCATAGTTTTCCTGTCTTTTAATGCCTCTTTCACCTCTCCCAGTTTATAGGTTAAAGAGCATGCATGTTTATTTAACCTTGTGACCTCTTGTTATCATAAGCTGCTTTTGTGGTCTTATCTGACCCTGAGTCTGCGGTTTGCCTCACTGTTCCTTATTTGCTTCAGTTTTTAAACTCTCTGCTGTTATGGACTGAATGATAAACATTTATGTATAATTTAAGGATATTTGCTAAAGGAAAACACTTGGGCTGTTTAATCCCAGAGAAATGGCTTCTCTCCATAAACTCAAGTGAAAACACAAATACATTGTCTTTGGTTTTGCTTGTTTTAACTTGCACTTTTTTGGGCATTTGGTAGATTTTACAAGAAATATAGCATAGCATGTTAGTTCACAAAGTTGCGTTTTATGTTAATTTATGCTTTCTATAATTGAATTCAGCAGATTGTTAGCATGTTGCTAAGCTAACTTTGAATAGATTGAATGGCAGTTTTTCCCCTCCGTTTGGCATAAAACACTGTGTTCGTGGTCATCTAGTTTGAAATGTTTTTTCAGATTTTCCATTGCAGCATTTTCTCCATTTTTACAAACCTTTACAGCCTTTAGCCGTTGCCAACAACGCTCTGGATCCTTCACTGGAAATTGAAAGTAACTAATTCCCGATAAACGTTTACTCTTTAAAATCTTGCACCGTGGAACAATACAAGTCGACACCATTATGACTAAAAGTTTGCCAAGAAGTATTTCCTATTAAAGCAAGGCAGTATTTGACTCTGGTAAGCGTATTCATAATAGACTGGCGGGAGTGGCCTTGGACCGCAACATGCCCAGTGCATTATGGGTATTGAAGTTTTCCTACCTATTTGGCAAAAGGGAAGACAACAGCCTTTTTTCTCAGTTTTCTTTAGTCAGGTAGCACCGATAAAAAAAAAAAAAATCACCTTTCTACAGCATAGGCAGCCAAGTTTGATTGAAATCCCATTTTGCCAGCAGTGAAGTACCCCTTTAATTATAATTATTATTTTTGGTGTCACTAGGAAAAAAAAATTCACCATGAGAAAACATTTTATCATAGAAAGAAATACACACTTACTGTAAGCTTTAAATATTTCCCTTAAAGTCACAGAAAGAACAGGACAGTGTCAGCTAACCACTGCCAGCTTTGATATTACAGCATAGATAGACAGAGAAGAAAGTACACGATTGCAGCAAAATTAGGAATAAACTTTTGTGTGTTGTATAGTTGGTTTAGATGTAACTCTGTGTTTGGTCTCAAGCAGTCCTTTACTCTAACAGTGTCTGTCTTTAAGTTTTAAGTCTGTGCCTGTATGTATTTGAGCATTTTTAGGGACCCCGATGATTGACAGGGCAATTTGAGAGTGTCAGGGTTTTCATCACCTTGCCGCGTGTTGTCGTGAGTTGGGTTTAAAATAGATCTATCGGGCCTCTTCGCTGATAGCAGGCTCTCTGAACCGCAAATACATTTACACCACACTTATCCATAAAATCTCTGAATTCTGCCATCCAGCCCATTTTACTTGAACCGTGTGTGTGCGGTGTGTGTGTATGTTTAGATGTGTGTTTCATAAATCTCACAATTGTGCTTATAATATATTATAGTTTTTTAAACTATGGGCACTTTAGGCAGTGTGGACTTCCAGAAAATATAATCTTTAAAAACGTGCTTTTCACACTCTCACTAGTTTATTTAATTTGTCTACTAACAATGTCCAAAAGTGTAGAAACTTACATTACCGTCAAAATGTCTGGGGTCAGTATGCATTTTTAAATACTTTTATTCAAGATCGCATTCAATGTGATCAAAAATGTTCAAATAACTGCTGTTCTTATTAATCAAAAATTAAATATAAAAAAATATATATCATGGTTTCTACAGCAGCAAATCAGCTAATTAGAATGATTGTTAAAGCATCATGTGACACTGGAGTAATGATAATACTGGAGCAATGATGCTGAAAATTCTGATTTGACTTCACAGGAATAAAATACATTTTGTAAAAATTCTATTAAAATAGAAAGCAGTTATAAACGGTAATATTTCACAATAGTCTTACCTATCCCAAAATTTGAGCTTTTTTTGTTGTTGGAAGTATGCATATTTTGCATGATAAATTATAATGAAATAAGTTACATTTATATAATAGCATTCTGTGATGTAAATGATGGTGGTGGAATAAAATGGCTGATATACCTTTGTTGGGCTAAGGTTAGAATGAAATATTATTTTTACACTGCAATTTGACACAATTATACTAATTTGATAGCTTATTTGGAAATGACCAATACATAAAGATCTTCCATTGACTGATAGAATGTTCACTGAGAGAATGTTCAGCATTCAAAATGTAACAATATGACAGCAATGACATCATTGTTGTATGCTGAATTCCAATTGGATTCTCTCTCACCTCTATGTCATAGTGAATTGTGATTAATCTTTAGTGAATTTGTGATTCTTTACATTTTTGTATCTATTTAGATGCAAATACTACATATTTGGACATCATACTTATTGGAATCGGGGCTAGTTTAAGCTTTATCTTCATGACATATTCATTCATGATATAATTTCCCATGGCATCATCAATGTATTATCATCTGCATACTATATTGTCCTCAGTTGATTATAATTTAGTACAAGTTTGAATGTTTTTTTATTGCATTGATCAATGCATGCAGCATGAGCATTTCATTGACTAACACACTCTCCATCAACGCAGCGCTGAATAGCAAAGATGCTGATGCTGCCGATGTATAGTGAGCCATTTACAAAAGGTAAACATTTAGGTCACAACTAGTGTAATACTTTTTGTATGACCAGTTGACTTGAAAAAAAGTGTCGTCGTGCAGACCCTAATTAGTTGATTTCTGTTTATTGAGATTAATTAGGATGTGACAAGCTGTTCCCAGACCAGCATTGGTTCAGTCAGGGTTCATTTCCACCCGCAGCAGTGTCAGCGTGCCCTGTGTGTCCTCTGTGCCCTGCCTGACTCTGATTGGTGGTCGGAGCCATCAGCCATGTCTGATTGGATGACTCTGATGGCTTATTCATGGAGAGGGCGGATGATTGGACAGTGCCAATTTGTCAGAGTTATAGTTTATTAGTAGCGCAGATGTCCTCGTACTGGAGGACTTCCAAATGACACACACGCACTGGCACACCCCAACACAAACACACACACACTTACACGAATCAACACATGCAAACCAACACGTTCACACACATGACTTGATGGAGACACAGACTTTTCACTGGGGTGTGTATATGCATAGTATAATCACACAAACGGTATCTGTGTTTATACAGGATCAAGTGAGTTTGTTCATCATATTGCTTGATACATTTTTGTGAGTGCATTGGTGAGCTTGTGCTTATTTATAGGGGACAAATGTAACAGTGGAAACGGTAATGCTCAAAGGGCCCCTTTTACACGTCACCGTTTTCAACTAAAAACGTTTGAAAATTGGTGAAAGTAAGTTTTTGAAAATTATACCGTTATTGTTAATTTATGAAAACGGTTATGTTGTGTGCATGCGTATTATGTGTTCAGTCTATAGGTGCGTAGTTTTACTTTACTAAGTGACATCGCCAACTACTGGCCTTGCTGCAGAACACAGCGTTTTTAATCGGTTTCATGGATCTGTGTGAACGGGGACCATTTTGACAATGTTGTCGTCTGTACGCGAAAACTCAAAGGAAAAACGTTTCTGTCTTTAGTACGTCATTGTTGTGTAAACATACCCTAAATATACAATAGTGTTCAAAAGTTTGAGGTCGGTAAATTTTTTTTAATCAATTATCAATAAATATTTTATTTGATCAAAAATACAGTAAGACAGTAATATTGTGAAATATTGGTACAAATTAAAGTAACTGTTTTATATTAGAATATATTTTAAAATGTTCTTGTGATAGTAAAGCTGAATTGTTTGCATCATTACTCCAGTCTTCAGTGTCACATGATCCTTTAGAAATGCTGATTTTCTGCTCAAGAACCATTTCTTATCAATGTTGAAAACAAAAGTGCTGTTTAATACTTTGGTACTATATTCTGAATTCATCACATTTATTTAAAATGTTTTCTTACTTCATGATTTGATGCAAAATCATCACAAAAAGTTATAGGACATTTCAAAATCTACTATGTGTTTGTTTATTCTATTTATTATTATTATTATTATTATTATTTTTTAAATATTTTATTGTTGTTGAAAATAACACCTTGTTATTGGCGTCTGAGAGTTTTACTGCCAAATGACTTTGGTCCTTTTTTTATCATTAAAGGAGCCGTATGTAAGATTGTGGCCAAAACTGGTACTGCAATCACTTTCAAATTACTGACTCAAGGTTGCCAGATAGGCTGCAGGTTCCGATTATGACACGTTTGTAGCTGCAGCGGTGGTAACTGGAGCAGAGCTGGCAACCCGGATGCAGCAACACTACCGACTCCGTGATTGGTCGATCGGTGGAGGGTGGCACTCAGACCAAAACACAACATGACAACATCAACATCAGTTGAGGGCTGCAACTTCACTTTTTAAATGACAATATCCTGGCCGGACTACTGTTGTCAGAGATATAAGTATTTGAAATGAACATGATTTCTTAATGTCTAGTGACATATCAGGGAAAATCTATGATTAATTGAAATACATTTCTTACATACAGCTCCTTTAAGCATTCTGCAATGGTTTGCATGTTTTCAAGTTTGCATGTTTGCATGTTTTGCTCCTCACCTGTGGTAAATTGTTGTAACGCACAACCTCTTGTGGCGTATTGTTTCATGACTTTCTTAGTGTTAATAGTGGTACTGTTGCTGTTGTCACTTGTCTGTGACTTATGAAGTAAACTGTTAGTAAATGTTACCATTACCCTCAGTGTCCAAAGGGGTACTGTTTGTATGTGCTCTAAGCTGGTGTCTCACTGCAGTAGTTTATCAGCCAGCCAATTTATGACTCTCTCCTTCCTTCCAAAATTCCACTGAGACGCCTCTGTTTGCGTACTCCCAAATTGGCAAGTGGCTTAATTAGACTAATTAGTCAATTAGCTAACTGTAGCATGTGCATTCATCTGTTTAAATGACAGAATACTTCAGGCCTGTTTGGCTTTGAATAAAGGGCATACTGCAGATAATTATAATGTTAGTTTAACAGCAGTCTGCTGCTACCACTGAGAGTAGTGTGAAGACTTCATTAAGAGCCCAGAAATTCACTGCTTAGGTGAACTGGAGGTTGAAATATAAACACTCAAAACTCAAATATTTTGTCTGGATATGGGTCTTTGGTCTCAGACATCCCACCATATTTTTCAACATGGGAAAATGTTGTCTGTTGAAAAGGTGTCCGATTCATTAGTCGCTAAATATCTAGAAGGATGGAAAAGTGCAGTAAAGGGTAAAACTATTTGCACTAAAAAAACTCATATTTTTCTGACATAAAAAAGTTATTTAAAGTACTTTATGATAAATATTTTGATTGTTACACATACCTGCAACATTGGCAAGTCACAGAAGTTATTCCTTCACTAGTGGTTTTGGATTGTTTTTATTGTGCCGCTACAGTGAGCATCGACGCTCCCTAGTTTCCAATGGTGCATTATGGGACTTTTAGGGAGCAAAAGTTTCAGTGCACTGGAAGGATTATGCGATTGAGATAGCCCTTTAAATGGCCGATTCCCTGATCATTGCCCAGACTACTGAACCAGGGAGCTGATTCAGACCCTCTGATAATAATTTAAGATAAAATTATAACAAATGCAGCATAATGAGCTGTGGTGATATAGCTAAAATAACTGGAAGTGGATGACATCCCAAGCCTTGCACATTCAAGTTAGAAATGTCAGTGCCCGCTTTTACGTAGTGTCGACTTCATGGATACTGCAGTTTGGCATAATATCTTCACCAATACAGAATTTGCAAGAATTCCATTGTTAGTGAAACGAAAGTAGCTCACTGCATTCAGCATTCAGCTGATTCAAATGTACAGCCTGGTTGTTGTAGATTTGGGGGTTATATTTCGCTTTGGATCTGGACCTGAAGCTGTCTTGTTCTGGGTTATAGAGGGTCTCTTCTTGACTCCAATTAGAGGTTAGACACTTACAGGTTATTATAGAATAAGATAAATGTGATGTTTCTATGTTGTGTCCTGACCTGACCTGACCTCCACAGCTCAGTGGTGTTTAGACACACTTAAAAAATAAATGCTTTACAGAATGATTTGGTTAGGTTTTTGATTTGTAGGGTTCTTGAGTTTGCTTTTGATTTATAATTTATAGATTTGTCAGACCAGCATATTGTGTCTGGGCTCTTTAAAGGAAATGTAGATGGTTTGTAGAACTACAGCCTAAAATTATTTGTGGAAATAAATAATGTTCTATAACACTGTAGCATAAGGCTATAAAACCCATTTTGTTTGTAACGGTAACCTTTGGTCTATCTCTTCAACCAGTTTTTCCAAGGATGCTTTGATCGGTTAGATTGGTATGTGTCCAAACTGGATGTGGATATTCAATCCTCAGTGGTCAGATTTCCATGACTTCTGATTGGTGGGATTAGGTCCCTTCTCTGTCCAGCTGAGTCACTGTGATCTAATGTTTACTAAAGTGTTTGTATATAGTAAAGTTATGCTGTTTTTATGTCCATAGAAGTATGCAGGAATGATGGGTACAGCTTTGTCATGTTTATTTATTATGAGTGAGATGTGGAACTGCTTACAAGTGTATTTTTGTTCTCTCCCACACATTCGCTAGATTACTATAACAGAGCCCTTCAATTATACAAACATTAGAAATCACACTAAAAAGAAAGCAGATGTGGCATACATTGCAGTTAAATAAATAACATTCAGATTCAAAACCAAGAAATTAAATGTTTTGCAGATTTTAATTTAAAAAAAAAAAGTAGCATGTTGTTGTCAGATTCCCTAAACAGATGGCCTCTGATGAATCCTTTAAGTATAGAGGTTAAAAAGTATATACTTGAAACCACTGCACTTTTCGCAAGAATGTCTGAGATCCCACATGGAGAAATCTCTCAAATCAATTAGTACACATGAAATGTTTCACACACCATGCTACATTAACATAAACACCAGCTGAATAATGAACAACTAAGAAATCACACACCTTTCTCCTTGATGTGTGCTGTTTTTGTGTGTTTGTGTAATTTAGCAGTGTGGTTTCAGAGGAAGTTTAGTGTGTATTTAACTGAAGCGCAGCGTGTGGCAAAAACCCTTTAATCTGATAATCCACTTTATTTGGATCCACTTGTTCACTCAGACTCCGTTTCAACACGGCAATTAAACTTCACATATTCTCTCTTTTACGCACGTGCTCCTTATACTGAGATGAAATGAATCATATGCATTTGTATTAATGCACATATGCAAATCCAAATTTTGCATGTTAAAATCTTCTTTTTAATGAGTTTCTTGACCTTTCTAATTGAGTAATATAGGGGCAGGAAGTGACCGCGCGGTGAATATTTCAAAGTTTTCATGAAGCATAGCATACTGATAATGTCGATCAGATCCCTGCCCCTGTTTGGATTGATAAGGTTATGCTTTTATACTTTCCTTGATTTATTTGAAATCATACTATACTGTTCAAAAGTTTTTGAATATTTTTTTTTTATTCACCAAGAATGTATTAATCTGATCAAAATTGACAGTAAAGACATTTATAACATTTCAAAAGATTTAAAATTTTCTTTCTTCTTCTTTCAAATAAATCCTGTTATTTTAAAATTGCTATTCATCAAAGAATCTTGAAAAAATATATATCATGGTTTTCACAAAAATATAAGCAGCACAACTGTTTTCAACAATGATAATTATAAGAAAATTAGTATGATTTCTGATGGATATTGTGACACTGAAAACTAGAGTAATGATGCTGAAAATTCAACTTTGTTTGATCACATAAATAACCTTTTCTTTTTCTTTTCTTTTTTATTTGTAATAATATTTCACAATATTACTATTTTTATTTACTATACTATACTATTTTTTATTGAAATCTTCCAGACCTCAATCTTTTGAACAGTAGTATGTACTGTATGAATAGATGTTTTATTATATTGCAATTTGCCAAGTTCCAAAAAAAGACAAAAAGCACCATAAAAATAGTCCATATGACCAATTCAGTTTATTTCAAGTCCCCTGAAGCCATACAATATATTTGTGTCACAAACCGGCTCACAAAAATGGCTCTCACAAGTCAGAAGAACAAGTTTTATTTTTTTAACTTGACAATAAAAATCACCATCCACTTTCCTTTTACTCTTTATGGAAGATGACAATTTTTGTTTTTGTGTGAACATTAATAGTATTAAGCCTCCGCAAATAAAGTTTAAAAAGCAGATAAATCCACTCAAGAATTAATCCACTAAATTCAGATTGATAATTTAGAAGGTCTATAGAGAAATGAATGGAAGTTCTGGCTAATATACAATACAATTTTCAAAGCTTGATGTAATTTTGTTCTCAAAGAGTGAATTTTAAAAGAGAAAATTCATACCTGTTGGAGACGCAATCACTCTAAAGCTTTGAGTTGATTTCCTCCAGTCCTGGAGCAGTCCTGCTCTCTCAAATGTAAATGACTCTGTGATTGACAGCTAAATGAGTGGCCTTGTTAAACAGATTTTTTTTTTTTAGAGCTTAGAGCAATTATTTCAGTGGTTATGGCCTCAGGTTCTGTCTGGCATTGTGTTCTCATCTCATTTAAAAGCTAGTTTAAACAGTGCCGTGTGTCGTGTAGCCTTAGCTTAGAGGAACTTCTGTTGATGATGAAGGAAGTGATTTATTATTAGACTGCTGAATGATACGATGGCTCAAGACACACTGATGGCTTAATGGAATAGTTTAGCCCAAAATTAGATTTTTGTTATTTATGCACCCTCATGTCAATCCAAACCTTATATAATTTAATTCCTTTAGTGGACTTTTTTTTATAATAAAAAAAAAAATAACTGAAACTGAAAAGTATTAAAATTTTATACTATTTTATTTAAATTAATAAAAAATAAAGCACTGAAATAAGTTGTTTTAAAGTGAATTTAGGCATCAAAATGTTGGTAATGGTTATTAATTTTGAGATTTACAAAAGATTACATCTGTACATCTGATTACAAGATTGCTATCTGTAGCTTGTCTGGATGTTGGTAGTTGGTTACTCTACTAAAGGTGGCTGGTTCAGCTGTAAGAAGGCAGGTTTTCAATAAATAAAGATAGCCCTAAAGAAAAAGGAGTGGCCAAAGATCTGGGCTTGTAAGTTTGAACTCTGCAAAAAGCGACCCTTGAGCCCTTTGTTGTGCACTTGAACCACACGCTGCTCTAGTTCCAGTAACTCAAAAAGGTGACGATTTTCATGCTCTCTCACTCTCGTTCCAGGAGATAATCCTATACGCATGAATGGTGTCTGTAAACGCACCATCCATCATTAGTGTGTGTTACTGTACGTGTGGGTGTGCAGAACACATGGTGTTCTCTGAGCTCTGGACAATCACGTTGTGTTTTAAGTGCTGTACTGACCACACACCATTACCATATGCCTTGAGCAAGGGCTGAATTAAACGAAAGCAAAAGCACTGTGTACATTGAACTAATTATAAGAATAGTATTATTAGCTGCAATTGCAATAGTGCTGTTTTCACTTATTAACTTCAACTGAATAGGGTAATAACAATGAAAACTAATTGTAATATGATAGCACAGGGTGTATGTGGGATATTATGACCTGAATCAGATCGTTTTTAGCTCATTCTCCCTCAAAATTTCACAGTGTTTTTGCAATGTACAGTGTATTTGCTAGAAGAGAATTGGCTTGAATTGAAAAAGTTATAAAAAAAGAAAAACACAGATCACAATTATAAAAACAGAGCAATTCCAAGAGGGTCCTCACACCATCGGTCTAAAACCCTCTATTGATTATAAATAAATAAATACATAATTCTGACTTTATAACTCGCAATTACGAGTTTATATCTCACAAGAAAATAATAATTTTGAAAAAAAAAGTCAGAATTGCGAGTTTATATTTTGCAGTTCTGACTTTATTTCGTCACATTGCAAATTTATTTCAGAGATATAAATTGCAAGTTTATATCTCGCAATTCTAAGAAAAAAGTCAGCATTATTAGATTAAAATTGGCGAGAGATAAAGTCAAATTGTAAGAGAAAAAGGTGCGGAAGCAAGCTTCCATAACCGTCAGCTCTCCTGCTCTGTAAATATTGACAGCAGTGATTTGAAAACCCATTATAGTGTACATTAGTTGCTCAGAATAAGTGTTAAAAACTAACCAAGTACATGTACGTAACTACTTGAGGGTGTACACTGGTTGTCCTTCAGCACCGCTACCTCTCTCTTCCTCTTGGTGACCCTATCATCGTCTTATGATTTATAAGGGCTTGCATATTTTGTGATGCTAGTTCTAATGTGTAATTGATTGGGGTCATTTGGAAGTGCTCACAGACGCTCCTGCAGTAATAAGCTCACTTCACCAAACTGCATTGCCAAACCCTGATGTGATTTTAAATCAGATTACCTCAGAAACATGCTGTTGCTTCATTAAACTGGTGTAGGAAAAAGTATTTTACCATTAAAAAAATTCAGCTTTATTTATGTAGTAATATCTACATGTAGATCTTAATAAGATCATGAAATGTGAAAGTGTGTGTGTGTGTATGTGTGTGTGTGTGTGTGTGTGTGTGTGTCTCTTCGGACCGTTTTGCTGTAGTGTATCTGTCTGTGTCTAGGTTGACGTTTATATGATCTCACTGACTGGCCTTTACTCAGGCTGCAGGTGTGTAAGGTTACATTTCTGGAGAAACAGAAGACAGAGCATTGAGATACAGTCTCAAATGGCTTCTGTTACATCACACACACAGGCATCACGAAGCCTGATGGGAATCGTAAGGATTCGTAAGAGTGTTTGAGCGTTACGTTTGTGTTGAGACCAGAGAGAGCACAGCTACCATAATGTTTAACGTGCTTCAGTACTGTAACTTATGTACTGTAAACTAACAAAAAGTAGACCTAGATCACAAGGGGCCAGTTTAGTTATCATTTTAGATCTTCACTGCTTCATATATGAAATCAGAAGCTTGTTGAGGAGATGTGTGCTATAAAAGTTTCTAAGTAAACAAAACGTTTGCTGGTAAGAATAAAAAAAAAATGTTTTTTGAAAGAAGTCTCTTTTACAGTAAAACTGCTAATATTGTGAAAAATAAATTGTTTTCTATTTTATACATTTAAAACATGTAATATCTTCATGTGATGCAAAGCTGAATTTTCTGCGTCATTACTCCAGTCTTCAGTGTCACATGATCCTTCAGAAATCATTCTAATTTGCTGATTTGTTACTCGAGAAACCTTGAAAGCAATTGTGCGACTTAAAGGTGCTGTCTGTAAGAATGACAGCTAGTGGTCGAAATAGGTACTGCAGTCCAAATTCAACATATCAGAGATCGTTGTTTCCCCCGCTCCCTCCTTCTCAGACTCGACGCTCACGCAGGTTGCCAGTTTCAGGACACACAACAGGAATGAGCGAAATTGACAGCGAAAGCCTAGGAAACTTACAGACTGTAAGTTAATGAGTTGATTTATCCGCGTTTTAATACGATCTCGTTCATAGAGATTTTTGGATGGATTCCGAGGCTTTTTAGGTTGGGTGGAATCTGTTCGTTTCGTTTCCAAGTCTGCAATACGCTGTGTTTCCTGCCAACTGGCATCCCGGGTTGTCAAAATACTATTGGGTGAACTGGCAGTGGACGAGATCACACAAACCGCAACATGTAAAATAAAAAGTAAAATAACTGGCTGTAGAACTTAGCATGTTTCCTAAATATCTGCAAACATATTATGGTATTTTTATGCTTTAGTAGAGTAAAAAAGTTACATATTTTTGTGGTACTTCTCGCCCTGATTCTTTGATGAATAGAAAGTTTCAAAGATCAGCATTTTTTTAAAAATATATACATATATTTTTAAATATAATCACTTTCGAAAAATTTAACGTGTCCTTGATGAATAAAAGTATTTATATAAAAAAAAGATTATAATACAATATATATATATAAGTACCGTTCAAAGGTTTGGGGTCTGTAAGATTTGTTTTTTGACAGAAATTAATAGTTTAATTCAGATTTTTTTAATACTTATATTTCATTACACATTGAACTCATAAATCTATTGATCCAAGAGTTATTTTGAGAAAAACCGAAGCCTAACCCAAACATATTATTTTGTTGCATTGGTTTGTTTTCTAATGTAGTTGGTCGGCATGGGTTTAAACCTGTTGTTTATAGTTAATTTATTCATTTTAATTTGTTTCATTCATTTATCAGGGATAAAGGATTGTATGTCTGAAAGTAAAGCATGACTCATTCAATTTCTCAATATTTCTGTGTGTGCTGTGTAGGTGTGTATGGATGTACTGGTCTCTGTGTGTGCGTGTGAATAATGCATGTTGTGTGCGCTTGTTCTGTGTGTGTGTGTGTGTGGTTGAGATCATTTTGCGGCAGCTGCTTATCAGGGGCAGGTGTGTGTCGGCTGATACCTGCTGGAGCCGCTGAGAGCAGCCTACCTGGAAATTGATGTCTCACATCAGTGACCCGCTCTCTGCCCAGCCGACGACAACAACCACCCGCACGGGCTTTACCTGCATGTGCACGCGCCGCTTTGTGCCTGTCGTGTCCTTTTCTGTGCATATTTGTATCCATCTGATAATGAGAGGGTTAAAGTGTGTGGGAATATAGGAGAGCGGTGTCAGAAAGTGTTGTGTGTGAGTGTGTGCTGAAAGGTTATCGTGTCCTTCACTGCTCCGATGACATTTGGAGCAGCGTTGTCTGATGGGATTAATCCACCGGCCCCGTGTCTCCACTGAGAGTCACCTCCTCAACCGCACGGCCCAAATCTCCTGCCGTTCTCGTTTTTTTTTTCCTCTGTTTTCCTACTGTTTATCTTCGCTTCATTCTCTCAGTCCACTCCTCCCTCACTCCAGCTCTATTGATTCTTATTGTCATTCAGGTTAAGCTTGCAAAGACCAAGCAATTATGTCTTCAATCTGACAGTATCTAGCTGTGCAGCGCTTCTCCACGTTTAATTTCGGCCTGGGTAGGGGTTGTGTTGGTGTGTCGCGGAGGTGCAGGAGTGTTTGCTGGATGGTTGGGAGGGATGTGTGTATAATTGAGGCTCTCCCCCTTATCTCTCGCAGGAGAGAGTGTTTGACATTTAAAAGGCTTCTTTTTCTCTTTCTGTTGGTCGTACTCAGAGGTGACTGCAGGGGCATGTCCAGACGGGGGGCCGTAGACAACTGGGACTTCGGCAATCCCACAATTCTAAATTATAGCTGGACATCTACCAAGTTGCTTGACACCTTTTTTTTTTTTTTGATTGTGCACAGTTCCAACCTTTAACTAGCAACTGTCTTGCTGATGCATTAGCTAATATATTTATTGTTTTGTTTTTTATATTTTATTTTATTTTGCTGTTGTTTGGCTTTATTTTCCTTTTAATTGAATACAAAAATGCTTTAAAAATTAAGCCTATTCAAATATACACTACCATGAAAAAGTTTGTGGTAAGTAAGTTTTTTTTCTAGATTTATTTTCTTTTATTAAATTGATCAAAAGTGACAGTAAAGACTTTTACTTTGTTACAAAACTATTTCAAATAAATGCTGTTCTTTTTCATTTTGTTTTATCAAAGTATTAGATTCACGTACAAATATATTATAGTTTCACACAAAAATGCAGTACAACTGTTTTCAACATTGACAATAATAATAAATGTTTGTTGAGCAGTAAATCATCATATCCGAATGATTTCTGAAGGATCTTGTGACACTGAAGACTGGAGTAATGATACTGAGAATTCAGTTTGCATCACAGAAATAAATTACATTTGAAAAACATATTAGAATAGAAAACAGTTAATATAAATTGTAATAATATTTCACAATATTACTGTTTTTACTGTATTTTTGAGCAAATAAATGCAGCACGTGAACACAAGAGACTTTATTCAAAAACATGTAAAAATCGTAACCACAAACTTGGATCACAAACTCGTAACCACAAACGGTCGTGTGTGGTGCACACAAATATTGGGTACGCTTTAATAATAATCCTCTTTTATTTTCATATTTAATTTTATTATTTGACATTGAATAGAGATGGGCATGAGTACTCGAGGGTGACCTCAATGATCAATCATGGCAACACAATAATTGCATGACATTTTCATTGCATTGCGTTGACTTTAGTGGTTGGTTAGAACGGCATTTTTGCTGGTACCTTGCAGACCAAAACTGTCCACTGACTTTCAGTCGGGCTCTCAATGGTCAGTTTGAGGAGGATTCGAGTGTGTACTGTATATCACAGGTCGTGTTCTTGTGTTTAATGACATCTAGACAGCAACATTTCACTCTTTTTAATTTCCATCTTGGATTAATTATGGGATTGTTTTCTCTGTGAATTTGTCCAGAAAAAGGTATAAATACCTAAAAAATAATACCTTGTAGTATATACCTTGAAAAATGATATACCGTGAAAATGCTGCCTTCAAATGCATCTTGCTAAGTTTTGGAATGCAGCCGATGTGTGTATTTTCATCCTGAAGTTTGTACTTTTATACACTCTTTCTTCTCTGTTTACCTTTGGTCGTTCTCTCTCATTCTTTTCCTCTCCAGATTAACTGAGAAGGTCAATTGCCAATTTTCCTCAGCCATTGTCTTTATCAAAACCAATATTAATTTTGGCTAATTAGGACCTGGAGCTAATGAGCATTACAAATAATTAGTTCATTTATAATCCATAACATCCATGGTTTATTAGCATCTCTGAAAGGAGGGGTTGATACTCAAGCAGACGCAGTGCAGGCGCACACACTCGCAGACACTCAGGCTCACATCTGTCTGTCTATTTAGAGGCTGTTGACTCCTGTGACCCGGAGACCCAAACTGCCCACCTGAATCCTCCATCCTCCTTTTCCTGCGACCACCTCTATGACCTCACTGTCAGGAGTGCAGCCACGGGTAACGTAAGAGAGTCAATGGGTCAACAGATAGGTACAGACTCCAAAACTGAGTGAGCTGCCAGTGTAGCAACATTTGAAGACATATATACGCAGTTCAGATGCAAAGTCTGTTCTGAACGGTAGCAGCATTGCATTTTTCTGAGAGAAGGTAATCCCATAATGCACTGCAACAAGCTAAGGAAAAAAATCCATCTAAGATGAGGAGTGAAGCAATAATTTTACTTTTTTTTTTAAATATTAACTAAAAATAGGTTATGTAATTTTGTATGTATTCGTATGAGAGTATTGTCATTCACTATACTGAATGAAATATATATATATATATATATACATATTTTTATTTATTTTTTATATACATTTACATTTTTTGTATAATGATAATTATTATAATTTATTTTATTTTATTTTAATGCATACAAATAAACACTAGCATTCAAAAGTTTTTGGCCATTAAGATTTTTTTAAAGAATAAAAAAAATATATATATACATATATATATATATATATATATATATATATATATATATATATATATATATATATATTAAAGAATTAAAAATATTTTATTCAACAAGGATACTTTAAATTGATCAAAATTGAGAGTAAAGACTTTTATATTGTAACTTTCATATTAACTTTCTTTTCATCAAAAGAATGAGATTCATGTGAAAATGTATTACAATGTCCACAAAAATGTTAAGCTGTTTTCAACATATATTTTATTTTATAAAACGCAACCCTTTTTTAGACCATTATGTTTTTTAGTTTTTTTTTTTTTACATGACATTATTACAGTGACATTATTTTATATGAAATATAAATTGCACTGCCTTTCATTTATGCTGATTTAATACCCTTTAAGAGGCATTTGCCAGTTTAGACAGCAGCACTGCAGTTCACTAGGTTTCGGAACATCTTTGGAAAAATATGTCACAATGGCACACTCCAGAGAACACTCTCTTTTGGGACAGCCCTGCTGCCACGGCAACGCTGAGTGACAGACAGCTCTGAGGTTGACAGCAGCGTCGGCAAACATTCTCCAAGTGTTTGTCGTTTAAGTGAATAGGTGTGGAAAGAAAGGATGGGGTAAGAGAAGCGAGGAAGGATGGCTGCCGTGATTGAGAGGCATGAAATGGCTGAACCTGTGAGTGAAAACACACACGTTAGAGTTCCCTTAGTTTTGATTTAACTCCACTCCAGATAATGTACAGGTCTAAGAGGTCAGCATCGGAGCACAAGAGTTATCAAGTGAGAGAAATGTGTGTGCAAAGAAATGTAGACTAGATGTATAGAGTGCATCAGTGTCCGCACACTTTTTCAGTGGCACTGGTTCCTGAAGTTTTATTTTATTTTATTTTTTTATGTTGATATATATACTGTATAACCATATTTTTTAAGTTTATTGCAAAATATGCATACTTATTCAAACAATTAACTATCTTGACAGCGTAGAGAGATTGACTCGATTAAGTCATATGCAGTGCTTCATGGGAGTGGGTGGAGCTAAAGAGATATTTCTTTTTTTTTTTGCAAAAAAATTATAGATTTTAGTGACGTTGCTTTATATGAACAATATACAGTAATATGAACAATATACAGTATGACGGCCGTGTGATGTTGTCCTCTGAAGAGATGCTGTTCTATGGCGAAGATCTTCTATATCGGGCTTGTTCAGACGGAAGTCTGAAGAAGAAAGATTCAGAGGAATTGGCATTTAGTGCCACTTTATAAAGGCCGAGAGCCAACCACCATGAAAAAAAAAATAAAAACCTGTACTATGTTAATAAGAATCACCATTGAGAATGAGAATTATTAGATTATTAGGGGGCATACTGAGGAGTCTTTTCCATTGACATCTATTCAAACAGAATAGCTTATTTTCTCCCTAGTCAGGATCCATACTGTTTTACTCATTTTTTAGCTAACCTTGAAGGCTCCCCCTGGGACTCTGCCCAAACATTTCTAAAACGTCCCCTACCATCTCTCTTTGTTGCTTGCCACACTAAAAGACAGGGAAAGACAGATTGAGAAGGATGAGAGCAAAGTAATGTGAGTGGTGTTAGTGAGGTTTGTGTGATAGCTTTGGAGTTCTTGGATGGGTTTTTAAATGCTCCAGACTTCTGACAGCTAAATGGAACCTGAGTAAAGGGTGTGTGCAGGTTTTTTTCTTTCAGGATACACAGTTTGTGTCAGGTGGAATCTTTTATAGCACATTCACGCATGTGTGTGAGTGTTTGCCGTGGTGTTTATTTTATTAATTATTTATCATTTATCTTCGTCACACACATTGTCTAACGGACTCTTTCCCGGAATAGACCAATTAGACCCTGGAACACTATCCATTCGTGACCAGTCATTGTCCACTGTAGTCTTACCTCTCCCTGATTCCTGGAGGCCACAGCTCCCTGCTGGAACATCCAGTGAAAGCAAGGCGAGCCCTGTTTTATTGGTCAGTTAGATGACTGGGTCAAGCTTTACATGATAGACCATCTTGGTCAACCTGTCACGTACCAGTGTTGAAATTCACTCTTCTAAAATATCCATCCATCCATCCATCCATCCATCCATCCATCCATCCATCCATCCATCCATCCATCCATCCATCCATCCATCCATCCATCCATCCATCCATCCATCCATCCATCCATCCATCCATCCATCCATCCATCCATCCATCCATCCATCCATCCATCCATCCATCCATCCATCCATCCATCCATCCATCGTGTTCCGAAGATGAATGAAAGTCTTACGGGTTTGGAACG